>CM077444.1:10952708-12152708 GCA_039654765.1 Mylopharyngodon piceus | reverse complement strand
AGAAAGACAGTGGCCGAGAGAGAGGGTGGATAAAGGAAAGAGGTATAATAGAGGAAAGTGAATGAAAAAAGGAAGGAGAAAGCAACAGAAAATACGAAAAAGCTGCCCAGCCATTTTTCTCAATGCAGATGAAAAACATAATCCGGAAACAGAGGACTGTGCATTTTATTGTTGGAGAAGAATGGTTATATTTATAGGAGTCAAGAGACATGTCCAATTCATTCAGTGAAGCACAGAGTGAATGAATTACATCCACTTGAGAGCTCAGAGTAGGAAGTTGCACATATGGATGAAAGGATTGAACCGTGCACCTGTGAAAATGAAATTAAAATCTATGTATATATCCATCCATCCATACAGAAGATGTATAGATTGACCCTGAAATCTAAAAAGATCACACATAAAAATGTATGAATATTTAATTACTGTAGGTGCAAAGAAATGATGATGCTCAAAATATATATTAATATTTTTTGTCATTTCAAATCTAATTTGTTGTTAAATGTTTTACTTTAAAAGTGTTTGTGCTATCTGTTTATTTTAAATTAATAATAATGAGTTTTATGTTTGGCTATCTAATGACATTCCCACATTTAACTGTGGCCTAAGAGTGCAATTGTACATCTAGGTTGAGAGCTTATTTGATATTCCTGTGGGTCTCTTGTGCAGATGGCTGGTCTGGAAGTGGGGAAAAAGATCTTTGCCATTAATGGGGACCTGGTCTTCTTGAGACCTTTCCAGGAGGTGGAAAACTTCCTAAAGCAGTGCTTCCACAGCAAAGGCCCCCTCAGAGTACTGGTCAGCACCAAACCCAGAGAGTGAGTGGAAAGACTTCATAACACCTGATCTACTGTATGTTGACATACAGGCTATAAAGCCTGATATCAATTAAAAAAAGAACATCCTTTCAGCTCGATATTTAACTGCAACTCAGAATAGACAATACACTTAGCAGTGGCTGGAAAATGTGGCGTGTTTAGCGGCCAAATTGATGTCTGTGTGTCTATCTGCTCCACAGGACTGTGAAGATCCCAGACTCTGCAGACGGTTTGGGCTTTCAGATCCGGGGATTCGGCCCATCTGTAGTGCATGCTGTTGGCAGAGGTAAGAGCGAACAGAGAGAAAGGAAGAGAGAAAAACTGGGCTGGGCTACAGGAAGTTACTTATGCCCTTTATCCTACTGTGTTTTTGAACCTCAGCTGGATCACAGCTGGAACTGTACTGTAGGTACAGGACTGGACTTGAGCCAGACTGGAAAGTGCAACACAGACACACACACATCTATATATAAATAGAAAGACCTGCACAACTCTCGCTTCCTACTGTGTCCGAGGTGCATTTTTATCAAACATGGTGAGAGATGAATGAGAAAAGAAAACCAATCCAGCTTACACTGTCACTCCTGAAGAGAACAAGAGATAGAAGAACAATCCTGCACCCAGAATGATTCGTGCAAATTCTAAATTAATCCAATTTATTTTGAGAGACCATTTACTTGAAGGGTTTGAAGTCTGACTAATTCTGATGGAAGTTAGCAAGAAGGCTAAATTCTCCTACAGCAGCTTCAACTAGTGGTCAACTGATATATTGCTAAAGCCATTATTTCAGCCATATTTTTCGATTATTGGCATCGGCTGCTCAGATGCAGGCATTTGTGATATCATATATATCGGCTTTATAGTGGCCACTGGCCACTATGCTCTCTAAGATATCAGCATCAGGCATCAAAACAACCCATATTGGTTGACCACAAGTTTTAACTAGCTTAATCAGCAAGACAACATTAGTTAACTAGCTTCACTAGAAAGGCTATTTTGATGGCTGACATGTCTTTGGAGGATGAGGTTTTAGATAAATGCCATGTGTTTGAAGGTTTTGAAGTCTTGTTAACTGTTATGGAAGTTAGCAAGAATGCTAACATCGCTTACAGCAGTGTTTACTAGCTTATTAAGACTTCCTTGGTCCATTTTTGCTAGCAAGACTATGCTGATTTGTCAACCAGCTTTAGCTAGATTTTGCCAGCAATCAGACCAGCAATAACTAGCATTAATCGTGGAAGGTATGGACATTTATAACTGTTATGGAAGTTAGCAAGAATGCTAACAATGCTTACAGCAGCGTTTACTAGCTTATTAAGACTTCCTTGGTCTACCATTTTTGCTAGCAAGACTATGCTGATTTGTCAACCAGCTTTAGCTAGATTTTGCCAGTAATCAGACCAGCAATAGCTAGCATTAATCATGGAAGGTATGGACATTAATAACTGTTATGGAAGGTAGCAAGAATGCTAACTATGCTTACAGCAGCGTTTACTAGCTTATTAAGGCTTTCTTGGTCTACCATTTTTTGCTAGCAAGACTATGCTGATTTGTCAGCCAGCTTTAGCTAGATTTTGCCAGTAATCAGACCAGCAATAACATTAATTGTGGAAGGGATGGACATTTATGCTAGCCTAAGTTAGTTTTTTCATTAGAGTAGTACCATACGGATTTTAGTTTCTCCTCCCACATTTAGAAGGTCAGCTGCTCCTTCAAGTGATTGCTGTTCATAAGCTCAGTGGGGAGTTATTATAATTATTACCCTGCCTAATGTGCTTGCTTGTTCTTAAAAATTGCTTTTGCCTGAGTTTCACTGGCTGCAGAAGTGAGAGAGCATTTACTCAGGAAAAAAAAATGCAGCGTAAAGACTTCAGACCATGAAATGTGATTAGAGAAACACAGGAGGGTTTTTTTACAGAGGCATGCACTTTTAATACAGAAAGAGATATTCAAAATAAGCTCTGTTTGTTTAGGAGATTATGCAAACAATCTATGAATATTTAGTCTCACAGTGAAACTTAAAATGTCGGCCTGTCCTTCAGACATCTTTTATTGGATCCACACATCATCTACAGATAAACAGCTTCTGAGTTGTGATGTGATGCTTTTCTGAAACCACACTCATTTCAGTTTACAGTACCACCTGCTATAATGCAGAAAGTGGCGCCCTTGCCAAGTGGGTCTGTCTATGCTAGATGGATCCTAACCTTGGGGTCAAACTGTTTATGTGATTTGCTTGACTAGCATTTGGATGTGAAATTTTAAAAGAAAAGTAACCACAGAGAAAATTTTGGCCATTATTTATGCTCTGCTTATACATAGATCTAGTGGTTATTTATGGGTCTGTTTGTAAAAATGAGATTGTGTGTTTAGGAGATTTGTGTTGATTTGTGTTTCTCCCCTCCTCATTTGTGTTTGCACACTCAAAAACATGGCTGTGTTCCAAAACATACAACCTTACATACAACCTTATAATTAAGTGACAATTTGGGGTGCTTTACATGCTTTACAACAACTCCAAATGCCACACAAATAGCACTCAGCACAGGAGAATCAATAGAGTTTTCATGTTGCTAAGTTACCATCTTGCTAAGCTAATGGCTTGATGCTCTAGTTAAAATAAAATGTAGCACACACAGATTTGAATAAAATAGTAAACAAATAGCACTCTGCAGAGGATAATCAGTCGTTAGCATGTTGCTAAGCTAACAGCACTATAGTCTCGTTAGCAGAATAATACTTCTGGGATTATGCTATTCTATCTTTAGAATTTGACCAAAATAGATATCTTAGCAGACAACACAATCAAGTTGTCCACATTTTCAAACATCTGTTACCTCTTTCTCTCTTCTTGTTTCTCAAAAGGCACTGTTGCAGCAGTTGCCGGCCTTCACCCAGGCCAGTGCATCATTAAAGTGAATGGTATCAATGTGAGCAAAGAGAGCCATGCCAGTGTCATCGCCCATGTCACGGCCTGCAGGAAGTACCGGCGACCCACACAGGTGAGAGTGCAAGCATCCCTCAGCCCCTCCATATGTGCACTATTCCTGACCTTTCTGAGTAGTAAATCTCTATCTATAAAGTACAACAGAGTGTATACTGTAGCAGAAGCCTTTGTGATCCAGTCTGGGTCATTATCCAGTTATGGCTCCTTTCGCGGGATAGAAGAGGGCTAGGAAGCTGGAAGGCGGTGTGAGGGATATGGATTAAGGAATGGGCCAGGCAGGCCTGTGTTCTAGGGTAATAAAGGACAGGCTTGGCACAGACGGTGTGGTTGGCACACTGGCTGGACTCTGGTTTCCATCAGGCATGGAAAAAGAAAGTGAGGGGGTGTCCACTCTCCTACTGAGCAGGGATTTGCGGCCCACCATCAAGAGGAGTCTTGCATCTCAGTTGGTTAAAACAGCAGAGGGAAATGTTGGGGAGAGACAAAGACAAAAGAGGATGTGGGGTGGATGTGCCTTAGTCTGTTAAATGCATAAAGGCTGTGATATACTCACAGAAAAGTTCTTTTTCATTCTTCGCTTAGGGGTCACACCATTTCGTTCTTTGATTTCGCTTGAAATATTTGGGCCTTAATGGGAAGCCATGTTCACATTTAGTGAAATCACAAACCTGAGGCCTTCAGTTAGAGCAGGATAGTGCTTGTAACAATTAAAAAACATCTCAAAAACTACATTAGAAAAACAAAATTCATTGCTCAGAGGTTGATTTTTCATAACTTAGGAAACTTAATGTTTAGTTTTCAGTTATATTTCATTCAAGTATTAATTTGTCTCTCCTAAAATTCTTTTTTGACAAAGTAAGTATATAGAGCTATAAAATCTGGATAGCATTGCTCAGATAATTTGTTTGTTGAGAAATGTTTAAAGGGGACCTATTATGCCCCTTTTTGCAAGATGTAATATAAGTCTCAGGTGTCCCCAGAATGTGTCTGTGAAGTTTCTGCTCAAAGTACCCCACAGATCATTTATTATACCATGTTGTAAATGCCCATTTTTGAGTGGAAGGAAAAACATGCTGCTTTTGTGCATGTATCTTTAAATGCAAATGAGCTGCTGCTCCCCACCCCGCTTTCCAGAAGAGGGCGGGGCCTGTACTGCCTGGGATACTAATGCCAAAAAATAAAACATCTGTTTAGTTTTGATTATCATCTCTATCGCGGCCACGATCAAGTGACATTGCAGTTATTTATCATTATGAAAGTTTATTATCTGCATGCATTTTAAAGCCATATCAGTCTAAACTTCTGATATATGGTTTTCTGAGTGCACACACCCGAAGCACATACACAGAAAGCTGGATGTCAGACGGCGTGTCATGTGAGTATAGAACTAAGCTCTCTATCATGTCTATCACACTTAAACTGTCAAATACACACAAGGTTATGTCAAAAACAAAGTTCACATAAACACAGTCGGTTATGTCTGTGAACGTAAACAGCAAGTAATGAAACTTTGGTATTATACTGGTATCAAATGTTTAAGACACATCCAGCCTCATTGATATCTAGGAGAAAGAAAAAAAAAAGTTTTAGCTTTGTGATGTTTGTGTCCTATGGGAGTGTGTTATCAACTTGCAATCCTTGTTCTGAAAGCAAGTCTGAAAAGGTTGTTTTGTTGTTCTTTATTGCAGCAAGACTCTATTAAATGGGTATATAACAACAGCGAGAGCGCACAAGAAGACCACCAGAGAACCAATCAGAAGCCTGCCGCAGGGGAGAACGGAGATGTGTTTGAGTGTAAAGTTGAAGGTGCTGATACACACACCAGTGCAAACACATACTATACACACAAGACAAGTACACACTTTTTCATCCTCCCACGCTAGCCTTGATATTTAGTCTTTTTCTTTGTCCTCTGAGACACTAACTTTACAGGTCTCACTTCAGTAGCAGAATTCACCGGACATGGAAACAACTCATGTCTCATGGTTTATTGACAGCGTTGATTTTTACACTTGCTTTTGTCTTTTGACCAAAATGTAGTCAATATTTTGTCACAACATTTGTTTAATAGTTTAATTATGCACATTTAGTTTTTAAAATTATATTTTAGTTGACAATGAAATGATGAAAATGTGTGAAACTGTAATGTCTTGACTTCATGATAATTTGTTGCATTTTTTTTCAGTAATTTAATTGACAAAATTAACACTGCTCTTTGCCTTAAAGGCACAATATGTAAATTTTGCTTATTCAAAACAAAGGCGTAGCTTGATGGTGCCGTGATTTCACGGAATCATGGGAGGTGTTGTCTTCACGTCTACAGCCGGTGGAAAAGAATTCGATGGGACTTGGGCAGAAATCATATTCATACTTCGAAGACACTTGTTGCACACTGCAGTAAGCTAGATCGATATTAAGCATGGTAAAACATAGTACTTGCGGTAAATCAAGAAAACGAGATTTAAACAATAAGACTTACTGTGTTGAGCTGTATAACAGTGATTAGTTTTCTGTCGATGAATGTATCCAAACAGTTGCTCACCTGTCTAATAAAACACCTAATATATTAAAGCGTCGTTGTTGTTTCCATGGTTTCTACAAAATAAAACTGGAAAACGCGGGTATGATGTCATTGATAGGCGACGCACAGACTCGGTCCGTCAACAAAGTATATAACACTGTTCTAGTGGTTTTTGGATATTTTAATCCAAAAATCTTACATATTGTGCCTTTAAAGGACCTAATAGAATATAAATGGGTAACATTGACTGGTAACATTGAAACTACTGGTTTGTGTGTTCAACAGAAGTCATGGACAAGTTCAACACCATTGCCATAATAGACGGAAAAAAAGACCATGTTAGCCTGACAGTGGATAACGTGTATCTGGAGTACGGCGTCATGTACGAGTATGACAGCACGGCCGGGATGAAGTGTCACATCTTGGAGAAAATGGTGGAACCAAAAGGCTTTTTCAGCCTCACGGCCAAGGTAGAGTTCCCACAGACACACACCAGCCATTATCTCTGCTGTTGAGCACCAGTGAATTAATTCATACGGAAGAAGAGGAGACCACAGGGATTGTCTTGTACGTTTGTGAGGGCCTCTTCACAGTTCACACATAACACACAGCCACTGATAGAAGCTGACAGCAGAGTATATTAAACCAAGTGTGTGTGACAAATAAAAAATGGTCTTTACGACCCCCTGCTGCGGAATAAAAGGATAAACACTTTAAATCACAGAGCTTGTCGCTGTGTGGTGACTAAGGAAGGGAAGAGGCATAAATTACTCGTATGGAAATATTGTTCTTACATAAGGATATTTCTGCTCATTTTTATTTACTCTGCCAGCATTTTCATTGGCCCCACCATAATTATAGTTATTTTTCAGCAATGCTTATGATTGTCAGGAATATTTTTTCATTAAATGTTAAGATTTTCTTAAAAAAAAGCTATAACTATATATATAAAAAAAGCTATAACTCTATGACATCTAGAAATTCATAAACACATGTTTACTGGAAAACAATGCAATGTGCAATATTACATCACAATATATAGCTGTATTTTAAACTTTTTAATTATTATTAATATTTAATATAATATGTGATGTTTGTGTCCTATGGTAGTGTGTTATCAACTTGCAATCCTTGTTCTGAAAGCAAGGTTGAAAAGGTTGTTTAATATAATAATATAATATAATATAATATTTAAATAGTTAAATGTTTCATTACAATGTGTTTAAGAGACTTCTTTCTAAAACATTAAAAAATCTTACTTTTACTCTAACTTTTGCACAGTATTTTATATATATATATATATATATATATATGTGTGTGTGTGTGTGTGTGTGTGTGTGTAATGTATTATATATATGTAAAATAAAATGTGATTTATTTATGTGGTGGCAAAGCTATTACTCCAGTCTTCAGTGTTACGTGATCCTTCAATAATAATCATAATTTGCTGATTTGGAAGACATATTATTGTCAGTGTTGAAAACAGCTGTGCTGCTTGATATTTTCTTTGAAAACCGTGATACATTTTTTAATGATACTAAACTTTTTAATGGAATAAATATGCTGTTGTGCTGTTATACACATTTGCCAATCTTTAGCAATCAAGTATTTTGCAATTTAATATCGCAGAAATCTTGATTGTGGCCCTCAGATGTTTTTGTATTCGTTCTCCAAGTTTTGCAAGCGTTACAAGTAGGGATGCACCGATACCATTTTTAAGGACCGAGTACGAGTACCGATACTTTTTTCTGGTACTCGCCAATACCGATACCGATGCCTATACATTTATTAATTTATTTTTTTTCCCCTTCCTTTTTTTTTTTTTTTTTTTTTTTTTGGTGATGTGGCAGTTTTTCAAGTACAACACAGTGAGACTAATGAATGTAGGACAGCTTCTTTATTATTACTCCAATGAAAAAAAGTTATAATTTTTATATGCTCGTCACAAATAGCGCAAATTTCACAGTGTCCAATAACCTTCAAATGGCATACTGCCCCTTTAAGACCGAATTCATGGTTGTAATATGCTCTGCCAAATATCCTGTTTTCACCCACCTGTTTACGTCCACTTAAGTCTTTACATGAGATACTCCACACGATGAACATTTTGACAACTATGTGTGCATTTGACCATTCAGGCGCAAGGAGAACTGATCACGCGCTGTCTGAGAGAACTGGGATCGCGCGCAAGAAAGAGAGAGAGTGCGCACGCGCGCGAGAGAGAGCGCTTTCAGAGTGATTCCGTCTATCCCGCCTTCACTAATCGATAACGAATTGTGATTAAATGGTAATTTTGTTCTATGATGAATTGATTGGGCTGTTCTTGTGTGACAGAACACTACTACTACTCATTCGATGATCACCCAGTTGTAACGAAATTTTAGGAAAGATGAAATACAGAACAAAACGGGACACTAAAAATAGAGCTGAAATACAGGACTGTCCCGGGAAAAACGGGACGTCTGGTCACCCTAACACAACCGAAAGTGTACAGTGAAATATAACATCGTACTGTTAAATATGGGTAAGCAACACTATAGGCTAACTAGCTGGAGGACTGTTCATTAGAATTAAGCTAAGGATGTTCTTCACAGCATTTGTTTCGTACCTCCTCTTGATATTAATGCAGAACAAAGCATGCAGTTCGCAATGTAGGGGTTGTCATCATTAATTTTGAAGTATTTCCAAACCCCTGAGGCTGACATTGTTCCTGCTGCTGCCGCCGGTGTATATGTGCATGGAAATTTCTGTCAGAGATGTCACGTAAGGTATCGGTCTTTGGTATCGGTCTTTGGTATCGGGGGTATTTTTACGAGGACGAGTACAAGTACATGAGCTTGGTATCGGCCCCGATACCGATACTGGTATCGGTATCGGTGCATCCCTAGTTACAAGTTTCATATGCAGTGCGCACATCTCTCCATTTTTGCGTCAGCAAGGGAGAGCGAGAGTAACAGATACTGTTATGTAAAGTGTGATATCTGCTGTTGATTATTAACATTTGCTTGAATATGTTTAGCATTGCATGCAGCATCCTGTGTGATCTCAGCTGTTCTGAATAGCTGTTTATCATGCTTGTTTACAAATGAACGCCATATTTCCTTTCCCTGAATTGATTTCTGAGATTTACAATCTGCGTTAATGAACCAACAGCTGTCAGGCAAGACGGTTCAGTGTTCAGCAGTGGGGGCATCACAGCTTGACAGTAACATCTCAGAAACGCACCTAATGGGACTCTGATGTATTGACATGTTCTACATATTAAGACTCTTTTGTTTTTAATCCCCTTAACTGCCAGCAATTTCTGCCTCATTACAAACATCTGCTTGGGTAGGTCTGCACTTCCTCTGAGAAAACTCTCTTCAGATGAATTTTCATATTTCAGTGCTGTTCGGCAGATTACATGCAATTGTTATGGTCTCAGTGTGCTCTTAAATTTCTTGTCTCCTCCACAGTCTCCACAGGCAGAGCCTTCTCTCTCTGATGAGAAAATACTTCTACCACCGTGTGTGTGTAAATGTTCACTTTGATTGGTGCTGTACTTTGGTTTTATTTTTTATTACTCTATACCATTATACTTTTTGCATAGACACTAGGGGTGTAACGGTACACAAAACTCACGGTTCGGTACGTACCTCGGTTTTGAAGTCACGGTTTGGTACGGGTTTGGTACAGCAGGTGGGGAGAAAACTAAACATAAAATTGCTACTTTTTTATTAAACAGTGGTTTACTGAACAAATTGTGTCTCTGTCTTTAAATATATTAAATTAAATAATAACTAAAAGTTTCTTAAGGATAAAAAAATTGTCTCTGCTAATGCTATAAACTATGTAGGGAGCTCTTACTTGAGCATTAGGCTACTATAATATTAAAGGTTAACAACAGAGCCCAAACTATTAGCCTAAATTCAATCGCTATTTATTTTTAGATATAATAATCAACACTCAAATAACAAATTGTATGCAAACCTAAGCTGCACATAATAAAGTTTTTGCATTAACTTCAAAATCTAATTATAAAATTAAGTTTTACTCCAATTCGTTGTTGAAATATAATCATTTATACACAGTGGCTGTCATTTTCACGACAGATTTATTTAAACATACGGTTAAGTAAAATATAATGAATATATAGGCTAATACAGTGCATATATTAAGCGAAAGAGTTCATTTCTCTGGTGAACTAACAAGCTGTGGACACTGAATGGCTTTTCTGAGGTAAATTGAATTGAATTTCGTGATTTTGTGGACAGAATTTGAAGGATGAC
This sequence comes from Mylopharyngodon piceus, assembly GCA_039654765.1. Taxonomy (NCBI): domain Eukaryota; kingdom Metazoa; phylum Chordata; class Actinopteri; order Cypriniformes; family Xenocyprididae; genus Mylopharyngodon; species Mylopharyngodon piceus. The sequence continues at coordinate 12,142,154 of CM077444.1, read as the reverse complement.
ACTTTGTTTCTTTTTGAAAGTAACAAAACGCAGAGCTTATTGCGATTAACATATAAATATATATATATAATATAATATATAAAAGTAAATAAATATATAAATATATATATTTACTGCTTCCTTTTCATTGAAAATGAACTGGAAACTCATGGATACTGCGTACCGTGTTAAATGGTCTTAACCTTATAAAATGCTCCTTTACTGTGTCACAGGACATCTACTCTTGTTTTAGTGTAAAGTTATACTGTTTTTACAGTCATACAAGTATTAGGGAAATAAGGGTTAGATGCAGCATGTCCCTGCAATAACCACAAGGGAACAACAAAATTCTGTGTATCTGTTCTGGGAAACGCATGCAGTGTTTCTAACTCACTTGACCTACAGCAGATTTGCTCACTTCATCTTCATTACTACCAAATGAATGGTGGAAAGCACATCTGTTATATGACAAAAGCACTTTTTTTTCTGCCAGAACTCATGCTCTATGTCTTTCTTTGTGTGGTTTGTCAGATTTTAGAGGCCTTGGCCAGGAACGATGAGCAGTTGGTGCAGACCTGCAGTCGACTGAGCTCCAGCACAGAGCTCATCCCAGAGGACCTGCAGACTAGATTCAGTGCCATGTGCGGCGAGAGACTGGAGCATATCAATCGAAGAATCACCAATTACAGGAAGGTCAGCACGAACTGTGTGAAACACTTCTTCTTAAAATGGGTCTGGACTGGTTAGTGCGGTCTTGCTGGTTATGCTAGCTAAAAAAACCTAGTGGTGAAACCTGCACACCCACATCCAAAACGCAACTATATGCTGGTGTTTTAAGCAGGCTGGATCTTACTCTGAGCATGAAAACTTATTTTGAATGTCTTGATACATTTCTTTGGTTGGTGGCCTTTAGAAGGCTGCAGCTAAGAAAACTTCGTTTGACTTGTAGCACTTCTATTTAGGTTACCGAACAGGAAACCGTCCCACCCTGTCCTTTTTAACACCAGCTGGCCTTGATTGATGAAATATGCAAGTCCACCAGTACCAAGGGAAACGGGCTTGTGCAAAATGTCATTTTTAATTTCCATCAGCTGCTTTTATTTGGAGCAAGAAAGGAAAATATGTCTGCAAGCATCTGACAGTTTCCCTTGTTTTTCCCTGTGATCTGATTCAACATCCCACTCGGCACTGGATTAATTAGCCGTTGCTTCACCGGCTATAAATAGCTCTGAACATCCCGTCCCGTTGCATAATTTCCCTTCTGCTGCGTTCTCAGTAGGGCCCAGTGAGAGGTCTGGCAGGGTCCGGACCCCGGACACGGAAGCTCCCTGTTTGTCAAAGCTATCCAGGAATGTGGGAAGTCCGGTCTGAAGGGAGGCTATGTGTCCAGTGCAAACATAACCTGTCCAGTGTAGTCCGTGACCACAGCCATAAAATCGTTAGTTCACTGTTAGAAAAAGGCGAGGTTCAAATCGCTGCTCATGGGGAACATTGAAATCTTGTCATATGATTTAATTACATGCTCTTATGCCTGAATGCAAACAGTTCAGAACTGTTGTAATTTCAGGTGCAATATGGATCTATTCATGATCAATCCTGCTTTGTAAATAAATTACCCCTGATTGATTGATTGATTTTCTTCAAGTAGTGCATTATGTGTGGCCGATGTCCATGGACGTCCTTCTACAAGACCATGAATGAGGGTGCAAACTGACTCTGCAGTTAAATTTGATGAATGATGTGCTGCATAGCCCAGCTTAAAGGATTAGTTCACTTTAAAATGAAAATTACCCCAAGATTTGCTCACCCTCAAGCCATCCTAGGTGTATATGACTTTCTTCTTTCTGATGAGCACAATTGGAGTTATATTAATAAATATCCTGACGCATTCAGGCTTTATAATGGCAGTGAACGGGACCAACGAGTATGAAGCTCAAGCAAGTGCATCCATCCATCATAAACGTACTCCACACAGCTCCGGGGGGTTAATAAAGGACTTCTGAAGCAAAACGATGCTTTTGTGTTAGAAAAATATCCATATTTAACAAGTTATAAAATGAAATATCTATCTTCCACCAGACTGCTGTATTCAACTGTATTCAAAGTGTAACATCTCTCGCAGTTCAAAACGCTTACGCTACGTCCTACGCCTAGTTACGCTTTTTTTGTAAGTTGAATACGGAAGGCGGTCTGGCAGAAGCTAGATATTTTACTATATAACTTGTTAAATAAGGATATTTTTCTTACACAAATGTATCACTTTGCTTTAGAAGGCCTTTATTAACCCCCCGGAGCCGTGTGGAGTACGTTATGATGGATGGATGCACTTTCTTGAGCTTCATACTCGTTGATCCCGTTCACTGCCATTATAAAGCTTGAATGCGTCAGGATATTTATTAATATAACTCAGATTGTGTTCATCAGAAAGAAGAAAGTCATATACACTCATATAAATCATGGGGATGGACGGGTGTTTTTATTGGCTGTTTTGTATAGATTGAGCTTTTGTAAAGGCTTTTTTAGATCTGAAGATTAAACAGGACCAGGGCTTGATGGAAAAGTGCTGAGCCGTAATGTACTTTGCATTTTAGCATACCAGACTCAATAATACCCAATGGCTAACCCTTACTGAAGCCAGTCTGGTTAAAACAACACACTTGTTTGAGTTGTTTTTAGTACTGTAGTACTGGTTTAGATGATTTAGATAACTCTTGTTCATATTCACACAAAATATTTACTGTATCTTACACTAATCTCTCTCTGCTCTCAGTTTTCACGAGTTTTGAAGAACCGGGCTTGGCCTACATTCAAGCAGGCGAAGACCAAGGTTTCCCCTTTACACAGCAGTGACTTCTGCCCCACCAACTGTCACATCAACGTAATGGAGGTGTCTTATCCTAAGACCACTACTTCCCTTGGAAGTGCCTTCGGAGTCCAGCTGGACAACAGGAAAAATACTCTGGAGAAAGGAGGCCGCAATTCAGAGCAGGGTGAGTGAAAATAGATTTCTAAATTTAATGTACAACTAGAGACTGACCATTATTGTGGAAAATTGTTTCCACCATTAAATAAAAAAGGTTGCAACTTTTTATCTCACAATTCTGACATTTTTTCTCAGAATTGCATGACATAGGGTGTTTTCACACCTATGGATCATTTGTTTTGTTCCAAAACAGGGACTAAATTTGTTACAATGTTGCATTTTCTTCTTAGTTTGGTTCGCTTTCACATGGCAACATTTCCAAGCGTACCAAAATGCGTTTATGCAAGTCACATGCGAGTACAACTGTCCTCTTATTGGTCAGAGTTTTCTCAGCATCATCTATCAAAATAATGATTGACAAGTTCGCTCCATGAGCTTACTGTGGCTTTATTTGTAACCGTCGAGACACACGCAAACACTAAATGAGTGTAGCCATCATTCCCGCTGTTAAATTATATTACATTCATATCAATGCTGCGGCAAATTCAATCGCGCTCTCTCTCTCTGGATCTCCCAGCGCTGTCTAGTCGGCTGTGTCAGTGTGTCGAGATATGAATGTTATAATGAAGCAGCACGGGAATCAAGGCTTCGTCGAGACAGCATTCTCACACGGAGAAGTGCAATTACACAACATTTAAGATGAAGAGGCGCTCTTTGGTTTCCAACTATGGTAAATAATGTGCTCACTCACAGAATCAGACAATACTGCTTTTTATATAACACAATTCCCGTTAAGAATTATGATATCGTTTGGTTCGTTGGTCCACTGGGTCGGATTGCTTTCACATCTCAAGCGAACCGCTCCAGAGTTCGTTTGAAAGCATACCGAGACCAACTCTTCAAGCAGCTCTCGATAAGCTTGTTTGGTCCGCTTTTGGTGCGCACCCGAGTGCGATTGCTGCATTCACACCTGCTCAAATGAACCGCACCAAAGGGGATAACGAACTCTAGTGCGATTCAACCAAACTAAATGAGGCAGGTGTGAAAGCACCCATAAACTCACAATTGCGAGTTATAAAGTCAGAATTGTGAGATATAAACTCGTAATTGTGAGTTATAAAGTCAGAATTGTGTAATATAAAGTCGCAATTGCGTGTTATAAAGTCAGAATTGCAAGATATAAACTCACAATTCTGAGAAAAAAAGTTGCTTTTTTTCCTCAGAATTGGACTTTATAACTCGCAATTCCAAATTCTGAGAAAAGAAGTCAGAATAGCGTGATATAAACTTGCAATTACGAGAAAAAAGTCAGAATTGTGAGGAAAAAAGTCAGAATTGCGAGTTTATATCTATGACTTTTTCTCACAATTGCAAGTTTATATCGTGCAATTCTGACTTTATAACTCGCAATTATGAGATAAAAAGTCGCAATTATCTTTTAAATTGTTTTATTCCGTGGCGGAAACAAGCTTCCATACATTATAGGGAGCAATAAGTTCATGTCTATTAGATTGTTTTCTGCTGGTTTGTGCTTTTAGGTAAGCTGAACCCCATGGTTTACGTCCAGCATAGTATCACCAGCATGGCTGCCCCATCTGGACACAGTCTGAGCAGGGCTGAAGGTCACGGTCTGCGATTCCTGCTACGAGAGGACGACCTGCTCATCCTGGACGCCTACCACAAACTTCTGACCAAACTCACCACTGTCGTCAAAGAGATGGAGTGCTACGCCACCCAGATTCATGAGTATGACATTTTTTATTTGGTAATATCTGTTTTGTCATATGAACATGTTTGATATATGAATATATAGGCCTGATATCTCATCATCATGGGTGCTGGTTTAGCCTACTACAACATCCGTCTAAAAAATCAATACTTAAACTGTCAGAAATTCAATTTTTTGAAGTGATTTAAAACGTATTTAAGTTATCCAGTGTGACTGAATTGCGTGTTATTGCCCTTCGCTTCAAGAGAACTCTATAACTCAACAGTTAGTATCAGTTTTAGATCTTTAATTGGAGGAGACTTCATTGTGGTTTATGTATTATTTTCTTTATTCTTTTATTGGTGGCTTACCCTCTGAATGAACTGGTCAACCTGGTTATCATGCTTTAGCAATTCAAAAGGGGTCATATAATGAAAAATGATACATTTCTTGATCTTTTGAAATGACTTAAAAATGTAATGTACATAGATGACCGCAGACATCCAATTTGTCAATGATACCAGCATCACCTTATTCAAGGATGGGGCAGCGGCAACCAAATTGGACCAGACCACAATCCATGTCTTAAAGACAAAATCAGCATGTTTCATTTTAAGGGTCACAGAGATGGTGGAAAGAAATGAGAAAAAAACAAAAACAAAATTATGACTTGTGTGTTTGGTGCAAAACAATCTTGGCTAAGATTAGTGATACAGTGATGATGTAAACACACCCTGATCAAGACTATTAGGTTAGAAAGTAAGTGATATAAATTATTGTTATTATTATTATTATTAGCGGTAGTAGTAGTAGTATTGTTGTTATTACTATTAATATTAATAATTAATTAGGGGTTTAACGGTACACGTATTCGTAGCGAAAATTTTGGGTACGCGTCTTTCGGTTCGGTACACATGTGTACTGACGAATACAGAGTAGCCCATTAACCACCAATAATCGCAATAAGCTCTGTGTTTTGTTACTTTCGATAAGAAACAAAGTCTCATCCCTCAAATTCTGTCCATTTTATCACGAAATTCAAACAATAAATGCCGTTTTGTCGACAGTGTGGAGTGCGAGTGAACGTGATCATCTCTTCATCCTTAACACTAGTTACAGAATAATATTTAAATGAACATCTGAAAGTATGTTGAAAGATACAGTACAACTTACTGAAACATATCTCGTGTAATCGCTCAATCAGTGTTTCAACCGCGAAGGACGACAATAAAACAGCTTGTAAACAATGTTATGTAGCATTTACCTCAGATATGCCATTCAGTGTCCACAGCTTGTTAGTTCGCTAGAGAAATTAACTCTTTCGCTAAATATATACACTATATTAGCCTATATATTCATTATATTTTACTTAAGCTGTCTTGATTATTTAATGTATATGCCACTGTGTAAATGAATATATTTTAACATCGAACTGGAGTAGAAACAGATTTAGAAGTTAATGCAAAAACTGCTTTATATGCAATTTACAGGTTTGCATACAATTTTTATGTGAGTGTTGATTATTATAAAGAAATAGCAACTTAATTAAAGAATTTGGGCTCTGTTGTTAATTGTAACCTTTAATATTATAGTAATATGCAAGAATGTGCTCCCTATATATATTTTACAGCATTAGCAGTAATTTTTATCCTTAAGAAAATTTTAACACACAATTTGTTCCATAAACCACTGTTTAATAAAAAAGGAAAAAAGCAATTTTATGTTTAGTTTTCTCCCCCCTGCTATACGAATCCGTACCGAACCGTGACTTCAATTCCAAGGTACATACCGAACTGTCATTTTTGTGTACCGTTACACCCCTATAATTAATATATTAATTTAGTTTTTTATTATTTCTATATGTTTTATTTATTTTTATATTTTTTTTTCTAACTAAACTACATTATTGAGATATTAACAAGATTTATTATTATTATTGTTATTATTATTATTATTATTAAGAAACAAAAAAAAAAAAAAAAACCCCAGCTTTGGTCTAAAGTTAACTGTATATTTCAACATTTGAAGGCTAAATTATTTGCAGTATTATTAACACTCCCTTGACTGTAATATTTTCTTGAATGTGCTTTTTAACTAAATTATTTATAAGATGTTAGCAAGAATTATTTAGTTGGATTCAGAAATCAAATGACGTCAGAAATTACGCATATTTTTCCTAGATTTGACAATTCTTATGACTGCTAGAGTCTCTATGGGATGTTACTATACCAGCAACAGTTTAATCTTTGTGCATTTCACATGACCCGACATCTGGAATTTGCATTATGTTTCTAATTATGTTTTTTTTTTGTTTTTTTTTCCAACAACTGCATATGTTGTGTGTGTGTATGTGTGGGACACACTTAAGCAGAAGGGGGGTGGGTGGGGTACTTCCTGTCTGAGCTGAGCTGTTGATGGTTTCATTTTCTGGAAGCACATTAACACCTTGAAGGAAATGGGACACTCTGAGGTCGGCCTCCGTATTTCAAAATGGAAATCTGCAAAAATAAAAAAATGCCACAAGAGCATTGAACTCAGGCAGTACACTGTAAATGTCACTTTCACTGAGTAATTTGCAAAGTGGCACAAGTGCCTAACAAGACTGCATTATGAAACTCGTCTTTCTCTGTCCCTCCCTCCTTTCCAATTATAGTCATACCACCTATAGTTTAAATAAAAAAAACATCCATTATCACTAACAGCCTTTGAGTTTTCATCATTTGGTTGAAATCACATGGTCAGATTCTCTATGGACATGATGGCAATTTCAGCTAGTCTTGATCTAGGGTGGGGGCGGCACCTTTCACTGCTGCTGCCATATGCTTGTCAGTGCCGATTGCTGGCTGAAGGTCTGTGAGTGTGCTTATTGGCAAGGCCGTCCTTGATCTGGTGGGGAGATAATGACCTTCCTCACAGCCCTGGGCAAGAGAGAGTGCTGTAATGACTGCCTGGAGGTGGTTGTCAGACAGCCATCCCTGTCATGCAGCAATAATGGGGCAAATAGCAACCGAGTAGCTCATTGGAGCCACTTCTGGAAGCCTCTGACTCTGCTGTGGATTAAGAAGTGCATTGATCTCTACAGTTGGAGGGGATGAAGAAAAGACTAAAGAAAGGAAAAGCATGAGGAGATCAGAAGTGGATGGTTTCAGATGGACTGCTGCCTGGTGGTTGTTGGTACTGTATAACCATCTTAAAGGGACAGTTGACCCAAAAATGAAAATTCTGTAATCTTTTTATCACCTTCATGTAGTTTCAAATCTGTATGACTTTATATGACTTTATCTTTTGTGGAACACAAAAGAAGATATTTTTTTAAAAACCCGCAAAATTCTTTCTGTTTTTTTTTTTGTTCATGATAATGGGGTGCAAGCATTGATTTTTGGACCCTACTGACTTTCATTATATGGACAAAACAGTCCATTCTTCAGAATATCTTCTTTTGTGGTCCACAGAAGAAGAAAAAAAAATGATGCAGGTTTGGAACAACAAGAGAGTGAGTAAATGATGACAGTTTTCATTTGATGAAATGGATGAACTGTCCCTTTAAAGCAATGGTTCTAAACTAGGGAGACGGGACCCACTAGGGGACCTCAGCAAAGTTCCAAGGAGGCCTCAAAATGATATGAAAATAAAGTTTTCTTATTTTGTCAGGGGCTGCGTGTGTAAACAGCACGGAAATGAAGGAGAATACAGTCTTTTAAATACAAGACTCAGGAAAATAGGGAGATATCCAAACTTTACGCAATGTAAAACAAAACTAGGGCTAGTGGGCCTTTGAATATTATTGTGGACAGTGTTTTGAGAACCACTGACTTGAAGTCACTCTAAAAGTCAACATAAATTCAAAATGTGTCCTATTTGCTTTCCTAATAACATCATATGTGCTCTGTGTTTGTCCCTGGACTTTTATGCAACTTCTTATCTTGAGTGATATGTTGTAGTCCTTTGTAGTATTTCCCCCTTGATTGTCTCCTGGTCTCGCTCATTACGGAACAACTTACACCACATGGATCTAGCAGGTGTTCGACTCATTCTTCTCCGCCAGGGCCAGCGTTCCCTCAAGGACCTTATCTGTGAATTTTTGGACCTTGCTTACCAAACACACTTCCCAGACCATAATTTGATTTCCTTTTTTTTTTTGCTCTGGACTTAATGAACCACTAAAAACACAACTCTTCAATAGTGGTCCTCGAGGGTCGCTTTCTGAATTTTTGGACTATGCTCTTCTGTTGAATGTATCCCTGTTCACTGTAGGGGAAGTGGAGTAGGAGCTCACTCTTACCACTCAAGATCCCCCTAAACATTTTTGGAGGCTCCTCAGGCTCCTCAAGCTCTGGAGCTTTGCCAGTCACATACAACATCGGCCAGTACCATCCTGCCCACTGTAGTCTTGGGGCGACAGCTCCTCCCGAGGCGGCGGCATCCGCTACAGTTCCTCCTGAGGCGGTGGCGACCACTACAGCTCCTTCTGAGGTTCCAGCAACTGCTACAGCTCCTCCTGAGGCAGCGGCGTCCGCTACAGCTCCTCTCAAGAATCAGTTAACGTTATTCCAAATGGTTTGGAAATGGGTTTTACTGTTGACTTTAAGTGGTGGCAGCTCCTCCTTAGACAGCTTCACTTTTTCTCAGAAGAATCAAAGAACATTTTAGTCATATAATGTATATGCATATATCATAAATCCCATATCGCAATCTGTTTCGCTCTGGCTTTGGCTCTATTTCTATAATGTCTTTCTAGTGCAATGCAGATGTTTCAGATCTATCTTGTCAGATGTTTCAGATAGTGATCTCTTTATATTTGAATGTGTGATTTGACCAGAAGTCACATTCTGATTATAGTTGAAAGTGCAGAGTCAGCTGCACGACATTAGCTGAATGTCATATGTCACATGAAAGCACTCATGTATAAAGGACCGTAGGCAGAGAGACCCGTAGACCCGAATTAAGATCTCCCCCGCAGTGTCTCATCATTGTTCCCCTCCTCCATTTCTTCTCACTTTGATGCTCTGTGCCCTTCGAGGCCCCATGCTGTGCTCACTTCCTTATTAATCTCCAGCCAATAGAGGCAGTGGGTGCTCTTTTCTATGGCGACAGAATGGTACTCGATGGTGGCGATCAGTCTGCTTTACCAGGAGGGCACACTATTAGGGCTGGGAGTCGATCCCAAAAATAAATGGATTCAAAATGGAATCGACTCCTCCTTAATAGTGCATTTCGGTTCAGTAGAGCAATTTATTAATTCGCCTCTCGGTCGCATGCTAATAGTGATGCGAAGTCTGATTCATTTGTCCATGAACTGGTTCTTTGGGTTAAAAAAACAAAACAAATATTGACTAGCCTATATCTTAGGCAAGTTTCCTACATTAAAAAATTGTGCCTGAATTCAGGCAATGATGCACAAACGCAGATATGTTCTAGGTGTCTAAATATGTCTAAATATAAAAAGAATAAACTAATCTTATAATCTCCATAATTTAGCTTAAAGGGTGAAACTGGCTTGTTATGTTGTCCACAATGGAAGACTTCATGAAGAGATAATAGATGCTGATTATATTCAATGAAGTCTAAGGAAGTTTAAAAGGAGGGAAGCATTCATATCATGTAATCACTGCAAGATTAGGGTAAACATGTTCCTCCAGAACCTATTATGCTTTTTTACATTTTCAACTTTAGTGTGTATTGTTGCTGTTTGAGCATGAAAAAGGTCTGCAAAGTTACAAAGCACAAAGTCCACTCCAAAGGGAGTTATTCTCTATATCAGTAAGCACTGTTTATGAACTCCCTGAAACGTCCGATTGTAGTCTTCAGTTTTCTTCCAGGAACGTACATGTCACAATATTCCTCATTTAAATAATTCCTGCTCGAGGCATACACACACAAAAAACAATAATAAAATAAAATAAAAAAATGGACGAGGCCTGGTTGAGTTGCGTTAGCAGTGTTGTTGCCATGTGAAACTCGCGGTTATGGCAAGGGGTGTGTCTTTTCGGAAGCATGCTCAGAGCGGTTGACCAATCAAAACACACTGGTCCATCCGATCAATCGGAGCACATTTTGCTTTTCATAGAGACAGGAACTAAACAGAGCGTTACTGGCAGACTGGGAAGAGAGGTGCTGCAACAATGTAAAATATGTTAAAAATAACGTGTTCCCTTTCGAGGGAACTCGCACTGCATCGATAACGACACTTCTTCGCCAAAGTGTTGTTACCGACTAAGTGTCTCGTTCCCTTTCTCAGGGAACAAGGGTTACAGTCGTAACCTGAGATGTTTTTTTTTAACATTCAACCATAAAAACCTATTCTAGTAGACCCCAAAAACAAAACCAAGACTTTGTAAAAGGGCATAATATGGCCTCTTTAATAATAAAAAGAATCAAAAACAACAGCGAGAAATTGATTCTTGGAATCAACTCTGTTGATTCCACAACCAGGAGTCAGAATTGGAGTCGGCTCTGAAAAATTCAGAATCGAACAGCCCTAAACTGCATAGCTGGAGAACTAGGGCAGCTTGAGAGGCCTTTAGGTGCTCTCACGAGTGAGGTATCGCTGGAAAGTTTCCTGCGTTTCTCACTCAGAGAATTGGTTTGGGTTGGAAATGATTTCGTTGAGGTTTTGTTTATTGTTAGGATGAGAATTAGAGTTACGGTTTGGGCTCATAAGGGAGCATATTCCACGAAAGAATGTTTATGTGTCCACTCTCATAAAAAAGAACCCTGAGGGGGTTGTCTGAAACTCAAACAAGGCTTGACATGTTAGTGTGTTCATGTGTGGCAAGACTGGGCCTCAAAACCAGATTGAAAATATGACCTAAATGTCCCCATGTGTGAGAATAAGTTGACCAGCATCGTCTAAATTCGCCATTCTCCTTGTGTGGAAACTAAAGGAGTTATGACTGTTGACACAGCTGTATATGCGTGTTTTGATGTTATTCATATTTTGAGGACCTCTAACTTCCTCGAGTTGTTGTCCGGAAGCCAAGCACAAACAGGTTGTGATTTTGTTTGGCTCTGTTCATCTTCACACATTCAACACTCTGACATGCTGTGCCTGATCCTCCCAAAACATATTTGAAATATAACTTAAATCCATGCTAGGGTTTGGAAAGTGACAGTTGTTCGAGACCCAGGGATGCACAGCATAACAAATGGGAATAAAAGTTGAAAATGCAATAGAAAAATACACAATACAAAGGAACTAAATCACAACAAAACAGAGAAACCCACAAAATAATGGAAATAAGCCACAACACAACTAAAACAAGCTTCAAACAACAGAAATTAATCCACAAACAACAGGAATAGGACAATAAATACAATAAGACAATAAACACAAAATTAAAGTCGTCATGAAATATAATCAAAATTGATGATATTTCCTTTGTTAGCACACATTACTTTTCTTGTGGTGAACGATTAATCCATGCAAGTTAATACACAGAATTTTAGATATAATACACAGAAATTTGCTTCCGCTCTGGAAGCAAATTTCTCTGATGACATCAGTTTATTTATTTATTTAATTTAATTATTATTTTCAATAATTTCATTTGTTGTGTCTTATTTCAATTATGTTTTTAACCCCTACTCTTTATTGTATTGTCCACCCCTGGTTCACTGTAACAGAGTCATAGAACGATGTGTCTTTCCCTCTGTTTATGTGAGTCATAAACGTGTTTCTGGAGGTGCAGATTTTAACTATTTTATTGCACATAGATTGCAGTGTGATCACTGTGTGATTAATCTCTCTGTGGTTCTCCTTGTCTCTCTCTCTGTATTTCCCACAGTTTGCTCTCCTCTATCACACATCCCACCGGCTCTGAAGGGAAGCCCACTGAGAGCTACATTTCAGCTGAGAGTGAGAGTGAAAAAAGTGAACGCAACGGGAAGAAAGTATGTTTTAATGTGACTGGAGACGAGCAGGAGGACTCGGGTCACGACACTATCAGCAACAGGGATTCCTACAGGTGTGGTGTCTTACAGTATACAGATTAGTTACATTTATAAATTGCTTTATATGTTGTGATTAATTTATGTAAGCAATGAGGTACGAGAGGCAGCGCTGTATTATGAATATAGTCATGAATGAAGGAAATTTGTTAGGCACAACGTTCAAAAGTTTGGGGTCAGTAAGATTTTTTTCTAAAGAAAGGAATACTTTTATTCAGCAAGGAAGCAACAGATTTATCAAAAGTAACAGTAAAGACTTTTACATTGTTACGGAAGGTTGTTAAAAAGTGTATTACAGTATTTTCAGTCCCCCTGAAATCAGAATGTAAGTTTTTTTAGCTTTTAGTATGAATATGTTAGCCTTAATGTTATGAATAAGCTGGTGTGTTCCAAAACAATGACAAAATTCGCATTTAGGAGATATAAGCATTCAAAACTTACAGTCTCTCACTTCTGCTAAAATGGATCATGGATTTTCATGACATCACCGCGGACTTCAGCTTCTCATCAAATTTTCTGTCCAATCAAATGCTCTCTAGAATCTGAAGTCCCGCCCCCTCCTACACTAAACAGATGCTGAAGCTGCGGCTGAAATCGGCCATTTGTTTATCGAGCGGATCATGCGCATGAGTCAGCGCAGACCACAAAACGTTTGGACACATTTAAATTCTGCACAGAATGCTATATTTTAAAGAAATATGGAGGAGAAACGGTTAGAGATTATGAGGATAATTGAGTTTTACAAGTTCAACGGCTCTGGCCGAGCTGTGATCTAGGCAAAACGCTATTGGCTATTTTGAAAAAGGGGGAGGAACTTCTAGATATATCCCGCCCTGTCTTCCTGTTTCATTGGAAATTATGTCAACACAGTGAATAAAGCTGCGCGTTCCAAGGCACTTCAGTGTGCCTTTAAGCAGCACAACTGTTTTCAACATTGATAATAATAAGAAATGTTTCCAAATCAGCAAATTAGAATGAATTCTGAAGGATCATGTGACACTGAAGACTGGAGTAATGATGCTGAAAATTCACAGGAATAAATGACATTTTAAAATATATTAAAATAGAAAACAATAATTTTAATTTGGAAAACTATTTCACAATATTACTGCCTTTACTGTGTTTTTGATCTAATAAATGCAGCCTTGATGAGAATGAAAGATTTTTTCAAAAAAATACACAGCTACATTTGAGTGGCCACCAGTGGAGATAGATTGTATATTTTGTTTTTTGCCACATGGTGTATGTTATTTTGTTTTAGGGTATGTTTCTGGCTTTATTTGCAACTGAGCTCACAAATTTTTAAATTCCACTTACAGTAAAACATCCATTACCATATCTGAAACTCAGCTGAATTTCATCAATTCGAGCCAGAGTTCAAATCCTTTGTGAATGTATGCAAAGTGGATCTGTTTTCGCAGCAAACAAAACAGTCATCTCGACATGTCGACAACACGAACCTAACTCTCCCAGGCCTCAGCTACAAATCCAGTGTTTGAGGGCGGGCCAAAGTAGACGTTTTTCGCGGGAAGCCAATGAAAACCATAGATGGGCATTATGCAAATTTGTTACAAACCTGTGTAGGTTCAAGCAGGAAGTAAGACTGGAATTACTGACAACTCGTTTCAGGCAGTTCAGAATCGTTTCTTTCTTTTGGGAGACAATAACTCCATTTATCATGCACTTTGATCTTGGAACTTTGCAGACCTTTTACATTCACAAACAGCTATACGTATTACATACTACATGAAAGATAATATTCGAAAAAGCATAATAGGGGCACTTTAATAGATGCTTCTGATTTAAAACTCTACAGAAGTATTTAGGAATGTTGTTTATTGTGTGTTGTGGCTTCAGCACCATGGTTGAGTATTAGTTAGTAGTCGTAATTTGTTCGTAACACATGAATGTTTATCTTCCAGTGATTGTAACAGCAACAGAAACTCCATAGCGTCCTTCACCAGCATCTGCAGCAGTCACTGCAGCTCTTATGTGCACAGCGACGAGATGGACTCAGGTAACGCAACCAGATATCATCCTGCACACATCTGACAACACAACACCATTGTTAGTTCACTCCCCTGATACATCCTCCATGACTCTAATCAAATTTGGCAAGAGCTTGGATGTGCCTTTCAGACTGATTCTTATCTCATTGCACTGCACATCAAGCACGCATTTTCCACTTAGTCAAACAGAACCCGCCAAAACACAGCGTCTGCCAAGTTGACGGCCATTTGATGCTAACTGCTGAACAGATGGAGGAAGAGAAGGACAGGAAAGACTGAGAGGAGTGGAGAGACGTGTTTTGCATTGTTATGGCAATACCGCACTAATGAAACTAATGTGTTGAGGGCTTTGTGTTGAATGTATATATCGTCTAATGATTACCGCTTCACCCTTTCTCCATCACTCACATACAGGGGACGAGATGCCGACCAGTGTGTGGATATCTCACGACAAACAAAAGAAGCTACATGGCTTCCTGGAGCATCTCTTCAGCCAGGTGTGTGTTTGCTGTGAGGTCCAACAAATGTATACTATGTAATGTAGAGCATTTGTTCATGTGAACTGTATATATAAAATTTGGTATATATAATAATGATAACAACAACAACAATAATTATTATTCTTATTGTTATTATTCTTATTATTATTTATAATAATAATATTAATAACAGTGTTAGTGTATATGTATATTAATATAGTGTGACATGATTGAAGGACAAGTTTTACATGTAATCCATTAATAAGTTGTCATAAAAACAGCACATATTAAATAAGAATTATCAAAAACATTGTTCAAAATAGTTTGACATATAGCAAGTCATTACTTAAAGGGACAGTTCACCCAAAAATGAAAATTATCCTAGATGTATCTGACTTTCTTCTTTCAGCCGAACACAATCTGAGTTATATTAAATAATATCTTGGCTTTTCCCAGCTTTGTGATGGCATTGAATAGTGTCCGAGTTTTTGAAGCTCCAAAAAGCACATCCATCCATTATAAAAGTAATCCATACGCCTCCAGTGGGTTAATAAATGCCTTCTGAAGCAAAGAGATGGGCTTTTGTAAGAAAAATATTCATATTTAAAATGTAAACCTCTGTCCTGACATGTAATAATATAGACATATAATAATAATTTTAATTTTTAATAATTATTTTAATAATATTTTATATTTTAATTTAATTAGAATTATGTCATTATTTTAATTAAAGCAAAAATAAGTTTACTATTGAATTATTATTTATAAAAATCTATAATTTGTGACCCTGGACCACAAAACCAGTCATAAGGGTCATTTTTTTAAAATTTATACATCATCTGAAAGCTGAATATGCTTTCAATTGATGTATGATTTGTTAGGATAGGACAATATTTGGTCAAGATACAACTATTTGAAAATCTGGAATCTGAGGGTGCAAAAAAATCAAAATATTGAGAAAATCACCTTTAAAGTTGTCCAAATGAAGTCCTTAGCAACATATATCCACTCACAATAATACATTTTTTATATATTTACAGTAGGAAATTTACAAAATATCTTCATGGAACATGATCTTTACTTAATATCCTAATGATTTTTGGCATAAAAGAAAAATCGCTAATTTTGACCCATACAATGTATTGTTGGCTATTGCTACAAATATACCCGTGGGACTTATGACTGGTTTTGTGGTCCAGGGTCACATGTTATTTAGTGGTTTTGCTTCCATTTTGCTTTATCCCATCTGCTTTTATAAAGACTTAGCTTCACCTTTGACCTCTTTGACACCTAAAAACAGGCTGAAGCCCCTCACATAATGCCCCATGGCTGTGGTCATTTCCCCCCAGAGATCAATCTGTTCTGTCTCTCTCTCCACACTTTTTTTAATGAGGATGTTTCAATCACCAGTAAAATGGAGTGCGGCTCACTGCATCCCTCTTGCCTGCTGTTTGCTTTATAGCATGCAGGTTTCCGGGAGAACAACACTCCCAGTTCACATGCAACACAAATGTTTTCCGGCTGACAGGGTGGGAGTTCAAGGGGGCTTTATTTGTACAAACTGCCTCCTTGGGCGCTTTAGATCACCAATGGGACTGAGTTTTGAAACCCAAAAGTACTCATGTCCATATTTTCGTGGTCAACATATTAAAAATTAATTTCCTATGATGTACTGATCTCATTTTCAGGTGGAGTCCATCACCAGTTTGTTGAAAGGGGCAACCGTGACACGAGCCTTTGAACAGACAAAGTGTTTCACTCCAGGACGAGGACTTCAAGGTATCAAGAGATCCTTATGTTAATGAACTAAATTGTGTTTTATTCCTGTTGGCACTGGCTTATTCACACAGACAATATTCATTAAAGTGACTTTCATGGCTCAGTGCACTTTTTGTTATGGTTTGCATAACTTAAGTCGGACTTCACTCAAAAGTGCTAAAAACTCAAACTATACATGTTGATGAGATTATGTTCTCAAAAATATCTCCAGAGATCTCTGACAATGGATTTTCAAATTTTTCTTGAACTGCCACTCTGAAACGTTTCCTTGTGAAGTCAGTTATGCGTGTGCAAGAGAGAGAAGGAAGAGGGAAAAAATGAGTGACATAAATCTGGGCCATGTGTATTTCAGGGTGGTTGACAAAAGGAAGTGTGGCTAAAAGTGGGGGTTTCCTCTGAGTGGTGTGTAGGGTCTCAGTGATTGACTGCTCCAACCTCAGCTTTGTCCTTTACCACAAATCATCCTAATCAAATCTGTGCAATTCATTTTATCTGGGACAGATAAAGAACACCAGACTGCTAGAGAGATAGAGAGTCCAGGACATTTCCTCTCTCTGATCTGAGGACACTAGGACATTGGACTCATAGAGATTGTCTGGGTCACTTCCTCTGTCTCATTCTAGATTTTGTGACGTTTTTGCACCCTTGAAAGGAACACGGCTGGTAGGGTCATTCCAAACAAACAGTGTAATCCAAAAATGACCACAAATGCCCTCATATATCCAAAGCTTATCAGAAAAATATATCTTTCTTATAAACATTTTTTTTTATTTAAAACAAATTTTATTTTATTTTATTTTTTATTTTTTATTCATTCATTTATTTTTATTTTTTTATTTTTTTATTTTATTTTACTGTGCCTTTAATTTAATTTATTTTTATTATGTTGCCTATTTTATTTATTTATATTTTACTGTGACTTTTAATTTAATTTAATTTATTTTTGTTACGGTGCCTATTTATTTTTTTATTTTATTTTTTTTATTTTACTGTGGTTTTTAATTTAATTATTTTTTATTATGGTGCCTATTTTTATTATTTTATTTTATTTTATTTTATTTTATTTTATTTTATTTACTAAACACTGCATGGAAAGATATGCAATTTTATTTTGTTTTATTTTATTTTATTTAGCAAACACTGCATGGAAAGATATGCATTTATTATTTTTTATTTTATTTTATTTTATTTTATTTTTATTTTTTTTATTATTATTTTTTTTTATTTACCAAACACCACATGGAAAGATATGCAAATTGAATTAAACATAAAACAAAAAGGCAATATCTGACACTATTTTTTATTTGCATAATAATTAACACTGCGTTCTCACTTCAAGTGCACTCCAGTAGAACACCCCAGTGATCCTCACTTATAAATTAGTTTCACCCATAATACCCTGAATGATTTAATCTCTTTAAACATTAAAATGTTTAATTTAAGGAGCCTGAAGCTGAATGGAAGATAAACAGCTTCAGGTATGAACCCCTCAGTGTGTTGTCTGTAGAAACAAACTTTAATGCAACCTGCAGTAACTCCTGAGTCACTGGTTTATGTGATAATAAAGTTTATTCCCAAAGGCACAGTTTCACACAGGATGTGGCTCAAGGTCATTCGGTAGGTTAATAAACAGAGAAAGCATTGTTCTAGTGATATTTGAAAGCAGGGGACTCTTGCCTGGGAAATAAATCTTATATGAAGTGATGAGTCAGCGAAAGCTGGCACTATCTGTGTGTGTGGTCTGAATCTAGTTTTATACCTCCACAAAATGCTACTGCTTTGCTGTTGTAAAGAGATGAGCAGATTACTATGTAATCCTCACGGTTTAACGGTTGATTATAACTTGTGTGCCTGTGCATGTGATTTGTTTATTTAAGCTCTCACATGCATGCAAATGAGAAAATGGGATTTAAGAATTAGAAATTGAGCTGTTTATTATGGAGCTAGTGACAAGACTATGGCCACATAAACACTCCCATTTTTAAATCTCCTAAATTATTATTCTGTGTGTGGCTCAGCAAAAAAAAAAAAAGTCACACTTTACATTATGGTCCAATTCTCACTATTAACTATGACTTTTGTCTCAATAAACTCCTAATTACTGCTTATTAATAATCAGTTAGGTAGTTGTTAAGTTTAGGTATTGGGTAGGATTAAGAAATGTAGAACTGCAGAATAAGGCATTAATATGTGCTTTATAAGTACTAAAAAACAGACAATATCCTAGTAATTTGCATGCTAATAAGCAAAAAGTTAATAGTGAGAATGTTTTGGTACTTTTAGCTTTTGCTTACAACACAATCAGTCAATAATGGAGACAAAAATAAAATAATAGAATTTACAAAGGTAATGCAGAGAAAAAAATGAAATGCAGAAATATTTGAAATATTTAAATATTTGAAACCTTGATGTTTAAATACAGTATATCTGTATCCACATATTTATATTTTATTTTTATTAATAATAATGATTATTATTATTATTTAAATGCAATACATTTGTATCCATATATGGGTCATTGACGAATAAGGTTTTTAAAAGTTAAAAAAACAAAACATAATGGAGATATAATTAATTTTTTAATAAGTGTTAATAATAATAAATTTTTAATAAGTTTTAATAAGTGTTAACAATGAGATTATGTGTTTTTTATAATCCATTAACGGTAACACTTTATTTTAGGGTATTTTAACTAGTTGCTTATTAGCATGCATATTACTAGAATATTAGCTGCTTATTAGTAATTAATAAGCACATATTAATGCCTTATTCTGCATGACCTTATTCGACATTCTTAATCCTACCCAATACCTAAACTTAACAACTAACTTACTAACTATTAATAAGCAGTAAATTAGGAGTTTATTGAGGGAAAAGTCATAGTTAATAGTGAATACATGTTCCCTATACTAAAGTGTTACCCAATTAACACTGCTTTTGTTATTTTTTTACAAGATGGACAAAATTTGTGACCAAAAAAGTCATTCGGTTTAACCAAAATTTTGGTTTTACCGAATGACACTTTTGGTTATACCGAATGACGATATTTTCAAACAATGCTAACAGGCTGATATCTAGCTAGCTGGCTAGTTAGCTTGCTAGCTAGCTAGCAAAAGGACAATCAAACATTTTATATTTAGTACAAGTTTTTAAAATATTACAACATTTTCCATGTTTTATAGCGGTTGTACCGAATGACCTGTTTCAGGATATGCGTACGAGCAAGTGAAAACATGAATTTTTCAAATAGTTAAGAGAGAGTTAGTTACTTTGCTTCACGACCATGTGGTCCTTTGCAGGTGTCTGAATGATGTCACATCCTGTCACATGATATTGACCACATAACTTGATCCAAAATGGTCCCTTTATATTGGTTACTCCGAATGGCATCAATGAAATTAATTTTTCTGGACATTCTTTCTCATAACAAAGCAACGACTTCTACACATACTTTTAATACCATTTTGCACTATGTTGATATATGATGATATAAAATCGTGCCAGAATAAAAAGTATATACATTTATTACATTTTAAGATATTTTAATCACAAATGAAATGGCTCTATTGGCCTATGGACGGTTAAACCGAATGACCTTTTGACACTTCAAAATCTTTAAAATACCTTTATATGTAGCAAAATATAATTAAAACCTTTTGGATTCAATAAAAGAGACCTAATTGTACTACCTTAGATTCCTGAAAATGTTTTACATCACCACAGAGAGCTCAAAGGAAATGATTATATAATCGCTGAAATTATTTGAATGATGTAAGACCATTTCACCCTCCCTCCTTTTCCTCGATCGGAGCAGGAAGCGGATAGGTGTGTGTGTGTGTGTGAGAAATGTCATAAGTGTGTCACTGCACTATAGCTTTTTATCATCAGCATGGTAACAAGTGTTGACACCTTTTACGGCCAGAGCCATCCACTTTAAGGACATTGGAGCTAACATATTTTCAAAGCACTAGACCCTACTGATCCCACTCCACAGAGTCTTGTGTGTTGCGTAAATGTGTATTCCTCAGTTTAGTGTGGACAGTAGCTGTCTGTCAGTGTTGGCCATGTATTATCATGCACGTTTGACTCCAATGAACCTGTGATTGTTTTTGGACAGAGTTCCACCAGGACATGGAGCCCAAGCTTAACTGCACCAAGAAACTGCGGCTTCATGTCAAGCAGGATCCGTGGAACCTGCCCAGCAGCGTTCAGGCTCTCACACACACTATCGCCAAGTTTGCGGAAGGTCAGTGGTTTCAAAAAAGACACACACCACATACATACAATCCTGGCCAAAAACAACCACTCTAGCAATTCTTGATAGGGCTAGATGCAGCCGCAGGAGAAGCTGAAGGGAATTATTCAAGCACACACTGCTAAATGTGAGTTTATGAAGGGAAGAGAGTGAATATTTGGCAGAAACTCCCACAGGTCAGTTGTCAGCAATGGCTGAAAAAGCACTTTCCTGCAATTTAACTTCCTTACGCTGCTGTGTGTGCTAAATGTGATGAATTTGCAGGATAAACAAGCAGATAAACATTATAGTCCAGTCTGATGTGCTTACAAGACTATACCAGCAGGAAATTAAATTATTAATAATAATAATAATTGAAATGTTAATTAGCATTAAAAATAATTATTTTATTTTATTTGTGCCAATTCTCTGTGTAGTATTTCAGTGTAAAAACCTGCATCTTTTTCACTTCACTATAGACAACAGAAAATGAAATATTCACTTTATTACTATTATTAATAATAATAACCAGAATTGCTGCTATAAATGAGCAAAATTTTATTTTATTTTATTTTATTTTATTTTATTTTATTATTTGTGCCAATTCTCTGTGTAGTATTTCAGTGCAAAAACCTGCATCTTATTCACTTTACTATAGACAGCAGAAAATGAAATATTCACTTTATTATTATTATTAATAATAATAATAACCAGAATTGCTACTATCAATGAGCAAAATTTTATATTATTTTATTTTATTTTATTTTATTTTATTTTATTTTATTTTATTTTATTTTATTATTTGTGCCAGTTCTCTGTGTAGTATTTCAGTGCAAAAACCTGCATCTTATTCACTTCACTATAGACAGCAGAAAATGATATATTCACTTTATTACTATTATTAATAATAATAACCAGAATTGCTGCTATCAATGAGCAAAGCTTTCTATTTTATTATTTATTTTATTTCATTTTATTTTATTTTATTCACTTTACTTGATTTTATTTTATTTTATTTTATTTCACTTATTTTATTTTATTTCACTTTATTTTATTTTATTTTATTTTTTTATTTTATTTTATTTCACTTTACTTTATTTTATTTTATTTCACTTTACTTGTATCTTATTCACGTCATTTACTTAGCCAGGTGTTAAATGTGCTAAATCTGAACTTAAGGAGACTGAGCATGTACTGATGAAAACTTTTTATTAAGTTTTATTAACTTGTTTAATGATTGACATTGCTTTTTATGTTCTCTCAGAGGTGAAAACGCGGCTACTGTTGGTCCTACTGCAATACACAGGTAGGTGTCGATTAAAGCAAATTCACTTATGCATATTATTCAAATACTATAAATATACATGACACATAATGAACATTCATCATTTACGGTCTCTCCACCATACTCTTATTCATATGTTTAGCACTATAATCTGTCACACCAAACAGTAGGCAGTCTTTTGAGGTCACCCTGAATAAATTACTCTCAGTGGAGAATTCCTCCAAACAGCAGTTCTCTTACACCTGCAACAGCAGCCCAGCATCCTTCGAGAAAAATTATCCACATGAGCAGAGCCCTCAGAGACATCTGTAATCCCCTTAAGGAAATATAATTTAATAAAAAGACACCGTTTCTCAAGGTTATGACTAGAAAATGCAGCTAAATTAAACACATTTGTCTGGGAAAAATGAGCAGCCTTTTGTTATGGTGTCTAATATGTTTTGAGTTCATTGGAAAGAGAGAAGATGGTTTAATGTGTCTTCAGATCATTTGTCAGCACTCTTTTGTTCTGATCAGTAGCTGCTCCTGACTGTAAATTTAGGTAGGGCGGATTCTGGGACTTAGCGCTAGTTTATGATAAACATTTTGTAAGCTTTATATTCTAATCGCTGAACCTGGCCCCCTTTAATTACTGTTGCGTCCGACAAGCAGAACATCATGTTCTCACGCAGTGAAAAATACACCGAGGAGCAAAGAGGACACTGACAACGCATTGACAGACAAGACAGAGCAGAACATTTTGTCATTTTTAAAGAAATTTTTGTGGCTCTTTTATGTGTCGTGACAGATCGCTGTAACGCCTCAGTTCAAGCGGCTCATGAACCGATCATCTCTTCCTAGTTAAATTATTGCATCAAATAAACATGAATGAACATAAGAAGGTATGTTGTTTCAACTGTGGAAAGATGGCAGTACACACAATTTTTCAAGTTCAAGTCCACCGACGTTAATCCACTAACTCCCCTGACTGCTTTGTCGGACAAAACAGCAGATTCTGTGTTATGACTGGTTAGATCGCCCGTCAATCAAACTCCTGGCGAAGGGTCAATTGTTGGGCAAATTGTGGAGAATGACCATGTCATCATTTACTCTTTCTCATGTCATACAAAACAGCTAACTAAGCTAATGACTTAGATTTACCACTATATTATGCTAATTTAACTCTCTTTCTTTCTCTCTCAGACTCAGAGATTCAGCTGAGGAGGGATATGGTGTTCAGTCAGAGTCTGGTGGCAGCGGTTTGCTCTTTCTCAGAGCAGTTGTTGGCTGTGTTAAATCAAGCTCTCGGCTCTGAGAGTGAAAGTCAGGAAGCCAGTCGCCGCTGGCTAGAGCAGATCTCCTCTGCTGGTCTTCTGTTCCATTTCCAATCCCTGCTCTCCCCCAACTTGGTGAGTACCTGCCACGGTCAGTGGGCTTAAAATAAGCCTCACCAGCCTTTCTAGTCTGACATCCTCCTTTGGGTCGGATATATTTTAGACCAAGGGCCATGTATGGCAAAAATCCTGCTCAATGTGGCCAGCATCTCACACCCCAGTAGGATTTATCACAGCCTTCTTAGTTGCAACATTATGGTGTTTTGTGTCTGTGATGCGTAGCCTGTAAAGATGTAGTTGTTAAAGCAGTAAGCCATGAGAGTGATGTGAAATATAATGTAGGGTGACCATATGTGCCATTTTCCCAGGACGCGTCCTGTCCAGGATTTCTAAATTGCCTAAAATGGCTTGAGCCCTTGCCTCTTTAATCGTGAAAGTGGTCATATCGATGTGCCCCCGGAACGCGATTTAGGAACGCGATTTCTACACGGAGGTCTGTGCAAGCCACTGTTCTTATTTACAGTCTTCATGCAATGCATTAAAATGTTGTCGTATTTGCAATGTTTTGACCGTTCTCTGTAGATCCAACCTTCTCGCAAGCCACGATTGGTCGATTATGTATAATGCACGCTATTGGTCAAATTATTTTTCAGTCATTACCTTCCGCAAATATGAAAACAAAACCAAAACTGGGACATTTTATGCAACTTAGAAATCCTGGACAGGACGCGTCCTGGGAAAATGGCACATATGGTCACCCTAATATAATGAGTTTATAAAATGATTGCAACAAATACATAATAAAAGACATACAATCAATAAATACCTAATAATGTTAAAAAATTAATAAAATGTATTAATAACAATAATGAGAATTTGTTACTAGCATTTCAAAATTATAGCTCTCTTTCAATACCAGGGGTTTAAATTTTGTTTTATTTTATTTTTGTTTTATTGTAAAGTTTTATTTTGCTTTCTTTTATTTTAAAACTTTGTTTTTGTTTTATTTTCTGCATTTTGTTTTGTTTTGCTTTGCTTTGCTTTGCTTTGTTTTGTTTCGCTTTGTTTTGCTTTGATTCACTTTGCTTTGCTTAGTTTTGCTTTGTTTTGCTTTGCTTCGTTTTGTTTGCAATTCAAATCAAATGACAGGAATTTACTGAATTGCAAGAAAAAAACAACTAATTGTATAAAAAAAACATTTCAATTTCAAAGTCTGATGCACTATGGTTGTGGTGAGGATTTTTTTTAAACCCGGTGAGGATCAGTACAGAGCATAGCTGCTGCTTAACATCTGAAATAAAGTCCATTATTTTATGCATTTAATGAGTGAGATAACTCTTCGTTTAACAGAAAAATGTGTGGAGAGACCGACAGTATCCCTGAGCTACTTTCTTCATTTGTTTGTTCTCCTCCCTGCAGATTACATCTGCTTTTTGTTTACCGCAACCAGCTGCAAGATCAGATCCACGTCTGTGTATTGTGGAGTTTGCTGTCTTAATGAATTGATGACTGTAGCCATGAGTGTTCTCCCAAACACTGGCAATTTACACAATCTGCGGGCAAACCGACAGACCAGGGGATAATGCAGGATTATCATGTCTTGTAAAGTGTTTCTGTCTCTGGCTTCAACTCCAGATCAGATTTCACCTGGCTGTGATTGAGGCCAGAGGATTACATTTCTTTATTTGTGCGCCTGGGGATGTTCTTTATGTGAAAGATTTATTTGCACCCAGAGTCACTTTATGACAGAGGTAAAATGTGAATGATTCTCAGCCGAAGGATATAAGAGATGATTATTTCTCTTGCTGTTCATGTTTAAATGAATATTTCATTCAAAAATTACAATTCTGACATAATTTACTTAACCTCATGTCATTCCAAACCTGTATGACCTTCTATCTTCAGTCGGACACAAGCGGAAAATTTAGAAAAATGTACTAACCAGCTAGAAAAAAATATGTTCTAAGAACGTGTTGCTAACATTCCCATTACAGGGGACATATCATGAAAATCTGACTTTTTCTGTGTTTAAGTGCTATAATCGGGTCCCCGGTGCATCTACCAACCCAAAAAACATGAAAAAGGACAACCCAGTAACTTTATTTTGGCAAGCCTTTCTCTGCAAGCATGTGAAAAAACAAGCCGCTCAGATTTTGCTCCCCTAGTGACGTAGGAAGGGGATCTTATTATAATATTATCGCCCCTTAATCTGGACGTTTCCACTGTTGGTGCCGCCATTTTATTTTCGCAAGCGACAACGGTGTACCAGTTCTAAACGCCATGGAAAAAGTTTGAGCAAAGCATGCTCACAAATCCCAAAATTTACATAAACCCTGCCCCCGGGAACACAACAAAGAGGGTGAAGCCATGTTGGGCTGCTTTAGAGAAGAGGAAGAGTTGTTGTAGTAGAGTGTTGTTGCCATGCCGTTATTTTGCGCCAGACAGATTTACAAACAAGGGTCAATTCAACGCTGGATTTGCGCAAAAGATTAACATGACGGCACATGCTAGTCGATAAGTTGAATCAACCCCACAGCAACTACATAAATTTATCCACTAACCATTCAGAAACGTCCAGTTGCATTCTAAAAGTTGTAACTTCTTCCTGAGTCTCTCCATCAGTGTCCGACTCCGGTTTGAACAATGTAAGGCTGAACACTGTTACTGACAATCGTCATTTTGGCTGCGTGAGATTCTCCAGCTTTGTTGTTGTTGAGCAACCGAAGCGCTGCCCTTAGAGAAATCATTGAGGAAATGTCAATTTTATAATTATGGGAATGCTACTTTTGAATGTTCTCTGAACATTCTGAAACAAGTAGTAAGTAGCAACATTTAAAAAATGTTACACAAACATCCAACTAAAATATTTATAAAACGTTCCATGAAGGATTTGTATGCATTTTGGGAATGTTATTAAAGACCAGATAACTTTGAACAAATGTTCTTTTAACGTTACTGGGGAATGTTTGTTCATAACTTTGAGAGAACCTTGCTAGAATGTTCTGAGAACATTCCCTGTTTGCTGGGTAGTAACTTGTAATTGTCATTTGAGGAATATAAAGAGATTAGATGCAGAGTATGTCAAGACAGACATGTTTAAATCAAGCATGTAGTCAGGCCGAGTTGCCGCAGAGACTAAACCCACATGTAATATGAAGATTCCCAGCGTTTCAGACTTTAGTCTTATCTCCGCAGCACTGACGCTCTTCCCCCTCCACCCCCGAACACACTCAGGGGAAGGAGAGCAGGCGGCAGCGAGCAAACCCGAAGGTAATTTCTTGACATGATATCGCTTGGCAGCTTTTGTAGGCCCCCCAGATGAAAGGATTGTGGCATCTGGCACATGGGAATCTTTGAGAGAGTCAGCCCACGTATCAGACAGAGGTGTCGCTTTCAGATGTATGAGGACGGGTCCCGCAATTCTCACACCAGACTTGTTCAGATTTGTATGTGGATGGTCTCATCCGCAGCCATGGGCATACTGTGTGTACGCAGGCAGAAGATGAAGTAGAGAATGAATAGAGTAGAAGATGAAAAAAGATGAATCTCTATGCTTCTTCTACTCCTTAGTGTGTCTGCCAACAGGAAGTTATAATTGTGCTTTGTTTATATACCTTTTTGTAATATTCCACTCGTACTATTAGAACTTCAACACACTTTTTCATTAAATACATTCACACATATTCACATAAGAGGACGTTGTAGTTTAGTAATGGTTTTGCACTTTTGTTATGTGATTTTTTTTCTTTAGACTGATGAGCAGGCCATGCTAGAAGATACACAAGTTGCTCTCATAGACCTGGAGAAGGTCACCTTTTACTTCCGGCAGTTTGAAGGAGAGCCTCTTGTTGCCAGTGAGTACTCTTGGAAGAAGCAACTTCATTTTTGAACAGGAAATAATATAAGTCAAATGTACTAGTATATTTACAGTATGTTTCAAGTGTCCCCAAAATATATTTGAACACTTAAGCTACACTTAAAAATGTATTCATTTATTTATGTATTTACTTACAATAGTGGCAGTGTTTGTATTCAAAAAGTCACTTGAAGCAGTGTGTTTGCATAAAATATTTTATTCATAAATCCCAACTCTATCATGCTGATGGCTTTGTGTCTTTCTCTCCAGACATGCCCATCTCATACCAAGTCGAGGGCACACGGCAGGCTTTGAAGGTCTGTTTTTACCTGGAGGCGTTCTACTTCCAGCAGTTACCCCAGAGACTAAGACATGGTGGTAGCTTCAAAATCTACCCCGTCCTGTTCACCCAGGGTACGATGTGTTTGAATGGACATAGTTAGCCTGAAGCATGCCAAAAAGTGCTGAATTATGCTTTTTTTAAAATAATAATGTAACTAATACATAGCTAAATGTCTGAAAAATGTAATTTTTCTTTCATAGCCTTGGAGAGCATGGAGGGATATTATTACCGAGAAAATGTGTCAGTAGAGGAGTATCAGGCCCAAATCAATGCTGGATCTCTGGAGAAGGTCAAGCAGTACTACAAGAGACTCCGGTAAGTCTGCTTCACCTGTCAGTCAAACTTCAGCTCTGAAACTTCACAATTTTCTCTCTACACCTTCATACCTAAGTGTAAAGCTGTCAGTGTATTTCCTGATGAGATGGAGTTGGGAATTCTAGGAGATTTTAAGTGGTTATGGTTGCTCAGTTGGATCTCTTCCCTGTGGGGGGACTGGGAGTGCCAACGGAATTAAATTATCAAGTTAAAAGTTTAAAACATAAAAAAAAAAAAAAAAAAAATCACTTTTTCAAACTGACAAATACATAAACATTTGAAACTGCTTTAATTCAAGTTCAAAGATGTAGACATCTGGCTCTTTGCCCATAATTATGTCAGTCTGTTTGTATAATGTTTTTTTGTTGAGATGAAGATGAATTTACCCCCAGACCTCAAAATGAGTTCAGTTCATCAGTCTGTCAAAACTGACTTTATTTCATAGCCACAACTGATGTCTCAGATAAACTATATAGCCAAAAATATGTGGGCACCCAAACATTCTGGGAAGGTTTTCCAGGAACATTTCTGCAGTATATTATAGTAATATTCCCATCTAGTTAGCTCCAAAGCAGGGTTTTACACCAGCTTCATGTTCCTTCGGTTCTTTAGTTGTATGTTTAAGTCTTCCAGAGGCCTCTTGGGACATTAAAATGGCTGTTGAAACATGTAAGTTGTTTCCAAACCCTGAACATCAGCACTGATACTCCGAATATGAGTGAATTTGATATGTTTATGGAAAATAATCATCATGCAGGACCCTAATAACATGGTCTCCATGCAGCTGATGTTTGCTTTATAGCACACAAGGTAAGCATCTGGTGTAGATCTCACCAGTAATTGGTTACAGTATGCTGAGGTCAGCCAAGTTTCATTGTGTTACACGTGCCATAGGGGCATAATACAGTTGGGATTTGAATGGGAGCGAGCCTGCCAATTGTACCAGAGATCAAGTACAGCCTTGGCTTGATTTGAGGCCAGTGGAAAATGTATGACGGGTTACTCAAGAAATATTGTCTCATTATGTGCAAACACTGTTTTGGTTTGGCTTGCCAACATTCGGGGTGTAATGCTGACAATTATCTACACCGTGCTCTCTGGCATATTGGCATTTTGAAAAAGTCTATCTATATTCCACTAATAACATGATCCTTCAGAGCCTTTTTTATGCCCTTGCTATCTGAACATTGGTATTGGCATTTTAAGCTGAGCTTGATGCATTTGTATTGACTGAATGTGAAGTGCGAACATTGAATGAGGAAAAGGCAAATCCGCTCCTTCTTCAAAATGTCACTGTTCCGATATGGATATGACAATGAGGTGACTATGTGCTAGATGCTAGTCTTCATAATTCTAAACACGCTGTCCACAGTTTCAGGTTTTTTTTTTGACAGTGCCTAAGGATGTGAAAAACCATATAATTTTAAAATTGACTAGTCAGTGGTTTGTCTAAAAATGACTAGTTGACAAAGGAAGCCATATTGTCATATATAATAATTATATGTTAAATATATAATATGTCAAATAATTATATTTGTTAAATATTTATATTAATTATAATAATTATATTTTATAATATATTTTAAATTAATTTAACATGTATTCAATATTAAGTACATATAATTTATATTTTTAATATTTATTTAATATATAATTAAATATAACTGTATTTTTAATTGTATATTATGTTTAATATATATATATATATATATATATATATATATATATATATATATATAATGTGTGTATAATTATAACCCATCCATATGAGTGCATTTGCACAGAGGTTGTCATCCTGCTGTAGTGTATGGGCTTGTGGTTTTTGTTCAGATTTGAGTGGTTTTTATGCAGGTGTTGAAAGGCCCTGTAGGTAATGTGATTCAGCTTGGTCATAGTAAGACAGAGGCTGTTTCAGAAAGCTGTGCAGATAAGCTTGAAATGAATTGACAGGGAGCCTTCTGGTGTAATGTGGAGCAGATGTAAACCGAGAGAGTGGACAGAGAAGAACAAGAAGGTTGTGGAGGCATAAAGAGAAATATATGAATAAAGTTAATCTTAATCCCCAGAGGACAAATGTTTGCCAGATTTTATTTGAAGTAGAGTCTTTATTTGTCACAAAACTGTTGTTTTAACCACTTATATTGCATATGTATTTATTTATTTAAACTTGACAGATCCTACAAAATAACCCCTGTGAGATCAAAGCCAAGGTATACTGTGCTCTTTACATCTTGGCCTTTGTAAATGATTGACAGTATTGATTGGCCATTTTGCATCTTCAATCGAATCACGTTCTGAGCTCATTGACAAGTAAAATTTATATAATACTGCAAAGATTCAATGATTTAAATGGAAAAGAATATCAAAATGTCTAAGGGATAGAGGGATGTCTGTAGACTGCGATATACATACAGTATATGTATGTATATATATATATATATATATATATATATACATACAGTATATGTATGTATATATATATATATATATATATATATATATATATATCGGTATATATATATATATATATATATATATACATACAGTCAAACCAAAATTTATTCAGACAGCTTGAACATTTCATTCATTAATACAGTTTATTCACTATAGTTTTAAAAAAAGGGTAATAAAATATGACAAGATGTCAGAGTTAAACTGTGTCAGAAAAAAATAATCTTAATTATGTCAGATAACACTTAAACAAAACATGGTCAGGTCAAAGTGTCTGAATAATTTTTGGTTCCAAATTTTTTATCAATTTTACTGGTAGTCCACTGTATGAAGAATGTTTGGGTATAATATGTCACAGTTTACTTTATTTTTCTATCCTTACTTACATAAATGAACTAAAGTGTCCTGCACCCACTAGTAAAAATATATCAAAAATATCAAAAATGTCTGAATAATTTTTGGTTTGACTATGTACATATATATATATATGAAACAAAGGCGCATGTGCATTAAACCCAGATGAAACATATTATATTTTACTGTTTAAATGTGAAGTGAATTACTTCTGACATTACTGATGTTGCTCATCAGAGTAAAGCCAGGACATTGACTCAGTGGTCTTACCACAAAGACAGCATCTGTCTTTTCAAAAAGACCATCTTTAGCACATGCCAGGATAAATTTGGGCTATAATTTCAGCCACACTGTGTCCAAGTATACGTCTTAAAGAAGATAAGTCATCACGTGATCTCCTCCTTTAAGTCAATCTGTTCTGACTGATTAGGTCATTAGAGTCATCATGAAACAAACCTGATCTGAAAATCACAAACACATGTCTGGTCTTATGTGAATGAATTTTGCATTAATGTGCCTTTTCATTTCAATTCATATTAATTATGCACATACACATACTCACTGCCATACTTGGTTGCTTAAGGTTAGAATGGTAAAAGGTTTGAACCTGAATCCTTTTGTATACCTTCCCAGATCATTAACCACTACATTGTGTCACACTGGGGATTCTGACAAAGAGCAGACAATTAATACTTGGCCAGTTTCTTTATTCAGTTGGCTTACTGTCCTGTCTCTCTGTCTCTGACATCTTTAAAGTCTAATTTGTGTATACATAAGTATTAATGATTTATGATGATTTTAATGCACTTTTTATTTGGTCATTAATTTTCCTAAAAATCATGGCACTAGACTGATTTTGCTGTTCAAAAGTTTAACAGCGATGGAACAGAGATATTTTTACATAGTGTCTTCGGTAGCACAAATGGCATTAGAGTTGGTAAGTTCAATTCATTTCCATGAATCAATTCAATTTCTTTAGTGTAATCACTCAAAAAATGTCTAATAGAAGTTTGGGAAGAAATGTCTTGACTCCATTTCTTTTGCGTAATCACTCTATTAATGTCTAGTGGAAGTGTGGTAAGAAATGTCTTGATTTATTTTGAACTACTTTTACTGTTTTAGTTGTTGCATTAAATTTTCTTTAATCTTTTTCACTGCAGTCACTATTTGGCTGTTTGGTTGAGATTGTGATTCATCTGACCCTTTTAAGCCACACTGTAAACCCGAATAAGTTGGCAAAATGTTTAAGTTAACAAAAATTCAAAGTTTAAGTAAGCACAACTGGCGGATTTTTATTTTGTACTCATACATTTTAAGTGTTCTTAACTTGAAATGTTTGAGTACACTAATTCATACATTTAACTTCAAATTTTCATGAAACCTCAATGTGAACATTTTTATTAGTGTAAACATAGCTAGCTATAACAAGCTAATTCAGAAAATGCTAACTTGCTAAT
Organism: Mylopharyngodon piceus; assembly: GCA_039654765.1. Classification (NCBI taxonomy): domain Eukaryota; kingdom Metazoa; phylum Chordata; class Actinopteri; order Cypriniformes; family Xenocyprididae; genus Mylopharyngodon; species Mylopharyngodon piceus. The sequence goes on along the minus strand of CM077444.1, from coordinate 12,109,722 downwards.
TTGCTAACATGTTAACAATAGCATGGTATAGCACTTAATTTTAGCATTTACTCTCCCTTTCGAGTGCCATGGGCAAAGCATGCTGTGAAATAGAAATCCTAGCCCGATTTCACTTAAAGTTCTTCTAAATTAAAAGAAATAAGTTCATGAAACTCAAAACAATGAAACAGTTCAGTTTACTTGAAATATGTCAGTTCTGTGAACTTGAAAGAAAAAGAAAATTAATTTGACTGAACCAATTTGTTTAATTTAAGTTTGTCCTATTCAAACCAATTAATTATTTTGAGCGTTAGGGTTTACAGTGCATTACAGTGCAAATACAGAAATGTCAAATATCAAAACACATATCAAATATCATAAAAAGCCTAACTTGGAAAGCAACCCTACGTAAGGTATTTATTTGCATAGATTGCATTTTTAATACAAGTATATTTTGTCTTACTGCACTGGCAGATTATTTTGACTTGTTTTAAGTACAAACAAGTTCAAAACAAGTGGAAAAGTTAAAAACAAGTGAATAGTCTCCCAGTTCAGTTTATACAAAAAAGTCCTAGATGTTTTGCAGTGACAGAGAGAGAAAGACACAAATGGCAGAAATAGCAAGAATGAGAATTGACAAAAGGGATGGTGTGAAAGAAAGGTGCAGCTAGAATAGAGAGACACAGGTATACTGGCAGACGTGGATATGTGAGATGGTTCAGAGCTGTTGCTTTATTTGTTGTAACTATGCTATTTTTGTCTGTATTTGTACCACATTCAGCACTACATTAGCTCACATTAGCAGCGCACAGCTCTGGAAAAATTTCAAATGAGTATGCAGTGTTAATGTGGTCTTTATCGAGTTGATGTCAGCTCCAGTTGTGTTTTTTCATGGAAAGCACTTTTGGAGACAGCACAGTACCCCTTTTCATGTGGAATGGAAATTAAAATAGTTTGATCACAGTTGGCACATTAAATCGAATCCATGACTCATCTGGTAGTTTTTAAGCTGTTCAAATTTGTGTCCAGTTCATGTCCAGTTCATCTCCCGTCATAAATAAGACTTCAAATGGTGGGATAGAAACTGCTTCTAATACACCCAGTAAGTCAGTAATACAGTTGAGACCTTGATGTGGCATCAGATGTGGTGGCTGATTTTTCTGATGATGAACCGCCAAAAAAGACTCCAGCCAGCTTCTTTCATTTCAAGTTTTGCGGATTGTTAGATTAATTCTACAGCTTTGTTGACTAAAAATACACTTGGTTTTTGATTGTTCTCCTAAACAAGACATTCACAGCTGATTTCAATTCTAAACTCCACATGCCCACAAGTTGTTTGTTTTTTCCTGAGTTACTGAAGTGAGACTTGTTTGTAGTGGTCTCTGCGGTCCGAGTCATGTGGATGTGGTGTGTTTGATACAGATGGGTAGCTCGTTCTTGTAGCGCTCTGACCCTGTGTTAGGTTTCTGCTTTGTGGGATGTGTGTGTTAGACAGCTGGATTAATGGCCATACTTACCAGCCGGTAAAAAACTCAGTGCTTGGCTAGTCGCGTGTCTAGAAGTTGCCGTAAGAACTGAAATTGGTTGAGCAGTCTGGTCCCAATGGGAAGATGCCTAAACATGGGCTAAAATATATTTGTGTGTGTGTCTGTTAGATTGCTTTCATGCCAGCTTTGATGGAACCAGCATGACATCATGTTTGTAAATCTGTTTTAGTCGAGGTTTGTTGAGGTCATGCATTGGGTCATGGTGGCGGTTGAGGCCTAGCGCTATTTGTAGATTTATTGGTCTTCTTAAAGGCATGATGGCCTGATAATGACCATGATGCAATGGTGAGCCTCAAAGAAACCAAATAAAAACAAACCTGTGGCTCAGGGCACAATATTAGGCAAACTAAAAGTAAATATTAGACCAGGAGTGTCAAGGGAAATAAATAAATGATGCATGATTGGACAAATATGATGAATTTTACAAATTTAACAAATATTGACTATGTATTCTCAATGATAGCATTGCTTCTCTTTCATTGAGAAGATCATAGTGAACACCTGGCTACTTAGCACTGAAACCTGAAGATCATCATGAAGTTTAAGGCCCTTTGAAACTCAAGCTCTTGTTTCCTAATTTTTATAGCCTCTGTCCTGCAAATGACTTAATTGCATGATTAAAACGACACATGTCAGAGCAGATAATGCTGTTAGACCCCTGTAAACTTCACACTGCTGTTGCACAGAAATACACACTTCCCTAGAGTTTACACACATGAGCATGACGAATCTATTCTGTGGAATTTTTATTTCTTTTTAATTTAATTTAATTTAATTTAATTTTGAAAATGATCAGGAGTACAGGAGAAAACCAACCATAAATGCAAACACAAACGAGAACCGACAGAGACAGAGGGAGAACACAGGGTATATATACAGCAAACAAAGGGAACTTAACAAGATAATAAATAAGAAACACCTGAACTGAATCTCAAATCAATCAGTAACTATGACAACATAATGGCAGGAAAAACAGAACAAAAAGGACATGTGACAAAGTGAACAGAAACCAAAATAGACAGACCTGTGACATTACTCCCCCCTCCCGGAAGGCGCGACCTCGCGCCAGAAAGAGTCCAACCAGGGAGGGGGGGCGGGCACCCTGGAGGCTGAGGGCTCAGACGTGGCAGCCATCTTGGCTGAGGGCTCAGACGTGGCGGCCATCTTGGGAAGAGGTTCGGGAGTGGCGGCCATCTTGGGAAGAGGCTCGGGAGTGGCGGCCATCTTGGGACGAGGCTCTGGGGTGGCGGCCATCTTGGGATGAGGCTCTGGGGTGGCGGCCATCTTGGGACGAGGCTCTGGGATGGCGGTCATCTTTATCACTGAGCTGAGGATTAGGGGAAGTGCCGGAGGACAGAAATGGACGGATCCATTGAGAGAAATAACAAGTAGGTCCGCTATAACGAGTACTATCCTCATCCAGTCCCATACGAAAACACACAATGAGAGAAGCGTCAGGCCAGCTCACCCGATGGGAGAGCTCGAGAAACTCCTCCACATACCTCTCCAAAGGACGACCACTCTGCCTCAATCCTCACAGGCGGTCCTCAGCCAGGATCATTTCCTTGAGGTCGGTTCTTCTGTTACGGTTCATGTTGGTAGACAAAGCGCACGACGAAGGAGAATCCAATAAACAGACTTTAATGAAAATGATCCGGAGTACAGGAGAAAACCAACCATAAACACAAACGCAAACACAAACGAGAACCGACAGAGGGAGAACACAGGGTATATATACAGCAAACAAAGGGAACTTAACAAGATAATAAATAAGAAATGCTGCGTTCACGCCACCTCGTATTTACCGGAATCTTCAGATTACAACACGTGACGTTGTATTCGGAGCTGTTCACGTCCTTTGACTGGGAATTATGCGTTTCTATGGCACCACTATTAACGCCTAAATAAATCTACAGCGATCAGGTGGTACAGCGGCCACGTGGTACATGTGGGAGCTTTCAGAAAACTCCCAGCTTACAAGCTGTAATTACGAGCTCTACGAGGACGTGAACACTTTTTACGAGCCAGAATCTCGTAATTACAGGAATTACGATATGGTGTGTACGCACCTCAACACCTGAACTCAATCTCAAATCAATCAGTAACTATGACAACAACATAATGGCGGGAAAAACAGAACAAAGAAGGATATGTGACAAAGTGAACAGAAACCAAAATAGACAGACCTGTGACAACGAATCTATTCTGTGGAATATTTTATTTTATTTTATTTTATTTTATTTTATTTTATTTTATTTTATTTTTATTTTGAGCATGAGCATGACGTATCTATTCTGTGGAATATTTATTTTATTTTATTTTATTTATTTTATGTAAAATTCTCACGTTATAATCTCTAATAGGTCTAATAATTCCCTTTTGATGGAGTTTATAAATGTATGTAAATGTGTTTTGATGTACTGTGGTACTGAAAATAAATTGCAGTAAAATAATTAAAAACATTGTTAATTTGATTCAGTAAACTACCTCTATTTGCATCTAAATACAACTCCATGCTATCATGGTCCCACTGAGGCACGCTGTATTCATGCTTTAGTGTCTAATCATGCCTGAAGACCCCAAAGCACACTGGGTAATGCTTGTGAAATACGGCCAGAAGTGGTGTTTTTTTTTTTTTTTTTTTTTTTTTTTAAGGTTTTAAGATGAAACAGTCGCTGCAATTTGCTTTTAGGCCCAGCAAACAGAGGCGCAACGAAATTGGCCCATCCTTGGATCCTGTCCAGCATTTCCATTAAAGTCTCTCATAAAAGCCCATGTAGAGAAAACACAGGCCATCAGTTACTGCACAGTGTGCCTTAAAGGAAAGACCACTGCTGAGTTACGACTCCTGCAGGAGGGTCCCACGTTCACCACACACAGATGAATACACCAGAACGCATTCTAAGAAAACACTGCCCTCTTTTAATGGATTATATTTTCCTGCTTGAATAGTGCCCCTTAATCGCAGTAAGACCACCAGAACCAGAAACCATTTTCACAGCGTGGGGAGTTTGTTGTTATGCTTTACCTTTGATGAAATTTTATACTACTTGACTTTCTTTCTTTCTTTCTTTCTTTCTTTCTTTCATAAATGAATGCTAATTAGACTAACAAAAAAAAAGATAATACTATGTTTTTGTTCATTTACCTTGTTAATATCATTAGACATGGTATTTTTTTATGTTTTAATGTCAAGGCTGCATTTATTTGATATTACAGTAAAAACATTAATATATTGTGAAATATTTTTACAATTTAGAATTTAATATTTTTTTCTATTTGAATGTATTTTAAAATGTAATTTATTCCTGTGAGGGCAAAGCTGAATTTTTAGCATCATTACTCCAGTCTTCAGTGTCACATGATCCTCCAGAAATCATTCTAATATGCTGATTTCATGCTCAAGAAACATTTTTATTATTCTAATTATTATAACAGTTGTGTTTTTTAATATTTTCATTGAAACTGATTTTTTTTTCGTGATGCTTTGATGAATAGGAAGTTTAATTAACAGTATTTATTTGAAACAGAAATCTTTTGTAACAGTATTTTACTGTCACTTTTGATCAGTTTATGTCCTTGCTGAATAAAAATATTAATTTCTTTCTTTCTTTCTTGCAAAACAATCAAACAAACAAAAAGTTACTGACCCCAAACGTTTGAACGGTAGTGTACATATAAACATGATTGTACATGAATTAGGTTATATTTCATATTCATATTTTAAAATATGTCACAGTTTCAAAACCCCATGCACCATCTGATGCCATCACTGTACCAAGGTACACAGTATTTTTTACTACACTTTATGTACCATGGTATTCTTTTTAGTACATTAAAGTACCATTTAAAATAATAACATATATGTAAAAAATAACATTCAGGATGGGATTTTGTGGGAAAATCTCATGCCCCTGAATATAAGTTAACGCACACCCCCTGTCAGTTCAGTGTTTCTCAACAGTGAGTTGTTGTCTCTGCCGTGAAACTGAACAGCGGATGGGCGATTGATCTAGTGACATAAATCGTCAGCTCCATCTGGTGCTGTTTGAGCCCGCCAAACTTGGCTGTTTGGTTCTACGATGCATGAAGACCCATTCTGCCCGTCTGGTGCGTGGTACTTTGAGAAGCACAGCAGGCTATTGTTTTAAATCAGTGGACTCTTTAGTCACAGTCTGAAGTGAGGGGGACATTACATGAAAATGTACCGGTGTCGATGAACCATAGTGACTTAAACATGAACTTTAACTGGTCTAGCAGTTAAACTTTTAACTTTTTTTTTTTACTGGTGTTAACAGCTTTTGTACTTTTCTTCATAAAGAATCTCTCTAGTCTTTCCTTAGTAGATTTCAGTCAAACTGAGTGAGTGTGGCCCTGGTTACGAAGCACTTTTTAAATCCTGCTCTGAAATGGCCAGGCAAGGACATCTTTGGAGACTTTGCTGATGGATGTGACCATGGCTTATTCTGAGACTTTAGGCCATCTGCAGGAAGGGTGACATAGACTAAAACTTCAGAGACTGAGACTTCACATAAATGATCAAGCAGCCGGCACAGAACTGCTGGATTGTGAAGGTCTAGTGTCGGCAGTCTGTGAGGCATTTGTCTTCTTGACTGAAATTACAGAGTACATTTACTTTTTGCCTTGTGTCCTTTTCTCTCTTTTCAACACACTCTGTTGTAATCAGGGTCAGTAAATATTAGAACAGTATACATTTTAGAAAGGTTTAATCATATCTCGTCACTGTTTTATGTGTAAAAATGAAAATTTAAAAATGTAAAATAAAGAATAATGATATTAATTAATATAAATATAATATTAATACTAAAATACACAAAGACGTTTAAATGTTTGGGGTAGGTAAGATGTTTTATATGCTCAACAAGCATCTAGTTATTTAAAAAGACAGCGATATTGTGAAAAAATATTACAATTTAAGTTTTCTATGTTAATACATGGCATATTGAATGCATATTGAATCTGCAGCCATTACTCCAGTCTTCAGTGTCACATGATCCTTCAGAAATCATTCTAATATGCTGATTTGCTGCTCAAGAAACATTATTATCATTGTTTAAAACAGTTGTGATGCTTAATATTTTTGTGGAAACCATGATGGATTTTTCGTCATTCTTTTAAATTTTACATTTTCGTCATTTTCTTTTAAATTAGATAGTAAACCTCTGACTGTTATTTAACCCAGAAAGCTGCCAAAGGTCTAAATTGAGATTTAGCTTTAGATATGGCATTTGAAACAATAATATACCATAATCACAGTCATTCCTGTGTAATACACTGCATTGAAATGTCTACATGGCTATCAAAGTCCACCAGCTGCTGAATCAGAGCTTAGAGGCCTTGATGGATGTTTCTAAGCCAATTAACCTCCAATCGTGTTTGTTTGCGCTTTGCAGGATATGTTGGGTGCTGCTTAATGAAATGAAGATGAAAATCCTTTTGTAAATCAGTGGAATTAGTGATTTAAGCTCTTAGTGCTTTAAGCTGATGGCCTCTGGGTGTTTCTAAAGAACTTTGCTTAATTCTTCCCATTACGCTAACGTGAGCTGCCTCAATTAGTATGCATGGAGAGCTGGATCTTATGATGGCAGCTCAAGACTCCATGTATTTGTGTGTTTGTTTCTTTGAGAGAGAGAGAATACCTGAGTCTGTATTTGTTAACATCATTTGGCTTTATTAATAGTATGTAATAGTGCCACACTTGTAGTTTCACATTTTCATATCATCAGCGAAGGATTATTATTTTTGACTAATTAACAATAATATTAATGCTGTGTCAAATGAGAATATTATCGTGATAAATCTCTCCCTGACTAGGGTGCAGATGGTGGATTAATTTACCTGACAAAAAACATGTGCTGTAATATGCCACAAAACCAGAACCACAGAGCAGCCAGTTGTGCTATGCCTCTTTTACAATAAAAGTGTGATATTTTGATTTAAAATTTGGATAAAACTATGGATGGATGGATGGATGGATGGATAGATAGATAGATAGATAGATAGATAGATAGATAGATAGATAGATAGATAGATAGATAGATAGATTACATTCCCCATATAGATAAATATAGGCAGACTGAATGAAATACCATCACATTCATTCTCTTTCAACTCCTCTACTGCCACCTATGTCTGTTATTGTTACTGCAGGCAGTAATTGACATCTGAAACGAATCCCAAAGTACTGCAGATATGTGTTGTTTCAAAATAGAGTTCCCAGCTGCTTTGTTTGTAGAATGAAGAATCTTTACAACCATCTTTCTTTTTATGTAAGAGATAAATCAAATCCCAAATTAAGTTTTACAGCACATCCTGTGTTCTTGTGTATGCAATCATTTGTCTATGTATATTCACTGCTTACACTAACATGTCTTTATTATTCCTCCATAGGGCCTTTTATCTGGATAAATCGAACCTTACCCCAAGCTCGGCTCCCAAAGCAGCTTTTATAGACAAGGTATGTGCCATCATACTGTCTGCAGGGACTCGTGGAAAATGATTATGAGAGTACCTAGTTATTTATAAAAAGCATTTGTTGATTCTCAGTAATGACAAAAGTAACCTGAAGAGTTTAAACATGGCATTTCTGTCATTAAAGGGTTAGTTCACCCAAAAATTAAAATTCTGTCACCATTTACTCACCCTCATGTTGTTCCAAACCTATAAGACTTCCCATTTATCTTCAGAACACAGATTAAGGTATTTTTAATGTAATCTGAGAGATTTCTGTCCCTCCATTGACAGTCCATGCATCTACCACTTTGATGCTTCAAAAAGTTCATAAAGAGATCGTAAAACTAATCCATATGAATCAAGTGGTTTAGTCCAAATTTTCTGAAGAAACATGAACAATTTATATGATGACCAGATTTATTCACATATGAACATTGATAAGTGAACATAAATAGAAGCTCAACCGTACTTACTTAATGCGTAAAAACACCTCTGGTTCTTCCGGAAACTCAAACGTGCCGCGTAACACGAGAATGAACCTCATTGGTTCTCACACGTCAATCAAACATACTTGAGCTTCCGTTTACCACAACTGATTTGTGCGTTGATGAATGTTAAGTTTATATGTGAATAAAAGCCTAAATTCAATCTGTTCATCATATAAAGTGTTTGTGTTTCTTCAGAAAATTTGGACTAAACCGCTCGATTCATATGGATTAGTTTTACGATTTCCTAATGAACTTTTTGAAGGGACAAAGTGGTAGTTGCGTAGCTGTCAATGAAGGGACAGAAATCTTTCAGATTTCATTTAAAATATCTTCATTTGTCTCTTGAAAATGAACGAAAGTCTTAATGCTTTGAAACGACATGAGGGTGAGTAATTGATGACAATTTTTGTGTGAACTAACCCTTTAATAACTTCCCTTCATGTCCTTCCAAACCCATGTTTTTTATCCGTGAAACACAAAAGGAGAATTTTCAAAAATCTTCACACAGCCTCTGAACTGTTCAATCAAGAATGACTCAATCAAGAATCATTCTTGTGTTGACTCTAGAATCAAATCAGTCCTATTTGTAAACGATTTGTTCTTTTGAGTCAGTTCATTTAAATTAACCAGTTGAACCAGTTCACAAATCAGTTTGAATGATTCGTTCATGAATTAGACTGATTGGTCCTCTAGTTGGAGTCACTCACTGCATCTGAAATCGAATACTTCCAACAGAGTAGTATGTCCGAATTCATAGTATTCAAAAAACAGTAGGCGAAAAGTCCCCGGATGGCACTTTACTATCCCATGAGTATTTATGAATGGGGGTGAAGTGACATAACTAACGTTGGTAGGTCACGTGATAATGACAACATAGTGGATGTAGTACGTCCGGATTACATTCATACTACACACGTTCATATTATATAGAACATACTTTTTTAACGTTCGCGAAGTAAGTTCAAATTCAAATGTAGTACCTACTCAGACAGTACGTGATTTCGGACCTACCGACTGATTAAATGGTCCAGTCACAGCAGTTCACAACTCAACAGCTCACTGGAGAAAATTTCAGCCTGTTCTTCACACAACAACATCGTATTACTTCTGATGACTTAAAATATAGCATACGAATCTCATTCATTCATTCATTCTTGCAAGATACATTTTAAGTGGAGCTTGGTCACTATAACTGTTATTGTATTTAAAAGCGTGATGATTCTAGATTTTAGAATTTTTTTTGTGTGTGTTTCACGGACACAGAAAAATATGGGTTGGGAGCATCATGAGAGTGAGTAAATAATGACAGAGTTATCATTTTTGGGTGAACTATCCCTTTAACATGGAATCTTTCTTTAACTCTCTCTCTTTGTAGCTGATGCGTCCTCTGAATGCTCTGGATGAGTTGTACAGATTGATGGAAAGTTTTATCTCGTGTCGGCGGACGGCTGCTTGTCAGTTCACAGCCTGCGGAGCGTCTGGAGTCGGGCTGCTCACCGTGGCCTCGGAGCTTTGTAGCCGCCTGGGAGCGTGTCACATCGTCATGTGTAACAGCGGAGTGCACCGGTCAGCCTGGGTTACACACACATACACTCAAACTCCTCCTTTCCCTTCTGTCCGACAGGCATTAGGCATTCGCCAGGGACTCTGTCTAAGTGGAACGCTTCTGTTTTTTCCTCCCCTGTCTTTTTTCCTTTCTGTCTGTAGCTCGGAGCAATTTACTTCCTGTCACTTATGTCTTTTATCCTGTTTTCTTCTCTGCAGCCTCAATCTTTCTTCTGTTTTGGTGTTTTTTGGGGGGGTTAACTTGCAGTTTTCCTCACTCCGATCTCTCTTCCTCATACCATCTAATATTCAATTTCCTCTTCTGCATGAATAGATAATAATCCTCATTACATGCTCATGTATCATTCCATAAATACCTTTCTCTGCACTAATCATTCATCCAATGCAATTATGAATATTCAGCATCTCAGTTCTACATTTAGAAGGTCTCACTTAATCCATAATTTTAGAGATGATCCAGACAGCTCCATTTCTCTAAAGGTTCATTTGTGAATCTCAACTGAAGGAACGCATGTTATTCATCTCAAGGTCTCTTTTAGTATCAGCCAGAGCTGACATACTGTACTTATTTATTTATTTTTTAAATATATTTTCAATTTCTTGTGCTTCTATGCATCTCTGTGTGTCCCTACAGTGCCTATAAGGAGTATTCATCCTTTGTGGACCTTATTATTATAGTGCTTGAAATTCAGCACTATACTGATGTTCCTGAAATATTCAGATTTTATTGAAAATATCTCATTGACTTTACCATTCAAAAGTTTGGGATCGGAATGATTTTTTATGCTGTAATAGACAGTAAAAACATTCACACGATCCTTCAAGAAATCATTATAATATGCTGATTTGGTGCTCAATTAACATTTTTTATTATTATCAATATTAACAAAATAGACAAACTTGTATGTACAGGTGTGCTATATACAAATAGAATAGAATTGAATTAACCGGGAATTGAATAAGATGTAGTGTATTGTCAAATAAATATATGTGATATTGCACAGTTATCATTGCACAGTGGGGAGAACATTTAAAGGGATAATTCACCCAAAAATGAAAATTTTCCCATTATTTACTCACCCTCAAGCCATCCTAGGTGTATATGACTATCTTCTTTCAGATGAACACAATCAGAGATATATTTAAAAAATATCCTTACTCTTTCAAGCTTTATAATGGTAGTAAAGGGGGGCCAGATTTTAAAACCCTAAAAAAATCATCCATCCATTAAAAAAAAATAATCCATACGGCTCCAGGGGGTTAATAAAGACCTTTTGAAGTGAAGCGATGTGTTTTTGTAAGACGACCGTATGCATACTACGCAAGTCGACTTGCACCAAATGAGTAATCCTCTGACGCGATGTATAACGTAGGATGTAGGAGTAGCATAAGCTTAGATGCCTCTCGCGGTTCAAACAAATAGGGCTGTGCAACAAACTCAAGCTCATCTTTTCTTATATCGAAATCCTCCGACGCAACCATTATAAAGCTTGGAGGACCAATGATATTTTTTAAATATATCTCAGATTGTGTTCGTCTGAAAGAAGATAGTCATATACACCTAGGATGGCTTGAGGGTGAGAAAATCATGGGATAGTTTTCATTTTTGGGTGAACTAACACTTTAACTGTTCATGAGGTAGATTGCCTAGGGGAAGAAACTTTTCTTGCCTGGCTGTTCTGATGCTCAGTGCTCTGTAGCACCGGCCAGGTGGCAAAAGTTCAAAGAGAAGATGGCTTGGATGTGAGGGATCCAGAGTGATTTTCTGAATCCTTTTTCTCACTCTGGATGTATGCAGTTCTTGGGGGTGTGCAGGGGAGCACAGATAATACTGTCAGCAGTCGGAACTGTCCTCTGTAGTCTTCTGAGGTGTGATTTTGTTGCTGAGCCAAACCAGACAGTTATTGAAGTGCAGAGGACAGACTCAATGATGGCTGAGTAGAACTGTATCAGCAGTGACTGGCAAGTTGAACTTCCTCAGCTAGGGAAGGAAGTACAACCTCTGCTGGTCAATATGATTGTCCCACTTCAGGATCTGAGAGATGGTAGAGCCCAGGAACTTGAATGATTCCACTGTTGCCACAATGCTGTTTGTGATGGTGAGTGGGAGGAGTGCTGGGGGGTTTCTCCTGAAGTTGCCACAGTTTTGAGCGTGTTCAGCTCCAGGTTGTTATGACTGCACCAGACAGCCAGCTGTTCAACCTCCTGTCTATATGCAGACTTGTCACCATATGTGTTTGGTAACTAAATTATGCATAATTGCTTGCAATTAACCCTAAACCAAACCCTAATCCTAACACTATAGTAAGTACATGCTGTTAATTATAATTACTCAGTACTTAAATGTAATTACACTGTAACAAGTACACCATAAAATAAATTGTAACCCAAAACAGCATTTATTTGAAATAGATTTTTTTTGTAACAATGTAAAAGTCTTTACTGTCACTTTTGATCAATTTAAAGTATTTTAAAAAAAAAAATACTGACCCCAAACTTTTGAACCATAGTGTATATTGATGTAACCAACAATGACAGTTTCAATTCATTAGTTAGAATTCTAATTGAAATGGTCACACACCACAGGAAGTTGAACTGGAATTTGAATTTGAATGACAGGAAGTGGAAGTGTTCTTCCACTCTAGTCCATAAAGGCTTGTAAAACATCTTTAAATCCAGTCTTTTTTTTTTTTTTTTTTTTTTTTTTTTTTAATTACACTTATTATGAAAGTAAAATTATAATTCTACTTTCTTAAATTAATATTTGAATTTCAGATCTAATTTCTGCATAATTTCAAGTTCAATTCAAATTTAGGAAAAGCATTCTCAATTCAATTCTGAATAATGCGCAACCATGGCATTTGCCCCCACTATTATTGCACAATCTCCTTTGGCAGCAGAGTTTCTTTGGGCACATCTTGACACTGAAATTTGTACCCACTTTTCTTAGCAAAATTGCCCAGGTTGGATGGGAACCATTTTTTGAAGTGCAGAGTCATTCCAAAGATGCCCAATTAGATTTTAAATCTTGGGCCACTTCATCCTTGTTGGTTCAGTGTGGGTATTCTTGTGCTTTGGACTATTGTTCTGTCGAAAGATTCACATTTCCCCTTGAGATTTTTCTGTTATCTATTTTTCTCATCTCTTATGAGTTTTTTTCCCTCTGATATTTCTCACATCACTATCTGGAGGACTGTAACTCTTTAAGAATTGTATAGGCCTCTTTGTGGTGTCACTTACTCCAGCTCTTTTTGCCTGGATACTGAGTTTTGGAGGACAGCCAGTTCTGAAAAGATTTACATTTGGTCTTGTTTGTAATAGGGGGTTTTACAGTGCTTTGGCATTATTTTTTATATTCTTGCCCTGGCTGAGAATTTTGAATACCTATGTCACAAATCTGCTTGGAAAGATCTTTCACTTTCATTTGACCAAACAGGGGTGTTTCCAGTGGGGGAGAGCCAGTGAATAATGTACTAACAACTACTTAACAGAAGTAGAACCTTTAAAGTCCCCCTGTGGTCAAAATGAAGTTGTTAATGTTGTTTATATGTGGTGTTTTTAATATGCTTTAAGACAAAGCATGTGCAAATTCATATGTCAACACCATTGCTAAGTATTTTGTCTTTAAAACTTCAGTGATCTAAAGACATTTTCAAAAACATGGTTTGAAATCGCTGGCGTTTCTTACGTCACAAACTACCTTGTAACCAATCACGTCAACGTGCCGGCGGGCTTTAGCATATCATTAACTATGACTGCTCTGAAGCAAGGGAGTCGTGTAACATTAGCAAAACATTATTAGCTGTTTGATAACTTAGTCAAGCAAAAGGCTAATCATATTAATTACCATTATGTGTCCGATGTTGTAAAAAGCGATACTATTGTGCAGCGTTTACCTCAGTAAGTTGACCGAGCGGATCTCTGAGCTTGTGCGAGTGAGTGGAGGCGGGGCTTAGCATATTCATAGATCCGCGTATACTAAATGAAGCAAGGTTGTAGAGTTACATTCAAGCTATTTTAAGGCATGAAGATTTTTTTTCACAAGAAAAAAAGTTTAAATATGTCATTTTGGTGATCAAAGATAAGTTTTAAGGGATACAATTATTGACTACAGGGGGACTTTAAGCAACTGCATAGCAACACCCTGGCAACCATTCACAACACCTTCAAATCATGTTTTGTTTTTTGTTTTTTCAGAGAAATTTGCTTTTATTTGTAATTTATTTTGTAAAATGTCCATGTATTTTTATTTTGGCATTGGTAATAATTTGCAGGATGTTGAAAAGAACAGGAGGGTGTTTACTTTTTATTGGCACTGTATGTTGCTGGAACGGTATTTCGATCTCAATTTCAAGGCCTTACAGATGGTAACAGACACACACGCATGCTGCTTTTTGAGTGGCTCTTTACTGGAGTGTATTGGATAAAGCAGCGTGAAATGTTTTCAGCATTGTGTGTGTTGGTTTGGGTGTGACTAACTCACATTTGTACGCCAGGGCAATTACAGGCCACATCTCAGCTTTAGTGAAGCCGCAGGTGCTCAGACCTGCACGGACACGGTGAATTCTGTCCTGTTTTCCCCTCTAAACATGCTTCCATCAAACACACTATCTATTTAACCTGCATTTGCTCATAACCAAATGATAGTTCTGGATAATTCTGTGTAAAACACGGTTTGGGACATGTTTTTCATATTTATAGTTTGTTTCAAGCCCATTTTTTTCAAAAGCAGCCATATAAAAGTTGATTTAATATGTAATATTTAACGTATGTGAGAGTTGAAATTAGTTCCATGGAGTAGAATGTCAGATGTGGTTATCCTGGCATACTAAAACCAATATGCATCATCTACAGAGCATCAGCATTTCATTATGCGCTACTATTTATATATCCCTTTGTCTGCCAAACAGCCTCAATCAACAGCCAAAATGTGCCAGTTCCTGCTTTTAATGAAATTAAATTAAGGCACAAGCTTTGCTTTAAAGTGCTCACCTGCCAAATGTGGCTGAAGTTAAGTGAGAGCTGATATTTATTTTATAGCTAAATTTCTTTCGCCAAGGTGTTGCGGAGGTCCAATTTCAATATAAAGTTGTTCTAAATTTACTGGTTCCTCCCAAAGAGGGAGAGTAAGTACACAGTTTAAAATGGTCATATAATGAGAAATCACATTTTCCCTGACGTTCTGAAGTACTGTAAATGAGTTCAGTGCTCTATGAAAACACTGTGACTTTCACAACCACAGATTTCCAGTCTGGCTCAATCTGAACTTTCTTAACTTTTAGATTAAAGGTGCAGTAAGCAATTTCTGAGAAACGCTGTTGATATTTGAAATCACCAAAACAAACACACCCCTACCCAAAAGGATCACACCCTTATCTTGATAGCCCCGCCCCCAAATTCACAAACATGCTATGCAGCACAGGTACCTCCCCCCTCGTGAGCGGACATGCCCCTTACTGCTGATTGGCTACAAGTGTGTTTTAGTGCTTGGTCCAATCCACTTTCAACAGTGTTTCTCAGAAATTGCTTACTGCACCTTTAATGTATTTATATGTCAATGATGCCATGCATTGTTCAGAATCATGGTCCACCCTGTCACAATGGGGTAATATGAAGTAAATAGGATAGATACTATTACTAATAAGACTAAAATGTGTGACTTTGTGGTGTTTCTAGCTGTGTGTAGCACCTATTGTTTTACACATCCCTCCAAAGGTGTTTGGAAAGAGAAGCTGCAGGTCCTCAATCATTTCAGTTAAACTTTAACAGTTTGTGAAGCACATTTATGTTGTGTATCTGACACAATGTAATGCAGGCTTTGACTTTTATTGAAGATGAAACTGCAAACTCAGAGGGCTCAAAAAACTGCTTTTTTGGCACAAAAAGCCTTGACTAACCTTATAAGTGGACCCCACAGGGGGAAAAATGTAATGCTTAAAGTCAGTATCATTCTTTTTTTGTGTACTTTAACCATCTGTCCTAGTCTTGAAGCATGAATATTCCAATGAAACATTCATGGGTCTCTACAGAGCTCAATAAATGTTCTTAAAAGCCATCCTCCCCAACTCAGGATATTTGATCTTTCATTATATTAATCTATTAAGACCAATATCTGCTTTCTCTCCCATTTATTGTCTCTCTACTCCATCTGTCCATTCCCAGAGTCACATTTAAGTGTGTAAATCAGACATTCACATCTGCTGGCTGTAAGTTGCTGACCGTGCAGCATATAAGCGTCCTCCCATAAGAATACCAGACACATTTGATGAGTCTCTTCCACATTTTATTCATCAGCAGAAGAGTTCAGAGTGCTTATTTTATAAAGAGCCAATAAATGCCTTCACACAGGTCTTGCCTCAGGCCAGTTGGCTCAGTATTAAACCAGCTTTGATTCTCCATAGTGTGCAGCTCCTGCTGTGGCTTCCACCTCTGCTGTGATGGCAAAGCATCTCTGATCTGCCCTGTAATTGTGTCTCGCTTTAAAGGGCTTGTACTGATGGATTAAATAATTTAAGGATTCATTTACCCCAAAATGAAAATATTTTATAAAAACATATTTAATTCGAATCTTTGAATTATCTTTCGAATTATTGATCTGGACAGTTAAGTAGCAGAGGGGGTTGTTAATCATTTTCAGCTGCTTTGGTGTTAATGAAATTAACAACAGGTGCACTAGATGGGCAACAATGAGACGACCCCCAAAACAGGAATGGTTTTACAGGTGGAGGCCACTGACATTTTTTTTTCCTACTCATCTTTTCTGACTGTTTTTCACTAGTTTTGCATTTGGCTAGGGTCAGTGTCACTACTGGTAGCATGAGGAGGTACCTGGACCCTACAGAGGTTGTACAGGCAGTCCAACTCCTCCAGGATGGCACATCAATACGTGCCATTGCCAGAAGGTTTGCTGTGTCTCCCAGCACAGTCTCAAGAGCATGGAGGAGATTCCAGGAGACAGGCAGTTACTCTAGGAGAGCTGGACAGGGCCGTAGAAGGTCCATAACCCATCAGTAGGACCGGTATCTGCTCCTTTGTGCAAGAGGATCAGGATGAGCACTGCCAGAGCCCTACAAAATGACCTCCAGCAGGCCACTGGTGTGAATGTCTCTGACCAAACAATCAGAAACAGACTTCATGAGGGTGGCCTGAGGGCCCAACGTCCTCTAGTGGGCCCTGTGCTCATTGCCCGGCACTGTGGAGCTCGATTGGCATTTGCCATTGAACACCAGAATTGGCAGGTCCGCCACTGGTGCCCTGTGCTTTTCACAGATGAGAGCAGATTCACCCTGAGCACATGTGACAGACGTGAAAGCGTCTGGAGAAACCATGGAGAACGTTATGCTGCCTGTAACATCGTTCAGCATGACCCGTTTGGTGGTGGGTCAGTGATGGTCTGGGGAGGCATATCCATGGAGGGACGCACAGACCTCTACAGGCTAGACAATGGCACCCTGACTGCCATTAGGTATCGGGATGAAATCCTTGGACCCACTGTCAGACCCTACGCTGGTGCAGTGGGTCCTGGGTTCCTCCTGGTGCACGACAATGCCCAGCCTCATGTGGCGAGAGTATGCAGGCAGTTCCTGGAGGATGAAGGAATTGATACCATTGAATGGCCCCCATGCCGCCTGACCTAAATCCAATAGAACACCTCTGGGACGTTATGTTTCGGTCCATCCGACGCTGCCAGGTTGCACCTCAGACTGTCCAGGAGCTCAGTGATGCCCTGGTCCAGATCTGGGAGGAAATACCCCAGGACACCATCCGTAGTCTCATTAGGAGCATGCCCTGACGTTGTCAGGCAAGCATACAAGCACGTGGGGGCTATAAAAAAACTACTGAGTACCATTTTGAGTTGCTGCAATGAAATTTCAGCAAAATGGGCTAGCCTGCTGCATCATTTTTTCACTTTGATTTTCGGGGTGTCTTTGAATTCAGTCCTCTGTAGGTTGATAATATTCATTTCCATCAAACGATGTGGCATTCTTTCGTTCCTAACACATTACCCAGTCCATATCAGCATAGATATCAGCATATTTTTCCCCATTGAGATCTGATGTGTTTTCAAAGTGTTCCTTTAATATTTTTGAGCAGTGTATATATATATATATATATATATATATATAACTTAAAATGAAAACTAAAAATAAAAGATACTTCAAAATAAATACTACAGTAGTATGTGAATACTAAAATACTTCACTATTTCTTACCATATAGTGTGCTCTTCCCACATTCTTGCTAACAACCTCATAACCTCATAAAATTATTCTTCTGTGATGCTTTCTTTAATGCTTGACATGTGGAGGTCAAAGAGACATATGACGTGTGTAAGGGCCTTTACGCTTACGTTTGAGCAGCATTCCCTCAAGCAATTAAGTAACGGTAGGAATGCTATGGCTGAGAAGAGAAGAGACAGCTCAATCAGCCATAAAACACTGCGAAGGATCAATATGGAGGTGTAGTTAAGAGGTCAGGCAGTGCCCTTGACACTCAGTATGTGTGTGTCTATCAGCGTAACGGAAAGACATGAATCAAGCCTACACTTTAGTAAGATTCACCTCTCTTTGCTGCATCATGACGTGTCCTTGAAGTTTAAAATGACTATGAATGTTCAACATCAGCGGCCGATGTGAAGAACACTGGTGATTGGTGACTCTGAAATCTTTGTATCGTGTTTTTTTTTTCCCCTCTCTATTATAAATCAAGAGAATCGATCTGTGAAATGCAATTGGGGTAAAATACACCTTAGCATCAGGTGTATTTCAACATAGTCAGCAGTTTGCTAGAAAGTAACCGATTTGTTGCCAAGGGCAAACGATCAAAGAATGAAACAAGCATCGAATTCAGATGCACTTATTACAAAGGCACAGAAAACAAATCCATCACCCAGTGAGTTTCATATATTCTAGTATGATAGCTAGACTTTTCACTGTCTGCATATGGAGATCAACTAAGAATCCTTTTTTCTTGAGCCAAAGGTCAGTGCTGTTCTCACTTCAGAAGAACTGTATGATTGAATTCACAGATGAGAGCCATATAACACATCTGACACCTCTGCCGGTAAAAAGCCTGTGAACATGTATATCACCAAAAACGAGATGGAAATGTCAGGCTGATGTATCATGGATATAGACAGTTTGACAGTGGACAAGCTATTAAATAACTAAATATCTTTTTGATGGATTCTGTGTAGTCATTGTGTTACAGCTCACTAGTTTCCTCACAGGTATAAAAAAATTAGCAGTGTCAGATATTGACTTTTTATGATTGCTTCATTGTTTATCAGATCTTCCCTCATGTTCTCAGTAATCTAAAATCAGTTTGGTATCTCCCTAATAAGTCATCATTTAGGGGCCGTTTACACGACACCTTTTTCAACTAAAAACGGAAAACTTTTTATGCGTTTTGGCCGTTCATTTACACGACAACAGCGTTTTGGGGGCCAAAACAGAAGTTTTTGAAAACGATATCGTTATCGTCTCCGTGTAAACTACAAAACTGTGAATTTGTGAAAACGATGAGGTTATCAGCATGCGTATTGTATTATGTGTTACAGTCTATAGGCGCGTAGTGTTTTTTTTTACAGAGACATCGCCAACCACTGGCCTGGTATGCATAATACAGTGTTTTTAGTCGTTTTCGCGGATCCATGTGAAAGGGGATCGTTTTGACAACGTTGTCGTATGTATGCGAAAAACGCAAAGGAAAAACTTTTCCGTTTTTTAGTACATCTGTGTTGTGTAAATGTACCCTTAAATTTGTCATTTGGATTAGGTCTTAGGCTAGACACTGCTCATTGACTCATTGTCTGGTACCTCATAAAGCTTTTGAGATATACATTTTTCCATGATCTTAATAAATAAACGAGTTCAGTGAACTATGAAAACACTGTAAACTCAAAAAATTCTCTTCAGTCTAAAAGTACAGAGCCCTGCACTACATGTGGACAAAAATATATAAATTGTGGCCACGAATTAATAATTCGTCTTCTCGTTTTAAGTAAATTGTTCACATGATATAATAATTTGTTACCTTGTTTTACTAAATCGTGTGCACGATATAATTCGTTACCTTGTTTTACTAATTTGTGCGCAAAATATAATAATTCATTCCCTCGTTTTACTAAATCGTGCACACGATACAGTAATTTGTTCCCTCGTTTGATTTAAGTAAAACAATGGAACAATGTAAAATACTCAAAACTTTTGTGGACACCGATTACCCCAAAACATTTAAGTAAACCAACTCATTTTTTTAAGTTAACTAACTCAAAGATTATGTTAGTAGAACTTAAAAATTGTACTACACAAACTTGTTAAAGAGTTAGTTCACCCAAAAATGAAAATTCTGTCATTAATTACTCTCCCTCATGTCGTTCTATACCCATAAGACCTTTGTTCATCTTCAGAACACAAATTAAGATATTTTTGATAAAATCCGTTGGCTCAGTGAGACCTCCAATGACAGCAAGATAATTAACACTTTCAAACGCCCAGAAAGCTACTAAAACATATTTAAAACAGTTCATGTGACTATAGTGGTTCTACCTTGATATTATAAAGCGATGAGAATACTTTTTGTGCTCCAAAAAATAAACAAAATAACGACTTTTCAACAATATCTAGTGACGGTCGATTTCAAAACACTACTTCGAATCTTTTGTTTCGAATCAGTGATTCGGATCGCATGTCAAACTGCTGAAAAAACATGACTTTGGCGCTCCGAAACACTGATTCGAAACAAAAGATTCGAAGTAGTGTTTTGAAATACATGAATTGTATAGTAATGTGATTAACCAAAACCCTGTATATTCCTATAAAGTCAGCCACTCAGATTAGAGATTATTAGGTTGAGGAGGTGCTTTCCAGATTTGTACATCAGATGGTTATGGAAAGGACTATGGTGGTGCCGTCTTGTCTTATTGACCCAGACACTGTGCATCGACATGTCTAGTACTAGCTCATAAAGTTATATTGGCCTCTTAATTGTGGGGATTTTGTTTATCAGATCTTTTGTCCTGATTGGCTTCTTTCCCACTTATATCTAGTGGTCACAGTCTGTCTCTCTTTTAGAGACTACATGCTTATAGCTCACCTTGGGGATGTTTATTGGTCTCTTGGGACTGTTCAATTTCAGAACGATGCAGTCGAGTGTATGACTCTCACACCTGTTTGGCCACGCTGCCCTTTGACTGTCTTTTCAAATGTTAATGGGATGTGAGTGGCAGACACATGTTCTCAGAGAATGAAAGCACATGTCATGCTTCATCACGCTGGAATGACAGCACATCTGACAGGTCTTAATGTTAGCCAGGCGCTGACATAGACAGATGAGACGCCAGCCTGGGCCGCACAAGCTTGTTAAATGCCTCGGCTTTTTCCTGTAGAGCCAGAATCTGTCCACCTCCTCAATGCTGTAATCAGAATTTAGTCGGATTTATTTAGCTTCTCTGTTTTATAATTAAATTATTAATTAAAAGCATCTCAGCATAATTAATTCAATTAGAACATGGAAGGCAGAAAGTGATCTTTGATAAAGGGAAATGAAAAACAGATCCCCCCCAATACACTTGAGGGGGGAAAAAAATCTGTTTTTCATTTCCCCCCTCATTTCTGCTATTGCTGCAATCAGCATATGAATACTTTATGAAATACTTGATGTATTTGATAAACACTTCTGATTTTACATTATAATGTGGAGTGTATGGTGCTAAATGCGGACCTGTATTCTCTTTCCTGTCTTGCAGTTGTACGCTAAGTGTTACGCTGGAACAGGCCATTCTTCTGGCCCGGAATCATGGCTTGCCCCCACGATGCATCATGCAGGCCACTGACGTCATGAGGAAGCAGGTATGTCCTGTTATTGGATGTTTCTTCAACACTTTTACACTAAGTGAAAATAGCAGCATTTTCTTAGCGATATGCTATTTACACTACAGTAGGGCAAAATAGCGATAGATTCTATTTACACCATGTAAAAGTATCAGTTCTTTGCAATAACAGTAAATAGTAATTAGATGCTATCTATACTTTATATTGGCAGATACTATGTGCACCTCAGTATTTTTGTACATTAACAGGATGCAATAATATCATGCTCGAGTGATTATAATGATTATAATAATTAAAATTATTAAATGGATGATGCCTTATTGGGAGAATAAAAACCCTCCCTACACCTTCCCCTAACCATACCCAATAAACAATTTTAATATTATTACACACTCGTTCGCAGTTTATTTCCACTTTTAGAACATTATTTTCATTTTTATTGAAAATAAATGCGAGCTCGGCAAAAAGCGGATTCAAACCCGTGTCGATTGCATTAAAAGCCAGGTCTGCGAGCAATTACTCGCTACTGCTGCACCACTGAAGATGTTGAGCTCTGTGTGTCTTTTTTAAAACTTGAGTCACCCAACCAGACATTGGTGGGCGGGGGTAGTGTTAATTGCATTTGCTAACAAGGGACGCTATTTGCACTTAGTGTAAATAGACACTCCGTAAAAGAAAATTCAAATTTTCCTTAATATTTTATACATCCTGCAAGTTTCATAGCCTAAATCGTCCTTCTCATTATAAACAAAGCATTTAACCAAGCTCCAATAATGACTCGTTTGGATATTGTAGGATCTATGATGTCACACACTGACACTATATCATCACACCATGGCAGATGTTTTTTTTGTTTGTTTTTTTCTTACTGACATTATAAGTGAAACTCAAGGAACATATTGTGGTGAAAATCAAGTTTTTAATGTTGTTTATATGTGGTGCTTTTAATATGCTTTTAAACAAACCATGTGCAAATTTATAAGTCAACACCATTGAGTATTTTCTCTTTAAAACTACAGTGATCTAAAGACAGCGGCTTGAAATCGCTGGTGTTTCTGACGTCACAAACTACCTTGTAACCAATCACGTCAACGTGCCGGCGGGCTTTAGCATATTATTAACTATGACTGCTCTGAAGCAAGGGAGTCGTGTAACATTAGCAACATATTATTAGCTGTTTGATAACGTAGTCAAGCAAAAGGCTAATCATATTAATTACCGTTATATGTCTGACGTTGTAAAAAGCGATACCATTTAGTTTACCTCAGTAAGTTGACCGAGTGGATCTCTGAGCTGGCGTGAGTGATTGGAGGCGGGGCTAATTAGCATATTCATAGCTCTGTGTATACTACATGAAGCAAGGGTGTAGAGTTACATTTAAGCTATTTTAAGGCATGAAGATTTTTTTCACTGGAAAAAATGTTTAAATATGTGATTTTGGTGATCAAAGATGAGTTTTAAGGGATAAAATTATTGACTACAGAGGGACTTTCAGATAATAAAAAATCCATGTCATGACCCCTTATAATATATTTTAAAATGTTATTTATTCCTGTGATGGCAAAGCTGAATTTTCAGTATCATTATTCCAGTCTTCAGTGTCACATGATCCTTCAGAAATCATTCTAATTTGATTTGCTGAATAAGTAATATTTCTTTGATGAATAGAAAGTTCAAAAGAACAGCATTTATTTTGAATACAAATCTTTTTAACATTATAAAAGTCTTTACTGTCACTTTTGATCAATTTAATGCATCCTTGCTGGATAGAAGTATTCATTTTTTCAACAACAAAAACGGTGAACATGATTTCATCAAGTACAACATGATCCTGGATCAACATTCTAAACAACCAATCAGATTTGAGGGACAAGTTTGCAGTTTATGTCAAGTTTTGGCTTACAACCATAAACCATCTAAATGATTGTATAAACCCATTGTTTCTCAATTAAAGTTTCTACTGGGAAATTAATTTATATGGTTCAGTTTTGAAGTGCCATTTCCAGCAGAAAAAAGATGAGCTAATATCTACCTCTGCTTCGAATGTTTTCTGAATTTTACTGACCCAGTTAATTTATTTGAAATTACAGTTGCAAAAAAATTCAAACAGTAGGCCACCGTGTTCATTTCGAGGAGGATTTATATTTATCAAAGGCCTGTTTAATTATTTTGGGAAATGTAACAAGCTTAACTGCCTTGGTTTGCTTTCTCTCATTTTGGTTTCTCTACATGGCTATTAGCATAAGCTCTTCCCCCCTCCGGTTAGCTAGTCTGGAAGCAGGAGGATATACGCTCATGAAATGAAGTCTCCCTACCTTTCATTTAGAAAGTGGAAGATTGTTAGTCTTTTTCTACACATTTTCAGACTAGACTTGAAGCGTCCTTCACGAGGTTATGGATGAAACTGACAGGGTCTGCTCTTTTTATATCATTAAGTACTTTGAGTCTTGTATAATAGAAGGCTAGGACTGTTGCTGTGTCAGCTCAGAAGGAATGAAACTTCAAGGTGGCCCTGAGTCATGAGAGGTAAAGACCGAAGAGCCCTTGACAGTTACTCAGTCACACTGAGGGAGATAACTTTCTGAAGAGTACATTAGAGCAGTGTTCCTCAACTGTTGGGTCAGCCAGTGTGTGTTACAATTTGTAATAATTATTTGATAGTAAAAGTAGTAGTAAAAATAATAATAGTAGTAAAATGAAGTAAATTTTATTTACGTGTAGATTATTAATAAATTAATGCATATACATATATACACTGCTCAAAAAAATTAAAGGGACACATCACACATCAGATGTCAATGGGGAAAAATATCATGCTGATATCTATGCTGATATGGACTGGGTAATGTGTTAGGAACGAAAGGATGCCACATCGTTTGATAGAAATGAAAATTATCAAAAATCAAAGTGAAAAAATGATGCAGCAGGCTAGTCCATTTTTCTGAAATTTCATTGCAGCAACTCAAAATGGTACTCAGTAGTTTTTTATAGCCCCCACGTGCTTGTATGCATGCCTGACAATGTTGGGGCATGCTCCTAATGAGACAACAGATGGTGTCCAGGGGTATTTCCTCCCAGATCTGGACCAGGGCATCACTGAGCTCCTGGACAGTCTAAGGTGCAACCTGGCAGCGTCGGATGGACCGAAACATAACGTCCCAGAGGTGTTCTATTGGATTTAGGTCAGGCGAGCGTGGGGGCCATTCAATGGTATCAATTCCTTCATCCTCCAGGAACTGCCTGCATACTCCCACCACATGAAGCCGGGCATTGTCGTGCACCAGGAGGAACCCAGGACCCACTGCTCCAGCGTAGGGTCTGACAGTGGGTCCAAGGATTTCATCCCGATACCTAATGGCAGTCAGGGTGCCATTGTCTAGCCTGTAGAGGTCTGTGCGTCCCTCCATGGATATGCCTCCCCAGACCATCACTGACCCACTACCAAACCGGTCATGCTGAATGATGTTACAGGCAGCGTAACGTTCTCCATGGTTTCTTCAGACCCTTTCACATCTGTCACATGTGCTCAGGGTGAACCTGCTCTCATCTGAAAAGTACAGGACACCAGTGGCGGACTTGCCAATTCTGGTGTTCAATGGCAAATGCCAATCGAGCTCCACAGTGCCAGGCAGTGAGCACAAGGCCCACTAGAGGACGTCGGGCCCTCAGGCCACCCTCATGAAGTCTGTTTCTGATTGTTTGGTCAGAGACATTCACACCAGTGGCCTGCTGGAGGTCATTTTGTAGGGCTCTGGCAGTGCTCATCCTGATCCTCTTGCACAAAGAAGCAGATACCAGTCCTGCTGATGGGTTAAGGACCTTCTACGGCCCTGTCCAGCTCTCCTAGAGTAACTGCCTGTCTCCTGGAATCTCCTCCATGCTCTTGAGACTGTGCTGGGAGACACAGCAAACCTTCTGGCAATGGCACGTATTGATGTGCCATCCTGGAGGAGTTGGACTGCCTGTACAGGTATCGCCTCATGCTACCAGTAGTGACACTGACCCAAGCCAAATGCAAAACTAGTGAAAACCAGTCTGAAAAGATGAGTAGGAAAAAAATGTCAGTGGCCTCCACCTGTAAAACCATTCCTGTTTTGGGGGTCGTCTCATTGTTGCCCATCTAGTGCACCTGTTGTTAATTTCATTAACACCAAAGCAGCTGAAACTGATTAACAAACCCCTCTGCTACTTAACTGACCAGATCAATATTCCAGGAGTTTAACTGACTAAAATTATTAATAATAAATTGATGCATATATAAATTATTGATAAATAATTATATGTAAAATAATAATTATAAATTAAATAAATTAAAATGAATAGTTTAATAATTATCATTTAAATAATTTTGCATTATATGTAAGCCTATACAATTCATAGTCGTTTTAATAAATTTTAATGTTTGGTTTTAAGGACCTTTTTGTTTAATTTGATCATGATTTTGGGTCTCCACTTGATGTTCCATGTTAAATATGAAGCAAGAACTCAATAAAAACTGCTCCATTATGAAATAGTCCTTCATAAGTCAGGTCATTAAAATGCATGTGCAAAATGACACATTGTATTTAACTTATATATATATATATATATATATATATATATTTGCATTTCAGCATTACGTCTTATTTTAAATCTGCTGAATTCTGGACTGCCTGTGGGTGATGAGTTCTTACCTGCACCAGTCCGGGGCTCCAAAATGACTTTATGAATATCAATATGAATGACTATCGTCAGAGCTCCCCCTGGCTTATTCACCGTGATTCGTACCTCACAGCGAGACTTAAAAGAGACTCATCCATCATAATGCCTGGAACTCATTGAAGAAGGAAAAGGGACACTGACGGATTGCTCCATTATGTAGTTTCTGTGTATAAGCACCAATTTGCTTAACTGCTAAAATGAGTTAACCATATTTTTAGAGAAGCAATTGTTGAAAAAAGGTTATCAAGAGGTTGGATAATCTTCTCCGTGTCTGTAGACAACGGATCTTTGTGTTCTTGCCCTCTCAATATCTCAGTCCTTCTCTACGTCCAGCCGTATCTTTTAAAGTCCCAGGAAAGCAGTAGGCGAATGGCGTGACTCTGGTGGTGTAATTGCTGATGTTATCATGACATGATAAGGGACTGACCATGGTGCCGCCCATGCCTGATGCACTCACCGGCCAGCAGTCGTCAGAGAGACAGAGTACCTGTACTCTGAAGCACTGCACTCACTATTACAGATTTCCTCCAGCAGTGTTTATGCGGCACTAACGTCCCCCGCTGCTGATCCAGACGCACCTGCTGAGACGCCTCACGTCAAACCGACCTGCAGAGCTATTTGCGGAAACAGCTAATGTTTGTAAAATGTGCAAGATACACGTTTTCGTTCCCACGTCAGGGCGCAGGTGGCCATTTTTCATTTTGACATGATAGAATTCCGCTCGGAGTAAAAATGCTGTCTGTTAAACAGGCCTTTGATTCATTTAGCGTGGGACAGGATGTTGGAGTATGAATGTTTTAAATTGTAATTTACGATCACAAACAAGTCCATCTAACACATCTGACAAGGCCAGCATTAGTGAACTGTGACGGAAGATGCGGCTTGTAAGTCACAGGTTCAGCTGGCTGGCAGGACCTTCTACCTGTGCTCTTTTCCTATTAAATATGAGCCACTGCGTCTATGAAGGAAGGCAGAGCAGGCTGAAAAGGAAAAGAACAGATCTGTTCAGAATAGGAAATGATTATATCAATTATTTAAAAATAGAAGTGCCAACTGGTGCGTATTTATTTTAAAAAGTCATTTTTCAATGGTACGGAAATAGAAAAGAAATTGATTTTTCAAAGAAATTGATATTTCAAAAGATGTTTGGTGTTGGGTGTATATTTGACAACACATATTATATAAAATATTTTATAAAACAGTTAGTTCCTGTCCTTGATTCTGATTGGTCAATAGCTGTGTTTTATTCACAATAAAACACGGCTATGACTGCTTCACCCAACGATTCTGTGTATCACTACACAACACCCTTAGCAACCACTCTTAGCAACGTAAACTGTATGTTCTCAATTGATATTGTTCATTGAAGCTTACTGTATCATGTAGAAGAGTATTGTAAGAAAGAGATTGAGTGAGCAAGTTTATTACCTGCATTCAGATTTAGCATTTTCCTTCAGGTCAGTCCTATGTTCATAATAAAAAATCTGTTTAAATGTCCGATGTATTATCTTGTCCTTTTAACAGTTAAGGGGTTTTCCCGTGACTGACAGCGCTAGTCAAAGCATTTGTCAGTTGCGTCTTGTTCCGTGTTCACAACAATTCAGTCTTTTTAATGTAAAAGTCTTTGCTACTGACTGACTCACTCATAAAGACAGTCTTTGCTGCCATCTAATGGCGTAATAATGTAACTTCTGTTGCTGTTCACGGTCAGGGACTATTTTTTCCGGCGGAAGGAAGGCTTTTAGTGAAAGTTTACTTCATGAAAGTTGCATTGATACATATTTTTGGCTTTAATATTTGTATTGTGTGGTAACCGTTTTATAAAAGCAATAAGCTAGTGCTGTATCGTGAATAAGTCACGGCTAAAGGGGTTGCAGGCACTTCCTTCAGCCATGACTTATTCACGATACAGCACAGCCTCTCATACCTTATTGCTTACATATATATTTCATATCATAGCACAACATATAGTATAAATGTATATATATATTTAAGTTGTATAAATATGTGTAAATATAGATTTAAATTTGTTATACAGTATATATACAGTTTTTTATTTGAAAACTCACACTGACAGTTTAACATTAATTTATGCTAATTATGTTAATTTAAGTTATTTCATTTATTCCATTAATTCATTTTGTGCCATGATGGAAAGATTAATGCAATTAATCAAGTCTCCTGACCGGTTTATGAATTAAGTTATGAGGAGTTTTTCTAGCATCAGAGCAATTCATGCTTGAAATACCACGTAAATGCAAAACATTTGCAAACTTTCCTCATCAAAGATTAATTAATCTTAGGTTAATTCATCTTAGATTAATTGTTTGGTATATCATGTAAATAATTCAACTAAAATATAGACATTTTGGGTGATTTAATTTTTTTACTTTTTTTTTTGCCTCTTAGAGTTGATATTTCATATTACTTCCATAACAATATACAACACAGCTTCTGTGAATGACGCCACTTCTCACCTTTGACCGACTGGACACAGAATATGTTCATGCTTATTTAAAGAATAACTGTTCGGACAGGCCTGCAAGTCATTTATAATTATGGCTCTTTTTTAGGGAGCAAGAGTGCAGAACTCAGCCAAGAACCTGGGAGTGAGAGACCGCACTCCGTCAACAGTGCCAAGGTAACCAGAGCGGCCCTCACACCACTTTCCTCAATGACTACACACACACACACACACACACACACACACGCACACACACACACACACACACACACACATCATTTCAGTCCCCTCACATTCACACTGTGGTTTTCACTAACCTTTCACAAAATGTGCATGAAATAATTTTAGACCTAAATGCCACGGTTCAAAGATTTACACATTTCAGAAAATTGTTTAGGCCTCCAGAATTATTAGAGCACTATACTGATCTGCCTCAAACATTCTGATGAGGGGTTTGCTGTAAACCTCTAAAGCCCGGGACACAGCGGCGATGAAAGCTGACTGTCGCCTCTCATCGGCTGCGTCTCGGCCAATGAGCTGCGCTTGAACACACCAAAAGGACTACTGGCGACTGTCAACTAGCATGTGCATTCTGTGCCTGCGTGCAAGGAAATTACTGTCAATATCAGCAGGTATCAGTAGTCTGTTTTCGTCATTCAAAAATGGAAACCAAAATTAGGACTGCATATATACAAACCGTAAACAAAGCAGTGTTTGCTTACCATTTTAAATATCAATCATGCTGATCACTTTCTTCATTCCAGTCGGCTCATGTTATTATGAAAAGATTCGCGCATTCGAATGCTCAGGTAAGATGACGTAAAATTATAACAACCTTCTATCTGTACAGTCTTGACTTTTATTCTCGTGCACTGACTCATTTTGAACAGCCAATCAAAGCTCTCTCTCTCACTGACGGTCTGACTAGAGCCAACGGTGCGGAACACACCGAAAAACTAAGCCAACCGACATTGGCCCGACATTGCCCAACGACCGACTGACAGCTTTAAATGTCCCGGGCTTTAAATGTTTGGAACGGGCTTTAAATGATGACAGAATTTCCAACTGATGACCGAGACTACAAATATTCTACCTGAGATTGAGATTTTAATCTAACAACTGGGGGCTCGTCCGGGATATTCCCAAGAAACACTGAACTATCCCTTTAAAGCTCTTTAATGTGCAAACTTGTTTTTGTAAGTAATTTCAGCTTTAGGTGGGCTGTTTTTAGGTCTGCTTTTAAAATGTAAGTTTAAGGTTAAATGTTAGGTTTGAAAATCTCCCTGACTTCATGACTGAATGTTAAGAATTTAAAATACAACATCATCATTGTAATATTTGCATACTGAATTGTGACTGGGCTTCTTTGTTGCAACTGTTTGCATACCGAATTGTGAAAATGCCTAAAACCTACACTGGAAAAAGTGGTTACCTGCAATTGTTACCTTAAAGAATGTTTTTTTACTTGATTTAACCCATAAAAAATGTTGGTATAAATTAATGTATTTAGGTTGATTCAGCAATATTAAATAATATTTTTGAATAAAAATAGTTCATTTAGATCATTTTTTACCTTTTTTTCAGTGTATAGCTCACCCACAGCTACTATATAACACTATTATTTGCTGCCTTGCATGGGCTGGTATTTCTTTCTGAAAATGCAAATCTAGTAATAAGTGGCCCAGAGTTTTAATGGAGACAGAAACTCGGGAACAGTTCGGCATTTATTCTTCAGATAAACCCCTGCAGTATAGCCGTATGAAACAAAAGACAGCATTCTTGCAAATGTGCGCATTATGTTGTTTTCATCTGTATACAATGAAATTGAACAGAAACCTGCAGAGGTTGAACATTCTTCAACATAAAGTGCACGTCCTCTATTAGAACAGTCATCACATTACTGCAGGTGTGTGTGTGTGTGTGTGTGTGTGTATGAAAGAGAGAGAACATGCATGGGAGCAAAACTATATTTCCTGCAGGAAAATAGAATGAAGCACATTAAAAAGCAGACCTACTCATTCTCTCTCAGCAGGTTGAAAACTCCAGTGTAAACTCTAATCTGTCACAGTCACTTGAGGTCCGTAGGGAGATGTACTGTAGCGTGACCCTCAAAACAATGACTCATAGCTTTTCATAGCGTGCTGCATGTGATCATTGCTGCGTGGCTTATGGTTTATTTGGCATATAACAAATGCTGCCTAAATTCGAGAATTTGTGTTTTACCTTTTTGAAATTCACTACAGCTCAGAAGGAAAGTTTTTAGCTTGTTTATTCCACAAATCTAAGTGTATGTGCTGACTGTTTTACATCATTTACACTAGCAAGTTGCTTTTTAAAACAGAGAATAATAAAATAAATGTCAAATATAGCATTACATCATGTCTTAACTAGGCACAACGTGACAGTCTGTTCACACTGTATGAGAAAATGCAATGTGACATAATCATAGCCAATTAGAACATTGCTGCCATATGGAGCAAAGAAATTACACTTCTTTTTTTTTTTTTAAAGAAATTAATACTTTTATTCAGTGAGGATACATTAAATTGATAAAAAAAACAAACAAAAAAAAAAACAAACATTAATAATAGATTTTTTATTTAAAAAAAAAATGCTTTTCTTTTGAACTTTGTATTCATCAAAGTATCCTGAAAAAAAAAATGTATCATTAGCCAGGTTTCCATTACAGATTTGCGCAAATATTTTGCGATATTTTCTAAATGCTGATGAAAAACTATTGCGAAATGATGGCATTTCCATGAACTGCTGTCATGCGACTAAAATGTATTTTTTTCCTCTTGCGATAAGTCACTCCAAAAATCATGGCAACGGATGTTAGTAAAGTAGGTTTAAGTATATCGCAGCCACTACACTAGCCATTATTTTAATAGACATAGACGTAGGCGTGTTATCCAAGCATTAATGGCAAAGAAAGCCCCTTATACATGGGAGCGGCCACGTATGAGGTGTTTCTGGGTGTTTTTCGCTTTTGCGACTTTTACGTACGCCAGATGACCTGTAAATGCGGAAAAAAAAAATTGTTTCCATTGCAGTTTTGCGAAATATTCCTTTTTTCGAATTGCCTGAAAAACCACCTCATGCAAGCATAAAAACTTTTTTGCGATTATATGGGAGTTTTTGCGGAATTTACGAGTTTCCATTGGGCGTATTTTCAATTCGCAATTTCAGTTTGCGCAATTTGAAGGGTAATGGAAACGCAGTTATTGTTTCTACGAAAATATTAATCAGGATAACTGTTTTCAACATTGATAAGAAGAAATGTTTCAGCATATTAGAATGATCTCTGAAGGATCATGTGACACTGAAGACTAGAGTAATGATGCTGGCAACTTTGCCATCACAGGAATAAATTACATTTTAAAAAACAATAATTGTTTTAATTAATTTAATTGTAACAATAATTCACAATATTACAGTTTTTACTGTATTTTTGATCAAATAAATGCAGCATTGATGAGCATAAGAGACTTCTTTCAAAAGCGTATAATCTTACTGACCTTAAACTTTTAAAAAGGTACTGTGGTTCATGATGGTTTTCCATGTTTTATGGGGACATTCCGTAGACATAATGATTTTTATACTGTACAAGCTATACACCGATCAGGCATAACATTATGACCACCTTCCTAATATTGTGTTGGTCCCCCTTTTGCTACCAAAACAGCCCTGACCCATCAAGGCATGGACTCCACTAGACTTGCATCCTGGTGCCATGTCGAAGCGAAATCTACCCATCACAGAAAACTTTCTGCATTTTTAAACTTTCAAAAAACATCACCTAGTATGATTTACAAGCTGTTTTCCTCATGTGGACCAAAAAATGTCCCCACAAGGTCAAAGATTTCTGGTATTGCCATCGTTTTGGGGACATTTTGTCTCCATAGCGAAGGGATTACCTGAAACACACACACACATTTAATATATGATTTACATATATTTTAATATATTTTTAAATTCTATTAACAGATTGTACATTAATATATGATTTACATATATTTTAATATATTTTTAAATTCTATTAACAGATTGTACAAACTGTGTCAGCCTCCACCTCCTGACGGCGACCCCTAAACCAATGTCTTCAACAGATCAGGACCAGCCCTGGTTCAACTCCAGACGACACACACATACACTGTCCAAGTAAAGAGACTGTCTGGACGTCCAGCCTCTCTCCTGCTCAGAGGCATCTGTCACCTCTCAAGGGTTCACAGCGTAATATCTATTGACTTTTGTTATAGCTTCTTAAAGGCACCAATATTTTTTTTATTTCATGCTTTGCTACACCACATCTCATTCTAGACCCAAGATCAAACAAACAGGATGTCTGATCTCGCAGCTGCTGTCAAGTCATTCACATCAATAGAGTGTCAATCACAATGTCTGTTTCAAATAACTTTTTTCCTTATGTAAAAGAATTTGCACAGTGCTTTAGTCTTGTGTGTTAAGGCGTAACTGTTGTTTATAGTTCCTTTTTGGGCATAGCATCCAAAAGCCTCATTGCAACTGTATGTGCATTTTTTATTTCATCTATTCTCATATACATCTTTGACATATGTATAGGTTTAGCTTTCACATTATTAGGTTTCAACTCTTGAAGTTTGTTTAGAGTTTATTAACACCATAGTTCATTAAGCTACATGTTGCAGTCTCAGTGAATCTAGAGTGATCTAGATACAGTACTGGAAAGTTCATACGACATGGTCATCAGTGTTATAGGTTTATATATTTGTCACACTTAGATAGATATATAAATGATTTTGTCTCGCCACAATTTAAATATTCAGTACTCAGGAGTTATTGTGTTACATGTTATATTAGTGTTGCTTAAAATAACAAATTAATCAGTCTATGCAATATTGAGAAACTGCTCTAAACAGAAATTATTAACTCCACAAGTTCCATTTTGAGAAACAGAAGATATTTTTATGTTATACAATGCATCTTTGAATTATACATGCTCTTGATAAAAGCAGCCAGAAGGGAACATAAATTCATGTGAATATATTACTGTAAAAATGTTTTTAGTTAAAAAAAAAAACAAAACAGTTATTTATTTTGTCATAAAACTAACCCATTTTGAGATTTTCCAAATACATGTATCTTATTTTTAACCTTAAAACAGGTTGATTTCCCCATTGTTACAATAAATTGTAATGTCAAATTGTAATTCATTTCAAATAAAAATGTTTAAAAGAAAATGCAATCATATTTCTTATATATATTTATAAAACGGTTAGTTCCTGTCCTTGATTCTGATTGGTCAATAGCTGTGTTTTATTCACAATAAAACACAGCTATGACCCCATCACCCAACGGTTCTGTGTATCACTACACAACACCCTTAGCAACCACTCTTAGCAACGTAAACTGTTTGTTCTCAATTGATATTGTTCATTAGAGCTTACTGTATTATGTAGAAGAGTGTTGTGAGAAAAAGTTCGAGTGAGCGAGTTTATTACCTGCATTCAGATTTAGCATTTTCCTTCAGGTCAGTCCTATGTTCATAATAAAAAATCTGTTTAAATGTCCAATGTATTATCTTGTCCTTTTAACAGTTAAGGGGTTTTCCCGTGACTGACAGCGCTAGTCAAAGCATTTGTCAGTTGCGTCTTGTTCCGTGTTCACAACAATTCAGTCTTTTCAATGTAAAAGTCTTCGCTACTGACTGACTCACTCATAAAGACAGTCTTTGCTGCCATCTAATGGCGTAATAATGTAACTTCTGTTGCTGTTCACGGTCAGGGACTATTTTTTTCCGGTGGAAGGAAGGCTTTAGTGAAAGTTTACTTCATGAAAGTTGCATTGATACATATTTCTGGCTTTAATATTTGTATTGTGTGGTAACCGTTTTATAAAAGCAATAAGGTACTCAAGGCTAGTGCTGTATCATGAATAAGTCACGGCTGAAGGGGTTGCAGGCACTCCGCTTCGCGTTGATATATATGTGTGTGTGTGTGTGTATTTTTATCAGTTTTACATGGTGGAACTGTGACTAAATATTTATGCAAAAGACTTTAACAGTGATTTTGATTTAAATTTGTGCTGCAAATTTGTCACAAGTCTCTCTAGTGAATGTATTTAGTCCACATTTGACAGTATGCATGTGCTGAGTGCACACAAACTCCCAGCTGCTTTATGTGCTGTGCTATCATCCATCAAATGTGCAGCTGGTATCAGACCAGTTAAAGTCTTCAGGAATCTCACTAATGGCCTCTGCATGTAGGCAACTATCTTTGACAAACATTGTTTACCTGTCATAATTTCCCCGGGCACACTGTCACTTGCAGTTTTTATGGGGTAAATGGTTTCCAGATGTTCTGTAACTTAAATAGTGACAATAATGGACTTAGGTATCTATGTTTATTTTACAACCTCTTTACAAATTATTATTTACTAATATTAATTAATATTTTTCTGATCCCTAACATCTTGTCAGTGCATATAAGGGCCAGTGCAGAACACTTTCAAAATAGCCCAAAATAAATTATATATTAAAACCATTATGAAATCAACTGATCACAATTATAATTACATTATAATGCAATTTTATTTTACTAAGCAAATCAAAAGCCTCTAGAAAGATATTGTACCTGACATAACGTTAATGGGAACAATGCAGCGATGTGGTAAACGCATGTTTCAGCATGTCCTGAATGCTGTATTGACCAATCAGAAGCCAGCTCCGGAACTATTCGATTTTTTCAATACTTGTGGCCATTCAGACAGAACGCGTTTTTACAGTCAGCTGTGCTGCTTTTCCATTGGTTTTCTATGTGAACATGAGCTAGACAAACATGATTGTTGCGCTTGCGTCTTATGTCAATGCATTCTAAAAATGCTGAAGTTCTAAAGTTAAATGGGTCATATGATGCTTTTTAATGTTCTTAAAGGGATAGTTCCCCCAAAAATGAAAATTTTGTTATCATTTACTCACCCTCATGTTGTTCCAAACCCATAAGATTTTCGTTCATCTTTGGAACACAAATGAAGATATTTTTAATTAAATCTGAATGATTTCTGTCCCTCCACTGACAGCTACGCAACTAGCACTTTGACGCTTCAAAAATTTAGGATATCGTAAAACTAACCCATATGAATTGAGTGGTTTAGTCCAAAATTTCTGAAGAGACATGATCACTTTATATGATGAACAGACTGAATTTAGTCTTTTATTTACATATAAACTATGATCAGCGAACATAAACAGAAGCTCAGCCGAACATACTTAATGCGGGAGAACAAACCTTTTGTTGATGAAAGCCTAAATTAAATCTGTTCAGCGTATAAAACGATCATGTCTCTTCAGAAAATTTGGACTAAACCACTTAATTCATATGGATTAGTTATATGATCTTTTTGTGGACTTTTTGAAATGTCAAAGTGCTAGTTGCGTAGCTGTCAATGGAGGGACAGAAATCCCTCAGATTTCATTAAAAATATCTTCATTTGTGTTCCGAAGATGAACAAAAGCCTTACGGGTTTGGTACGACATGAGGGTGAATAAATGATGACGGAATTTTCTATTTTGGGTGAACTAACTCTTTAATGTTCCTTTTAATCTTGCGATTGGTAAGGGGCATTACATCTCTGACACACACTGGAGGTATTTGGCCAATCAGATCACTCTGGGCTTTTCAGAAGGCGGGGCTTTGTAGAAATCAGCAAGTTTCAGGCAGACTGGGAATAGAGGTATTCTGCAATAATGTACAGTATGTGTAAAATAATGTGTTTTAAGCATTAAATCATGTTAACCTGTTCTGTTAAACCAATAAATAAAATAATGAACTTTATAGCATCATATGATGATCCCATTGTAGAATGAAATGTTGTTGATGTAGGCTTAACTATACTCCTGAAACTTCAATAGGTAAGCAATATAATACATTGTAAGTGTGGATTCATTTATACAAGATTAGGCTGTAATACGGCACGATAAACCCAGAAAGGAATCCTTTATAATGCATTATATATAAGTTTCATAGAAATTATACGTGCATATGAGTTTAATGACACTTACTCTATGTAAACAACGAGGGCGGGTCGCTCAGACCTGAACAGCCAATGAATAGACATCGATCTAAGGTGTAATCTTTTTCATTGGCTTTAAGAAGAAGCCGTGGCCAGCTACTCTGCCGAGACCGGAGGAGGGATAGTCCCATCAGATAGTGCCCAAACCGAGTGAGGACGCAAACCACTTTCAGCATGTGCTGGAGCAGCAGACGAGCTCTCAGCGCTGGATCTCCGCTCACTTCCCGCTAGAGATCCGTCCGCAGTCCCGCACGTTTGAAGATGCTTGGCGATATTTAACGATATCTAAACCTTTTGCTGTTTAATGCAACGCATTCTCATGGCGTCTGTACAGCAGTCAAGAATTCAGTCATACCTGGAGAAGAATAAAATCGGACCCTTGTTTGAGGTATGCTACAACTTTTTCACAAAAGATGTTCGCAAGGTACCTCGGGATTTTGCTGCATTGTAAATGAATGAAGCAGGAGCTACTTGTGTCTGCTTGAACGCAGATTTAGATGTGAATTAGAGTCGAATTGTAAGTGAATGTTGATGGCACAGGACATTTTAGGAACATATTATTTAATTTTAGTTCGTTTGAATTGGTAAGTGTAAGCGGGGTGTTTGTGCTTATGAGTGCAGAGCATCCTGCATTCAACTTACCTTCATTCAATCAATTAATCTGTTGGAAAATAGAAATGTTGGACGTGATTTGCTGTACTGAAACATTCGGCTCTCATTATTGCCTACTCTATAAATCATCTTAAGTAATGTGATAGAAGATGTTTCTGCTGACTGGACGATTTCTAGTAACCCAAACTGGTGCTATTGTTTCTTCTATCAAGATTTTCGTATTTAAATATACAGTATTTGGGAAAGCCAGGTCCCAGCTCCCTTTTTAAGATATTTACTTAAATTTGTAATGTATAGTTAGTGTATTTTGGCTCATGTAATGAATACTGCACTGTAAATACTGTACAGAAGACATGGGAATGCTGTAACACGGGGTGAGTTGTATTGCCAGATTGAAATGAACTACAAATGGTAACATTCCTATCATATAAGACCCTTATGAAGTGACAATAGAAGTTGCAAGACTCTGTGTAAAAAATTTTAGGATTTACAGGACCAAAACAAATTTTGAGGTAACGTTTAAAAAATAGAAATATAATGAGAGGGTTGTAACACTTTCTAATGTACTACTTTATAGTGGGATCCACAAAGACTGCACAAAATGGGATAGGCTTATATTAAAACAAAATTATTGTCATAATATTATTAATTTTTAAATTCATTTTAATACTTTTTTTTTTTTTGAATCAGTGGTTCAGAGCATGTATCAAACTGCCAAAGTCATGTGATTTCACTAAAACGAGTATAACTTCGTTACGTCATAAGTGTTTCGAAACGTTTCGAAATTTCAATGGTTCACGTGACTTTGGGAGTTTGATACACCACTGATTCGAAACAAAAGATTTGTAAAGCTTCGAAGCTTCATGAAGCAGTGTTTTGAAATCGCCCATCACTAGATATTGTTGAATAAAGTCGTTATTTTGTTTTTTGGCGCACAAAAAGTATTCTCGTCGCTTCATAACAGTAAGGTTGAACTACTGTAGTCACATGACCTGTTTTAAATATGTCTTTAGTACCTTTTTGGGCATTTGAAAGTGTTCTTAACTTGCTGTCAGTGCAGGCCTCACTGAGCCATCAGATTTTATCAAAAATATCTTAATTTGTGTTCCGAAAATGAACGAAGGTCTTATGGGTGTGGAACGACATGAGGGTGAGTAATTAATGACAGAATTTTCACTTTTGGGCGAACTAACCCCAGTATTAGACTATACGCATAGTGACCATTATACTGTAGCTGGCCAATATGTCTGAAACAATAGAAACTGGACACACCAGTCACCTTGAGAAAAATGAATTTTCTGCTCCACACCATAATGAACTAAAATAGCGTTGTCATCCACCACCGCTATTACCTCCATGAGGCATCTGTAGTAAGAGGCACAGTCTATACGAGTCAAACTGCTGATGTATCAACTGTCTTGTAGCAGGGACTGTGTGCATGGGCTGAATATTAAACAGCAATAAAGCTAAAAGCAGCGCGTGTGTGACCTAGTACCATGGACAGCGGCGCCGCGCAGAGATCTGCCACATGAACGCGTTTCCCCCTTGGGGCGTGCGCTGTGAGTGGGCTGTTGCGCGAGTGTCCGTTTCTTCCTCTTTGTCGCTTTTAATTTGTTTTAGTTTTGGAATATTTCACATCTGAGAAGTGTTTGTTTAGTCTGACAAGTCCTGCTAAATATGGTAACACTTTACATTACAGTGTACACATATAGTAATGAATGTAATTTAAAGTAGATTAGAACGGGGCTAGTTGTCACAAGGGCTGTATCTTAGTAAATAGGAGGTTTTGAGTAAAAAATCCCATTAACACAAATGTGTATTTTCTCCAGCAGTGGTTATATGTTCGTTTTAAAGTATGTTGGTTTTAATTTAGTCTTAAATTATTATTATTATTATTATTTTGTGAAACTAAAAGTTCAATATCATATTTTTGAAGGTATTTTTTTTAACTGAAAGGTTTTTGGGACAAGAGTATTTTTTCATAAATGTCAACCTGGAGCAAATTGTCACGTGTTTTTAATGCTATACACTGATGAAATTCATGAATTATTATATTCTAGACCAAACATTGGTTACCTTATTTTTATTTTATTTTATTTTATTTCCACCTATCCATCCATTCTCCAAACTGCTTATCCTATACTGTATGTAGGGCCGCAGTCAGCCATAGGCAGGAATTATGTAATTTAATTTAATTTAATTTAATTTAATTTTATATTTTATGCAACAGGCTAGGCTGTTCATTGTTACAACTTACTCCATATAGTGCAACAACATCACTATTAGTCATTTTCTGTTTTGTGAACCTTTTTTTTTCAATAATTTTTTTCATATATACAATATTTACAGAGTAAAAAGTATGACAACTTGCCCCAGTTGTGCTTGTATATTCATTAGTATTATACACAAATGCTGTTAGGTAAATTTGAATTTGCACAGCACTTTCATATCCATTCATAACGTGTCACAAATATTATCCTATTAAACAGGGATGCCTGTTTTCCCTATCAGAGTATGCCTCTGTTATTTTATAATGTCACTGCAAACAGCTGATATAGAGCCTCAGTTTGTTTGCACATCATAACTATTATCAGTAGGCTATCTCTTTCCAGGTGTGTTTGCCTGGTGTGTTTCCACTGTACGCTGTAACTGTGCTCACTACGAATGCTTTGACAGAACAACATAGACATACTGTAAGAAAAAATGATAAATGACCCTTTTTAGCTACTTTACCGGTTCTTGAAAAAACGAAGTTGACAAGTAAACCTAAATCGAGGTCACTATGAATGCAATATGCATGGGACTGGGGAATAAGATGACGGCTGTAGCTGCTGCTCACCAAGGCGTAGCAACACAGAACTGTAATATTTTATAGGTCAGTTTTGGGGTTTTTTGGCCACAGAATTTGGCCACTTATATAAATATTTATGCTATAAAATAATTTTTTTTCTCTTTTTAAAGGCCCACTGAAGTGTCTTGGAACACGCAGCATTATTCAGTGTGTTGACTTAATTTCAACTGAAACGAGTAACCCCAGTCTGGACGATTGGGGCGGGGCGATACATTACATTAGCGACACATGTCGCCCCGCCTACACCCAATTTCATTGGTTTATAATACAGCAGAGCTTATTTGTATAACGCTCAATACACATCGTTTCAAAGCAGCTTTACAAAACGTTATTGTCTATAAGCTTTAATATTGAGCAGTTTCAGGGCTGGGTGATATCACGATATATGTTGCTCATATAAATGATACACTGTTTGAGATTTAGGTATGTTGTATTTATTATTTTATCCAGCAGATAAGTCAGTGCCACTTTTAGGACTGCATGGAATTATGGCATTGCAAAGGAGAGATATTTTCTATAGGCTGATATATTTTCTAGACTATATGTTTTGCATGTCATGCAGGGCTCTGTATTGTTACATCATCCAGTTAGGCTTTTTCATATTTCTATTAGGATCAGTGGATAAGCACAAAATACATAGGCCTATTTGCATTTATTGTGTATGCAAGATGTTTTTTTTATTGTTTTTTTTTTTTACTAAAACAGATGTTATTATGTCTATCTATTATTTATGTGCTCAAGTATTTAAGCAATGAATGTTCACTTCTCTGCTTGGTATTTTTCAAGTCCTCACGTTATATTGCACAAATTTACAGATGTACGTGATTTTTTTTTATATAGTTATGCAGCTATATGTCTATACAGTGAGTGTTAATTTGAATCTATTTTCACTCGTACATACGCAGATTGTAACACAATGCGGGGGTTGATAAATAAATAACTGGATTTTTAATACCCGTTGACACTTATTTGGGCCTATACTATAAAATATGAACCTTTAAAAACTATATACAGTCCCAATATAAAGGCCCACATATTTTATTAACAGGTAAACAAGGAAACATGAGTTTGCCATTAAACATTTTATTAGCACTTTGTACCAAAGTACCTATAGTCTTTGTTTGTACCAAGTAATGCAAGCATTGGACAACAAATCATCTCGTTAAAAAACGATAAAAAAAAAACAAAAAAACCCCCCGAAACGATCGTGCTTTAAAATGTAAAATCAGCCGTTTGCGTTCGGGTTTGTCCAATTTCTTAGGCCTATTTAAATACATATGGAATAAAGAAGTCGAATGAAGTGTTAAACAGCTCTATTCAGCATGAAAGTGCCCGGAGGTGCCGTCAGCGTTCGTTTGTAAACAATAACTTCATCTATTCTGTGTCTTAAGTACAAAAAAACATTAGCCAATACATCCTAACTAAAATACAAAACAGATAATAAGATACGATTAGAGTTAGCACTTTATATCTCTGTATATGCCAAATGATTTACAAAATCGTACATAAAGGAATGCGCATGCTCAGGCTCGTTCTAAGTGTCTACTAATAAGATTTGCTGTATTACAAACCAATGTGTCGCCCCGCCCCATCGTCCAGACTGCACTCTGGGGTACCAAAGCCACTGGAAGGCAAGCCTGCAACCGTTAGCCAAAAAAGCGTAACGGCTAATGCTAACGGGTGGTACGCATTGGCGGTACGCAGGGAGGAGTTTTGAATGGCAACATGATAGGCTGAGAGGTGCCGCACGTGATTAAGTTAGCCGTTACGCTTTCTCCAATGGTAAGAGATACAGACCCTCAGGGATGACGTGTTTTTGTAGGCCAACCCGGAAGTTAGCGGCGCACGGGTTCCCTCGATCGAAAGCCTATGCATTTTTCCCATAGACTTTTGGAAATTCGCAAAAAAAAAGCTCTGTGTTTAACAAAGGGTTATGACACTTACACGTTTTGTCTATCAAGATAATCTTTACAAGTTAACACAACATTTATACATTTTGAAGCCTAAATAAAGTCGTCAGATATAAAAAGCTAACAGTAGGCTATAAACGGACTACAGCACACCATGGTCGCGGATCAACGTCACCACCACCAAGCTTCCTCAAACTTTATTTAAAAAACAACTTTATTTAAAAACATGCTCGCTGATTATGATCTGCGCTGTGTATGAATACTTATCCACTTTTTCATGAGAAATGCTGTCCAAATGTCCTGTTTGTCATGATGATGTCTAAAGTCCCCGCCAAAGGAAGTAGTCCCTTTTAGCAATTTGTTAGCAACCGCCGTTTTTAAGACACAATAAAGGTTTAAAAAATCACAAGCGGGTTATAACTGGTGTGTTTTATGTCATAGATCAAAACGTGAAAATATTTAGAGGCTTTGTTAACCACAGACCTTATTTCAGGCGATTTAGCAAAAACCCATTCAAAAAACCCATAGACTTTAGGGCGATGGAACCGGAAGTCCTAAAATGCTAACTCGCTTCCGGGT
The DNA here is from genome assembly GCA_039654765.1 of Mylopharyngodon piceus. Classification (NCBI taxonomy): domain Eukaryota; kingdom Metazoa; phylum Chordata; class Actinopteri; order Cypriniformes; family Xenocyprididae; genus Mylopharyngodon; species Mylopharyngodon piceus. The sequence goes on along the minus strand of CM077444.1, from coordinate 12,066,668 downwards.
TTTGCCTACAAAAGCACGTCATCCCTGAGGTACTCTATAATAATACGAACTCTGGGGGTACTACACTGAAATAGCGTTCCGCTTATCAGCTCGGCCAGAGCGTTGATCTCGGTAAAGCTTTAGTTTCCTTCTAATCTCTAACCGTTTCTCCTCCTAAACTCTGCTATATAGCTTTAAAATACAGTTTTCTGTGCAGAATTCAAATGGGTCCGATACGTTTTGTGGTCTGTGCCGACTCGCGCGTATGATCCACTCTGTGCTATCATGTCTCTGAGTCTGGGCCGGAGCAGACTGTGCTCGCACTGCGGCGGTTCACGTGACACTAATGTGAAAACGGACTTCATTCGCGTCAATGGAAAGCATATCTGTCTGAATCGTTCCCTATTCTCTATATAGTGCACTATGTGCCATTCACCATATAGAAACTAGTAAATGTGTGAACAAATGACCGATTTCAGCCGCAGCTTCAGCGTTGACTTCCGATTCTAGAGAGCATTTGATTGGACAGAAGATTTGATGAGAAGCTGAAGTCCGCGGTGATGTCATGAAAATCCATGGTCCATTTTAGCGGAAGTGAGAGACTGTAAGTTTTGAATGCTTATATCTCCTAAATGCGAATTATGTCATTGTTTTGGAACACACCAGCTTATTCATAAAAGCTAAAAAACTTAAATTTTGATTTCAGGGGGGCTTTAAACTGACTTATCACACTAACACATTCCTTGTCAGCAGCAGCAAAGAGCCATTTGTTAACGTTTTTACGACCTTATAGTTTCACTTAAGTCCAGATAGAATGAGAGTCGACATAGTTAACTGGCGATCAGCCCTCTGGCTGCCCAGAATTAATGGAAAATAAAACTAAATAAATAAATGTAATAGTGCAGGCAACACTTGCAGCATGCTTATACAGTATGACTTTGAATTAATATAATTAAATCCACCTGTACTAAATTATGGCTTTGCTTATTTTAATTTTCCAGTAGAGTGACATATTGTGTGGGGGCTGAAGATCGAGATAGCTATGTTGATTAGCGTTAACTGTTTTGCCTGAGTGCATTTTTTTGCATTCATTAGTGAAGAGATATTCTAATTTACATTTTCTTGAGACTTTCCTCGAAGAACCGTCTTCTAATGACATACAAGATTTTTACTGAGATTCTCATTTCCTTCTATACAGTTTGGTAAGAAAAGATACATTTTGAGGAGTATTTTCAGGTAATAACAAATCTTACACTAAACTTAAGGACATAAAGAGAGAAGCGGACAGCAGAATTCATACACTAGGTAACTACTGCGATTATCTGCTCCACTCAGCTGTGACAAAAACAAGTCTGGGGCAGGAACAGGAAAACAGGCTATCAATAGCCAATCAAAGTGGCTGTCTCACAGTGTAATGGTTAGAGGCAGTGCAATAAAGGGAGTAAAATGTTTGTAAAGCAGCAGCATAATTGATCTCTGTTGTGAGAATTGTGCATTCACCCACAAAATACACTGTAGCTTGAGCAAATGGAGGTTTGATTAGCATACAGTTACACACTAATGCATTCAGGCAATAAAACCACAGGCATCAACACAGAAGTCATTTCTGTATTCAGAATATATACAGTTAATATATTTTTCATTCGGCCAGTATGTGTTTTTGTGTGTACTGGAGTATTATTGTTATGGCTGGAGGTTTGATTTGTGGCTGTCACAGACAGTCCTAGTTTTATTTTTAGAAGATTCCTTTCTTTCATAGTGGTAGAAACATTTTTTATTTAAGAGTTTTGACATTTACTGACTGAGATCATGGCATGGAGGGTTCTTGATAGGGTCTGACCATTCTGTTACATCACATGGGATGAAAATGCAAGATTTATGAGAAAAAAATTTTGCTTTTGCCATAAGACTATTCCAATGCATTTCATCCAGAGTCAAGGGTACACATGCCCAGAGTGCATTGCGCAGTTCTAGAAAAGTCATTTCAGTGTATAGAGCAATTTGTGTGGCTCAGTTTCTCAAGGGCTCTGTATGAGGATCACAGCCTAGACCTCTCGGAAATAGTGTCAGCTGATGTTCACTGAACTCTAGGTGTGAAGGGACTGGGGGTTAAAGGTTGTTTGGTCATTTCTGCTCATCCAGTTTCTCCCTAGGTTGCTGTACTTGTGTCTTAAAGCTGCAGTGTGTAATTACTGCACCACTAGCAGTGCTGGGTCGTAAATGATTACATGTAACCTGGATTACATAATCAGTTTCCAAAAATTAAGTACTTGTAATTAGACTATATTAAATTTTAAAATACTTGTAATCAGACTACAGTTGCTTTTTTATTGATTACATGTTATTCTCACAATGGCAGTAAATTATTCATAATTCATTGATTCTGCTTCTTTGTTATCTTTGTAATTTTTCCTTTCTAAAAAACCTACTGCTTACAGACGTTCAGATGGAATTGCACACACAGACCAATTAGTCATTTGCGTATTACTGAAAACTGAGACCCACACAGCATTTGATCACTGGATTTACAGAACTCACTTTTAAGAAGTGTTTTCACAACATTGCATATCTAATCACTTTGTGACAAACACATTAATTATTATTTGAATTATCACTCAGTGAGTCATTTAACCATGTATTACTGTCTTTAAGGCTTTTGTCTTTCGAACACATTAAAATGTACAAATTCACGTCATTTCATTCAATCAGTAACTGACTACAATTTGTAAGTAATCTACCCAGCACTGACCACTAGCACTACCACACCCGTAAGACTTTCGTTCATCTTTGGAACACAAATTAAGATATTTTTGATTAAATCTGAGAGGTATATGACTCGTCCATAGACAGCAATTTAACCAACACTTTCAAGGTCCAGAAAGGTACTAAAGACATTGTTAAAAAAGTCGACGTGATTGCAGTGGTTCAACCTTAATTTTGTGAAGCGACGAGAATACTTTTTGTGCGAAAAAACAAAACAAAAATAACAACTTTATTCAACAATATCTTCTCTTCTGTGTCATTCTCATACGTTGTTTGTGTCCACCGCTTCCAGGTTCTACGTCAGAACGCAGACTCATTATTGTCTGGCTCCTGCATTAGCATTACACACATGCGTCATGCTGCTCACGTGATCAGCTTTGGCCAATACTTACTGCGGCAATTACGTAAGGATAATGACAGGGAATAGAAGATATTGTTGAATAAAGTCATTATTTTTGTTTTGTTTTACACACAAAAAGTATTCTCGTCGCTTAATAAAATTAAGGTTGAACCACTGCAGTCACGTCGACTGTTTTAACAATGTCTTTAGTACCTTTCTGGACCTTGAAAGTGTTGATTATATTGCTGTCTATATTGATGAGTCTCTTGAATTTCATCAAAAATATCTTAATTTGTGTTCTGAAGGTGAACAAAGGTCTTACGGGTGTGGAACGACATGAGGGTGAGTAATTAATGACAGAATTTTTATTTTTGGGTGAACTAACCCTTTAAGGTGTAGAATAAGTATAGGCGAACTGGGACACAGCATGTTTTTATGACTGAGTCACTGAATGATTCACTCAACTGATTTGTTCAATAACACTAATTCATTCAGAAATGAAACAGGAATGAAACATTATTTAATGTTAACTTCTTATTTACTAAATTGCTGTATGAAAGCAACATCACTCACACAATCTTGCTGTTGGTCTGAATATCAGCACTTGTGATATTGCTGAATTTATAGCCCAAATGAATAAAAAATGCAATGAAAAAGTGCAACTGTTTGCAGCTGTGCAACTGTTGCAACTGTCATTATGGAGCTCCTCTCTGTCCCACAAGTAACAAATTGAATGCTACATCAGCACACAGAATATCGATAAAATCAATTGGCTGGAGAATCATTGCATTTCCTGCTTGTAATTGAAAATGACACCCACCACAGGCAATTGAAACCTGTCCAGTCAGGGTTGGTAAAATTGCCTTGTCTATATCACCCTGAATAATGGAGGTGTATCATAAGTTTCAACCAAAAAGTTGACATGGGTCTGGGAGCCTATACTTAACGGGACATCGTTGGGGCATGTATGACAGAGAACCATTTTCTGTCACTCAACAGTCAACCTTTAAATGATGCAAAATGTGTAGGATGTATAGGTCTTGTTAAGACTTTGCTAATTACAGCAGAGGGGCTGCACACACATCACACAGATCTGTACCCTGAGGAGACACACACACTCACAGCAGGGTTGGATAATGGAGAAGAGAATTCCCTCTCTTGCCTTTATTTATAGAGGTTTCTTGGCGATCTAGGTACTAATTAACGTTGTAGTGACCTGCAGACATCCAAGGTGTCTGAGCAGCATGAGCTCCCCTCAAACGCCCTGCATACGAGACAAGCTCACCTGACAGTCTGAAATGGAATAAATACAATATTAAATGAATCCCGTGATCAAATTATGCCGAATGGAACATGTCTGAACATGTAGTGTTCCCTTATTAAGAAATCCGGATAGAAATGTCTGTGACTACTGTGCATTTTTTTCCACAGTGCTTCTCATAAATATTGACCTTCGTCGAACAGCGTAAAAAATCAAGTCAAATCTCTCGTTGTGCGGCCTTGTGCATTATGAATTTAGATTTTTATTCAGCTTTCTGGGTAAAATAACAGTTAGGTGGTTTAAAGGGATAGTTCACCCAAAAATGAAAATTCTGTCATCATTTACTCACCCTCAAGTTGTTCCAAACCTGTATAAATTTCTTTCTTCTGCATCAAAGAACATAAACAAGAACATAAAAGAAGATATTTTGAAGAATGTCAGTAACCATTGACTTTCATAGTATTTTTTTTCATCCATACTATGGAAGTCAATAGGGCCCATCAACTGTTTGGTTACCCATATTCTTCAGAAATCATTTGCTCTCTGCGGCTGTACCTCTTCGTTCCTTTCCTCCTCCTCTTGTCTCAAGGGCTGGAACCCATCCAGAACTCTGTCCCAGTCTTCAGTCAGCATCTCCCTGCTGTGACGTAAGGCATAAATGATGGAATCATAGGAATAATGAGAGTGCAGCCTCTGGCAATGCTAAGCTCTGGTTAAAAACTCAACATATATATATATATATATATATACACAGCACGATCAACAGTGGCAACATAAAAATACCTTATTGCATCCATATTGTGTCTAGACAGTCAGGAGACTACAGTGTAAATAGGGTTGCAAAGGGGTGGAACATTTCCAGAAACTTTATCCTCTGATTCCAGAGTGACCATTTATAAAATGTTGTGTAGAAACTGTCCTACATTTGATCTTACAATCATTTCTCAAATGTACTGTATGTAACGTGTGATTCAGAGAACGAACGTATGCACAAAAAAATGTGCGTACGCCTCTTTTCTTCTATGTGAAATCTATAAATCGCAAATGATCTTGAAATTGTGCGCAGCTGAATGGTTTCAGATCTTCACCTTGTAAACGCCCTCTAATTAATGTCATTAACATATAAAAGAGCACCAGTCAATGTCCAAACCTTTACTTGAGAATGGTGAGCAGCAAGAATTGCTTAGATTTCCAAATACCTGCAGTACTCCGACTCTCTGCCATAAGGAAAAGTGTGTACACTCTAAAAAATATGTTGGCTCAACAACAACAACAACAAAAAATTAATGCAACAAAAAAGTTTGCATCATTTTTTTTTTTTTTTTTTGAGTTATGACAACTTTGAGTGAATTTACGTTCAACCAACAAGCTAAATTGAGTTAGAGGAACTTAATAATTTGTAGCATAAAATTTTTACGTTGATTAATACGTTTTACGTGATTAATGCTTCATTTCAACATTTATTCTCTTTATCCAGTCCTATGCAAAGCATGCTGGGAACTACAAATCCACTGCCTAATTTCCGAAGTTATCAAGACAATTTTAAGTTATTACAACCTAATTTTTTAAAAACGCCGATTAACGCATACATTTGAGTTTAAATTAGACGATATTAAGTTGATGTAATGATCAACATTATTATTTCAACATAACTCTACAAAATAATGTTTGCAACTTAAAAGGTTTAATTAAAACAATAAATTAGAATTTTTAACTTGCAACAATGCATTTATTTAAGTTGTGGTAACAGGTCCCCTGAATTACTTATTAGAGTGTACATCTGCTTAGAACCTGATGTTGTGCTAAGCATTTTTTCCACCTCAAAGACCTTTTTTGTAAATATTTACGTTGGCGTAGATGCACGTTTTATAAATGAGGCCGAAGGATTCTAGAAATGATCTGTGCTTGTGATGGAGGAATGCACAGTGCATGCAGGGGGTGTGGCCACGATACCCCTGCAGTAAGTAGTGTGCTGTGTGCATGTGATTAAGGAATGCGCAGGGTAGAAATTCAACTGGATTTGCATTAAAACTGGTTGTTTTAACCAAGATTATGCTGCAAGAATTTTTTTCAACTACATTTAAGTTCCATGTTATAGGCTAACCTGCAATTTTGCAAATGTCCAGTTTATTCCCATTAATTCCCATATCTTCCTGTTAATTCCCATGTAAAGTTTCCAACTTTGAAAATTCCCGGAATTTTGCATCCCTAAATGTAAATAATTAATTTTAATCCCTTAACAAGGAATTGTTGCTTTTTTCTGAAGAGTTTATGGCAGTGACTGAGACAGCCTGTGGTAAACAGACAGTATCAGCTTTCATCATGACTCATGATAGTTCAGCTGAAAACACTCATGAACTCAGATGAAGGAAGACGGTTCAAGGATGCTAACAGAACAGAAGATATCTAGAGAATTTGTGTCAGCAAGAGCAAGGGTAATAATGTTTAAAGGTGCGGTATGTAGGAATGACACCCAGTGGTCGAAATAGGTACTGCAGTCCAAATTCAAAATATTGTTTGCCCCGCCCCCTCCTTCAAAGACGCAGGTTGCCAGCTTGAGGACACGCAACAAAAGGGAGCGCAATTGACAATGAAAGCCGAGGAGACTTACACACTGTAAGTTGATGAGTTGATTTATCTGTGTTTTAATATGCTGTCGTTCATAGAGATTTTTAGATGGATGCAGAGGCTTTTTAGGTCGGGTAGAATCTGCGATTCTCTGACCCAGTTTGTTTGCTGGTTTCCACGGCTGCAATACGTGGTGTTTTCCGCCAACTGGCAACCTGTAATGTCAAAATACTATTGGATAAACTGGCAGCATGCGGTTTTGCACAGACCAAAACAAAGACAGACATTCCGACACGGAACGCACATTTCAAAGTAGAATATCTGGCTGTAGCATTGTTTTTCTGAGAAACAAGTAGGTGAACTTAGCATGTTTCCTAAATATCTGCAAACATATTGGGGTATTTTTATGCTTTATTAAAATGAAAATCTTACATATAGCACCTTTAATAAAAACCATCTGGATGTTTTTTCAACATTTAGCTGCAGGTTTACGTTGTAAACTAATAGTCCTTACTGTCCAGCTGAATGTTTCTGGTAACACAATTTATATTATTATTATTTTAAAAAATAATTTGTGGAAAGGAAATCATAATCACATCCTGCAATGAAGATTGTTACGATATTCAAGAAATGTGATAAATGCTACTGAAATACCAGTTTACAGAATACTACCCGTATACTATATAGTCAGTTTGTCACACAGCATGGACTCATTTGATTTCATAATTATGTTCAGGTGTGTGTGTCTCGTTATCTCGACTACTTAAGTTCAGTTCTGTTTGTGTGTGGTGGTCAGGTCTCGTCTGTGATAAAAGCTGTTCTCTCTGTTTGGATTTATCTGCCTCTGGATTTATTACTGCCTTATCTTCATCATTGTGTTTGTGTGTATTCTAACAGCACAGCTCTGTGACACCGTTAGCATAAAGCTAAATAAATTGTTTAATTTTTATTTAGCAAAATGTATATGTATATATCACTTTTGATCAATTTAATGCTTCCTTGCTGAATAAGAATTTTAGGTTAGTTAATTAGGTTAATGCTTAAAACAATAAAGGAATGGTTTAGTTAAACTGATCACAGCTGATATTACTTTCAGTTTATTCATCATACTGGAAATGGAAGGTGCAAGTTGAGCACATTGCATTATGGGATGCAGTATTCTTTGTATCCTGCACATTTTTGCAGATGTAGTAGATCACCTGGATGTTTTATGAATAAAAATGTACTTCCAGTATTGCTGTAGTATGGTGGCACTGGATGTTATTCCAAACATTCTTTGACATAGATGGACAATGGCTGAAGGAAGTGTTTTGGAAATGTGGTCCACAACAGTGCTTGTACTTTAAAGCTAGCCCTGAACTTGGCTTGCAGTCAGTTTGTCTATTAGAGAGGCTGAGATTGCCTCCCCCTGCCAATTTCCCCAGTCTGTCAGTATGATCGAGAGAACCTGTGTTTCTCCATCCTGATGATCCAAGAAAATCCATTGAGAAGCTTATTTCTGTGCAGGGATTTTGACCTAAATTTGAGCATGTCTCCAGGCTCTCCATCATACAGTATCTTATTTACTGTAAGTTCTTTTCTCACTGGCTGTGACTTCCAACCATTTCATTGCCATGTTGATGTCTGTATTAAAGAGGTCAGTAAAGTAAGCAGGGAAAACCCTTTTCCGATAGCATTGAATGGTTTAAATTCTTGAAATGAGTTTGTGCTAATCCACACCGTGCTTTTCTGTTTACCACAAGGGCAATTACTCAAAGGGGAGCCTGGGGTAGTTAACACAGCCCTGCTCAATTTACTTCCTGCTAAACCCACAAATTACAGCTCTCTTTTATGTACCCCCTGTTGCTAAGTTAGTTTAATTACCCAACAAGGCTTATGTGTCGCAATTACTGCATTTATATCTACCGTCTTGTTGATTTGTGATTTTCTGGCTTGTAACACAGAACTGACGCTTTGTTTTGTGGGACTACACTTAAAGCTCAGAATGGTAAAAGTTGTTTTTACATGCATGCCTTGAAATGAAATGTTTTTATAACTGAACATCATAATTGGACAAAATTACTTTTTCTTAAGTAGGGTAAATTTGTGTTTTACAGGCATGTTTCTGGTTTTAATCTCGTCTGAATCAAACACATTTGTGTTTTTTTTGTGTGTGTGTGTTGTATTAGGCCTACTTGTGTCATACATTTTGATGGTGAAACCTCCAAATATGATGCTCTTTATGAGAGACCCTCTTTCTAAAATATATAAAGAAGACTCTTTTAAACTGTGTGAGAATAATGTATGATATTACAGACATATTTTTTTCAATTTAAAAAAAAAATTAAGTAAAAGTGTTTAATTATTTAAATTAAAGTATTAAAGTGTTTAAATATTAAAGTATATTATAGTAATTTAATATACTTTAATGTAATACTTAGTTAAGTATTTTTGTATTATATTATTTTCTATTTTTATTAAATTAATTTTTATAAAACATTTTTATTTGATTATCTAAAATATTTACCTTCTTTTAATTTAACAGTGTATTTTTGTACCCAATTAGTTTTTTTTATTTACGTTTTATAGTTATATAATAGGGTTGTCATTAGACTAAAACAATCTCATGACTCCCAAACAGAAAGTATGAAACCGTAAAGATGTCAAATTCTGTAAACATAAAAATTGCATAATTAAACATTTTGTAAAATGTTTTAAATTCTAAAATCTAATTTTCCACGGATCCACTAGCACCGCTGTTTGGCCCATTTGGGGCCCCTGGACCCTAGTTTGAAAAGTCTTGCACTGCATCTGAAATCGAATAACTCCCTACTATATAGTATGTGAAAAACAGTACGCCAGCAGAGTAGTATGTCTGCATACATAGTAGTAAACAGTAGGCGAAAAATACCCAGAAGACCTACTACTTCTGCTGAGATTCTTAAGTTTGCATCCGTCCCGTTAGACACTATGGGCTGAATCCCAAATGGCACCCTAAATGCTTACGGTCTTCCTCTGAGTCCGCACTTTCGTGACGTAATGCTGCTTTGACTGCTGGGTAAAGTCCTCTGCGTAGATCGCAAACTTGCGGGCTCAGCTGAAGTGTGCATCGAGGGCGCATAGCGGCCACAAAGGGGGCGCTCGCGAGCACCCTTTTGAAACCTAAAATGATGAATGGGACACCCTACGGTCTCGTGGACTTAACGGACACGCGCACGCGGCAGCCATTGTAAATCCACAAGACTGAAAGTGCATAAAAGGGTGCCATTTTGGATTCAGCCTTACTATCCCCTGAGGCCATGGGAGAGAATTTGTGAATGGCAGTGAAGTGACGCAACTGACGCTGGTAGGTCATGTGACATGTAACAACATGGCTGATGTAGTATGTCTGAATTTCATTCATACTACCCATATTCATTAGAGATCCACCATTGTATCAGCTACCAATACTTATTGGCCAATTTTTGATCAATGTAAAACCATCGGCATATCGGCAATAGCATGAAAAGGCCGATATAACAAACCAATGGTTTATTAATTAACTGCGTGAAGGCACTTAGTTGTATAATGTCTGTTGCATAATCCAGCGTTTTTCTCTGGTTAAAATAATTACCAAGGGCTCGACAATAAGGACTGCCGGGGCCACCGTGAATGATGCTCAGGACAATTGACGGGACTGTCACTGACCCGATCAGGCCAGTGCTGCATCTTCACGAAAGTTTATGATTTGCACGTGTTTTTAAGCCTTGCAAATTGAAATATTCAAGCACAAGTAGTAGAACTCAATTCTACTCACACAATTCTACAAGTTCTGTGTGCGTGCCTCACACATCTAAAGATCATGGACAGAATTTTTAGACAGAATACTGATTTTGAGTTGTCTTCTTTTATTTCACACAAAATTTTATCAAAATGCCTGTCTTGTCAGGTATCCTTGTAAACACAGTCAGTTATGTCTTAAATGAACATAAACAGAAATAAAACGCTTGTGTATCAGTATATTGGATCCGTGCAGCTCTTAAAGTGACAGCAGCCTTATTTCTGTTCCTGAAAACTGTACTGTTAGACCTGAAAAGCACTGTTTATTTCATATGTTGTATTTATGTTGGCCCATTGCAGCGTTTCTCAAAGTGTGGGGCGCGCCCCACTGGTGGGGAATAAAGACAAACGGGAGGAAATTTGGTCATTTTTGTGCCTATCTCTATTAACCTTTTGAGCGGGTATGGTCCAACATATGGGATTTTTATTTCTGTGCCCCTGATAGTACGGTCCCACATATGGGATTTATAACATTCAGAGGCGTCACTTAACTGCCAGATTCAAACTGTGCTTTCGCGCTTTGGCTGGCGCTGAGCCAGAGATGGACGCGCTCAGCAGCACTTGTTATTTATCACAACTATGCAGTGTTTTCAACAACATAATGTTTATTTTAGGTTTCAGACATTTAAATATACATAAGTACTAGTAAAACAATACATTTAGAGTTTGTAAAATACACACTGATGTCTATGGAAGCAGCAATAACAATCAATTGAAATATAATTTGGCGACGTGTTTTATTCATATCAGATATACATAGTGTAATTAACTATAAAGTTTACTCTATTTTTCTCCCAGATCACCGTCCACTTACTTATGGATTTCGGGAGAAACTGATGAATTCACGTGCTGTAAATCTGATTGTCAGGACTCACTGAACAGCTGCGCAAACAAACATGGCGACGCCAATCTCGCGTTATAGATCAAGATCATTTATTAAGGTTTTTAAATGACAGAACACACTCACTTACACATATTTGAGAATCGGAATATCAGATAGTTGATGACATGGTAAGCAAGTTTGTGAATATTTTGAATAAAAAAAGGAGAAACAAAATAAAAGCGTTACATCTGTCATACAGTGTTATTGTGACTGCGGTGTGTGACTGACAAGCATGACGCGCCGCCATGGAAACAATAAGGGGAAACGTTCTAAAATAACGGTCGCTTTAAAAAAAACCTCAGCTAGAATAAAGCAATAAACCCCAAGAAGCCATGGTTTACAGTGAATTTATAACAGCTAAGGGGCGTTGTTAGGCACGATGCAGAGCGGAGTGCCTAAAACCCCCTTAGCTGTTATAAATTCACTGTAAACCACGGCTTCACGGGGCTTATTGCTTTTATAAAACGGTAACCACACAATACAAATATTAAAGCCAAAAAAATATGCATCAGTGCAACTTTCATGAAGTAAAATCATTAAAAGCCTTCCTTCCTCTGGAAAAAATAGTCCCTGACCGTGAACAGCAACAGAAGTTATATTTATTACGCCATTAGATGGCGGCAAAGATTGTCTTTATGAGCGCGTCACTCGGTTGCAAAGACTTTTATATTGAAACTTGTTGTGAACATGGGAAAATGTTAAAAGGACAAGATCGCAGCGGACATTCAAACAGATTTTTTTATTATGAACATTGACCTGAAGGAAAGTGCTAAATCTAAATGCAGGTAATACACTCGGTCACTCGATATCTCTCTCACAATACTCTTCTACATAATGCAGTAAGCTTCAATGAACAAAATCAATTGAGAACAAACATATGTTTACATTGCTAAGAGTTGTTGCTAAGACAGACGCAGCAACATACACACTCAGTGGCGCAGCGATACATGTAATGCGGTCAGCTGTATGTTTTGGGGAATTTTACAACCGTTTCGAATGTGGCTTAACCAATCAGAATCAAGGGCCAGAACTATTCGTTTTATAATATTTTAATTTAAACTCACGCATGAAAGGGTTAATTCCTAATTCAATTGCATTTATTATTATTATTTACTTTTGAACAAAGTCTTTTCATGCAAAGTGATAATATAATTGCACTTTTATTTTCTCTATTTGAAAGTTTTTAATGTGTTTAAAATGTGAGGTTAATAAAATAATTTTTTGTAATTTTTAACGGTTAAACTTAAAGCCTAGTTTATTACCATTTTGTTGGGGCGATTGGGGACAGGTGGGGCTCAGAACTTCCTCCAAAGTGGGGAATGGCAGAAAAAGTTTGAGAAACACTGGCCTATTGAAAGTTAAATGGATCAAATGTATAATAGAAATTATTTTATGATGCAGCAATAAACTAGCTAGTATACCCTAATGCATGCGTTTTTGAACTTTGTTAATTTAAAACATGATCAAAACACTAATCTATTTTAATGACAAAAGTTCAAACAAGAAAGCAAGTGACAAATATTGTAATTGGCCAATGGTTGTTTGTTAATATCGGTATCGGCCAAAAAAAAATCCTAATGGTGCATCCCTAATATTCATACTATATAGAGCATATTTTTTTAACGGTCGCAAAGTAAGTTCAAATTCAAAAGTAGTACCAGACAGTATGCGATTTCGGATACACTCTTGGCTTAGAAAACTTATTATGTCCAAATAAGGCTTGATGCATTTTAAATGTAAGTTTGATGATGCCTACCAGCAATTTTTATTTTTTTTGTACAAAAATCTCATTTTTAGTGGTGCACAATGAAGAGATCTTTCACATTGCCAGTTAGCCTCCAGCAATATCCTCCTGCATGCTATAGCTCATTTAATGCTCAATATCAGTGTGAGAATATTTCCCTGACCAATTACCTAATTAGTTTTCCTGATGCTGAAAGCTGGCCAACGCTGCCGATTCAGTTTGGGCACAACGTAAGCTGGCTTGACAATGTGCTACTTTAGCACAAGTTCTCTGGCATTTGCTCACATTTTGTATGTCTGTACTCTAAACACTCTTTGTTTGGCTCTGATAGGAGATGATGACCAAGCTGATAACTGAGACACCAGACCACCCCATTCCTTTCCTCATTGGCCATCTGCAAACCAAGCAGGAGAGCCCCGGCAGGATTCAGAGGACCCTGTCGGGATCTGCTGCATTGTGGGCTGAGAGCTCCTCAGGTGGGTATAGTTCAGCATCCTTCAAGCTGTTTTGCACAAAGTGAAAATGTAGATCACTACCAGTTTTTTCCATCTCTCTCCATAGAATACAAAGGCACACGGCGGGACTCCAGGGGTAATGAAAAACCCTGGCAGATCCATCCCAAGAAGCCCAAGAAATCAAAGAGTGACCTGGCTGTGTCCAACATTTCCCCACCCTCTCCCGAGTCTAAATCATGTGAGTCCCGCTGGAATAGAGAAGCTAGCATCATTACATCAGTTTTATGTGATTTGGTTGGCTGTTAATCTGAGATCAGCCATGCATTTTCAGAGATCAGAAATAGAGGAGACTGCCTGTACATTAGCGAACAATGATGACTTCTATCTTTAGATAGTGCTATTATGGAGGCCATCAGCATGAGCTCTGAGTTATACATATTGCTGAGGGAGCAACTCGTATCAGAGTCTTTAATAATTTAATATGATGCTCTGGTACTGACAGCGGTTCTATTTCTGCCTGAGTGGAGGCTGTTGGCCAGTTTTGGGGAAGTGGCACGAAGGAATATAGTAAATGTGTATAACCCCATTTCCAGCTGACTTATTTAGATGGTTTTTCACATCAGTGAGTTTGGAAAACCTGTAATTGTGTTTGTACATTTGTTTTTGTACTTTAATACGGAGCCCCACACATGACATGCAGGGAAAAAATAGTAGGCTAAATCGTGAGCACTATTTACTAATTCATTCTGTCGATGTACTAAATCATCTGCATGATTTACTATTTCATTCCCTTGATTTATAAATAATGCGCATGATTTATAAATCCAGGGAACGAAATAGTAAATTGTGCACACGATTTAGCCTACTATTTTATAATAGTAAATCGTGCACACAATTTAGCAAATTGAGGTAACGAATTAGTAAATTGTGTGCACGATTTAGTAAATCGTGGGCACATACTTTAATGTTTAACCAAAATTTAAATTCTTTATTCATGTATTCACCCTCATATCATTCCGAACATTTCTGCTCTTTTCCTTAAAACAAAAGTAATGGAGACACTGTCAAGATCCAAAAAGGACAAAAAGAGGGAGGGAAAGGCCCAAAATTCAATTATTTGAGGGAAAGGCCCATAATTAAATCATTATTCATAAATTTTGTGCACTTTTGTGACACTTTTGTGAAGTCATTGTGCATTTATATACGCAGTCTTATGCAGAAAATGACTAACCCTATAAAGCCTACTGTATCATACTTGATAAGCAAATTTCTAAGGCCTCTAAATTATCAACAGGATTAAAACTTTGCTGAAAAATCTCTTGTACACAATCTGCTCCATGCCTTCTGTTGTCTGATTGATGGTTTATGTCACGTATCCTGCGCCTGCTGTTTCCTGCTACTCCCCATCAGAGGTCGCCGGTTCACCTTTGTCACCTTTTCATGGCACACACAGTCACACATCACTCTGGACTACATTTCCCACAATTCCCCATCTAGAAACCAATCACACAATCACACCTGTTTCCCATCAGTGACACTTTATAAGCTGCACTCAAACACACACACATTGCTGAGTATTGTTTAGCCCTGCATTGTGCCTCGTTTTCTACATTGTCTCCGTGTTTCTTGCCCTGCCTGTATTTTTTGACTTTGGACTGTTTCCTGGATTATGATCGTTTGCTGCCTGCCCTGATAGTTGCCTGTTTTTTGGACTACTCTTTGCCTTGTCTCTCTTGAACCTGTTTGCTGGTGTTTGACCTCCTGCTTGTGTGACTACGCTCTTTTAATAAAGCTTGCACTTGGATCTACCATCCTGTCGTTTCGATCTCAAACATTACAGTTTATATTTTTTATTACATATTTTTTATTACTTTTTTAGCAAGTAAAATGCCTTTTAGTCTTATTCTCATTCTGGTCGTTTTGCTGTGAAATCTTTACTGATATTTATAGAGTAAACATAAGAATAACTTTTATATTGTTTGCAATATTTCTAGATGAACACTTACTGGACTGAAGCAACTTAGGTTTACTTGATTATCCTGACTTTTTTTTTTTTTTTTTTTAGAAAAATCATGTTAAAATGTGAGTATTCAATACATCGGGCTTTTAAAGGGTTGGTTCACCCAAAAATGAAAATTCTGTCATTTATTACTCACCCTCATATCGTTCCACACCCATAAGACCTTCGTTCATCTTCGGAACACAGATTAAGATATTTTTTGGTATCTGAACCACACAACGTCATTACACCTTTTGAGGTCCAGAAAAGTAGTAAAAACATGGTTAAAATAGACAGCGTGACTACAGTGGTTCAACCTTAATGTTATGAAGTGACGAGAATACTTTTTGTGCACAAAAACGAAACAAAAATAACGATTTTATTCAACAATTTGAACCGTTGTCATACGTAGTGAACTCAGTACACTGCTTCCTTGTTTACGTCCGAACGCCAACTTGTTATTGGCTGGCTCCTGTGTCAGCATCACATGCTTACGTCGTGCTGATCACGTGTTCAGCTTCGGCCAATACCGAGTCGGCGTTCGGATGTAAACACAGAGTTCACGACGTATGTCAATGGTGCAAATTTTTGAATAAAGTAGTTCTTTTGGTTTTGTTTTTTGCACACAAAAAGTATTCTCGTCGCATTAAAGTTAACATTAAAGTTGAACCACTTTAGTCACGTTGTCTATTTTAACCATGTTTTTACTACTTTTCTGGACCTCAAAAAGGTGCAATGACGTTGCTGCCTATGTGTGGATCATATACCCTCGGATTTCATCAAAAATATCTTAATTTGTGTTCTGAAGATGAACGAAGGTCTTACAGGTGTGGAACGACATGAGGGTGAGTACTTAATGACAGAAATTTCATTTTTGGGTGAACTAACCCTTTAATGAACTACTTTTTTGTACAACTCTCAATCATCATTGTATTGCATTGCATTTTATGTTTTGCTCATGTTATATTGATTTTTCTGACTATTACTTTATATGTCAAGCTATACAGGGTTAATAACCAAAAAGAAAAAGGTCATCTAAACTTTCTAAATTCCTTTTATTGAAGAAGAACCATATTATTTCATTTCATATTTTATGCAGGTTTGTGTTTTTATAATGAGAATTTGGTTGTACATGTAAATGCGCTTCTTGGTGTCAAGTTTTGATGTCCGCAAGTGCATATGAGATTTGAGAGCTGCGGTAAATTTTGCTTCTTCTTTTGCATAGATTATTCATTTAACATCTTTCGAGTGCCAGCTACGTTTGAAAAATGTAGGCTTTTGGTTTCCAGGCAGTGATATTTTACATAATGAGTCCAGAGGTTACTCTGAAGCACATGCAATATAAACAAAGTGTAATTTAAACATTGAAACACACTGCAGTATGTATAGTAGCTCTCATTTTCATGCTCATACATAACACGGAAAAGAAATCCGTGCTCCCTAAGCAACAAATCGCGCAGGACACTTCTGACTCTGACATGCTATAGATCTTTCTGATTTATTGTCATGATTCTATCATGGTTATATGCTAATCAAGCTCATGCATATAAGCACAGTCCTTAAGAAACCAGAATACTCATTTCAGAACAGTCCAAATGATCTCCCAGATCATCATAACATTCACTAATTGGTTGTTCTGGGTATCCAGCGTCCAACATTAGTGCTGTGCCGCTTCATCGCAGAATCTAATGAGCTGTTTTGTTCTGTTACCTGAGATAACCTGTACTGTCACTGTGTCATGGAGTTATACTATCTATTTATCTAAAAAAAATTTTTTTTTTGCGTGTGTGTGTATGAGATGAAAATGCAGCTCTTACTGCATGCCATCTTATTGCTTGCTCACAGTACTTTTTGTCCACATAGACCACGTTTAAAGCAATTAGAGAGGCTTGGGGAATGTGTTTTGGAGGTGGATGGGAAAATACCGTGCACAAAAATCATTTGCAAAACATGCACTGTACTGAAAGCAAATGCCTCTGAGTCACAGCAGTAGCAAACACATTTAGCTTGATTTTGTGAGCAGTTTAAATTATTCAGTGTTACACTTTTTGCTGCAAGTGCTCTTAGTCAGACTCACAGAGATATTGCATATGTCTGAAAATCTGCACACGTTTGGAAGTTTTTTTTTTTTTTGCACTGGCTATGCACAGTGCAAAAATAGTACCATTTGCAGTAGTACATTTTTCGCGAACAGTTTTCAAGAGTCCTTGGATGATGTAAAATCCCTAGTAAGACCTTGATTAGCTGGTTCAGGTGCGTTTAATTGGGGTTGGAGCTAAACTCTGCAGGACACTGGCCCTTCAGGAGCAGGATTGGACACCCTTGCCTTAGGATTGTTCTTCTTACGTACTACTTCTTATTCTTTTTCGTCAAGGTTTCGGGGGCTTTTGGGGCCCTTAACATGCTCAAAAAATTTCCACACAGGTTGGAATCATCGGCCATTAGGGCCGGGCACAAGTTGACATAGGGGGTCGTGGGGGGCTCTGTGGTGCACCCTTTTATATGGTTGTGTTTGAGGGGCTCTCTACCGCACCCCTTTTCACCTACAGTAACCACACTTCATACACTTATAGATCTCATCAAGCTGAACAACTTTCGCACTCTACGTCATACGCCAGTTCAACAGAAAGTCAGCTATTATGGATTGTTTGAAAAAATGCATGCTCTGGTCTGGAAATTGACATACTCCTCCTAGGCAATTCACCCAATCACCACCAGACTCGGTCAGCATGAAGCCAAGGCATTGAGGATGCTAAATTGTGGACGGATTTTTGATATCTCAAACTGTTTGGCCGTAGCAAGGCAACAAATTTATTGCGAGAAAAGCGAAACACTGTGTTATAACTTCTGCATACATTGATTTTGATGAAACTTCAGCTGTGTGTTCGTTGTACAAGGCTGATCACATGGATGTGACTATTGTGAGTCAAAGTTATAGCACCACCAACTGGCAGCAGGAAGTGTGTCACTTTTTTTTTCCAAATGCTTTGAGACCACCCACTTATTTTTACCCAATTTGCTTCATCAGAATAATGTCAAGACTTGGCGAATGTAGACCTGTGAAAAGAATCTTGATATCTTAAACACTGTTGCCATGGCAATGCATAAAACTTTAATATTAATTTTGGATGCTTTTGAGACTCTTAGAATGCTTCAAATTGCATGAAACTCAACACGCAAGTCAGAGATGTCAACCAGTAGACATAGGCAGAACCCTAGAAACGGGCGTAAAGGAGGGCCTCTATGTGTTAGTTTTACCTACAGTCACCAAACTCGGTACATATATTGTTCTCATTAAGCCAGACAACTTTCTAATCATCATGACTTTCTGTCATTAGCTCTGACCAACGGAAGTCAGATATTTTGGTTTGAATGTGCATTTTTTGAATAATCAGGCTCTGAGTTTTTATGTACTCCTCACAGGGGCTTCATGCAATCACCACCGAAGATGCTAAATTGCGAACGATTATAGGATATCTTGAACAGTGTTGCCATGGCGAGGAATTAAATTAATGACAAAAAAGGGAAACAGGAAGTGTCTCATATCATGTAAAATCATTGTTTTGCCCGCCATGCACAGGTTTCCTTAAGGGGGTCGCACACCGGACGCGAAGCTCAGCGCATGCAGCGCCGCGCCACGTCTTTAAAATTCGAACGCATTGTTTTCAATGAGTGTATGCACACTGGCGGCGACATTCGGAGCCTGTCCGCGGCGCCCAGCTACGACTCAGGAAGTTGTTCAAAATCCTGCCGTGCCACAGAGCGCCATGTACATTGTTTTACATTAAATTTATATTATATTTCTCTCAAATCGTCGTTAATGTACATACTGACTTCACCCTGTGCTGCAAGATACATCAGTTTTACATTCTTAGTTTAACAGCTTGAATAAAGTCTAAAAATGTATAATAAACGTAGCTTTTTCTTTCATTTTGCTCTGTTGTGCCATTTTTTCCATGTACACTAACCTCAGTGCGAAATATTAAAGCATAGGCATATGTAACGTTTCCCTGTCGACTTAAAACTCACCCATCGTGCAGCTCTTCTATCAGGAGTTGATTCAAAATTGAGCTTGCGCGTATATAATGTGCGCGGCCGGTGTGCGATACCTGTGAGTTGTCCAGAGACGTGACGCAGCGCGGCGCTGAGCTTCTCGTCCGGTGTGCGACCCCCTTTAAGCCACCCGGGTGGCGGTGGCACCGGGGCTTGGGCCCGTCATCGCTGCTTGCAGCTATATTTGTTTTTGTTGTGGTTGTTCTTGTAAAGTCACACTGAATGGGGGAAAAACTTGTTTTCTTTATCTGATCGCATGCCTGGTAAAACACAGAAAGTTAAAATATTGTGCACAAAAATGACTCAGCTGTTACAGTACATTGTAATTTAATGTTTAAACAGTACATGAGGGATGTCTGGCTTTTTCCTTTTTTGAAAGAATTTTATTTGTCTTATGTTGCAGTGCCTCGTTCAATACTGCGTCCTACCTGGGACTGGAGGACTAAACCTGAGAGTCGAGACTTTAATGAGCTCAATCACATACTGCAGGAGAGCAAGAAGCTTGGCAAAGCGCTGGAGAATCTGTCCCGCAGTGAGTGAACCAACAACTATCCAGTGCAATACAGCAATGGAAGGCCAATTCACACTGCACGGACAGACGGCAACAGACAACAGACCCCTGTCGGCATCTGTTGGTGTCTCTTGGCTCTCAATTTCGCAGATTGAGAACATGTTGAACGTGGTCTTGGAATGATTAAAAAGTGACGTACTGTAATCTGGTGACTGTCAGCATTGGTCCGCATCTGTCAGCGCAGTGTGAATTGCCCTTTAAGGAATAAACTGAATATTGTAATTTGTCTGCTGTTGAAGCATTATTTATACTTAGCTTTTGGAATTTATATATTTATTATAAATATTTTAAAATAAACTCATTGTGTTGCAGCTAAAGGTTCTCAACTGGTGGGTTACTACCCCAAATTGAGTTTCAAGTTCTGACACCAGGAAGAAAACAATCCCAAAAGCAAATAATAAAATACTGTACAACTAACTATAAATAAATAAGCTTATCAGCTACATAATAATAATTTAAAAAAATACTAAAACTTCAAGAAAATGCTTTCCAGACAACATTCCAGACAACATTAAATGGGCATTACTGTGATGGGAGTCCTGAAAACCAATTGAGAACCTCTAATTTAGAGTGTCCAATAAACTCATTTCTAATGGCATTGATCTGTGAGTTATTTCCTTTGCCAGGCATTGCTGTTTCTGATGACTTTGACCTGGTATGATGCTTATTATTTCTTTTTATCTGGTATGCTGTCTTGCAGTAATAGAAATGAAATATTGTAAATGATTTGTTTAGGAGATGAAAAAAGCCTAGATTGTAGTTTGTGTGAAGACTCAAATAGAAAGAGAAAGAGAACCAAGCTAAAACATCTGCCTAGTCGTATTTCTCTGAATACAGTACAGTTTTTAAACTTTAATAACCTGTGTGTTTTTGGCCATTTGCCCAGGCTTCCCTCTGTTCCCAATTTGGCTTTTAAATGAATATTAAAACATTTAGCTATTAATGCAAATGAATTTCTTCCTCTACTACCATTATAGAGGACGTTTTCTCATAACTGCCTGTTGCTGATAAACTACGGCAAACGTGTAATGTCAAAGCTGAATTTTTATTACTGCTCACCATGGGCGTCCTCTATTATTAAAATCTATTCACTGTAAAAATGACTGGCCACACATAATGAGTCATATTTTAACATCAGCCCTTTAATTATCACCTCTGTAATTGATTACTCATTTGCATAACCACAAATTGATTTATGTTTACGTCTCTGCCCATTCCTCTCTCCTTTTCTGCTCTTCACACATTGGCCTCCCTTTGAAAGGACCCTCGGACGTATAACTCCGTACTGAGGCCTCGGGTGGTGGGCGAGTGGGTGGGCCGTGAGGAGGAAGATTCTGACCCCCTTGCGGCTGAGATGCTTCAGCCCCCAGTCCCAAGAGCCAAAACTGAGGGTTGGGCGAGCAAAGACAACAGTCCTGTTGGAAGGTGAGTGACACCTAAAAATGGATGGAGTAGACAACAAAACAACATCTGCAAACAAATGATACTTGACTCTTATGTTTTTTGGAATCCTTATGACTTACTTTTCTTCATTGAACACAAAGGTGATATTTAGCAAACTGTCCAAGCTGCTCTTTTCCATACAATGGAAATAAATGGTGATCATCCTAATAAGAAAGGATCTAGTTTTAAAAGCATGATTTGCAGTGAATAACAACTAAAAGTTTATATTTAAGCTGTTATATTGGATTATTTTTATGACACTTTATGGTGGATTTTTGTCGTTTTGGAGCTTGACAGCCCTTGGTCCCCATCCAGTTTCATTGAATTTAAAGGGTTAGTTCACCCAAAAATGAAAATTCTGTCATCATTTACTCATCCTCATGTTGTTCCACATGCGTAAGACTTTCGTTCATCTTCGAAATACAAATGAAGATATTTTTATGAAATCTGAGTGATTTCTGTTCCTCCATTGACAGTCTACGCAACTACCACTTTGACACTTCAAAAAGTTCATAAAGAGATCATAAAAATAATCCATATGAATTGTGCGGTTTAGTCCAAATTTTCTGAAGAAACATGATTGCTTTATATGATGAACAGATTTGATTTAGCCTTTTATTCACATATAAACATTCATCAACACACACATCAGTTGTGGTAAATGGAAGCTCAAGCATGCTTGCTTGATGTGCGAGAACCAATGAGGTTCATTCTCGTGTTACGCAGCACGTTTGAACTTCCGCAAAAACCAATGAGGTTTATTCTTGCACGTGAAGCATGTATGGTTGAGCTTCTGTTTATGTTTGCTAATCAATGTTTATATGTGAATAAAACCCTAAATTCAATCTGTTCATCATATAAAGTGATCGTGTTTCTTCAGAAAATTTGGACTAAACCGCCTGATTTATATGGATTAGTTTTACGATCTCTTAATAAACTTTTTAAAGCGAAAAAGTGGTAGTTGCGTAGCTGTCAATGGAGGGACAAAAATCTCTCATATTTAATTTAAAATATCTTCTTTCGTGTTTCGAAGATGAACGAAAACCTTTCGGATTTGGAACTACATGTGAGTGAGTAAATGATTAGGTTTTTCCAAAGTAATCCAAAGGTTTTTGTGAACTAACTCTTTTAAGAGATTGAGCTAACCCTTTTGAGAGATGTATTTGTATAGACGCTATTCCACCGAAATTACCCCGAACAATTTGTCCCAGGAAATTGTTTTCCCACAGACCTGTTGCTGTCTGCCTTTCTATCGCGGTCTAAAGTACCGTGAAGTCCGGTGACGTAGGACTGCGCACAACTTTCCAGTTCCCATTGGATTTCATCCTCCGCATATAAGCTTAATAAAGCTTGAACCTCTTTTTACCCGAAACTTCATTTAGACCCTGCTTCCTGCACACCAAGTACCACCCAAAGTTCCTGGGGAAAGTTCCTGCGGTGGAAACGCAGCTTATGAGTGTGTTTCTCTGCATTTTACTTCCTCTTTCCAAGTTGTTGTAAGAATAGATTATGACATCCCATCACATTCTTATTTGTTCTAGAAGATAATGAAGATAAAGTTTATTTACATAAAAAAGTGCCATAATAATATGAGGCAGAGTTTAATAAAGCATATGTCATACTCCATAATGTACTTTCTCTAAATATCTCCATAAAGCTTTTGTCAGGTTTTCTAATCAAAGGATGCTGTAGCCTCCGGTAACCCCACATAAATCCCTCGAGGGGAGATGTTTTTTGAATGTGTACGCACAACACAGCTATATCTTTAAAACAGCAATTGCAGCTCCTCGACCCTTTAAAGACGTTACCAGGGTGATTTTAATTGGCTAGCGTTTGAGTGGAGGGCAGAGGCTGGCCGCAGAGAATGCGGCTAATTAGAAAGGATCAGATATTAAATAATAAATCATATTCAGAATCCGGCTGACAGAAAAGACTTCATTCCATTAAAATATTCTCTCACTTGATTACAGTAAATTATGGAGCCTCGGTCGATATCGCAGACGTCCCCAGTGCACAAGCACTGCCAGAGACTTTCATTACAGAGAACGAAGGCAATGGGCTGCTGTGATCTCTAGCCTTTGTCCTCATCAATGAATGAATCATTACAAGAGCAAACACATTCTCCTCTAACATTGTTCTCCTACTGTTTATAACAGATGTTTAGACATTTGAAGGTACAGCAGTTCATTATAGTTGATGCTAGATAATTTTGTTTTTTATAACAAAAGATTGAGTAGTGAATTGATTTTTACTGAATATATGTATTAAGGCATCATGAAAATGTGGCATATGATATGGCCTTTATTAATGTAGCAACTGAGAAAATTAATTGAATAACATTCACTTTCGTTAACGGTTCTTGCACATGTATTCTTCTGCTGATGCAGACATAATACTTTATTTGTGCTATATATTCAACTGTAACATTTGATCAATTTAATGCGTCCTTGCTGAATAAAAGTATTATTTCTTTAAAGAAAATCTTACTGACCCCAAACTTTTGAAGGGTAGTTGTCATGTATTGTGAAGTACTAGTCTTGGAGTACTAGGAGTATTTAAGTTACAAAAGTTTAACATGTTACATCAAAAGTATATATAATTTTCAAAGAGGCACCCCAACACCACCATAGTAGTCTAATTACAGAACAAATGACTCTTAAGAAATGGTTCTTTTTAGTGAATCAAAAGCATTCTACATAACCAGTGTAGTCTGATTCCCAAAAAAATTACTCTTATGAACAAGTTCTTTTTCAAAAACATACGGAGTGATCAGTGTACTTAGATTCCTGAGCAAATGACTCTTATGAACTGGATGTTTTTAGTGAATCAAAGACATACAACACAACCAGTGTAGCCAGACTCTTGAATGAATGACTCTTATGAGTTGGTTCATTTCAAGGCCGTAATCATGTCTTATACATTGGGGGGACCAATATTTAAATTATAGGTCTAATTCTAGTTGGGAAATAATCATTTTGGATCTTTTTGCAAATAATAGTGGTCTAGTGGTAGAATTTTTGTTTACCATGTCAAAGGTTCCGGGTTCTAATCCACCCAAGCAGTGTTCTGAAATTGCCCATCACTAGATATTGTTGAATAAAGTCGTTATTTTGTTTTTTTGGTGCACAAAAAGTATTCTCGTTGCTTCATAACATTAAGGTTGAACCATTGTAGTCACATGAACTGTTTTAAATATGTCTTTAGTAGCTTTCTGGGCATTTGAAAGTGTTAATTGTCTTGTTGGCAATGGAGGCCTCACTGAGCCATCGGATTTTATGAAAAATATCTTAATTTGTGTTCCGAAGATGAATGAAGGTCTTACGGTTGTGGAACGACATGAGGGTGAGTAATTAATAACAGAATTTTCATTTTTGGGTGAACTAACCCTTTAAGTCAGTGTAGTTACTGAATGGTTGTTCATATGACATTGCAGTTTTGGATTGCATTTAATATAAACACATTATAATGACAGCCCTTGTTCAAACCTTGCTATGTCATTCAAGACATGAATCTGCAGATCTAAAACCCCGTGAGTAGGGGATACAAATCTTCCCAATAGCCCTGCACACATGCTGAAACACAGCATGGCTGTTTTCAACACCTGTCCTGTAATCTGACATAGAGGAAGAAAACGGCAGCTGCTCTTTATAATGACCACCACCTTCCCTCTTCTAGAACAAAATGCTGTCTTTTTCCCTCAAAACCTCACCCTAGAACAGCAAAGCTCTCCTTAGCTGTCAGTCTTCGGGTGCTGCAGACAGACGGTGGAGGACGTCTGGGAGAGTGTTGAGGCTGCTGGGAAATTAGAGGAGGCAGAGGTGGATGCTGGAAAGGGTTATTGTGACTGATTTTGGAGATGATAAAGCCCCAGTGTGGGACTCCACTCCCATTCCCTTTACACACAGGGAACATATTATAAAGCGTAAGCCCCTCGTTCTCTCTCTTTTCTCCTCCCTCCCTTTCCGTTTCCATCGAACTCCTACGCTCCACGTCTCTCTTCTTTCCTTACATTCATAAACATCCCCATCAACCCACTCTCACTGCAGGGTTCCAGCTGAAGACATGCTCAGATGTACAGTATACTCAGCTGAGAACGTTTGGCACTTTCACGACCCTAATGTGCCTGCTTTAGTTTTAATTAAGGGCTGGTCGATCCCGGGACTGCTCTTGTGGTGACATCAGACATTTAGTGTTATAATGACCTTATTTGCAGTGGCTCCAGAATGATTAGTCATTTGGCAATTACAGCTCAGGTGACTGACTCAAGAAAAAAAAAAAAGAAAAAGAAAGACTGCAGAACTGAGCATGGATGATTCATAAGGATTTTCATTCATCTGAATGTCTTGAGTCGTTTGATTCTATTGACCAAGAAGACTAGTTGAGATTATTTACAGATTCATTCAGTGACTTTTTTTGTAGCTTACTGTACATCATCGCACCAGTAGGTGGCAACCAGTATCTTTTTGAGTGTTTGAGAGTCATTCAGTACGTTTACATGGACAACAATATTCTGATATTAACCTGATTAAGACAATACTCTGAGAATGACTTTAGCCGGATTAAGGTAATCAGAAATCGCTGTTTACATGGCAGTTTCTTAATCAAAGTAAACACAAATCGAATTAAGACATGTGGAGTATTCCTATTTTAGTCGCATTATCGAAGTGCATTAGTCAGTATGTTTACATGGACAACAATATTCTGATATTAACCCTATTAATACAATACTCTGATTAAGAAACTACCATATAAACAGCGATTTCTGATTACCTTAATCCAGCTAAAGTCAAATTAAGGCATGTATACACATATTTTAGTCACATTATCGAAGTGCATTATAGACATGTACACACCTTAATCACACTATTAATGTCGTGTGGGAGTTTTCGCCGCATTTTGCGACAGGACACATACACGCACGGCAGTGGTCAACAGTTTGACAGCAAACAAGAGAGTATAGCTTCAAGCAAGAAGGCACAAATCAAATTCCTCTCACCTCATCTCATCTCTTATCCAGTACCTCCGAGTACTGTTGCCGAATGAAAGTACAGAGGAGGCCTGCTGCTGGAGAAATACCACCCTCTGACCTTAGACCAGTAACTCCTATATTACTATGAGAGCTATATGCAATAATATGAGACCTTTTTGACAGAGCAGCGTTCTGATTTAACTCCTATATTACTAAAACTGTATTTAGTCATTTCAAATCTAGGCATGAATAAAATAAAAATAAGTGTATGTATGTATGTTTGTTTGTAGGGTAGCCTGCTTTAAGCCTTGGAGGAAAGGTAAGACAGACCGCTTTCCGTATTCAAGTTGAATATGGAAGGTGGTCTGGCAGAAGCTAGATATTTTACTTTATAACTTGTTAAATATGGATATTTTTCTTACACAAACGCATCACTTCGCTTCAGAAGGCCTTTATTAACCCCCCGGAGCCGTGTGGAGTACGTTTATAATGGATGGATGCACTTTCTTGAGCTTTATACTCATGACCCCTGTTCACTGCCATTATAAAGCTTGGACGCGTCAGAATATTTATTAATATAACTCTGATTGTGTTCATCAGAAAGAAGAAAGTCATATACATTTTAATATATATTTTCATTTTAAAGTAAACTGATCCTTTAAAACCTGGTTACAGAAAATAAGTTTCTGTAACCTACATAATCTCTTATGTAGATAAAGCAGGTAGCCATTATATATGCAAATACAAGAGAGGAGGCAGAGAGTTCACTGCTAATGAGCATTGTGTGTCATTGCCATCTGTAAAAGCTGCATCTACTAAATCACCAGCTGACCTGCGATCAGTGAATCTGCGCACACCACACATCTGACTAATTACATAACACTTCTCAAATCATTTGTATTTAAAACACAGATTTGCTGTGTATTTTGAGCCCTGAGGTTTCTGCCAGCAGCCGCGAATGACATAGGTCACCCTCTTTATACTGACCTATATGCAGTGTTTTGTTTGGTTAACCTTTCCAGATCACCACCCATCTTTCCTCCATTCCTTTTAGATGGCCTTCACATTTACAGCCAGTTGACTCCTTGCGGCCCTTGAGGTCTGTGTAATTTCAAGCTATTTACATCACGGTTATTCCATATTACTTCATTCTTAGCTTTGGTTTTGTGGTCTTGTTTTTCTTTTTTGGGGCAGCGAATGCTTCTGTGGATACAGTCTGTTCTGCCAGGTGGACGCTGTGGAGAGTTTCTCATCCCACAGGAACGCGGCAGCAGTACAACTTTAGTTCTGTCTAATAAGGCTTCACAGGGCCATACCAACTCATGCAAGGCTATAGACGGGCTTACATAGTTTTAATGAACTGCATTCATCTGAAGCAATATGTTCTCACTTATATTTTATTTTAATAGCGCAGCCTCAGATTCATTGTTTGAAACAGTGTAATGATTTGAACCCTGGTCAGTCCCCATCTGAGAGACAAGCACTTGTGCATGACAGGAGCAGAAATTTGTAAATTGAATGTTTTCATTTATGCAACTTGTTCCTAAATCATTATTTGTATTAGCTGTGCTTCACTGCACTCTGTTTACCATATTCACCTTCACTAGAACAAGACACTTATTAAGCAAAATGACAGGATTAATTAGGTCACTAATTCCACCTCTATGTAATTAAGCCAAGCTGAGTTGGAGTTGTCACTACAGTAACAGTAACATTTGTATTGATTTGAAACACTGCCCGGTAGATGTATGTTAGACTGAGATATTGTGTTCTGAATGCTATTGTGAAAATAATTTTATTTTTCGCTCATCTCATCCCCCCCCCCCCCCCCCCCAGGTTAGGTTTTAGGTTTTAGGTTTATACAAAAGGTAAAAAAACTGGAACTTTTATATAAAATAAGTAAGTCACTAATCATCAAAGCACACAATGCCTCTGCGATTTCTCTCAAAATGGGGACAAGAGAGGTGTCAGTCAACAAATGAGAAAACAAAGTAACTTGCGTTACTTATTTGAAAATGTACCTCAGATATTTTATTGTAAAAAAAAAAAAAAAAAGGAATGCATTACTAGTTACTTGAAAAAGTAATCTGATTATGTAACTCAAGTTACTTGTAATGCGTTACCCCCAACACTGCTAATCATACTTTGTATTGGAATAAATTGACTTTTAGATGCCATTGTATACAGTATCATGGTCCTGAATGATTAATTTACCATATTCATATACCATGGTATTTACACACTACACCAAGAACCTTAAAAATGTCCACAAAAACACTAGCTGTTTTTGAAGCTGTGGCCTTTGGTTATTGAACCATATTGCTTATGTAGGAATTTCAGATTCAAATCTGGCTTGTATTGCCTTGATCCCGGTTATCCCACCGGTTAAACACAAAACCTTGACACCTACAATGTGTTCTAGATCAGTGGTCCTCAACCATTTTGAATCCTTTGTCCACAACAATAGTTCTGTTTCATTCCTGACTGCCAGAGGCAGTTCTTAAGCACTAGTAGTTATCCCACTTCTCTACTGTGAAAAAGAGCAAAAAGCTTAAAAATATTAACATGCAAGTGCAGAATACAGTCATAATGAAAACAGTATCTGTTCTGGATACTCTATGTTTTTTGCTGTGTTTCATACAGTGAAATTGTTGTTCATACGAATGTTTATGAGCACTGGGACATGTGTCTCAGTATTGCTGATGCTGTAGTACACTACAGGAGAGCTGGGAATCGGCTGAGTGATGCCCAGTTAGGGGGGAAAAAAAGGATGAAAAGGGCTAAATGATCCATAGTAGAGGGATGTGCAGTATTAGCATAGCCATTAGCATAGTAATGTTCAGCTCAGGATATTAAAATAGCACCTTAACCTTTAGATTATCTGTGAATAATGTCATTCCAATAAGATAACAATCAAATTAAACCCCTGCAGACTATTTTTGTCACTATTTATCAGTGAGACATGGGAATAATTTTGCCAGTATCAACATGTGACAAACAGCATATGTTCATTATTCATTCAATTTATTTCTCCATCAGTTCGCTTAAAATTGAATAATTGATCTGGTATTTTTGGCCCAGGATTGAACCCTATTTCTTGCCTATTTTTAATGTGTTAAAGATTTGTAATATAGATAAAACTAACATTATCAAATATTTTAGTAATCTAAAGAACCTTTTTCTACTTTAAGGAACCTTTTGTGCAAGGAAATGTTTCCATGGACGTTAAAGGTTCATGGAACCATACAGAAGATGCCAATGAGTCAACATCTGCTAAGGGGTAATAATGGAATATTAGAACTAAAAAAAAAAACATATTACACCCATGGGCATCAATCACTTCACTGAATACTTGCCAGCTAAGAAATACATAATTATTACCTTACGATCCATCTGTTTTTATATACATCTCTGTTATGTAGAAGGATAAACCATATGATGATATCTTGATGCATATCTTGATGTTTGTTGAGAAGGATGGTGTTGTTCTTGAAAGAATGTTTATCTTATCTTATACAGCATGCCCAACCTGAAGTCTTAATAGAAAGTCAACATCACATAAGTGGAGTATTTTCTATTCTTTAATAGCTTTTTTTTTTTTTGACATTTTGATGTATTTCTTAAAAAATTATTAAGCTAAAAAAATATATGCATCTACAGGTTGGAACTGTGGCCTAGCCATAATGCTTGGTTGGGAAATTCATGTTTGAATCTGGCACACACTGTTTCTAATAATATTATTCTCACTCTCTACAGTCTCTGTTAATTCAAATGAGCAAAAAGCCTTAAAATTATTACCATAAACACAAAACCTTGACACCTACAATGTGTTCTAGATCAGTGGTCCTCAACCATTTTGAATCCTTTGTCCACAACAATAGTTCTGTTTCATTCCTGACTGCCAGAGGCGGTTCTTAAGCACTAGTAGATTTCCACAGCACCAGCTAAGTCGAGATAATATACCAACAAAGTCTTGTAGTGATGTAGGCTGAGCCTCCAGGATAATAGCCACATTAGGTCAATCTTCAATCTCTTTTGCTCACTGTGCTCATTGGTGCAATCTGGCAGGCAGTTGTCAAGTTTGGATATATTTTTGTAATTTTTCTGTGAGTGTTCTTGCTGACACTAACCTTTTAGTTCTATCCTTTTGGTTTCTGTTATTGAAGTGTTCATGGCTCACGTTTCTATTGCCACTGGATTCCCATTGACATGTAAGCTATGTCCTACTGTTCTCCCTGACAACAGTCATGATGTCTGTTCATCCTGTTTGGGAATTCAGCATTTGGGAGAAACTATCACGGACCCGTGCTAGCACTGTAGTCTTTTGGCCTTGTTGGAGAGAGATCTCTGTCTCACCAAGTTAGACCCTAAATCCATGCTAAAGCTTGGGGAAGCGGAGTTACACCCCTCCATATGGACTTGGAAACGTGGTGTGTTTTGAAATGCGCTGCCCTCACCCTTTGAAGTTTGCTGAGGCGCCCTAGTGGGCCCTGGCCACCTGGTTGAGAACCACTGTTCTAGATGATAAAAACTATTTTCAGAAGAGTTTATTCTCTTTCTCTTTGTCTGCAGCTTGAAAATGGAGACTAAGGGTAAAGGACTAAAACAGCAGCAACAGAATCACAAGAAACTTCTGGCAGCCATGTTGTCTCAGGACTCATTTGACTCCATGCCTGACTCGGCCCCCTCAGTCACTGAAGACGAGATGGAAGATGAGGATGATGCCATGGAGCTGCTAGGTAATGAGAAAATACACACACGCAGAGATATCAAAATATCACGCTTGCTTTTTATCACTTATTTCTCCTCATAACCACATAATCTACAGCAATCATATTCTCATGCATTACCAAATAGAGTTCCATGTTTGGTCTTATATTACCACTGATTTTGAAGCATCATTTGCAGTCTAAATTGTGTCCTGAATGCTTTTTGATTGCGGAAGCACATTCAGTATATCATCTAAATATATCTGCTCTGTTACTAACAAGATTTCATACTTAATGATGAGAGAACTCACATGTAGTCCAATATAATATTTTAATTGTATAATCATGTTTTTGAGTGACATTTGTGAATTGTTTTGAATTAGTAGTATGGCAAGATAACACTTAAAAACAGGGTGTCATTCACTAAAAGTTGGGCATTAAAAAAAAAAAAATTGCGCAAAAGATTCAGCTGTGTACACAAAAATGTGTATACATGTTGATAAATCTGTGTTGATAAATCTTCATTATTCTATTGTACTATATTCTACTATACTGCACAGTATCAGTATTGTTATTGTTAAAAAAAAGTATTTAGTTCAGTTAGTAGCCAAGGCAACATTTCTAATTCGTTTTTTTAAGTAATAAAATTACTAAAACTAAAAAAAGAAATAAAATACATTAAAGCTAAATAGAAATATTACAATACAATTGACAAACATACTGTCAGGCTAATGTTCAGTTTCTTTGTGTTTTAGTTTGGCTTTCCCTGTTTATGTTTGCCTGAGTTCTAATTCCTTGTTTGTTTCTGTGGTTTCTGTTCTAGTTCAATAGCTCTCCCTGTGTATTTAAAGTTCTGTCAGTTCATTGTTCAGTGTCGTATTTGTATTACGTGGATGTTTGGTTATATTCCCTGAGTGTTCTAAGGATCTTTATTAAAGTCTGTTTATTTTGCTACTCCGTCATTGTGCACTTTAATACAACCACTAACTGTTACAGAACACCAAACGAACCCAAAGATTTTTTCAGCTTTGTATAAATGGACTTACACACCCTGCACGGAGCCTATGCCAGAGCCCAACACAGACAAAGAACCGGAGCCAGTGCCAGAGACAACGCCTGTGCCGATCATCGTCCCGGAGCCCGAGCCCAAGCCTGACGGAAAGTCTGACCAGGTGCGTAAGCCGGCAACACCATCCATCCCAGTGGGTGTGCTCATGGAGTTCGAGGGAATGGAATGGAGCCCCGCCCACACTCCTGACGCTGAGAGTGATCTGCAGCTGACCTCTGTAATATATGATGAGGATTTGGGAGAGGATTATCCCCAAGCTCCAAGTCTCCCACGTCTCCACTGTTCCTGCCCAGCTTCAAGTCTCCTGTATCCTCCCTGGTTCTGGTCAGCTCCAAGTCTCCTGGATCTCCAATCATCCAACCTAGCCTCACTCTTCCACCTCCTCTACCAAAGACAGCCAGTCCTTCGGCCCTGCCTCCACTGGCCCCCTTCAGTCCTTCGGCTCCCCCTCTGTTGACCCCACTCTGCTGCACCAATCCGCCGACTGATCCGAATCTTACGGTTGCCAGCTCCGCCTTGGTGCGCAGATCCCCTGTCTTCGCCTGTCAGGCCACCGAGTCCATAACTACACCTTGGCCCATCGACCAGTTGGCTCCACCTTGGATCCTTGCCCCCTGGGCTCCACCTGGGACCATCGTCCTCACGGCTCCACCGGGCTCCCTCATCCCTCTGGCTCCACCTTGGTCAGTCGTCGCTTTGCCTGCATCACGGACTTCCGGGCCTTGAGCTGTGCTTCGTCCTTCCACCCTTCCAGCTCCGCCTTGGTCCTTGGTTACACCGGCTCTGCCTCAGTCCTCCAGGACATGTGCCGTCAGGTCTCATCAGCTCTTCGGCTCAGCCTGGGTCTCCACCTCCATCAGCTCTGTCTCAGTCTGTCGGCCCCCTGGTTCTGCCTGCCAAGTCTCCACCATGGCTCCTCCCTCCCTTGCCTCCGCCATGGTCCTTCATCCTGGTTGTGCTCTGGGCCCCAACCTAGCTCTTCTTTCTCTTGTCTCTTCCCCTGTCTCTTCCCTCCCGCCATCATCGCCCCACCATGGTTTTTGCCTCCGTCATCTCCTCTCTGGCTCCTCCTTCGTCCTGGTTTGTCCCGTTTGCCAATTCTGCGTCCTCCTCCACAGCCCCCACCCTCCCTCCTCTGTTGGACTGTTATTGTAACAGCACAAGGACGGCGCGATTGTATTTATATACAATATATTACTCATTATATACCTTAAATGTGTGTCTATAAACCACTATTTACAGAATGGAAGCAGAAAGCAGCACATTCATGAAATTATACTCAGGAAAACAAGGCCAAATGGCATGGTTTGAATTATACTATTGTCAACAGATTGTGACGATTAGAATCCCTATGAATCACTATGATTTATCATTGCTGCTTCAATGATTACATGAGCGTGACATCCTAAGTCCTTGTTTCTGTGCTGGTGCCAGACCACCCCTCAGGTACCAGAGCTTTGTAACAGTTTAGCTCTGTGGTATTAGCAGGTTGGTCCCTGCATGGGTGTAAGACGTAACCCAGAACCTCCCACACAAAATGCAACCTGGGCTTGCATGTGGCAAATCTGTCATTTTGAAACTTTGATAGAATTAAAGCTTGAATATATGAAGTGTTTCAGCTTTTAGAAAGCAAAAGTTGCATTTCTGTTTGTTTTAAGACACTTTTAAAGGGATACACTGTACTTGTTTCACATAAACTGTACACTGTACTTGTGGATAATATAATATCAATTAAATAAAAGGCCACTTAAGTGTACAATTTCACAGCTATGTTTCCTAATACACTAAAGTACACTTTTAAAAAGTGCACTTTGTAATAGTCAAATGAAAAGTTTTACGTTAAAGTACATTGTAAATCATTATGTTCTAATCTTTTGTCATGCTTGTCATGCAACAAATATATTTAAATACATGACATACAAGTTTCAATAGAAATGGCAATAAATGCTTGTTTGTATTTGGCAGTACACTTCAGTACAGCATATTTCAATTAATTACGAAATTACATATCAAGTCCATTAAGTCCTACTTAAGTGTCTCAAAAAAGCGCTCAAACAAGTTGCTTATAATATATAATAACTTCATTTAACTTGGCTACTGTGTTTTTAGAACGCCGTTTCCTGCGCTAGACGCTGTAAAGATGCAAGACGCGAGCACAACTGTCAAGCGGCTTTTGTTGGATCAGTATATTACCCCTGTCGGAGTCAGTTGGTGTCTGTCGGAGCTTGTTTTCGCCGATTGAACATGCGGAATTGGAATTAGAATGTCTGAGAAGTGACATGCTGTAATCTGGTGACTGTTGGCTTTGGTCTGCATTTGTTGGTGCAGTGTGAATTGGCCTTTACATTGTGACATCACAATATATAGAAAACGCAAACAACTCATTTTAAAACACTATTTATGATTTATGGGGAATATAAAAAAGAAGTGGGTGGATTTTTACCATTATAGGTTGGTTGTGTACACACACTGCTGACACACATTTATGTTCAAACCGTGCAAAAGTGAATTTTGCATAATGGGTCCCCTTTAATTTTGGTGCCTTTGTCACACAAAGCTATTGTAATGTTTCAGAAGACAATTCATACAAATCTCTTTTTTGGAGCTTGACAGCCCCTGGTCACTATCCACTCTCTTTGAACGTGACTAGACATTTTGTATAGCATCTAATATTGTGCTCCACAGAAGAAGTGAACTATCCCTTTAAATAAACTTTTCAAGCATCAGCGTTTATTCCCGAAAGTGGTACTGAAGAAGCTTTTCATCAAGTGCCAGTTGTGTTCTTCTTGTACGAGTTTGCCTTCTAACACTGCACACAGAGACCTGTCTGAGGAGCTGATTTTGTTTTGTGCTTTTTTGTGGGGTGCGGTGTGCCCTTGGTTGTGTGTGTCTGTTAGCAGCGACCTGGTGAGCTGATCTGCTGCACTGAGGCTTTCTCCTGCAGAGGATGCTGGGAGATAATGAGATTTTGTGTGCTCTGAGGCAACAGCAGAGAGGGCGTGCAGAGCTGGGATGTTGGGATGGGAATACTTTAGTGATATTTCAACAACCTTTTTCCGTTCTCCGCCATTCCACGAGTAATTTCTCGGACTATTAGTAATTGCTCATTAAAACTCCCACTAATTAAGTTTAATTTGACTGCTTTGACCAAAAGAGCATGTTGTAGAGCTCTCTGAAACTTTCCATTTGCACTTGCCATCATTAAAGATGCTCTCTTGAATGCCTGCTAGAAAGCCACTTTACCCATTAGAAGAAATTGACTCCCAATAATTGCAAGAGATGCCTGGCTTTGTTCAGAATAGTATACTATAAACTACTAGTTCTCATTCTGAAGTATATTAGTGATTGGAAGTCTGGTTCTTTCAGATGGTTCGTTTCCATGAACCAGTTAAAAAAAAGATTTACCAGTTCGTTTACGTAATCATGCAGTCATGTTATTATTAAAGCACTAAGCAATAACTAGTGTTTCTCTACTCACCTTTTCAAATAAACCATGAGAAACCATAAAGAAACTTACATTTCGCCCCTTATTTCGAGTCAAATGCTTAGTTCACACATGTTTGTATCAGCAGCTCATCGGTTCTCCACGGACATGTCCGAGTCCGAACGTTTAGTGGACTGGTGACTTGAGAACTGTTGTAACCATTAACCGACTCTTGACTCGAGAGAGAACTGCATTCAGTGTACTGCTATTGACTTGAGAACTACTGCCATTTGGTTAAATTTCTAATATGTTTTTATTACACTTTATGCTGTTCAGCAAAAGACATCAGAAACATACATTTCACCCCCCATTTATGAAAACATCGGCAGACAGCTTGCATGTGAGATATGTACGAAAGACTGTTCTCAGTTCAGTGTACTGTTGGACTAAAGAGATTGCTGAATGAGATGGCAAAATCCAGCATCATGGGATCATATACTGTGGGATATTAGCTCATTTCTGGTCATGTGACTGTCAGGCACATTTTCGAAAGTGAGTTTTGATTGAGTAAATTGCAGATCTAGTCCATGCTGACTTGAGCCTCGAACTGTTTCAAAGGGTTCTGTGTGATTTGATGAACTGGTTCATCCAATTTAGTAAAAAGAACCGGTTCAAAAGAACGATTGGTTTGCGAATCGGACATCACTAAAGTATATAGTATAGTATGTATACTGTGTGCACATTATGTATATATTATGTATATGTATATATACTTCAAATATGATCCCCTGCCTAAAATAGCTATATATTTGCACATAAATAATATATAAATATATAGCTATATAAAATCTTTGTGACTAGAAACTCATTAATACTGTGAAAATATAAGTATGATATTTTAATGGTAACAAATTTAAATAAATTGTTTCCTAGTCTTTATAAAGCAGAATTAAATATAATACTTGTAATAAATAAAAGTATTAAATATAATACTTGTGAATGTAAAAATAATTTCATTAAGTATATTTTCTTTAATATCTTAAGTGCACATTCATTTTTTACATCCCTTTTGACTGCCAAAAGTGTTTTTTTGTTTATTTTTTACACAAAATTGGATTAATAATTGATCAGATTTATCCAAGATGGCTAGACTCCCCTTGCCGATTAAATATACAACAATGTATTATGTGCAACAGTGTGCAACAATATTGTAATACTTCTGAATATAGCCTATGCCTTATTTCTCCATCACTACTTCCTGCTTAGCAGGAAACACACTCCTCTTACTGTGGAGCCCTTGCTCTAGGGCTTTAAATAGATATTGGATACAGTTTGCAGTGATGTTTTGTAACAGTGTGTGTAGACAATAAGTCATATAAGGGATTTTACTCCAGATGATTTGAGACTTATTGATTTGATGGGAGAGAGTGAAATAAGGATATGTGGTTCTTAGGTGAACTGCTCTTAGTAGTTGCAGGCTGATGGAGTTCCTGGTGTCTGGTGCTGGCATGGGCTCATCACTCATATCGAACGCCCTGTCAGACAAAATCAGACAAACTGTGAACAGATGGGAGAGAGTCATCGAGATGGGAGTGAGACACTGTGTCTTTGGATCTCATTTCTTGTGTCAGTCCTGTGGTCCCTTCTGACCTGAAGCAGACAACAGTGTGACCCTCGGTCTCATTAGAGCATCATCACAGAGAGCTGTAAAGGTCATAACAGCTATCATGTGGTTAATTAATCCCTTTTGATTGTGCTGGGAATATTATTACATCAGAATACAAATGTGTTCCTATTAAAAGATTATCTGAACATAAGAAACATTGTAGCATTTATTCAAGTCATTCCATTTCTGATATTTAAGGAGATCTACACTACCACTCAAAAGTTTGGAATAATTAAGCTTTTACATCTTTTATATAAGCTATATATATATATATATATATATATTAATTATTCCAAACTTTTGACTGGTAGTGTGGTCACAGTATAAACTGATAATATTGGGATGTCATTGAGCATTATCATTAATAATAATAAAGACAAATCGACAACACTTTTATAAGTAAAGTAAAATCTAGTTTATTAATGACTAGTAAGGTGGGATTCAGAGTGCAATATTGGAGAGTGTAATAAATATCAAAGATATCTGAAGTTTGCATGTGCTGATACTGTCCTCTAGTGGTGGAGATCAGAGCAACATTTTGTCTCAGATTGTATTATTGTCAATTTTTCTGTTCTAAACCTCCTCATCTACCCTCTTCTCTCCTCCTGTTTGAAATAAACAGCATTCTCATATGTACAGTATTGCTGTGAGATTCATTTGTGAATCCATCAGTCACTGATGCCCATCTCTACAGAGAAAATACAGTGTAATTGCGTTTAAACCCTCTCTGGCGTGCTAAATGCTCTATAGAGAAATTAACTCGATTCAAAAGAGTGTAATTATGCTAATGAAGAAACTGTGTACCTGATGTTTTCATCCCACTCTTTTTTTTTTTTTCTCTCAATTTATAATGCATTCAGTGGAGGTGCTGCTCAGGCTGTTTACTGAACATATTGACTGGGCACTTGAGGGAATCAACGGCTGTGCTGCTCTAATTGTCTTGCTCCTCTGGCAGTTCAGTGAAACTGCAATGAATTTCATTTTTATTATAACTCAGCTTCAGGGAAAACTGAGGAAAGCTTCTAAATTCAGTTATTTTTCTCCTTTATTTTTTATATGTGTGTGTTCACTTTATTATGGGTGATTAGGTTTTATATAAGTGTGGTTTTGATGTGCATAGATATTTAATTTTATTTGAAATTTTTTACCAGGGGCCAAGTATGGTGTCCCATACTCAGAACAGCAATGAGTATTGAACGCACACACACCCAGAGCAGTGGGCAAGCATTTTTCTGCTGCAGCACTCAGGGAGTGATTGGGGGTTAGGTACCTTGCTCAAGGGCACCTCAGTTGTGGGTAATGAGAGTGGAAGAGAGCGCTGTTCATTCACTCCTCCCACCTATATTTCCTGCCAGTACTGAGGCTCGAACCCACAACCTTCAGGTTACAAGTCCGACTCTCTAACCATTAGGCCACAGCTGCCCCAGAACATGGTTTTATATCACTCACAACTGGACACAATGTTTAATTTAACAGTTTTTAGTCCTTACAGGGTTGGGTTTTAGAGTTGTTGAAATAATCACCCTATATAAGTAAGCAAAAGTTTTTCCCAAAACCATGTGACCTGCATCACATGACTTCATTACCTGCCCTACAGGTGCTGGTCATATAATTAGAATATCATCAAAAAGTTGATTTCACTAATTCCATTCAAAAAGTGAAACTTGTATATTATATTCATTCATTACACACATACTGATATATGTCAAATGTTTATTTCTTTTAATTTTGATGATTATAACTGACAACTAAGGAAAATCCCAAATTCAGTATCTCAGAAAATTAGAATATTACTTAAGACCAATACAAAGAAAGGATTTTTAGAAATCTTGGCCAACTGAAAAGTATGAACATAAAAAGTATGAGCATGTACAGCACTCAATACTTAGTCGGGGCTCCTTTTGCCTGAATTACTGCAGCAATGCGGCGTGGCATGGAGTTGATCAGTCTGTGGCACTGCCTTAGGTGTTATAAGAGCCCAGGTTGCTCTGATAGTGGCCTTCAGCTCTTCTGCATTGTTGGGTCTGGCATATCGCATCTTCCTCTTCACAATACCCCATAGATTTTCTATGGGGTTAAGGTCAGATGAGTTTGCTGGCCAATTAAGAACAGGGATACCATGGTCCTTAAACCAGGTACTGGTAGCTTTGGCACTGTGTGCAGGTGCCAAGTCCTGTTGGAAAATGAAATCTGCATCTCCATAAAGTTGGTCAGCAGCAGGAAGCATGAAGTGCTCTAAAACTTCCTGGTATACGGCTGCGTTGACCTTGGACCTCAGAAAACACAGTGGACCAACACCAGCAGATGACATGGCACCCCAAACCATCACTGACTGTGGAAACTTTACACTGGACCTCAAGCAACGTGGATTGTGTGCCTCTCCTCTCTTCCTCCAGACTCTGGGACCCTGATTTCCAAAGGAAATGCAAAATTTACTTTCATCAGAGAACATAACTTTGGACCACTCAGCAGCAGTCCAGTCCTTTTTGTCTTTAGCCCAGGCGAGACGCTTCTGACGCTGTCTGTTGTTCAAGAGTGGCTTGACACAAGGAATGGGACAGCTGAAACCCATGTCTTGCATACGTCTGTGCGTAGTGGTTCTTGAAGCACTGACTCCAGCTGCAGTCCACTCTTTGTGAATCTCCCCCACATTTTTGAATGGGTTTTGTTTCACAATCCTCTCCAGGGTGCGGTTATCCCTATTGCTTGTACACTTTTTTCTACCACATCTTTTCCTTTCCTTCGCCTCTCTATTAATGTGCTTGGACACAGAGCTCTGTGAACAGCCAGCCTCTTTTGCAATGACCTTTTGTGTCTTGCCCTCCTTGTGCAAGGTGTCAGTGGTCGTCTTTTGGACAACTGTCAAGTCAGCAGTCTTCCCCATGATTGTGTAGCCTACAGAACTGGACTGAGAGACCATTTAAAGGCCTTTGCAGGTGTTTTGAGTTAATTAGCTGATTAGAGTGTGGCACCAGGTGTCTTCAATATTGAACCTTTTCACAATATTCTAATTTTCTGAGATACTGAATTTGGGATTTTCCTTAGTTGTCAGTTATAATCATCAAAATTAAAAGAAATAAACATTTGAAATATATCAGTCTGTATGTAATGAATGAATATAATATACAAGTTTCACTTTTTGAATGGAATTAGTGAAATAAATCAACTTTTTGATGATATTCTAATTATATGACCAGCACCTGTACACCATTTGGGCCCATAATCTTTCTCCATTGATGCCCATTTTGAAGTTACTGTGCTTCTTAAAAACATGAAATTTATTTTAACTTATAAATGGACTTTTGTGGTGCCATCAGCCAATCAACGTTGTCATGATGTAATTATTCTGTGGCTCCAGAGTGATTAGTCACATGGCATTTACAAACAAGGTGACTGGCTCAAAGATAATTTGTTCAGAATGAGCACCCACAAACAAAGATGGCATTTTAAATTTCATGCTTGCAGGGCACCCTGAGCCAGCCAGATAATTGCCATTGAGATGACTAACCGATAAATCTCTCCAAGTATTTTAGACCTCAATGACGTTCAGTGGCGGGCATTTTAAAGACAAACTGGCGAATAACTTCTTATTTTCGACAACATTTTATTGTGTAGTTCATATAATAATATATGTTAATTGGTTATGAGTTTGATTAACAATTAATCTGTTTATTTTTAATTTTTATGAGTTTTTTTAATTGTTATTATGAGTATAAAACTCAATATATTGAGTTTTATACTTCAATATATTAATTTATTTACATTTTGTGCTGTTTTAAAAATGCCATGTGTTTGGATATTCAAGGTATAAAATTACAGGCCAAAATATTTTAAAATCTGAACTATGCTATTCAGTATTGTCAGTAATATTAGTCATAAATTTGGATCCTAATTATATTATATTATATTATATTATATTATATTTTTAAAAGGATTTTTTGTATTTTACTACTTCATTTAGGCACAAAATGGACTTTGTCAATGTCAGCTTTTTACCACTAGAGGGAAACGCTAGTTAGAATTTTTTTTCTTGATTTGAACTTCTTGAACTGTTTAAGTAAAATGAACCAAAGTGCATTTGCTGACGTAGATGGCGTAACATTACGAAAATATGAAATTAGTTATCTGGAAAATTATATATAACTGTCTTAAATCTGTTGCCGACCTGACATCTGTTTTTATTTTGGGCTTATTGACACTAAAAAGTAAGTTCTTTGTATAAACAAATCAACAAAAGCAGTCTCAGTGGAAAATGACTCAACTTTTGTATATGAGATAAATATATGTGGGGCCACTCATCATATATAGTCTCTGTGCACAGTTAACCACATTTTAAACTCTTCAGATGGGGTTTTTGAAGAAAAACCCTGTTTTTGGCAGCAAGTTGTTGTCTTTTGGTTAGTTAATAAACCAACATGGTAGAAAACCCTTTTCCCAAGACATAAGTGCTTTCCCATGACAGAGCAATACTGCAGATTACCATTATGATTTTCATGACCTCATGAACTAGATGAAGACACAGATGAAGCCGCACATTTACAGTAAA
Source organism: Mylopharyngodon piceus (assembly GCA_039654765.1). NCBI lineage: Eukaryota > Metazoa > Chordata > Actinopteri > Cypriniformes > Xenocyprididae > Mylopharyngodon > Mylopharyngodon piceus. The sequence goes on along the minus strand of CM077444.1, from coordinate 12,024,428 downwards.
TGATGTCTGAAAAGAGAGCTCATGGGACACCGGTTGCTTTTTTGCTGTGCTAGTCAATCCTAGCGATGACAGATGTGTGTAAGTGAGACTAAAAGAAATAGTGTAGAACTATTCTCAGGTTGTTTCACATGTCTGAGCTGTGGCCGATCGACAGGATGAATAAGCTGTTTCTGCCAGGGTTTAGGGTTTCAGATTTTGTGGTGGAGGCCTTTTATCTGGTATAGACTCTGAAAATGAGTCTGGTCACATCTGACACCTTTCAGACATGAGAAATAGATTCATGAAGGAGTATACATGTGGGATGATGGGACAGAGTTGATAAATGGTGCCCTTGTCTCACACAGATCTTGAGCTGTAATTGTCTGGAGGATGGTGCACATATGGAGGGGTTCTGTGGGGGATGAAGCTCTCTCATGCTGGATGCCCACCCGTATGGCACATCTGAGACACCTACTCTGTCTCACTCAGAGAGCCCCAGATCACATAGCAACTGTGAATCTCTCCAGTGTGGTTTGTTGGTTTGGCTGACAATAACAACATGTGAAAATGTGGGAATTTTGGGGAATCTCCAAGTGCTGAAGGAAATGTTGCACTCAGGTTTATTGGTTTTTGACTGACTTGTATCTGCGTGGAGATATTAGCGGCTCAAATATTCAAATATTCAATATGTATACAGCCTTGGTGAACATAATAGACTTCTTTCAAAAATATTTTAAAGAAAAACGACCAACCCCAAACTTTTGAATGTTAGTGCATATGTAATATTAATATGCATATATGGAATATTCCACATATATCCATAATCCGTCCATCATGTGTATATAAAAATAGTCCATCATTGGAAGCAATGTTTGTAATGACTTGATGTTAATTGAGTAAACTCTCTGACAGATTCATTGAGTTCATTCAGTGGATTTTTCAGAATGATTCAAAGATGTTTGTGAGTCTTTTTCAGTCTCAGAACAAATCATTTGGGTAACAGTTTGGTATGGGGAACACATTTTCACTATTAACTATGACTTTTGCCTCAATAAACTCTTAATTTAATGCTTATTAATAGTTAGTAAGGTAGTTGTAGTGTTTAAGTTTAGGTATGAGGTAGGATTTAGGGATGTAGAATATGGTCATGCAGAATAAGGCATTAATATGTGCTTTATAAGTACTATTATAAAACAGTTAGTTCCTGTCCTTGATTCTGATTGGTCAATAGCTGTGTTTTATTCACGATAAAACACGGATATGACCGCTTCACTCAATGGTTCTCTGTATCACTACACAACACCCTTAGCAACCACTCTTAGCAATGTAAACTGTTTGTTCTCAATTGATATTGTTCATTGAAGCTTACTGTATTATGTAGAAGAGTATTGTGAGAAAGAGATCGAGTGAGTGAGTTTATTACCTGCATTCAGATTTAGCATTTTCCTTCAGGTCAGTACTATATTCATAATAAAAAATCTGTTTAAATGTCTGATGTATTATCTTGTCCTTTTAACAGTTAAGGGGTTTTCCCGTGACTGACGGCGCTTGCCCTTCAGCCATGACTTATTCACGGTACAGCACAGCCTCTCGTACCTTATTGCTTACATAAACAGCCAATATGCAAGCTAATAAGCAGCTAGTTAAAAGTGAGAATTGTTCCCCATACTTAAGTGTTCCCATAATTTGTTTTTGAATGGGACTGCACTGATTGTGCTTTGTTTTTGATTCCCTAAAAAGAACCAGTTCATAAGAGTCATTTCTTAATGAATGTGTGAATAACGCATTCATTTTTCAGAATGATTCAAAGACATTTGTGAGTCTTTTTCAGGCTCCGAACAAATCATTTGTTTTTGAATGGGACTGCACTGTTTGTGCTTTGTTTTTGATTCCCTAAAAAGAACCAGTTCATAAGAGTCATTTCATCATGAATCAGACTACACTGGTCACGCTGTATGTTGTTGCATGAGGCCATGAGGACAAATGGCTTTATTACAGTATAGTCCCTTCACACTAAACCAAAATAGGAGAAAGTATTGTAACACTAAATAAATGACATACTTTGCCTTTAAGTAACACTTGTTCATTATGCTGCGATTAATCCTATTTTACATCCTATTTTATGGCAAGCGGCATCATTTTTTGCGGCATTGAGTTGCGGGTTATCATGTTGATCTGTTTCACTTCAACCCCCCAGATGACGCTAACTCTTGGTATTTTATAGATGTGGTGTGATTCGCAGTGGATTAAGCGATCAGGGTGCTGCTTTGTTTGTGATGTCATGGCTGCCTGTCTTGGCAGCTGCCGCCACCCTCTGCTCTTCCCTGACGCCAAGAACTCTCCCCAGGATGCGGAGACACAACAGTTGCCCTGGCAACAGTGTAAACAAATAACAGAGATGCACTACTGTGCCCAGGATGCCCAGTTGTTTTTCTGGGATGCCGGTGATGATGGAACATGCTGGTGTAAATTACAGTGATCTTCATTCTTTCACATCAAGGAGGCTTGGCTATGGCAACTATGTGGTATCTTTGATACACTGATAAGAGGCAAAGAAAGTCCCTCATGAGAAATTATTGCTCTTATATGGCTTTTACCACACACTTGCAGATGGATTACCTAATCACGGGAAGTGTGCAGTTGTGCCAAGACGCTGCAAGCCGCAGCTCGAAGATTGATTATGTAGCCCAAAGTGAGCCATTTATTAAAAATGAAAGACAGCTGAAAAAATCTAGTGAGAGTATGAAGTAACCCACAGACCCCTAGGGATTTACAGCAGAGCAAAAACCTCAAAATATGATGTATTTGTAAGAATGAACCCATAGACCTAACAACAAACATATCCAAAAATCATACTAGTAACAAACACAGTGAATCATGTTTGAAGTCGTGGATTTGAATGGCCTGTTTTGTAATCTTGCGATAATGTTATGCTGCACACAATGCCCCCGTAACTCTTATCAGAGAGTTTGTGTGTGTCTGTTGAGTAACATAAATGTAGGGGTTGTTGAATGAGTTACTGGGTTTATGAGGTCTTTACTTTCTTTTAGCTTTAGCAGCAGGAATTGATGAATATGTCTGGCAGTTGCATGAATGATTATTGAGATTTTTTATTTTATTTTAGGACCTGGGTTTTTTAAACGAGTCAAAAAAAAAAAAAAAAAAAAGGCAGAGAAAATAGTATAAAAAGGTTAAAAAAAATCATATATACAGTACACTACTGTTCAAAAGTTTGTGGTCAGTAACAAAGAAGTCTCTTTTGATCACATGAATGCAGCCTTGGCGAGCATATGTAACTGTTTACTTCTATTTTAATATATTTTAAAATCCAATATATTCCTGTGATCAGAGCTGAATTTTCAGTATCATTAGGGTCACATGATCCTTCAGAAATTAAATTTCTGATTTGCTGCTAAAGAAACATTTCTTATTATTATCCTTGTTGAAAACAGCTTAATTAATATATATATATATATATTTTTTTTTTTTTTTTTTTTTTTTTGTGTGTGTGTGTGTGTGTGTATGTGTAATTTTCCTGTTTTTGACTAATAATATTTACTATTACTATTTTATTACTAGTACTATTTTCCAGATAATATTTTAATTCTTTTGGCTTTACAATGACAATTTAAATGTCAATTTTTAAACAAATTGTTGTCTTTATAATATCACAATTTTTTCCTCACACAGTAAAAATGAGTTTTAAAGTATATAACTGTATTTATATTTTAGGAAATGGGTTGTTTGTATAGGGAATCATCGTATTTGGGGGTCCTTGACATCTGAAAGTTTGTAAACCCCTGTTTTAGTGAACTGGAGTGGCTTTTCTCTCTTCTTTTCAATGTAGAACCAAATAACTCCCTTTATTTATGGCCGCATTTACGTTACATGGTTCAAGTGACCCAATTCTGATTTTTTTTTTTCCTCCCACGTGGCACAGATTGGCTATGACCCATGAAAGTGTAAGCAGGAAAAAAGCACATGGATTCTGATATTCTCAGATTGGTTTCAGGCCTCATTCATATGTGGAAATAAATCTGATATGAATCGGATACATGCATTTACATCTGCCATGTAAGTGGACAGTTTGTACATTAGTGAAAAAGCAACGGTGGTGAATGACATCAAATCAGGTGGACACCAACCACGATCACATGACTCTTTTTTAGTGGTGCAATGGAGGATGAAGTGGAGTAATGCTGAAGTTTTATGTCTTTTCAGCCTTTGGGGAAAGCTTGTATTATAATTTTGTCTGCGTCCATTGCAAATCGCGATGTTTCTACTTCCTTTTCGACCGAAGCTTTTCGGGGTCAGTTCATCTACCTTGGGTTGTTTCACCTAGTGTATAGTGTAAATGCAGAAATCAGATATGGGTCACTTTTAAAAAAATGTGTGAACTGGATATAGTCAACAAATCAGAATTGGGCATCAAGACCTGCAGTGTAAATGCAGCCTATATGTGACCCTGGACCACAAAACCAGTCATACTTTTTGGATTTTGAGATTTATACATCATCTGAAAGCTGAATAAGCTTTCCATTGATGTATGGTTTGTTAGGATAGGACAATATTTGGCCGAGATACAACTTTGAAAATCTGGAATCTGAGGGTGCAAAAAAATCAAAATACTGAGAAAATCGCCTTTAAAGTTGTCCAAATGAAGTCCTTAGCAATGCATATCCACTTACAAAAATACATTTTTGATATATTTATGGTAGGAAATTTACAAAATATCTTAATGGAACATGATCTTTACTTAATATCCTAATGATTTTTGGCATAAAAGAAAAATCGATACATACAATGTATTGTTGGCTGTTGCTACAAATATACCCATATGACTTATGACTGGTTTTGTGGTCCAGGGTTACAAATGTATCACTTGTAATAAACCAGCAGGTGGCAATGTTGTACATACAGCATCTGCTATGGATTTTCACAATCATTCAGTCATAATATAACAAACAGTTTTAACAATTGCCATTGTACATAAACTTAAGTCATTGATTGTTAAACAAGATTGTGGACTGTCTCCTCAGAGTCTTCTAGTCCTCAGCTACCTCATCATCATCTTCGGCGTCATGTGTAAGTCCACTTAATCCTGTCTTTCATTAACTCTAGATATAAACTTTGAAAGATCATTCATCATCGCCTGCTATGACAGATGTGAAATTTTTGCAGCACGGGAGGCAAATGTATTTTTAGAGAACGAAAGGGGCAACCCAGGGCCATAATTAAGAAAGTAGTTAAAATATTGTTTTCATTACAAAGCAAAACAAAAATGCTTTTCCCACTCACTTCAAAGTGGTGTATGTATGTGAGGACTAAACCACAGTGCTGGAACGTAGCATTTTAGTCTTAATGAAACACAAATGCGGAAAGTGTGCAAAGTCTGAGACGTCTAGAGCTTCTCTACAGTGAATTCTGTCAATTATCCAGCTCTGATAATTATGAGCTAGAGATGGAACATAAACCATGGAGCACTTTGAACTAAATTGGGAAACGTCATGTCTGCCTGCATAGTCTGTGTTTATTATAGTTTACTGTGCATGGGTATGTGATTATGGAATTACATCTTTAACATCTTCTGAAATGTATTAAAACAAATATATGTAACTTTTGGTGGGATTCATGTAACAGTCTGAAGAACTTTACTCAATTATGAGTAACAAATAGTGACTAACAAGCTCAACGTACACCAAAATCACACTGTAAAAAAGTTGTAAAACAAAATAAAGATTATTGAAGGATGTTTTACTAGGGAAAAAAAACTGAAAGTTTAGGTTTTTTAGATTTTATTTCACTTAACATTCGTTTTATTTTAAGTAACGAAAGTGGATTTTTTTTAACGGTTTTGGTTAACTATAATAACTATAATAATAAATATAATATAATGTTGTGTAGACTGTCTTTGGTGCATTAAAAAACATGGAAACTTTGTCTAGAACAGGCACACACACTTTCGCAGTGCTTCGGCTGGTGTGAACAATTATAGGCAGAAATTCCTTGTCATCACTCCCGTCTTTGTTTGGATAATACTTTCCACCTCACTCCAGGGACTCAGCATCCCCAGCAGTTGATTTATTCCACACTGAAGGTATGCAGTGACACAACAGTAACGCATGACTGCTGCAAACGCACACTCACACAGACGCTGTGCTCTTGTTTTGTCTGGATGTGTGCCGCTGCTGGTATTTTGCTTATCAATGTTAACGAAATGTTTTGTGCAATATAAAGATATCATTTGTATGGTGCATGTGAGGTAGATGAGGTATTCTCTGAACTGTAAGAGATTAAACAAAAGTCTTGTACATCTAAAACATCTATGATTCAGAAGACAGCATGTTTATGCTACAGGGCCCCAGGTTACGTACAGATGTAAACGTTTGGAAGCATTTAGATCTGTTTTAAAATCTAGTGAGCTGCTTACTGCCTACATAGGCAGCTGCCTTTTGAGGCTGGATGCTAATTGAAATGGATCTGTTTTAAGAGATTTATGTACATTTGTCAGTTTTAGTATAGTAAATTAACAGTTAAAGGTTTAGTTCACTTCAGAATGGAAATTTCCTGATAATTTACTCACCCCAGTGTCATCCAAGATGTTCATGTCTTTCTTTCTTCAGTCGAAAAGAAATTAAGGTTTTTGAGGAAAACATTCCAGGATTTTTCTCTATATAGTGGACTTCAGTGGGGTACAATGGGTTGAAGGTCCAAATTGCAGTTTTAGTGCAGCTTCAAAGCGCTCTACACGATCCTAGCCGAGGAATAAGGGTCTTATCTAGCGAAACAATTAGTAATTTTCTAAAAAAAAAACTAAACAAATTTATATACTTTTTCGCCCTACCGCGGTACTTCCGCCTACATCACGCATGACCTTTCTAGCGGATTGCAGAGCAGTGCAAGACGAGCATTTGTGGTTAAGTATATAAATTTTTATTTTTTTAGAAAATGACTGATCGTTTCACTAGTTAAGTCCCTTATTCCTCGGCTGGGATCATGTAGAGCCCTTTGAAGCTGCAGTGAAACCTTCAACCCGTTGTACCCCACTGAAGTCCACTATATGGAGAAAAATGCTGGAATGTTTCCCTCAAAAACCTTTTTTTTTTTTTTTTTTTTGACTGAAGAAAGAAAGACATGAACATCTTGGATGACATGGGGGTGAGTAAATTATCAGGAAATTTTAATTCGGAAGTGAACTAATCCTTTAATAAAATTCCTTTCAATGTTATACTATTATGCGATATTAGAGATTATTAAGGCCCATTCACACCAAGAACCATAAATATAAAGATAACCATAACAATAACTATATTAGCATCCACACTAACGAACGATAACGCTCTGTTCATCCTAAGCATGTGCTGCAGGTTTGTTGTCTGCCACTTTAAATGCTCGAGCTCTTTAAAGCGGAATTGATTTTGATTGGCTGTCAATGTTTTTATCGTTCATCAGCTGGAAAAACTTGTTCTGAAAGTGATTCAAACGATGATATAATTTCTCTGTGCCGTTATTGTTATAGTCGTGGTGTGGACTCTGCTATTCTTTTATATTTAGAACAATTTTTAGAATTTTATCTTTATCAACTAGTAAAAAACTATAAAGGCTCGTTCTCATCAAGGACAATAACTATAATGCCAATATAGTTATTGTCCTTGATGAGAACGAGCCTTTATAGTTTTTTACTTATCAGTGTCAGTCAATATTGGATATATTTGTGCATGTGCTTTTTTTACATTTAGATTACCTATGCCCTAATCTAACACTTAAAATCATTTAATCATTTAATAATCATTTAATAACTATTTTCATTTTTAGTATTTTAATTTAATTCACTTAAACAAAATAGCGTAGAATTTTAATAGGCCAATTATCAATATTGACCAGTTTTTTGTTGTACGTTAAATTTATCTGCCATTCAAAAGTTTGGGGTCAGTAAGACTTTACTGAAAGAAATTAATAATTGTATTCAGAAAGGATGCATTAAATTGATCAAAAGTGACAGTAAAGACTTTGTTACATTAAGAAATATTGGTAACGCTTTAGTATAGGGAACATGTATTCACTATTAACTACGACTTTTCCCTCAATAAACTCCTAATTTACTGCTTATTAATAGTTAATAAGGTAGTTGTTAAGTTTAGGTATTAGGTAGGATTAAGAATGTAGAATAAGGTCATGCAAAATAAAGCATTAATATGTGCTTAATAAGTACTAATAAACAGCCAATATTCTAGTAATATGCAAGCTAATAAGCAACTAGTTAAAAGACCCTAAAATAAAGTGTTACCGAAATATTTTTTGAATAGCAAATCATCATATTATAATGATTTCTAAAGGATCGTGTGACACTATAAAGACTGGAGTAATGATGCTGAAAATTCAGCTTTGCCATCACAGGAATAAATTACTTTTTAAAATATGTTCAAATGGTTATTTTACATTCTAATAATATTTCGCAATAATACTGTATTTATAAACATTTTTTCTTAGCATTGCCTGCCACTTTGAATTTTCTAACCTATTGCAGTGCTTTCTGGGATTGTATTCTCTGTGAAGAGTATATGTGATTCTGCTTTAGAATTTGTGAAAAAGATGTTATCTTAGTAAGCATCAAGATTAAGTTGCTTGGTGGAAAAACCTTTATGTCAGGAGCTTCCCTATGATGCCTTAAAATGCTGCCTTTTGAGGCAGTTAAGTAGGATTTTTTGCACAAGGTTATTTTTTTGTACATTAAAGGCTTTCATGTCTTATATTGCAAGAGCACATTAAGTCAGCGATGGGTCTGCAAGTGTAATGACCACTTTTTTTATATTGTCCAGCTGATTAAAGAGTTCAAAATACATCAGACTAAATTGAGTGTACCGTTAACAAGATTATTTTCAAAGCCTCGCCACCCTCTCGTTGTCGGCAGGTTCTAAATTCTCAGAGAAGACTCAAACAAATCACAATGAAATTAGTGTCTTCATGTCATGTCTTATTTTTCAGCTTTGCTGGATCGGCAGTCCTGGCAGATTTACTAAGGAATGGCAGTGTAGCGTTTAAAGAGCCTGCAGACACCTTTGTTTCCCCCTGCATCAGTTCCTTCCAAATGGAACAGAAGAAAAGCCCACTCTGCAGTCTCTCGCTTTACTATGGCAAGAGTTCAGATCCCTGTCAGGCCAATCAAGGGCTATTCCAAGTCTTAAAGTCCACTTCTGGCTCGGGCATTGGCACATTTGTGAAACAAGCAGCTTTAAGCTCACATAAAAGAAGAAATTAGTCAAAGCTCTGTGGGAAAACACTTACAGAAAGACATTCAATGGAAGCCCAATTAATTAGGATGGGTTTTTATGGGCACAGTTGGTTTCTCGCACATCGACTTTCTTATGGAAAAGCGCTCGGGGAACTTACATTGATAATATCAGCCAATGATTCTTCATAGTCTTTCCCATCCATTGATAGAGTATCAAGGGGGACTGTTATACACTAAATTTAAGATTTATGTATTTAAATTGCATAAAATTTCTATCCAATTGGATTACACCGTTTTAACACAGTCAAACTGTAAACTTAATGTGATGCATATTGGTCAGTCATACATAAATAAAAAAGATAAGAAACAGGTACACTACCGGTCAAAAGTTTGGAATAATTACGATTTTTAAATGTTTTAGAAAGAAGCCTGCATTTATTTGATCAAAAATACAGTAAGATATAGCAATATTGTGAAATATTATTACACTTTAAAATAATCATTTTTGAATATATTTTAAAATGTAATTTATTCCTGTTGTGGCAAAGCTGAATTTTTTGTAGCCTTTACATTCCGATTGATGAATCCAAACATAGTGTTTACATGAACGCAAAATAAAGTGATCGTGTTGATGTAAATGATTCAAGTACAATCTTCAATTTGGAATTGATATTTTGACATGCGCACAGATATACAGAATTTCCCACTGTTGGTTTGGAGACTTAATATTTATCTATTTCATGTCCTAATTAGGAGACGATGAGCACATGACGCTTTGTGCCATGCTGCTTATATTTATCAGTAAAAACGCCCCTAGCCACTCCCAAAACAAGGCGTCAGGTGATGAGAGTCTGAAGCAAGGACTTAAATTGTATTTGGTCAATTCATTCCAATTGGCGTGGTTACATGTGACTTTTTTTTTTTCGTCTGTGCTACTAGTCTGATTGCAAAGGGATTATTATGGTCCATATAAATGCAGCTAGTGTCACATGATCCTTCAGAAATCAATCTAATCTACATTCTAAAAAGAACTGTAGAAAAACTGAACGAATTTACACAGTAAAATACCGTTTTCCATTGAAACAGTAATATACCGTAAAACAATGCATTCTGGGTAATATCATTAGTAATATTAGTAATATTATTAAACTACAAATATTACCCAGAATGCATTGTTTTTACAGTATATTACTTCTGTATATTACAATGCATTCTGGATAATATTATTTGTTGTTTTCGAGAAAGTAGCCTATAGGCCTCTTTTCTTAAAATGACAAATATTACCCAGAATGCATTGTTTTTATGGTATATAATAAATTAGTTTCGTTTTTTTACAGTCATTTTTTTACTGATTTGGTGCTCAATAAACATTTCTTCTTATTATTATTATTATTATTATTATTATTATTATCAATGCTTAAAACTGTTTTTGCTGCTTAATATTTTTGTATAAAAATGACAGAAAATTACCTAATAAATGTAATGTGTATTAAATTGACAATAACCAGGTTTATATATTTATCATCAGTAAATCCAGTCTCACTGAATATTCGTTTCACAGCCAGCCATATTTTAAACATGTTCATACTTTTTAACTGAATAAATCTGAAATTTGAATACTGAACAAAACAGATTTATACTGATTCTAAGCAATATAAATATTGAAAATACGATTAATTAAATAATCATATTTTCAGTATGCCTGTTTCTTACCTGCTTCATATATGTATGATTGACAAATATGCATCTCAGTTAAACAACAAGTTTATTGGGTTGTTCATGTTAAAACTGTGCAATCCAAATGAATGGACATTTTATTATGAAATTCAAATACATAAAAAATATGGTAACACTTTAGTTTAGGGTTTGATTCTCACTATTAACTAGTTGCTTATTAGCTTTCATATTACTAGGATATTGGCTGTTTATTCGTACTTATAAAACACATATTAATGCCTTATTCTGCATGACCATATTCTACATCCCTCAATCCTACCCCATACCTAAACTTAACAACTACCTTACTAACCATTAATAAGCAGTAATTAGGAGTTTATTGAGGCAAACGTCTTAGTTAATAGTAAGAATTGGACCCTAATTTATAGTGTGACCAAAATATATATTTGGCCTGCGCTCTTTTTTTGTGTTTACCTTTATATATCTTTATCTTGAATGATACGTCCCAGCCAACTCATATCAGCATTAACATTATTGCAGCTGCCATATTGCCAGGAGTTACCCCCTCAGCCCTGAACCACACACCCTGTAGCCCAGTCCGAAAAGAAAGACTTTCCCACGGTGGACAGCTGTGTTCTCATGTACAATGCTGCGTGTGTGTATGAAGTGGCCTCTGGCTCTCTCTCTCAGCTGGACCAGACCTGTGATGATGAATGAGGCATGTAATATCACCACACTCTCTGGTATTTCACGAACAAGGCAGTGTCCACATTCCTGTGCCAAGTGGACCTCCCTTTTTCACAAACACATGCTGTCCATGCTTGCACGAAGCCTTATGGGAGAAATCTCGTGTTGACACCATGGAGCGTTCGAACACAAAAAGGTGCGTTTCAGGGCTTTTAATTGCGACTGATAAGTTGTTTCCCACTGGGCCTCTTCCCACATTAGCAGCTCAAACAAAAAGACGAGGCAATTGAGAGATGTAAAGTGAGTCAAGTAAGAGTTTCGTGGATGAATAGGCCAAGTCTAATTCCTGCCATTAGCTACACTTACTTGTCTTACAAGGTGTTTTTTTGTGTGTGTGTCCTTCCACACGCAGTCAGCTGGCTGTGCGGTCTCAGCGTAAGTGGTACATTTGGTATATAACACCTACTGCCACAGGCACGGGTGGGAGGTGCTGACCTCATGGAGCGCAGCTCACTTTACCCCGCTGCTCCTCGTTCTTGCTGGATCATGATGTTTGTGACATGAGAACGAAACTCCCTGTGAGAAACATGCTTTGTCAAACTGGCATTATGAAACAGACAGTTGAAATCTGAGTGAAATCGGATTTGATGAGCCGTGTTAAAGCTATTACACGCACAACTGACCCTACATCTATTGAGTTATATAATAAATACACCTAATTGGTACAAAATGTTAAATTGACTACAGTATCACTTCTGCTTGCTGTTAGGCTGATGTTATATAGCTTAAAAAAACAGTACGCTTTGCTTACTCGTATAATTGAGCTGAACTCTGGGAAACAACCCAGCTTTAACCCAGCGGCCCAGTTGCGTGTTGTAGAGGAACAGCTGTAGTGTAAAGAGAAGCACATCTCTCAGATCCAGCCATCTGCACCTGTTAGCTGGCTGCAGGCGACCATGCTGTGAGCATATGCTGTGAGGGGGTCACCAGTGACCTCAGAGAGTATAGAGTTGCCCATCTCAGTGCTGTTAGCTTTATTTTTCTCTCTTGATGTATTTTTTCTTCTCTGCTTTCCTTCTGTCAGTCTGTTTGTAATGCCAGTGTAACAGAGGCCAGCTAGTAAAAAGCTGTGTGGGTAAATCTCACTCCCCTGGCCTGAAGAGGCGCACTTGCGACTGCTGTGGTCTTTAGCGTCCTTGTTAGCGCATCTGCCTCCCATGCTGAAGATGCCAGTTCGAAATCCCGCTCGGAGCGGGTAGAGTAGAACTGGTTAGATTTGATGCCGTGACCCGGATGGGAGTGAAGTTTAGGGGGATGAGTGTAATGGAAGCTAGTAAGAGCTGGGCATATAAACTTAATAGCTCTTGAGGCACACTGGCGACTGATGCTAGAGGCTGTGGTCTTTAGCGTCCTTGTTAGTGCATTTGCCTCCCATGCTGAAGATGCCGGTTTGAATCCCGCTCGGAGCGGGTAGAGTAGAACCAGTTAGATTTGGTGCCCTGACCCGGATGGGAGTGAAGTTTAGGGGGGTGAGTGTAACGAAAGCTAGTAAGAGCTGGGCGTATAAACTTAATACCTCTTGAGGCACACTGGCGACTGATGCTAGACGCTGTGGTCTTTAGCGTACTTGTTAGCACACCTGCCTCCCATGCTGAAGATGCCGGTTTGAATCCCACTTGGTGCGGGTAGAGTAGGACCGGTACATTTGGTACCGTGACCCTGATGGGAGTGAGGTTTAGGGGGGTGAGTGTAACGTTAAATAAGCTGTGTATATAAACTTAATACCTCTTGAGGCACACTGGCGACTGACGCTAGAGGCTGCAGTCTTTGTTGTCCTTGTTAGCGCACCTGCCTCCCATGCTGAAGATGCCAGTTCGAATCCTGCTCGGAGCGGGTAGAGTAGGACCGGGTACATTTGGTGCCGTGACCCGGATGGGAGTGAGGTTTAGGGGGGTGAGTGTAATGGAAGTAAGCTAGTAAGAGCTGTGCAAATAAACCCAATACCTCTTGAGGCACACTGGCGACTGATGCTAGAGGCTGCGGTCTTTAACGTCCTTGTTAACGCACCTGCCTCCAATGCTGAAGAGTCTACTTTGAATCCTGCTCGGAGCAGGTAGAGTAGGACCGGTTAGATTTGGTGCCGTGACTTGGATGGGAGTGAGGTTTAGGAGGGTGAGTGTAACGTAAGTAAGCTAGTAAGAGCTGTGCATATAAACCCAATACCTCTTGAGGCACACTGGCAACTGATGCTATAGGCTGCGGTCTTTAGTGTCCTTTTTAGCACGCCCGCCTCTTATGCCAGAGACGCCCGTTCGATTCCGGCTCAGAGCGGGTCAAGTAGGACCGGTAACACTAGTAATTAGAGAGAACTGCTGCAATTAAATTGTTTAAGATGGTTTAAGTGGTTGATCACCTGGACTGTTCAAAGTTTTTTTTTTTTTTTTTTTTTGTCAGAAAGATAGATACAGTTTAGGCCTCTTGAATTAACCCTGTTCTGTTTATAGTCAGCGTAACCCTTTTAATATTTAAAAAAAAAAAAAAAAAAAAAAAAATGAAATATAAGGTTGATACTTCAAGACTTACGTCAGCTTACATCCTCTATAAAAATGTAAGAAATTCAGTGAGTTTTCTGATCCAGTTACAATCATCTGCTAATAATAATAATAATAATAATAAGGTTATAATAATAATAATAATAATAATAACCTTTTGTTTTAGTCATATTATTAATATAACTTTTGTATTATTTCAATTATTTTTGTAGTTTAATGTTATCAATGTCTATGAAATAATAATAATAATTTATATTATTATTATTTTATAGACATTAAAATAAAAACATTAAAGTACAAAAATAATATAAATAATACAGAAGTCATATTAATAATATTATTAAAAACAATAGGTTCATTTCAAAATGCTTATTATTATTTATTTTTTTACACAGTCATCATCAGGATCCTTGGGGCTCAAAAAACAAAAGCAATAGCCAGGCTCATCATAACATGAAGGTTAAAATCATCCTTTATCTCTCTCTCTCTCTCTGTTTCTCTCTCAGAGGATCTGGATGACCTGCGAATGGAGGGGGTTACTGGCCTGTTGCCGTCTGGCAGTAAGTTCAGCCAGGGCCGCAGCTCCTACTGTTCAGAACCCCAGGCCAAAGTCACTCTCAACATCTGCTCAAGGTGTGCAAGGTAAATATTTACACAGCTCAATATTTACCAACAGCTCTACTCTACTCTACTCAATAACTTCACTAGACCACTAGAGCTGCCCCTCAGTGTGTGAGGGTTGCCATTTCTGCAAACCTCCATTTAACAAGTCAAGAGGTACACACAATGTGAACAATGTCATCATCAGGTCTGCACTAGAATGCACTGTCATATATCTTAGTCAAGTCACGAGTCACGTATCCTGACCTCTGTTTGCTGAGAGACCGCCACCGAACCCCTTTCAGCCGGATATGAGGGCCACACGCAGCATTCCAACAATCTAGAGTTAAAGCTCTGAGAGCTAAAGGTGAATGACTACACGCTGAGGTAATGCACAACATCTTACTGAGGTGACTATGAGATGTGCAGTTATCTTAAGACTGGGTGTTTCTTCAACTATGGGCACTTTTGGCCCTTTGGATTTTTAGAAAATGAACTCTCTTAAAGGGTTAGTTCACCCAAAAATGAAAATTCCGTCATTAATTACTCACCCTCATGTCATTCCAAACGCGTAAGACTTTCGTTCATCTTCGGAACACAAATAAAGGTCTGCTTGATGAAATCTGAGAGCATTCTGTCCCTCCATAGACAGTCAGGTACATTTCCACCACAGTGTCATTTCTAAAACATTTCAAATTAGCATTCTGTTTCAGGAATGGTGACTGTGGTAATGACATTCTTGTCTTTGGAATAAAATGGCAGACTCCTTTGTCTAGCTAAAGATAATTTCACAGCTACAATTTTATGTATCCTACATAAACACAATTAAATAATATTTTCACACTTTCTGCATTATCTGACACCTTGACTGGAAATTACGCATTGTAAAAATATTTTGTTCAAAAACCTCACTAACATCAAACTTTTGAAGACATAAATCATTTTCACACAATAAAAATATTAAATGGTTTGTCTATTTCTCTTTGTTTAGATGATAACATTTTTAAACACGTACTAATGATTTTACATAAAAGGCAGTTAAAAAGCAACAGAAATAAATGAAGGAAGACATTTTTTTTTTTTTTCTTCAAATTTCAAATCTGTTCACCCCAGGACATGAAAGTATCCAAAGTTGAAGAAATACCATCTGTGGATGAGAGAAAGCACACATATCTTAAAAGCGTTCTAGAAATCTGATTGTATTCATAATATTCACAAACAAAGATAATCTTCATTATCTCTTGTTTTCTGTTTTTATTTCCTGTTTTGTAGTTTGTGGCTGGACAAAATGATCACATTTCACACTGTTGGCTGTGATAGGGTGACTCAGTGCTCATATCCGATGCCAGGCTCTGATAAAAAAAGAATCCGCTGGGTTAGATGGCTGCCACGCTCCTACATTGCCCCACATTTGTTTTGTTTGGCTTTTTCTTTTTTGCTTTTCATTTCTGCTCCCCATCAGTTTCATCACGGATACTTTAGGCATTCTTCACAGTCTACGAGATGCTGAACATATCTTCGCGCTGTAGGTTTGCTGAATGCTTATCACAAGATCACAGTTTGTTTGCTGACTGTTTATCACATTGATGTGGAAGTTCATTTGTTTATATCACAGGTTAAATGTGCAGGATTGTGAATACGGCCCACCCCGCTTACATATTTTGTTGATCTTTTACTCCACATTAGTGATGTCCAATTGATGAATGAATCAATGTTTTGATTCTGAGCTTTACAAAACCTGAACAATTCATTTGAATGATTCATTCATAAATCCGACTGAATCAGTGATTCACTAACTGGCACTAAGTGTCTGTTTGTACACCTGGAATCTTTTCAGTGCCATATAGACTTGCCTTAAGACTTGCCAAACAGCAGCAGCTATATAACGTGAGGAAACTGATGCCCATCTCTCTCTCTATGTTTTTCCTTTTCCATTTCTTTGCCTGGGCATGCGGCTACTTGGAGGACGCAGGCAGCATTCTTCACATTTTCTTAGGCTCAGACTTTTATCTCAAGTGGTCAATGAGTGAAGAACATCATGCTTAACAGCAGTCCGGACAGTCCGAATGTTAGACAGTCATAAATTGTAACATTATACTTAAACCCTTCAAGTTCATTTAGTGGATTCACTGATTTATTGTTGGCATCTATATGGGCAATAATCCTAACGCCACTTTTATTCTTTTATTCTTCTAAGCTGAATTTCAGCATCATTACTCGTCTTCAGTGTCACATGATCCTTCAGAAATCATTCTAATATGCTGATTTGGTGATCAAGAAACTTTTCTTATCATTGATCATCTTATGAATGTTGAGAACAGTTGTGCTGCTTAATATTTTTGTGGAAAAGCATTAATTTATAATTTTAAAAAGATTAAATATCTTTTATATATATATATATATATATATATATAGCTTACACCAAACACGTTTGTACATCTTTCAAAAAAAAATTCCAGTTGACAAAAAATTCTGAAAAAATCATATGAAAATTAGGCTCAATACATTTAGAATGAACTGAATATGTATCGCTTACAGCCTCATTTTCATTTAGGATCTAATTAAATACAGCACATTATGTTTTATTAATTCAAAGCATTGCAATAATAAATGCAATATAATAAATAACTAATGAATACAACAAAATAGTGAATGCAACGTTATTTTTTCCTATTTCTTATTTTGTCTAATTATTCATAGTTTATTTATATACTCAAACGTTCTCTCACAAGATGCAATACGCCTGCAAATATCAGTCACAATGAAACTTAAACTGGCTATGAAATGTGAAAAACTTATGTGTTCTTAGCCTTACTAAATCTTCTGCAGGGATCCGCTGTCCTATAGTTCACCACTGTCGCAAAGGTCATGGGATTTATTCCTTATCTGCTCGTATCTGTCCTCTTCACTTGATGGATGAGTTGAGAGACTAGCCACACATGCTTAGGAAAAACAGCTAGTAGCACAATCACTCTCTGATTTCATCTGCTCCTTAAATTGGCTACAAATATGACACTTCTGCATTACATATAGGGGTATGTGAATGTGAAAAAAAAGTGCATCTGATCCAGTGCAGGAAAATACTGGGGCAAAATTATAGCAAACCTTTTATAGCAAACCTGAGCCACAGCTACCAAATGCATTCAAGATCTGACACCTCTCTCGTATTATGAGGGGACTGACCCAATCAAGCACAGTTGTATGAGTCATTGACCATCATTATTTTAATTACTCATTCAAAATGATGGTGTATGAAAAGGAACTGCTCAGATGGTGGACTAAACCCGATCTGTTTTTTCTCAGTGGCTTCTCTACATATGAGAAAGAATGAAGAGGATAAATTAGAGAGAGAAAAATTAAGTTACAGAAACTTCAATGAAAAGGCAAGGAATAACAGGTAAAGCAGTAAAAAGAGAAGGGGTTGTTTTCTTTTGTCATCATGCTTATTAGCTGGCTTGACTGCTTACAGGAAAAGGCACGCAATGGCAATGCTGAGAAATGTGAAATGAATCAAGCCTATCATTTGCTAACTGCAGCATTTGGTGATTTACAGTTCTGAAATGAAACCGCTCCAAAATAACAGTTTGAGAATACAGCATTGTTGAAGAATAAGGTATGACAATTACCATGCTGTAGGTCTTCATTTTCCAGTCCTCTAGGAAATTTGTGAGACTGAAAGGTTTTAATTGGATGCTCCTACTCAAATCACATGATCCTGGCCACACAATTCTGAAGTGCGCACTAAGAAAAGTCTATAAAAATAAGGCCCAATGTACATTTTACAATTTTTTTTTTTCTCATATTTTGAATTGCACTTTGCATTGTTTTGAGTTTTGGGGTTAAAGAAAATGTCCATAAACAGAAAATTACTAGTAGCTTTTATGCTTTTCTACAATTTTTTTTTTCTTACAGTGTGGGTCCTTTTTTTAAAGCACACTTTATTGGTTTTCACTGCCTAAAAGCATCACGGTAGTCCATAAGACAGTCACAAAGGGCTAGTTCACCCAAAAATGGATAATGGATTTCTTTCATTGACCACAAAAGGGCATTTTAGACATTATGCTCACGCTACTCTTTGTCATGTACAGTACAGTGTAACGATCATGTTCTGCTTTGGTTCCGAGTTCTCGTCATTGTTTGTTACTGTGGTTTCTAATTAGTTTCACACCTGTTCCTTGTTTAGTTAATTATCATTCACTGTGTATATAAGCCTTTAGTTTTCCCAGTTCTGTGTTCGTCGTCATCAATGTAGTTGCTTTGTTGATTCTCTGTGTTCTTCCTGCGTCTCGCTCTTTATTAGATTAAGCTACACAGTGTAACTGTGTCAAATGGAGGACTGGGACAAATAGCTTCCAAAATGGCAAATAAGCATAACATCAGAACAGTAGTCCATATAACTCATTTACTATAATGTGAGTCTTCTAAAGTCATGAGATGGTTAGTGTACGGAACAGACTGAAATTGAAGCCCTCTTTTCCTCCGCCACAACTCTAAAATCTTATTTGTGTGATTTGAATCTGCATCTTGGACAAATTTAAGGGTTAGTTCACCCAAAATTGAAAATCTTGTCATCAATTATTCACTATGTTGTTCCAAAACGATAAGACATCTTCGAAACCCAATATTTGTCCCTCCATTGAAAGTCTATTCACCCAAAACTCTGATGCTTCAACATGTTCATAAAAAGATTGTAAAATAAATCAATTTAATTTTTAATTTAAGTCTTCTAAAGAGATACAATTGCTTTATATGAAGAACAGATTTAATTTAGGCTTTTATTCACATATAAACATTGGTCAGCGAACGTACATGGATCACTCAAATTTGGTAAACGGAAGCTCAACCAACAACCGTACTTGCTTGACACGCGAGAACCAATGAAAACCATATTTGAGTGCTCTGTTTAGATGTAAATAAAAGCCTAAATTAAATCTGTTCATAATGTAAAGCCACCAATTCATATGGATTTATTTTACAGTCTCTTTTTGAGATCAGAGTTTTGGACGAAAAGACTTTCAATGGAGGGACAGAACTCTCTCAGATTTCTTTAAAAAAAAATCTTCGTTTGTGTTTGAAGATGACCCAATGTCTTATGGGTTTGGAATGATTCACTTTAATTTTTATAAAGAGCAGCATCAAATTGTGTTTTGGAACGACGTGTGTGAGTAACTAAGAGAATTTTCATTTTTGGATGAACTGTTCCTTTAAGAACAAACCCTCTTTAGGTAAGCTCCTAATCCTAGCATCCTCTGAGATAGGGCATCATAAATTATGGGTGTTTGAGACAGCTGCACTGTTTGGCGATTAGTAGATTGTTGTCAGGTCTTAAGCGTTCCCCTATGTTACGCTCTGTCTACATTCCAGCCTGCCCATATCCTCATCCTCCCCTGATAGTGATAAGACAAATAGACTGCTTTGGCACGGTCTCATCACCTTTTATGAATAGAGACTCACTGTCTCCACTTGTTCCCATCTAGCAAAGACACTGGGTTAAAATAGAGATTTTATTTGATACTGATCCATTACATAGAGTTCTTTTATAGCCTCAGCAGAGAGTTTGCTCTGAATGGAGAACATGATAGTATTTTCACTGTTATCTTTCACAGCTATCATAACTGTGGGGAGAAATGCAAGCCACTTATTTGAAATTAAAGCCTTTAATGCTCAATTTTTGTATTTTTTAGGCTTCAAGGGGACAGTCTAACTGCAAGGCCTGAAGAGGAACCAGCACCCCATGTCCCAGAGCAAGCAGTGCCAGAAATACCTTGTAAGTACCCACAGGCATAACTGAAATTCATTGGGCCTGGGGACAACATTTGTTTATAATGGGATATGAAGCCACACAAAAGGCCAATCCTGTCCAAAAAGAAAATGTATTGGGCTTTTGCACTTATACACAGTACCGTTCAAATGTTTGGAATAATTAAATCTTTTAAGTATTTTTGAAGGAAGTCTCTTATGTTCACCAAGGCTGCATTTATTGGATCAAATAAAGTAAAAACAGCAATATTGTGAAACATTGTTACAATTTATCTTTTTAAAGATAGTTTTATCATATTTCTGTCGTGACAACTCTCGGGAGATTGGTATGGTAATAGAGATTGGCATGATAATGGGTATGGCAATGTTAATGTAATTCGTCTTGGTGGAATAGATCTGCTATGCTGCTGCTGCACATGTAACATACATGAATTAACCCCCATAGCAGATCTATACAGGTGGAGCTGGGGAAGGAGGAGGGTTTCTGAAAGCATGCTGCAGACTGCTAACAGCAACACTACTGGTATTTTTTTTTAATGTTGAGCCGCAGCTCATTGGCCGCTGATGCAACAGCAACCAATCAGCTGTGCTATATAGATAATGAC
Source organism: Mylopharyngodon piceus (assembly GCA_039654765.1). NCBI lineage: Eukaryota > Metazoa > Chordata > Actinopteri > Cypriniformes > Xenocyprididae > Mylopharyngodon > Mylopharyngodon piceus. The sequence continues at coordinate 12,003,336 of CM077444.1, read as the reverse complement.
GTGATCGCTACCAAATGAGTTAAAGACCTATCAGCCTGCGCCATCTAGAGTTTCATGCCAGAACTAGGTAATTTTTATATTTTAATATATAATCCTTAAAAAATTAAGAGTTGCTGATGAATAGAAAGTTCACTGAACAGCATTTATCTGAAATAGAAATATTTTGTAACAATATAAATGTCTTTACTGTCACTTTTGATCAATTTAATGCATCCTTGATGAATAAAAGTACTAAAAGTAATTAAGTAGTAAGTTTCTTCTCTCTTTTTTTTTTTTTTTTTTAAATGTACTTACCCCAAACTTTTGAATAGTAGTGTATTATGGTTTCCACAAAAATGTTAAAGGATTAGTTCACTTTCAAATGAAAATTAGCCCAAGCTTTACTCACCCTCAAGCCATCCTAGGTGTATATGACTTTCTTCTTTCTGATGAACACAATCGGAGATATATTAATAAATATCCTGACGCATCCAAACCTTATAATGGCAGTAAACGGGATCAACGATTATGAGCTGAAGAAAGTGCCTCCATCCACATCCATACATCATAAACGTGTACTCCACACGGCTCCGGGGGGTTAATAAAGGCCTTCTGAAGCGAATCGATGCGATTGTGTAAAAAAATATCTATATTTAACAAGTTATGAAGTAAAATATCTAGCTTCCGCCAGACCACCTTCCGTATTCAAGTTGTGAAGAAAGTGTAAACTGGCATTGCATCAGTTACACTTTTTCCGTAAGTTGAATAGTAGGGAAGGCGTAGGACGTAGCGTAAGCAGTTTTACACTTTCTTCGTACGTTGAATACGGAAGGCGGTCTAGCGGAAGCTAGATATTTTACTTCATAACTTGTTAAATATGGATTTTTTTTTTTTTTACACAAATGCATCGATTCGCGTCAGAAGGCCTTTATTAACCAGAGTACACGTTTATGATGGATGGATGTGGATGGATGCAGTTTCTTCAGCTCATCCTCGTTGGTATCGCTCACTGCCATTATAAAGCTCGGATGCGTCAGGATATTTATTAATATTTCTTCGATAATGTTCATCAGATAGAAGAAAGTCATATACACCTAGGATGGCTTGAGGGTGAGTAAAACTTGGGCTAATTTTCATTTGAAAGTGAACTAATCCTTTAAGCAGCACAAAAGTTTTCAACATTGAGTGTGTTTACATGCATACATGTTTACATGTTCTTAAGCCGATTATTCTTAATAATCCGACAACGCAAGAGGTCATGTAAACGCGGTAACCCGTTTTCTTTTATCGGAGTAAGGTCATAAATGGCTTAAGCATAAACTGGTCAGAACAGGTAGTTTTTTGCCTCTTACTCCGATTTCGCGCAGCATGTAAACGCATTAACCTGCTTTCTGTTGGCTTATTGAAGTGCGCATGAGTGATGCGTGACAGAAACTCATCCTTAGTGCAGATTTAAACGCATCCAGACAGAGCAAGCATTTTGCAGGAAAGGAAGAAGGAAATATCGCAAACACAGACTCTTTCAAGACCCAGAAAATTGTAAAAATGTGTTCTCATCTCTCGTGCAGCAGAAGTCGAAGTGGTTCAGTCAAAACGCTGCATCTGTAACTACATGAGAGAATAATAGCCGTATTCTCACTGACATGTTGTAAGCTTTATTCAACATCACAACTGACATAACATATGGAAATGATACGCAAATTATTATTTTTGATGCCACTAAAGGGAAATAACCCGATTTATTAATAAAGTCATGTAAACGTGGTTTACTTGCGTTGTCAGTTTACTGGTTTGCATGTAAACGGGGAAAACTGGTTATTTCAATAAGCTGATATTTGTGAGTTATCAGCTTACTGGTGTGCATATAATCGTGCTCATTGATAATAAGAAAATTTTTTGAGCACCAAATCAACATTAGAATTCTGATTTCTGAAGGATCATGTGACACTGAAAACTGGAGTAATGGCTTCTTAAAATTCAGCTTGGTGAGCATAAGTTTATTCCAAAATTATTCCAAACAACTATTATAAATATTATTTATTTATTAAGTGCAAAAGGCCGTTTTTTTGTTTGTTTTTTTTACAAAAATTGTATTAACATTTTTTAATTGTTTGTAATTTTTTGCAATTGTTTGTAATGTAATTTTTTTGCAAAAAAAATTAAAAGTCTGTTTATTTTAACAGTTTTTTCAATTACATTGTAAATTTACTAGTTATTTTTTAGTTATAATTTGTTATTATTTATTTATCAATTTACGTTAAGTTTTTTTTAAATAAACTCTGTAGGGTTTAAAAGACTTTAGTGGGCCCCTCTTAACATAGGGCCGTGTAGTACCTCCCAAGCAGAACCGTAGAAAAGCCCACCCTGCTTTTCTCCTCTCAGATGATCCCGTTAAATCACATATCATATCCAGAAAGAGCAGATTCATGTGAGTACTGTATCATGTTATGGAGTCTGCTGAAAGGAGCAGGCAGTTAAAAATTAGTTTTTTGTTTGAGATTCACTCACTCTTACTGAGGAGAAATTTAATCTATCCATTGTCTCTTGAGGGGCCCTTTTGGTGTGGGAGCATATTGTGAGTGTGTGTGTGTGTGTGGTAAAGGCCTTATTGTGTTTTTGTTCTTCTGGATCAGGTCCATTACCCGCGGTGACAGAAACCCTGACAGCAGCAGAAGATCTGCAGACTGCCTCTCAGGTGACAGGGCAGGTAGGTGATCCTCACCCAGCAAAACTGTTCATTATATCGCTTTCCCCAAGTCATTAATGTCTACAGCATCATCTCCATTGTGAGCGCTGTCAGAGGGACAGTTAAAACCACTTACATCGTTCTCCAGGGAGGACTGGCCCCAGCGTGACTTGACTATTTGTTTCCATGCTTGTCAAACTAGAGGGGACGCTTACCTTGCCAAACAATGAATAAGAGCTTATCGTGTGTAAAAGGTACATTGCGTTTGATTAAGGAGCTATTAAAAAGGTGCAGGTTTTGGATGAACACAATCTTGGCTGTTTACCTGGTGAGAAAGCACGCAAGACTTGCGTTCTTCTTGCAGAGTATCGTATTGTTGATGGAAAAGTGTTCGTTTACATTCGAGAGAGAGGTCAATGAGGACACCTGTGTTGTAGAAATCCCCCATTCCATCAAATCTGTCAGCAACAGCCACCAGAGACCAGAACAGACTTCCAACATGGAACACAATAACAGGAGTCTGGAACCGTTCACACAGGACATGATGTTGTGTTCAAAGACCGCTGAGCAGAACACAAGGGTTTCAAGTCTGTCTGTCTGTTCATCTATCCTTCTATCTACGTGCCTCTGTGTCTATGTGTCTGTCTGTCGTTCTATCTATCCATCTATCTATCTATCTATCTATCTATCTATCTATCTATCTATCTGTCTGTCTGTCTGTCTGTCATTCTATTTATCTATCCGTCTATGTGTCCGTCTGTCTTTCTGACTGTCATTCTATTCATCTATAGGTCTGTGTCTGTCTGTCTGTCTGTCTGTCTGTCGTTCTATCTATCTATCTATCTATCTATCTATCTATCTATCTATCTATCTATCTATCTATCTATCTATCTGTCTGTCTGTCTGTCTGTCTGTTTATCCATCTATGTCTGTCTGTCATTCTATTTATCTACCGTCTATCTATCTATCTATCTATCTATCTATCTATCTATCTATCTATCTATCTGTCTGTCTCTCTATCCATCTATGTGTCTGTTGTTCTATCTATCTATCTATCTATCTATCTATCTATCTATCTATCTATCTATCTATCTATCTGTCTGTCTGTCTGTCTGTCTGTCTGTCTGTCTGTCTGTCATTCTATTTATCTATCCGTCTGTGTGTCCGTCTGTGTCTTTATGTCGTTTTATTTATCTATCGGTCTATGTGTCCGTCTGTCTTTCTGTCGTTGTATTTATCTATAGGTCTACGTGTCTGTCTGTCTGTCCGTCATTCTATTTATCTACGGTCTGTGTCTGTCTGTCCGACTGTCTGTCGTTCTGTTTATCTATCCGTCTATGTGTCTTTCTGTCTGTCGCTCTATTTATCTATACGTCTATGTGTCTGTCTGTGGTTATGTTTATCTATACATCTATGTGTCTGTCTGTCATTCTGTTTATCTATCCATCTATGTATCTGTCTGTCTGTCATTCTGTCTGTCATTCTTTAGTTCTGTCTATTGTTCTGTTTATCAATCAATTATGTATCCTGTTTGCAACCTAAGATTGAATTAAAATTGAGGAGTTGAATTGGATTTAAAAGCATTTTCAATTCAGTTCTGGCAGGAGCACAACTCTGGTATTTAGTACTCTACAACTGCACTGACGACCGTGTTCTTGCCATGTAGGAACAAAGCCATAGAAAAACAGTTAATAGACAGCTCAGACTTTTGTGAACAACCTATCTCCTTATATTCTGTGTCTGACTCTCAGAATCTCATGGGAATTTAACTGTATAGAGGTTTCTGTCACTACAGCAACCCCAAACTCCCTATAACCCATCATGAAGTGGTTATTTTTCTATCAGCAGCAGAACAGAGAGTGCAGCTATAATTACAGAGGAAAAGTGTTGGAAAAATCCTCTTTAGGAATCGCTGGCTGAGTCGTGTGTGGAGCTTATGGGCTGAACACTCCAGACAGAGTGGCAACACCAGGCGTGTGAGGCTTCTTCTTCGTCGCCCAGTGGGGACACCCAAGGAGTAGTGACTGCCCTGAGAAACCATACCACAGAGTAAACAATGCCGTCCGGACACCGTATAGGGCCACTTAGGTCTGCTTTCTCATTCACACAGAAACACGCTCTTTACTTTGGCGTGCATTTTTAAGACCTGTCTCTCTTTCTGAAAGGGAAAAAAAGAAAGGGAGAGACAGAGAAAGTGTGAAAGGAGGCCCCATCGTCTATAGATTAAACCATGCCAGTGAGTTTAGAGCAAGACGGCTAATGTTTCCCACATGAAGCGGCGATTGTGAAAGGATCAGATCACCTACTGCTGCTTTTTAAAGCTTAATGTGGTTGTTTTCTGGTTAATTGCTTATTTTGGGCTCTATTTGAAAGGCAAATGCGATTTGTCTTCCTAATAGCTTATTACTTTAACTGGTCCTCAGGGGTTCTCTCGTCTTGCCGCCCAGAATGGCACGGAAAACAAAACGTAATACTTTTATGAGCTGAGTCACTTCTTGGGACAACAATAGTCATGGGCACTGTATCTGTGCTGCTCTCATCCTGGCTGTAACACGTGTTCTTAGCCCCATAAATGATGATCGTGATGGGCAGAGCTGCTTATGGGCTTCAGATTGCATAGAGCATCTTGGGAGAATTTAGTTTGGTTGTTGGCCTTTGGACAACCTGTATTATTATTATTTTTTACATACATTCTGTTTTTATGATTTTTTTTAATAATCTGTTAATTTTATGAATGTTATACTATAACTAACTTATGTATTATGTAAGCAATAAGGTACAAGAGGCTGTGCTGTACCGTGAATAAGTCACGGCTGAAGGGCGTTGTTAGGCACGATGCAAAGCGGAGAGCCTGCAACCCCTTCAGCCGTGACTTATTCACGATACAACACTAGCCTCTCGTACCTTATTGCTTTTATAAAAATGTTACCACACAATAGAAATATTAAAGCCAAAAATATGTATCAATGCAACTTTCATGAAGTAAACTTTTACTAAAAGTCTTCCTTCCGCCGGAAAAAATAGTCCCTGAACGTGAACAGCAACAGAAGTTACATTATTACGCCATTAGTTGGCGGCAAAGACTGTCTTTATGAGTGAGTCAGTCAGTAGCGAAGACTTTGACATTGAAAAGACTGAATTGTTGTGAACACGGAAAAAGACGCAACTGACAAATGCTTTGACTAGCGCTGTCAGTCACGGAAAACCCCTTAACTGTTAAAAGGACAAGATAATACATCGGACATTTAAACAGATTTTTTATTATGAACATAGGACTGACCTGAAGGAAAATGCTAAATCTGAATGCAGGTAATAAACTCACTCACTCGATCTCTTTCTCACAACACTCTTCTACATAATACAGTAAGCTTCAATGAACAATATCAATTGAGAACAAACAGTTTACGTTGCTAAGAGTGGTGGCTAAGGGTGTTGTGTAGTGATACACAGAACCGTTGGGTGAAGCGGTCATAGCCGTGTTTTATCGTGAATAAAACACAGCTATTAACCAATCAGAATCAAGGACAGGAACTAACCGTTTTATAAATTACATTATATGATTTTGTTGTATTTTTCTTTTATTTAATATTATACGAAGCATTAAATATACCATAGCATTGAATGTTTCTTTGCTGTTGAACAGAATAATAGAACATTCATAAATTAAACAATTTAACTAATTAATTTTATATATATATATATATAATAAATGATAATTATGATTATATAATAATAATATATAAAATTATAATAAAATTATGATATGCTTATCAACTAATTACTAATTACCCCAAATAATGATTTTTTTCAAGACATTAAATTTTTATATAGGCAGTGGTTAATTCTGCTCAAGTCTGGCATGATTCTTTTTTTTTTTCTTTTTTTTTTTTTCCTAATTGTGTATATTTTTTTTGATAATTAATCACAGTGAATTAATGTGTTAAATTGATATTGCACTATTAAGTAGTTGTACTGTAGGAAGTCAGAAAAATGTCAGAAAATGTTTTAAAGCTAATTATTCATTCTACCAATTCAGACTATAATTCTGCTTTGTTTTCATAAAATGAGAATCAGATGGTAGAATTTAATGAAACCTCGTGAGCCTGACCTGGATGTTTCATTATTAAAGTGATTGAGAAGGAAGTATTTTATGTTTTTCTGCATATGCTAATTACGTCCATGTAACATAATGTCTGTATTACTGAAAGATTTGTTTATGTACGGCTAGAAAATCAGGATATGTGTTTTCTTTTTTCCTATGGGCTTCACTTTTGTTGTGACAGCCTCCCACCTTGGCAGATCTGAAATATTTCAGCTTCAAGCTTTTCTTTTAAGATTGGCCTTCTTGTAATATAAGCCATCGCACATTAATGGGTCTCTCTCATGTGGTTTCCGGTCTTGATTGTCTTAGTACTTTGGTGATATTAAAAAAACAGCCTTGAGGAGAGTTTGCTTTGACTGTGTGACCTAAAACGGTAAAGTTTGGAAATGGCTGTGCATTGGCCTTCCTGATCTTTCTGATTGGACCTGATCATTTATAACATGGAAGAATGTAGTTATTCTTGACACAGATGATGGTCTGTGTCATTACACATTTTTGCATGAAGACAAATCCTTTTTTCCCACATTTCTGGTTCTGGATTTGTTGTTTTGGTCCTCTAAACTGCAGTGTGAATTAATTCCATGTCTGATTACAGTGGGTTCCAAAAGTCTGAATCCACAGTAAAAATCTGTGATTCAAAGTCTAATGTAAACCTGAAAATAAACAAATTTGGGGATTTTAAACAAAGAAATGAAGATGCCAGCTCAAGTGAAAGCAAATTAAAGCAAAAGTGGGAGAAATCAAATACCAAACTCCAACATTCATGTTCATTTTTATTCACTTTCATTCATTTTCACTCAAATTGTTATTTTAATAATATAACTTGAAATGACTAAAGTTGCGTTGAAGAAAAGCATGTCAGTATGAAGATGCTCAATCTATTTGCATCTGTTTTTGTAGTAGTCTGTACTGTATAACATCCGCTCAGGAAGAATCGTAAATTAAATCTTTACTCTTATCGCCAAGTGAAAATGAGCATCCAATTTTGAAGTTGAAGAAAACAGTGTTGTGATATTGTTTAGTTGAGTGAAACAGCAGGGGTGGCCCCAATTTCTTCTTCTGATTGAGGTCCCTGAGCTCGTATGGGAGTCTGAGACCCTGCAGCTCCCCTTCAATTCAAACACTGAATGTAATTCAGGCAATTTATAAGATATATGCCAGAGGAGCTGACAGACTCTCCCATATATTCCACCGAGCCATCTGGTTCATGTTTTTCACTCATTACAAATTTCTGAAATGTTGTCCAGCTAACATAATATAGCTATAGCATTAACAAATTATTCAGCAGACCTCTAGAACAAAGATATTTGTCAGGCAAGATGCAGAAAAACACACTCCTAAATGTCACAGACCTGAATAAAGTCTGTTATAGAAAATATACAATGTTCACTGTCTAGATGGTTGTTTTTCAGCATGTTTTACATGTTTGACTTTGTTATAAACAAATTATTCAGACGTGAACTGGTTGAATGAAGTCATTTCAACAGGTTACGTATGGTTTGTGTGAGTTCTGCGGGCTCATGTTGTTTTCACATATAATCCAGGTGCACACAGTATGTCATGCTGTAGGGCCCTTCTCCTGTGGTTTAGGGTTTAGAGTTTAATCAGATAATAAATTTGTTATTGTCCATTTCCCTTTTGATTATGGCACAGCGCCTGTGAACATACATAATGTGCTTTTGCATGCTGCCAACTTGAGTAGATTTAATAAACCTTTGTGTTAGACTTCATTTCCGTCTGCAGTGCACTCTATCATCAAAGCACCATAGAGGAGGTTCTCTCGTGTATTTGTGTACAAATGAAATCTCTTAGTGCTGAAATTACATTTGATTTTATGGAAATGGAAGTTGGATAAAAAGGATGTACACAGATGTTTCTAATGGCTTTTAAGAGATACACATAATCACATGTGATTCATGGTTATTATCGTTAACTAAAACTAAAGCTAAAAACATTTTTGTTAACTGAAATAAAGCTGAACAAAATATAAATGTATTACATGAAAAACTTTAAATGAAAATTAGAAATGTTGCTTTAAAGGGTACATAACACACAGTTTCCGCCAATCTCATGTTAATCTTGAGTACCTATAGAGTAGTATTGTATCCTTCATATTCCTGAAAATTCTTTAGTTTTATCATATTTATAAAAGATAGATATGCTGTACCGACTTTTTCCGAAAAAAGCCGAGCTCCTGGAGGCGTGCCGTGGGCAGAGCTAGAGTCACGAGCACACGCAGCTTTTGCGTAGCGATCATCTGCAAGCTGTGACATCATTATAAATAAAAAGGGAACAAAAACGTTCGTGTTGTTTACATTATATGCACTTGCGCGCCGATTGCCAACAAAACACAGACATTTGATGCAGTTTTACTCACCGTCCGCGATCTGCAAATCTAGCATCGAACTGGGAGTTGTGTACAAAACATTCGTCACCGAAATTCCGGGAACAAACAAACATGCATTCACAACTCTGTTGCTGCCCCGGAAAAACAAACTTCATCCACTGTTCCCTTAACGCTGGGTTCTTTGGAAAGCTGGAAAAGGGTATCTTTCCCCTTACAACCAAAAACTGACATTGTTGAAAAATCTCTCGGCTTCCGTATCCCGAACGAAGCGCGTTGATGGGCGTGCTCTTGCTCTCACTCTGGGTGATGTGTGTGCACACGCTTATCAGGGAGAAGTGCCCAAACAAGGAATTCCGCCATTTATGACACGATACAGGGCCATACTTGAAAAAAAAACTTTCCGAAACGTATCCGAATCCGGAAGGAGTGTATTTGTCACAGAAATACTCCGTCCCCCCCTTTTTTTTAACAACCAACTGAAATAAGTTAAGTTAGTAATAGGTAAGTAATAAGTTAAGGGGCTATATGTAAGAATTTTTATGTATTAATAATTTTTTAATGAAGCTTGTAACGAAACTTAAAAACGAGACCTTCCCCGACTTCCTAGTTGTCTATAAAAGCATGTACACTGATATGACTGGGACTGGGGACATTTTTGCCAGGAAAATCAAAAGGATGTGATGTTTACGTGCGTTTCCTAGAAACTCTCTTCCGTTCAGTGACACATGAAATGCTTATACAATGTTCAGGGTAATGGCGAAAATAATCAAACCAAATCATAACAGTGTAAGGTAACACTTTATTTTGATGGTCCACTTTAGACATTCTACTAACTATAAGTAACTTTGCAGCAACTACATGTCAACTAACTCTCATTAGTGTATTACTAGACTGTCTGCTTAATATCTGCTAACACTTTATTTTGATGATCCCTCAACAGACATTCTACTGACTATAAGTTACTTTGCAACTACATGTCAATTTATTCAACTAACCCAAACCGTAACACCTAACTTAAACCTAACAGTCTACCAATACTCTAATGAGAGTTAGTTGACATGTATTTGCAAAGTTACTTACAGTTACAAATCTGACCATCATAATGGACAAAAGTGTTGCTTCAGAATTAACTTGAGACAAAACAAGATGTCTAATCAGTAACTTCCTTTCACAGACTTTGAACTCAAAGAAAAAGCAAAAAAGGAAGAGAAATAATATATTGGACTGTTTTTATGACAATCTCTCACATCCAGCAAACAAACAGTGGAACAGGCTTTCAACTGGTTTTAGCAGCCCAGCCCAGAGGGTTTGATGCAATGCTGTCGGTGGTATTTGCTTCCTTGCGCCGGGGTGGGCCACCGCTCTTTATTGCGACTCCTTTTCCTTGTGGCAGGTCGGTGTGGGCAGAACACAAGCCTCAGCGCTCTGTGTACATGCTAAACATCACTGTGGCTTGAGCCTGCGGCCTTCAACATGGCCGTAAAGAGCGAGCGCACGCAGATGTCACAGCAGGCAATGAGCCAAGGCAATGTTGTCCCTGTGCGGTAAATAGACACAGGCCAATCGCAATGGCAAATGTATATCCTCGACTTTCCCTTGTGGTTTTTGAACCTGCTTCCAATGAACTGGACTTTTCTAAACAATTATAGTGGCGTTTGATGTTCAGAAGAGAAACTCTGCAGCTTTAATAGCCTGTTTAATGGCCTTTGAGAGTGAAGTGTTAGTGCTTTTCCTGTGAGGATTGAGGTGAATGGTGGATCGGTCGGCAGTGGTTCAGCCTTGGATTCTGAACACGAGCACACACGCACAGCATGAGTACTTAAAATGCAAACGGTTGTTGAGTGGTCTCATATTTATCCTCAATCTGCATTTCATTTCTGAAGCAATTGGATCCATGTTTGTGAGTGGACGGAATCCCCATTAAAAGTGGTTGCAAGCTTTGGTGGACCAGTCGGATTGCTCTTAATCCACAATTGCTCATTGCAAATGTAAAACAGCTTTATTCATTTGGCCAGTATACGGCTTGTCTCTGATCGGTTCACAGGAAATTTATTTGTTGAAACTAGTTTGACTCATTCTGTTCCGAGTCTCACGCACACATCAGGATCAATAAAGACAAATGTCGTTGCAAACCACAGTCGTGCTGAAGGGAATAGCATTACGCTTCCCAAGTATTGCTTCAGTTAGCAAGTATCTAAGATCTGCTATGGGTTTGTATAGACAATGACGATCTTAAGTGGAACCAATAAACCACAAGAGAAAGGATTGGGCCAATAAGGCGGAATCAGAAATAAATCATACTTGAATATTAATGCTGACATGCATCTCTTAACAGCAGCCTCATAGTTTATGAAATTGTTTCTGTTAACTGTCATTCATATTTATTTGTTGTTACTGTAAATGTAGACGCTTGTCCATAGAGAAACGTCAAAACATTTGTGAGGGAAGAGTTTCTTCCCGGCATGTTTGGATGAATGTCTCTTTGAGGGCTTGTGTGTTGAAAGTTTGTTTCGTTGGGTTTGGAGATCCTCTGCAGAGTTAAAGTGAGTGTGTGTTTGTATGCTTGTCCTCTATCTGTATGTTGGACATGACCTGACTTTGCTCTGTTTAAAGTAATAGTGCATTATGGGCCAGGAAGCTGGACTCAAATATTTTGTTTATATGTATGTATCTTAGGTTATTTGGGTAATATTCTTCAATGTTTGTTTTCATTGGTATTGTGTATAATATGTGAGTAGTGGACGTCCATCTATCCATCCATCCATCCATCCATCCATCCATCTATCCATCCATCCATCCATCAGATAGGCAGTTTCGGTCCTGGAGGGCCACTGTCCTGCTGAGTTTAGCTCCAACCCTAATCAAACACACCCGAAAAAGCTGAAAAAGGGCCCTGTCCCAAATGGCACACTTAATTTGCAGAGTCCACACTGAAGCACGATCCGCAGCAGACTTCTTCCTGTCAGTCAAAGCGGCATTATGTCACAAAAGTGTGGATTCGTAGGAAGACCACGAGTGTTTAGGGTGCCATTTGGGACAGGGCCAATGTCTTCAGGATTACTAAAAATTTCTAAAAAAGGCAGGATTTTTTTTTATCAGGATTAGAGCTGAACTATGCAGACAGTGGCCCTCCAGGACCAAAGCTGCCCATCCCTGGATGGATGGATGGATGGATGGACAGTCCACTACTCTTTTTACACTGAATGAAAATGTCCAAAAAGTAGGATATGATTTATAAATATAGTTGTTTCTTATAAAGAAATAAATTTTAAAATGATAAAGCCTCAATAAAATAAAATAAACACAGTTTAGAAGCAGAGACACACAGCCAATATACTGTTGTCATGTGTTTATTTATTTGTCTGCCGTCATGACCAGTGAAAAATTAATATTTTACCTCTCACTGCTGTTTCTTCCTGATTATGATTTTATTATTTATAGATTTTTTTTTCTAATGTCATTTCTGAGAATACAGCAATGGAAAGTGGAAACAGTATAAACGCCTCTCAAGTATGAAGTATGAATGTGTCGACAAGCATAAACAAAGAATCGCACACAGTTATGTGCTGAACGGCATTCCTAATATCATTTAGTAAGGGCAATAAAATACTTCATTTTTACAAATAAAAACTTCATGCACAATATTTATTTCATTTAATACTTGCATGTATTGCATGCATTACTTTCAGTCACAACTGCAAATGCTAGAAATATTGATAGGGATTATTTAGTAGTCTCTTATCCAAATATTCACCCATGATGTGTAAAGATTAAGATCTCCAGATGGCGGTTTAAAATGTTACTGAAACAGAAACTGATCCAACATGTTGCATTCTTACCCACCCTCTCTTTAAATGCATTCATTTCTCAAGTCCATCTGTTCTTCTTAGGGCATAGAGGATGTGTATGACAAATATCTGCTGCAGATCTACCTAGATTTGTTAAGCTACTGCAACCAAGACCAAACCAGAACCAGCACAGAAGGTGGAAGTGAAGGACTGCAGGCGTCTGATGTAGGAGGTGGTTAGGGCTGAGCAGCATCTTGACTTTCCCTCATTAATGTTCTGCACAACAAATATTTCCTGACGCGGATGGGTGTATGTGTTTACTGGGATGTGCAATGCCGCTTATGGTCTGGCAATAAATGCGATATGATCTACCAAGGTTTTGACTCATAATGCAATGCTGTCTCTTGGTAGTAAACAAAATGCTTGATCTAATGCTTTAACAAAGATTATGTACTTCACACTTGCTAGCAGCCTGCTGTAGCCTAATGTAATATATATATATATATATATACATACACCGATCAGGCATAACATTATGACCACTGACAGGTGAAGTGAATAACACTGATTATCTCTTCATCACGGCACCTGTTAGTGGGTGGGATATATTAGGCAGCAAGTGAACATTTTGTCCTCAAAGTTGATGTGTTAGAAGCAGGAAAAATGGGCAAGCGTAAGGATTTGAGCGAGTTTGACAAGGGCCAAATTGTGATGCTAGATGACTGGGTCAGAGCATCTCCAAAACTGCAGCTCTTGTGGGGTGTTCCTGGTCTGCAGTGGTCAGTATCTTTCAAAAGTGGTCCAAGGAAGGAACAGTGGTGAACCGGCGACTGGTCATGGGAGGCCAAAGCTCATTGATGCACGAGGGGAGCGAAGGCTGGCCCATGTGGTTCGATCCAACAGACGAGCTACTGTAGCTCAAATTGCTCAAGAAGTTAATGCTGGTTCTGATAGAAAGGTGTCAGAATGCACAGTGCATCACAGTTTGTTGCGTATGGGGCTGCATAGCCGCAGACCAGTCAGGGTGCCCATGCTGACCCATCCACCGCCGAAAGCACCAACAGTGAACATCAGAACTGGAACACAGAGCAATGGAAGAAGGTGGCCTGGTCTGATGAATCATGTTTTCTTTTACATCACGTGGATGGCCGGGTGCGTGTGTGTCACTTAAGTGGGGAACACATGGCACCAGGATGCGCTATGGGAAGAAGGCAAATGTTCTGCTGGGAAACCTTGGATCCTGCCATCCATGTGGATGTTACTTTGACACGTACCACCTACCTAAGCATTGTTGCAAACCATGTACACCCTTTCATGGAAACGGTATTCCCTGGTGGCTGTGGCCTCTTTCATCAGGATAATGTGCCCTGCCACAAAGCAAAAATGGTTCAGGAATGGTTTGAGGAGCACAACAAGGAGTTTGAGGTGTTGACTTGGCCTCCAAATTCCCCAGATCTCAATCCAATCGAGCATCTGTGGGATGTGCTGAACAAACAAGTCCGATCTATGGAGGCCCCACTTCGCAACTTACAGGACTTAAAGGATCTGCTGCTAACATCTGGTGCCAGATACCACAGCACACCTTCAGGGCTCTAGTGGAGTCCATGCCTCAACGGGTCAGGGCTGTTTTGGCAGCAAAAGGACCCCAACACAATATTAGGTGGTCATAGTGTTATGCCTGATATATATATATATATATATATATATATATATGTATGCTAATTTATAAAATAATTGGGCTAATTTAATGATGCTACTAGTAAGAACATTTTAGTTTTGTTTAACATGTTTTACCTTGTGTAAATCAACTTTTCCCCCCAGCTTTTCCCCAAAAACAGCACAAAAACATGTTTCATAATGCATGACACGCAGTTGTCAGTAGGCTAACTGGCTAGCCTGCTAGGCTAAATGTCATTTTTACGCTCAAAACAACTTGACCTCTTAACTGATCACCACTAAAATATGATACCTAATGTTACCTTTAATATGAAGAGGATAAAATATTTTTGTTGTTGTTGTTGTTGTCTGTCATGACATAAGTGGTTAAGTGTCTGGCTGTTACAACATTTAACATTTGTATCCTGTAAACCAGACTCGTGTTTGGAATAAAATCGGTGTTTGTTACGTTGCTGGGCAAGCATGTTCGCAATAAGCTAAATCATTACAAACCAATGTGAATTTGATTAATTTATTGTTTGTATATCATTGGTTTATTCTCCCTAGTCTTAAATTGAAAGGCTGTATTCTTAATCCTCCCAAACCACAAGTTTATTATCATGAAACACAGTAATAGTAAGATCTCTATGCTGCCCGTCGTCATCCGTTCTTGGACCCCTCGAGTTTATTGATTGTTACTCAAAATCCTTTAACCACTACTGAGCGTCTAGCGTAGTGTTCACAAATAAAAGTTGAGTCCTTGCCTCCATCCAGACTTTCATCCCAAAAAACTGTGGTTTTCAGTGTTTTTCTAATTTCTCTTAAAAAAATAATTGGCCCTCATTATAACAGATATGGCACAGTGTTGTAACCATAAGTAGTATGTAAAAAAGGAGTGAAATTCAAAGCTAATGTGACTCTCTGTACTGTTTCTTGTGTGTGTGTGCTGTAGCGTCACCCTGTCTGGGCATCGGATGTGAAGCCGATCAGAGGCACGAGCCCCCAGACGCCCAGACGTGCTCTGCAACTCCAGGACTCGCTTTTCTCCAAAGAACTGGAGAACATGGGCAAACATCTTGCCGGTAGGTTTTTAACACACAGACACCCACACGCATATAAAACAGGCCACCTTTCCATTACAGCCTGACACTGTCAAAGGCCACACATGTGAAAGTCTGTCTGCGAACACAAGGATGAAGGCGTCTGATTGGCTAATTGAAAGCTGATCCACCTATTAAAATATGTTGTGGAAAATGGTGACCATCTTTGATTCATTTAATAATGCCACCGCTGCACTAGCTTGTTAGCATCGCTGTGAAGTGACAAATCTCTGTCTGTAGATGATCAAGCTCAGCCGGTGGTTTGATCTCGCAGACCTTTGTTAGACTTTGTGTGTGTGTGTGCACGACACTCGTTCGTTTGGTAACCGCTTGAAAGCATTGGGCAAAACTAAAGGCACAAACAGTACTAAAAACTCCAACATGTGTCACACAGTTGTTTGTTTACGCATGTACTGCTTTTTTATTTCGATTCTCTGTCGTACACCGAATACATTTGAAACATATTAAGTATTTAAGAAGGGCACTTTCACTAAGTCATCAGGGCAACAGCTGTGTGTATGTGTGTGTGTGGATGTGGGAGGTTGACTTTTAAACACAAAAAGTTAACAACCAAACTAGACACGAACATGTAGCTTTTGCACGCATATTTAGCTAATCAGAAAATAATATAATTGTAACCCTAAATTTGTTCATTTGTTATTTTATTTCACTATTTGTTAACCCTTTAGAACCTAAAGCTAAAATAGCCCATTTTCACATATTATGTTTTTTTTATTATAAAATTCTCAAACAATGTGCTATCTTCAAGTGCAAGGTGTCATTTTTTTTCAGAAAACAACTGGCTTTCAATAAATTACAGTTATTGACCATTAATATATATGGTGACTTTGTAAATAGAATTTAAATAGACGAAGAAAAAAAAAAAAAAAAACAAGAATAAATTTTCTGATTTTTATTTAGAAAAAAAGAGAAAAATGATGATCGAAAGAATCTAACACTTCAAACTTGAAAATTCAACTATATTACATATGTACAAGTCTTTTTGTGACACTTGGTTGCACAGTTTTCATTCAGGAGAAAATTTTTTCATACACGCATACATGCATGCATACATTTACCGCACGGACACATTATACAGATGCACACACCAAATGCGAAATGCGAGTCTCACTTAGCCTCCTCCCAAGTCTTATCAAAAATCATCCAAATCGACTGTGTACTCCTTCGCCATGTTTTTGTTTGTTTCTTCTATTATTTATGCGATCCAAAACTCCCTAATCTGCCGCGCTCCGTATCTCTCCGTTCAAATCCTCCTTCCACCCGCTCTCCCCGAAAGCGGCTGCCATTTGCTGACGGAAGGCACGAAATTACCGTAATAGCCCATATATTGCCGAAAAGCCCATGTTGTCTACTGTCTGTAGACTGTTGAATTATTACGATAGCCCAAATGGTTCAAGAGTTACGGTAACATGAATACAGCTTGGTCTTAAAGGGTTAATTCATTATTTTACTTTATTTGAAATAAACACGAATTAAACATTAATTTTTCATATATTTTCATTTGTCTTATGCAAAGTTTTATATATATTAGTGAGAAGGTTATTTTGTGCCCCTGCCCCTTTAAGGCAGGACACACTTTTGGGGAAAAAGAAAAAGAGAAGAAGAGAAACAAGTTGTATATGAGTTTGTGGCTGTTCATGCTGTTATGCCGATGCTTCTAATTAAAGAAAGAAACGTAAATTATCACCATTGTAACCCGTGTTTTATTTATGTTACCCACTGTGAAGAGACTGGAGTGTTCGCAGATACAGCATCGGAAAATAAGGGTTACATAATTGTTTTTGATGTTTCACCTAGAACTGTTAATTCAATGTGATTAATTATATAAAATAAAATAATGTTTTAAAAATTTAACAGAATTAATCATGAACCCTGATCCATTTGTAAATTCCCTAACAGGAAATACAAGAATGCGTCCAGTCCTTGGACTGGTTTGACTACTTAAGAAATTTTTGTAACATCTTTTCACAATGATGACATGTCTTTAAATTTACTTGGTTTATGGTCTCACGAATGAATGAATGAATGAATGAATAAATAAATAAATAAATAAAATTAGATGAATTAAAAGATTAAAGAAACATAACATTTTAAAATTTAACAGCCATACATTTAACTAACATATGGTGTGACAGTTAATATATATATAAATATATACATATATATATATATATATATATATATATATATATATATAAAACAGTTCTTTCTGGTTCTCGAATCTGATTGGCTGAGAGCCGTGCAATATTCTAATGATAACAGCACTCCTACCTTTTCACCCTTTGTATCACTCCGCTTAAAGCAACTGTCATGGCGGCTGAGCAAATCCACCGTATTTTTTACAAATACTACACTTGTTGTACCACGCACTGTAGTTTTAAGAGTTTTTCAGGTGAGAATCTAGTTGTTTAGACCTGAAATATGTGACTCATATTTAATCATAGCGCCAATTTTACAATTTGTTTAGACATTTTCGGAGATGCGAGCTAAAGGCCGTCAGCAGCCGTTCAGTGCTCGTGTACCCGCCGAGAACAGCTTCATCTCGGCCAGTGCTTTGGGGATTTGCCGCTGGCTCTTATAGTGGTTAAAGGTGCAGTGTTTAAATTATAGCGGCATCTAGCAGTGAGGTTGCAAACTGCAACTAACGGCGCACACCCCTCACGCCCCTCCCTTTCGGAGAAGCTACGGTGGCCGTCTTGCCGACATATCGTCGTCTGAGAGAGCAGAAAGTAGCCTGTGTGAAGCTATGAGGTTTCTTCTTACTTCTAACAAAGAAAGGTCTCTGCTTTCTACTACTACTACTTCTACTACTACAACTTTGTGTGTATTCAACGTAGTGACGATGCAAGCTGCCTCTAAAAACACAAACGATTTAGAAGAAGAACAACATAGTGACGAAACGCACTCTGTAGAGTGTTTGTCCGTTTAGGGCTGCTGTAGAAACATGCCGACGCATAATGGCGACTTGACATGGAGGGGGGAATGGCTCATTCTAAGGTAATAATAACATAACGGTTCATTATGTAAGGTCTTTATGTACCACAGAAAACATAGTTATGTATATTATATTACACTTCTGTCAATAGATCCTCCCAAATTTTACACATTGCACCTTTAAACATGTGATGTAATTCATTTTGGGTACATAAAACCGGCAATCTTTGGTTTTATTAATCTATTACTTGTTCCTGAGCAAATCAAATTGGGCTATGTTAAATTTAATATTTTAATATTAAGGCTATATTTATACATCCTGTAGAGCACTGCTTTTGTACGTTTGACTGTTGTCATTTATAATAGCTGTTGTTGTTAATTTAAATATTGTTGTTCAATAAATATTATTGTATATAAATAATGTTATATTTGGTATCCATTAGTGCGTAATATGGATTGAATGAAAGTTACATTAATACGCCATTAGATGGCGGCAAACTTTACGAGTGAATGAGTCAGTCGCAAGAGACTTTTAAATTGAAAGGGACTTTTGTATAAAAAAAAAAAAAAAAAAAAAGGACGTTGTTTTAGCACTGTTATGGAAAATTCCCTGAACTGTAAAACTGACAAATACAAAGATCGCTTTCCTCAGCAGACATTCAAATGGGTTTATATAAATGGTTAAATGGTTAGTTCCAGTCCTTGATTCTGATTGGTCAGTAGCTGTGTTTTATTCACGATAAAACACGGCTATGACCGCTTCACCCAACGTTTCTACAATGATATATTTTTTTTTGCCTTTAATATTTGTATTGTGTGATAACCATTTTATAAATGCAATAAGCCCCATGAAGCTGTGGTTTACAGTGAATTTATAACAGCTAAGGGTTTTTTTAGGCACTCTGCTCCTCGCGCCTATGGCTGAATCACAGCCATACTGATATACAGCCATATCGCATGGCAACTCGTGTGATATTGCACATATATAACGCCACACCAATTATTTTTAATTACTTGCGGTGATTACAAATAAAAGGATTAATCTCACGTTTCTCACTGTAAACAGATAGGGCTACTTGAGTGTGTGTGTGGGAAGTGTTTATCTATTAATTTCAAGTGTGCTTGTTTTTTCATGACTGAGTCAGAGGAAACTTATTCTGACATCACTTTGTGGGAGAAGTCGCCCCTGCTCTCAGATGGCATTGATTTGAAGCCATTTGTCTGTTGAGTTATATCTGAACAGAGCCATCCCCATAAGGCCAGGCATTAGGCTCATTCAACAACCTAATTTACCCCTTTCATGCTTTTATTAGCTGTTAATGTTCTCCGTGTTGAAAGCCAGGCTTCTTCTTTTATCTCATTATTACCTCAGTTATGTGGTCAACTTAATCCTCAGACTTCTTTTTAATTTACGATCAGGCTGCTTTGTTTTGTTTTAGGAATTTAAAAGCTTGATATTTGACTTGTGCTCAAAGGACAACATTATTGGCTGTTTTTTAATGGCAGAGAAATGCTTTCCGCCACTTTTGGATAAATAAAGCATCACTTTTAGCTAGCTGGAATTCCTCAGATCTCTCTTTCTCTTCCTCTGTGAGATGTGAACACTGTAGATATGTAGGGAAAAAGAGTCGGGAATCAAAAAGGTTGCATATGTTCTAAATGATGGGTTTGCGTGCTTGCGGATTGTAGCCTTGTGGGAAGCGCATTTGCTTTTTTTGATCAAGAGCTGTTTATAATAGATTAGATGTGCTGCTTCTTGTTAACTCTCTAAAGACATCCCTCCTACTCCGTGACTACTTTTTTAGTTCACTATACTTTCCTTCATCACTAGCTTCAATGAATATAATAAATAGTGCTAAATAATATGAAGCTTCGAAGCTTCATGAAGCATTGTTTTGAAATCGCCCATCACTAGATATTGTTGAATAAAGTCATTATTTTGTTTTGTTTTTTGGCGCACAAAAAGTATTCTCGTCGCTTCATAACATAGTTATAGTTCATCCAAAAATGAAAATTCTGTCATCATTTACCCACCCTCAAGTTGTTCCAAACCTGTATGAATTTCTTTCTTCTGCTGAACACAAAAGAAGATATTTTGACGAATATGGGTAACCAAACAGTTGATGGGCCCCACTGACTTCCATAGTATGGAAAAAATGTGTGTATCATGTTTACAGTGAACATAACTGTGGCTCCAATGTTCTCAGCCACCAGCATCGACTCATTAGGACCCATAAGCTCAACTACGTACTCTTATAAATATCATGTGGGAAACTTTAAACAGTAATACACAAAGACATTTTTCATTCATTTTGTTTTCATTGTCTTTATTTGGATTGGTTTGCCATCATCATAAATGATTTATGCCTGTTTAATATTTTCACAACAAATCCTTTCCATCACATATGTGTTTAGGTGAGAAATTGCAAGAACAAGTTCCAGTATCCTGTTTAAATGGGACGACAGGGGGTTGTAATTACTTATGACTGACTACAGACAAAACAAAATAATTATCCATTCACACAATTAGCTGTATCATATATCACAACAATCTGGAATAGTTTCCGTAAAGGGAATTAATTACAAGAGCTGTGTTAGCCAAAATGACATAGACACAGCATTGTGCATTTAGATAGATTGTACATTAGTTATCTGGACAACAGACATGTGTTTCATATTTTAGAGTGGAAAACTATCATGATGTTTCTTTGGAAGAAAGAACTGTTTGCTTACAATTTAGGTAGTCAAGGTTTCTGAAACACATATCAAACTTGTACATACTATTTATAATATGTCACATGTTGTTTCCTCAGTATCCTCAATTCCTCACAGACTGAAAAATGGTTGATGTGTCCAGATGTTCCATCTGAAAATGTGCAACAGACTTTCATAAACAAAAATATTTGACTTGCTACCAAGCAAACAAATATATTGACATGAAGCAGGCCATATTAAATCGCTCTTGTACTCCTACAAAGTAAACATGCCATCCAATTTACACTTTACAGCTGACAGTAAATACTGCTGCCATGACTGTTAAAAGACCTCGGCAAAACTTCAGGAAATTGTTTTGGTGGTTTGTTAATGGGAATCTATGAGTGGTTAGTCAGTTCTCTGTCAATACGCCGTTCATGTGTATTTGAATCAGAAAACACTCTGACAAATGAATGTAAAAAAGTGTTGGGGAATAACTACTGAAAACTTTTTCACAAATTATTTTACATGTATCTCTTACAGCTAAGCGATTAAAGGTAAAAGTAAAACATGCTCGGCTAAAATGTCCACTCTCTTCATATGCAGGTTTTAATTTTACTGAATCAGTTCATTATAAATACTGTATATATACACCGATCAGGCATAACATTATGACCACTGACAGGTGAAGTGAATAACACTGATTATCTCTTCATCACGGCACCTGTTAGTGGGTGGGATATATTGGCAGCAAGTGAACATTTTGTCCTCAAAGTTGATGTGTTAGAAGCAGGAAAAATGGGCAAGCGTAAGGATTTGAGCGAGTTTGACAAGGGACAAATTGTGATGGCTAGATGACCAGGTCTCCAAAACTGCAGCTCTTGTGGGGTGTTCCTGGTCTGCAGTGGTCAGTATCTATCAAAAGTGGTCCAAGGAAGGAACAGTGGTGAACCAGCGACAGGGTCATGGGCGGCCAAGGCTCAATGATGAAAGTGGGGATGCAAAGGCTGGCCCATGTGGTCCGATCCAACAGACGAGCTACTGTAGCTCAAATTGCTCAAGAAGTTAATGCTGGTTCTGATAGAAAGGTGTCAGAATACACAGTGCATCACAGTTTGCTGCGTATGGGGCTGCATAGCCGCAGACCAGTCAGGGTGCCCATGCTGACCCCTGTCCACCGCCGAAAGCACCAAAAGTGGGCACGTGATTATCAGAACTGGACCACGGAGCAATGGAAGAAGGTGGCCTCGTCTGATGAATCACATTTTCTTTTACATCACGTGGATGGCCGGGTGCGTGTGCGTCGCCGGCAGAGGCACTGTGATGCTTCTTCTGGGAAACCTTGGGTCCTGCCATCCATGTGGATGTTACTTTGACACATACCACCTACCTAAGCATTGTTGCAGACCTTGTACACCCCTTCATGGAAACGGTATTCCCTGGTGGCTGTGGCCTCTTTCATCAGGATAATGCACCCTGCCACAAAGCAAAAATGGTTCAGGAATGGTTTGAGAAGCACAACAACGAGTTTGAGGTGTTGACTTGGCCTCCAAATTCCCCAGATTTCAATCCAATCGAGCATCTGTGGGATGTGCTGAACAAACATGTCCGATCCATGGAGGCCCCACCTCGCAACTTACAGGAATTAAAGGATCTGCTGCTAACATCTTGGTGCCAGATACCACAGCACACCTTCAGGGCTCTAGTGGAGTCCATGCCTCAACGGGTCAGGGCTGTTTTGGCAGCAAAAGGAAGACCAACACAATATTGGGAAGGTGGTCATAATGTTATGGCTGATTGGTGTATATACAATATAATAAGTCCAGGCATATGTGCAGTGTCTCAAATGAATTAGTAAATCCTTTTTTTCTCCCAAACTGCTGCTTTGAAACTATCTGTATTGTGTAAAGCACTATATAAATAAAGTCGACTTGACTAATCTCAGTTTATGCATTTAGTCATGTCCCATATAACCTATTACCAAAATGTTTACAAGCCAAGACTATTATTGTCCCCTAGTTGGTAATTGTTAGTTTTTATTGTCTTGATTTCTTCAGAGGTGGAGAAGGATTTGGCCAAGCTGGCAGAGCAAGGGAAGCTGAACCGAAGTCCAAACAGTCCTCATAGGAGTTTGCTTTTAACCCCCCTCTTCCACACCACCAACACTCTGCCTGTGCTCGGACAGACGTCCAGACCACAGTCTCCCAGCAGCCTTTCCACAAAGACCACAGGCCTGCCCCTTCACAACACTAAGCCCACAAGCCTAGTCACGGGCCGGACATCTCCCAGCAACCCCAGCAGCCGTGCCCAGACCCCTAGTGGAGCACGGACGCCCAGCAGACCTTTGACCCCCAATAGTCTCATGATGCGCTCCTTTACTGCCGGAAGCCACGGAAACACAGAACGCTTGTATGGTCGCTCTAGAAGCAGACCTGTCACGCCGACAGGACAGATAACCAGACCAATCCTCACACCGCCAGGCCTGAGCACTACAGATTTATATGGAGGTCTATGGAGCACACTGACAGAGGTACACACACACATTGGGTTTTCATGTTTTATAGGGACTTTTCATAGATATAATGATTTTTATACTGTACAAACTGTATATTCTATCCCCAAACCCCGAACCTACCCATCACAGAAAACTTTCTGCATTTTTACATTTTCAAAAAACATCACTTAGTATGATTTATAAGCTTTTTTTCTCATGGGGAACAAAAAATGTCCCCACAAGAACAAGGATTTCGGATATTGCCATCTTTGTGGGGACATTTTGTCCCCATAACGTAGGGTTTACACACACACACACATGTCAATTCTATTCACACAAAGTCTAAAGGCATTTTTTTTAACTCTCAGAAGTAAATTTGGATAGCTGAATAAATTTGAGAAAATTTAAAGCACTACATTTGGTAACCCTGTAAACCTCAGGACAATGGGTTCAGAATCACACACACACACTCACTGTTATTGTACTGGTTAGTTTGTAAAAGCTGTAGAATGTCTTATATTCTATTGTCCATGACTAACTATGGCCTATTCATCTTATGCTCAATTGAGATTAAGCAATACAATATAAGAGGATCCACTGGAAACCAAAGGACAGATTTACAGATGACTACTCTTGGAATGAACAAAGAAGGGAGTCTGGCATTTCCGGGTTTCCGCTTTCTTTCTCTTTTATTTTTTGGTCTTAGGGCTTGTTAATAAATCCAAAGCTCCTTTTAAAGTCTTTAATAGCCACAAACAGGAATCATATTGTTAGCTCATATTCTTATGACTGATGAGGTTATGAAAACATAAATGCACTGATCATGCTCTGATTCCACCCACCTGGTCCCACAGCTGTTATAGTAGTTTAACTCCTGAATAAGAAAAAGAAATATGCACCTGTACATCTCATTCAATTCAGAATGGGATCCACAGGAAAGATGTCAGATGATTTGTCCTTCTTTTCTGTTTTCCTATAAGCGATTTAGCATTTAAATGCGGTGTAGATCTATGAGCGCTTCCTGTCTGGCCTCTACCAGTATACCTTTAATGCTGAAAAATAAGAAGACATAAAAAGTCTTTAAAAGGGAACAGGGGGCAATTTATTTATTAGAGGTTGGCTCAGAGGATTCAACCCAGAGGTGTACTTATTTCAAAAGAAAATAAAACATCTGTAGAACGAATGGGCCTGACATGCACATTCACCAGCTCTCTATGTCTTGGGTTTCCAGTTCACATTGCTTTTCAATTGCCACCTTTCTGCACAGGCAACAGCAGTGTTCACTGATACATTAATACACTTCCGGAAATTATGTCCTTTAAGACCCTATGAAATCAAAATTGGAGTTTTGTGGTATTTAGTTGATGTGTGTTAGCTGTAAGGCTATATATACTCAAAACCCCTTTTAAACCAGCCAAAAGACCCACCTCACCATTTAGCTTAAGCTGGTTTAAATATTCTTTTTTTTTTTTTTCTTTTTTTCTCCGCACAAAGCCCTAAAAGCATTTGGACATACAGTATTTGGACAATTAAATTCAGACTTAATTTATTTGCATTGGATAACAAAATATCAAATCAATTTGTCATTATGATTTATATCTCTGGTTCTATCATATGTGTTACTAGGATGAGTTTTACCAGCAGTTGCAGGCGGTCAGGAAGCCCTGGCGCATCCCTAGTGACACAGAGAGTGACTGTCTAGAACCACCTGAGCAGGACAAGTGTGAGTATTACAAATCTGACCCCGTCCCATTCAATGACTGTCATAGCATAATGATTTGAGGGGCAAATTCAGTAAACCACTTTTATGTATTTTAGCTCAAAAACAAAACCTATGTCCTATTTATGAACATCCCAGATCCCACTATTCAGTTTTTAACCAGTCCCTAAATGCAGTAAAAAAAACAAACAAAAAAAACCCCAGCACAAATACGCTTCTTTTCTGTATAAATCAGACTCATTATACGTAGAT
Source organism: Mylopharyngodon piceus (assembly GCA_039654765.1). NCBI lineage: Eukaryota > Metazoa > Chordata > Actinopteri > Cypriniformes > Xenocyprididae > Mylopharyngodon > Mylopharyngodon piceus. The sequence continues at coordinate 11,977,563 of CM077444.1, read as the reverse complement.
TTTGTGGACGTTTATGCTGTTACCTGATTTGCATAAAGCCCCATTCACACCAAGGATAACTATAACGATAACTATATTAACGTCCACACCAACACACAATAACATTCTGTTTATTATAAGCTTTAAATGCACAAACATTTGTGGATTCTACAGTAACTGGTCATGTTTTTATCATTCATCAGCTAGAAAAAAAAAGTGATTCCAGCGTTATCGTTTTTCTGTGTCATTATTGTTGTGGTGTGGACTTCCCTATTCTCATAAAATTGAAGATTATTAAAACTTTATCGTTAATTATATTTTCATTTTTGGTGTAAATAAACAACACAACTAAACAGTGCCATCAGCAAGTGCAATTCATTCTTACTGAACAAGTGTCCCGTTTCATATTCAACATAAAAAAAACAACAACTTAAGTGTCATAATATTTTTGTTAGTTTAATTATATAGTAATTCTTATTAACAGTGTTGGGTAAAAGTTATTTTTAAAAGTAATGCATTACCAAATTTGCTTTACTCCCTAAAAAGTAACTAATTGCGTTACACTTTACAATAAGTTTCATTAGTTAACATTAGTTAACTACGTTAGTTAACATGAACTAATAATGAACTGCACTTATACAGCATTTATTAATCTTTGTTAATGTTAATTTCAACATTTACTAATACATGATTAAAATCTTGTTAACATTAGTTAATGCACTGTGAACTAACATGAACAAACAATGAACAACTGTATTTTCATTAACTAACGTTAACAAAGATTAGTAAATACGGTAACAAATGTATTGCTCATGGTTAGTTCATGTTAGTTAATACATTAACTAATGTTTAACTATTATTGTAAAGTGTTACCATTTTCTTTATGGAAAGTAACGCATTACGTTACTTTTGCGTTGCTTTTTCTCATCTGGGCTTGGCTTGCTTGTTTGTTTTTTAATAACAGAAAAATTAAAGTTCTATTTTTGGCAAATGTAAAGGCCTTTCACACCAAAAGTGAAATGAATAAGCCTCAGGCTAAAGGAAATGCAAAATCAAGCCTGTACAGTAGAAAGTTCAGCTCAAACAAACCTTCCAGCTGAGCTGCCATTCTGGATTAAAGAAGAATAGGATGCAGGAGACAAATGTTCAATACTCTTACTTTAAAAAGAAAAAAAGAAAAGAAACAAATGTGATGTTTAACTAAAGTCATTCTTGCTTATTAGAATGGTTGAACTGGATCATCGAAGGTCAGCAGCAAAGACATTGGTTAATAAATTGAGATTAAATACATAAATGTGCAATTTAACATATTATTGCAGGTTTGTGTAATATTCTGAGTTTGCATTTCACTGTTTTATTCATTTTGAGAAATACCGAATCTGTTTTTGTGCGAGTGAGATGAGTAAATGACTTCTCTTATTCAGTCTAGAATTACAATAACCATCAATTTTACACGGGTATCAGTCAATAAATGGCAAAACAAAGTAACTTGTAACAAAGTAATTTGTTACTTTACTGATTATGTAACTCGTGTTACTTGCGTTACCCCCAACACTGCTTATGAATATAGTGAAAATCTCTTTACAGTGCCGTTTATGGATTGGCAAGTCTAAGACTCTGTAGAGGCCTATTAATGACGATATCTGAGCTCTCGTCCCTTGGAAATAAATGAGTCAGGTTGAGGGAGCCACTTCCAAATAGTACTTTTATGGTTTCTCTGTCTCAAAGTCTCCATATACGCAAGACTGCAGCATGTGTGGCTCGGCGGTTGAAAAACATCGGACACTTTAATTATGTTGATATGGTTTCATGAACATATCTTAGATCTCCATTCCAGTTGATGTCTGAAAGATTTAAGCATAGTTGGAATCATTAGAGGATTATTATTTGTCCAAATCACAGTCCGTCATCGCTAATAAATACCGCTGGCCTCATTTTTCACTCTTTGAACGTGACATGGCCAGAATCTCTGTGTCCCTCATGAGCCATTAGTCTGTTAATGACCTCAATATTGCAGCCTATCAAAGCTCCAGCCCTGAGAGAGCGTCTTTGAGTTCATGGATTATGCAAGAATGATTGTGATTTTTATTAGGATGAGGACAATTGTCTGTTACTTAATGTGCTTTTTCATAATAACAGAATGCCAAGTGCAAAACAAAATGCTAAGGATGAACGTAGTTTCTGAGAAAATGTTACTGTGAATTCTGTATCTTTTCCACTTAAACTCAAAAGCACTTTTAGACAAATATTTGTTGTAGATCTGGTATAATATTTCTTTGGTAAACAAATGATTTCCACATATGTTTGGAACACAAAATCACACTGCCAGAGAAACGTCCAAAGATTTCTAGACAAGCAAAACATTGTACAAACAATCCAATCCAACACATGACAGGCAGCTCCATTTTACCAAAAACATATCTTGTATAAAATAAGTATATTGTGCTAACAGTCTCTACAGACATGCTTGCTGGAACTGTCATGCCAGCCTAGTTATTTAAAGGAACATGAGGCACAGTCTGTTAGCGAGAACGCCTGGCATTGCCAACCACAGGACGTGACAAAATACCACTTGGCATTTATAACATTTGCTGATTGGCTGCCACACTGACTGTTGACACTGTCTTTTGGAGTTTAGCCTGTGCCAACATAAGTTTCTGAATAGGCATCAAGTGCATGGCAAAGAACAAGATCCATAACAATTTCCTGTTATTGTAGAAACACCCACAATGGGGTAACCACTAACCCTTAAAACATTTAAGTCAATGCTCCATTCCTTTTGAATTTCATGCCTTTAACATAACGGCTCCATTTCCTAATTGGAACTGATACTCTGGCTCATGATCAGTAGAGAGTCTGGTTTCTCAAATTTAATATTTTAGTAGTTTGATTTTAGTAGTAAAGATGTTTACATATTTTACTGTGACTGATCAGCAGGCCCACACGGAATCTATGTGTAGAAATGTGTGGAAGGGAAGCATTCCTTTTATGTATTCATTTAAAGGGTTAGTTCACCCAAAAATAAATTTTCTGAAATCATTTACTCACCTTCATGTCGTTCCAAACCTGTAAGACTTTCATTCATCTTCAGAACACAAATGAAGATATTTTTTAATGAGAGATTTCTGTTACTCCATTGACAGTCTACCCACTTTAACGCTTTAAAAAGTTCATAAACAGATCATCACGCAAGCATGATTGAGCTTCCGTTTACCATAACTGACATGTGCGTTGATGAATGTTTATATGTGAATAAAAGCCTAAATTAAATCTGTTCATCATATAAATTCACATGGATTAGTTTTACGATCTCTTTATGAACTTTTTGAAGTGTCAAAGTGGTAGTTGCATAGGCCGTCAATGGAGGGACAGAAATCTCTGAGATTTCATTAAAAATATCTTCATTTGTGTTTCGAAGATGAACGAAAGCATTACGAGTTTGGAACAATGTGAGGGTGAGTAAATGATGACAGAATTTTCATTTTTGCGTGAACTAACCCTTTAATATATATTTTGGTTTATTTGGTAGTTTTCACTTGTCTATACAAGTATAGTATGCCCAAGTCCCTTTAAGGCAAGTAATTTCACTTGGCGGCCATCTTTGAAACACCTCTCAGGCAGCTATTTCAGTCATGCAAATACAGCTTCTATCTCTTTGAATGGGGAAACATCAAAATCTCCAAAGCTGTTCACCAGGCTTATGATTAAACTTCATATTTGAAACCACCATATTTGAAATCTGACAACAATTTTGTTTCTAAAATCATGACAAAAAAAACTACATTTTTTCAGGCTGGGCCAGCTAATGCGCATATGCAGTCATAAGTGCGCATCTCAGAACACTGACAGTGATGCAGTGACTTTACCAATTGATCGTTTGCAAAGACCCGCCCCCTTTAGTTACTGTTGCTATGTCCGATAAGCCCGACAGATGAGACAGAAGCAGGTTACTTTTGATATGAAACAAAGTCTCAAATTTCAAATTTTGTAAAAAAAAATATAAATAATAAATAACGTTTTTGTGGCTCTTTAATGTGACAGATCGCTGTAGCGCCTCAGTTCAAGCAGCTCGTGAACTGATCATCTCTTCCTACTAGTTAATTTATAACATCAAATAAACATGAATGAACATCAGATTGAATGTTGTTTCAACCTCGGAAAGACGTTATTACACACCATTTTTCAAGTCCACCGACGTTAATCTACTAACTCCCCTGACTGCTTTGTTGGACATAACGGCGGATGCGGCATTATGATTGGTTAAATCGCCTGTCAATCAAACTCCCAGCGAAGGGTCAATTGGCGATTGGCTCTTTTATTTAGAAAGCAGGACTTATTCCACCATTTTGCGCGTTGCACTTTCTCCCATTTACAGTAATATGAGTGCACCATCTTTATATATCTAAAGTCTTTGGGTATGCCTAGATCAATTTAGCACATTTTACCATTTTTAATCTGTTTTACCATTTTTCTTCTGTTTTCCCACCAAAATCGATGCAGAAAATGTGGAAAACGTTCACAAATTTCATTTGGAAATTATGGTTTAGCTTACACTACTGTTCAAAAGTTTGGGGCATAAGTTTTGTACTTATGGAAAACATGACTGCATTATTGTCATTGTTTATTAGCAAATAATTGTGAATAAAATAATATATTATCATTGATAAATGCTGGTGGAAAAATGACAGTAAACATCTTCAAAAACAACAAAACTCAGTTTTGTGACTCTTTTTGCTGCTTTTTGTCTCTGTTTTAGGGTTTTGAGGTTCAAATGCTGATGTCTCATTGTATTATATTGGATTATATGTTTGCAAATGCTCAATATGAAACCATCTAGCTTTTCTTCTGTATTTTGGCTCTTTTTAGGTAATCCAAGTGGAGTGAGGGATGCCAGCAAGAGATCGGTGTTCTCAGGTAAGCATTCCAACACATAAGTTCATCATCTTCACAGACGGCCAACTAATTGCCTTTGAGTGAATCTTATGAATCTTGGCCTCTGACAAACGTCTGAAAATTTAGATCGTACTCTTGCAATATGCATACTCCAAAGACAAGAAAGAGTTAGAAACATTCAGTTAAATATAGATACTAGATTGTCTATATGATGATGTTATGGTATTTAGCATTCCTTCACATTATCATCGTCAAAATGAAAATAACCAAAGAGTGGCTCAACCCTCGTTCATGCATTTGCTAGATATATATCACCCAGAATAGACTGTGATATCACTTTTATAACAGGTCTCTAGAGTCTGAGACTACATGAGGTCCCAGTGTTTTGGAAAGAGACCGTCCGATGGTCTTTTCTGTTGACTTAGCTGGGTGCCACTCGAGCATGTGGCAGTTGAGAGTCACGGTAATGACGAAAGTGTCTCCTCTGTGGTTTGACTCCTCGTGCCCAGCCGAGGTTTTACAGTTGGAGAGGGCAGACAAGCCTGTACAGTCACATGTCAGCTTTGTGGTGGAACGGGGCTAACCGACCCAAAGCTGGGTGCCGATTCCTCTGACCTCATCCATACACACACCCGTGAATGTGCAGCATGACATGGATCAGCTCATTTTTCCATTCTCACATTTATCTTTGACATGTTCAAATATTAAGGGCTGTTTTTATGGTAATTACCAAGGTTGTTATGCTTATTAGTGGTCATGTGGAACTGACATCAGTCTCCAGGCAACTGATGTTTTTGTCTTTGCTTTCTACAGGCTTGTAACGGTGTGTATGGAGGACACAGACCCAATCAAACATTTATGCAATTTAAAGGGGCATTCGAATATTGTGAGTCAGCAAAAGACACTTATTTTTTTAATTTTGACCAGAGGAAAGATTGTGTACTTTTTCCACAGAGGCCAATATTTCTTAGAAATAAAAATGTTACAACCATTTGAAATTCTAGAATGTAATGTGTTTATCAGAATAAGATAAGCCTGCACTTGAACTTTTTTGTCTGTTAGCATGCTTCTTGTCTGTTCATAAAAGTATTTATTGCTGCCTTGCATAACTAAACACAATTTATCACATGATGTGCCAAATCAAAGGTTGATAAAGGGATTTTTGATAAGCCTTTTCAATAAAAATCAACAAAAGTGGGCATTTTATGGCATTAGCAGAGAATTTGAATGTTACAAATGTTCCTGTATGTATAATGTTGGACATGCACAGCACTGCCCCTGCTGACCTCAGCATGACACTCTCTCATTCCCAACAGCATTGTGTGTCTACAACTGGAGAGGGCACATTTCTAATGAACTTACTTTGACTTTTATACCCACAGAAATATATGTAGCCTGTTACACCTGTTATATCCTTGTATAATGCAAAATAAAATAAGATTTGTATAAAGTTTGTCTGCATTTGTAAAGGTTTTCACACTTGTCCCCAATTGGCCAATCAAAATCAAGTTCTCCAGAGAGAATAATACTCAATTCTGATTGGTCAGTCTCGCCATCCAGCGGTCATCTTCATTCATGTCAACGCTGTATATTCACACCAAGAACGTTAGCTACAATGATAACTAGCATCCACACCAACGGGTGAAATAACTTTCTGTTTATTATAACACAGTTCTGTCATGACAACTCTCGGAGTGTTTGGCATGGTAATAGTATGACAATGTTGATATGTTTGGTCTTGGCGGAATAGATCTGCTTCTGCTGCTGCAGAGCAAGTACGGGACTTGCTGCCAATACATACACGACATGCTGCTGTGAGCAAGTAAGACATGCTGCTGCTGTGCAATATAGCGAACATGAATTACCCGTAGCAGATCTATACAGGTGGAGCTGGGGAAGGTGGAGGGTTTCTGAAAGCGCGCTGCACTGCTAAGCAAATGCTACCCAAGTATTTTTGAAGGTTGAGCACGCAAGCTCATTGGCTACTGATACAGCAGGAACCAATCAGCTGTGCCCTATAGATAACGTTGTGATTACGAGCAGGTTGAGTTAAAGGACATATTAGCCTGCGCCATCTAGAGTTTCATGACAGAACTTTGTATTTATGTTGTCTGCCGCTTTAAATGCGAGAGCTATTTAATCTTGGGTGGATTCTGATTGCCTGTCAATGTTTTTATCATTCATTGGCTGGAAAAAAAAAAAGTTCTGAAAGTGATTCCAATCACTCTTCTGTGTTGTTATTGCAATAGTTGTGGTGTGGACTTCTCTATTCTCATTTAATTAGAGCGATTATTAACTATATGGTTATCATTATAGTTATTGTCTTTGGTGTGAATGGACCTTTAGTAATTGATTGTAGTGAAAATTACCTCAGAAGGTTTAAGTATTAATATTACTGCAATATTGTCACAGTGTTTGTCTTTCTACAAGGCCAATTGTTTTGTACATTGTAAAAGACAGAAGCTTTAAAGGATTAGTTCAATTTCAAATGAAAATTACCCCAAGATTTACTCACCCTCAAGCCATCCTAGGTGTATATGACTTTCTTCTTTCTGGTGAACACAATCAGAGATATATTAATAAATATCCAGACGCATCCAAGCTTTATAATGGCAGTGACCGATTCCAACGAGTATGAGCTGAAGAAAGTGCTTCCATCCACATCCATCCATCATAAACATACTCCACACATCTCCGGGGAGTTAATAAAAGGTCTTCTAAAGCGAAGCTATGCATTTGTGTAAAAAAAATATCCATATTTAACAAGTTATGAAATGAAATATCTAGCTTCTGCCAGATCGCCAGATATTTTACTTCATAACTTGTTAAATATGGATATTTCTTTTACACAAACGCATCGCTTCGCTTCAGAGCCGTGTGGAGTATGTTTATGATGGATGGATGTGGATGGATGCACTTTCTTCAGCTCATACTCGTTGATCCCACTCACTGCCATTATAAAGCTCGGTTGCGTCAGGATATTTATTAATATATCTCCGATTGTGTTCATCAGAAAGAAGAAAGTCATATACACCTAGGATGGCTTGAGGGTGAGTAAAGCTTGGGGTAATTTTCATTTAAAAGTGAACTAATCCTTTAAATAATATACAGCTAAGATTAAGAAATACTCTTCAAATCAATATTTCATATGCACATATTTATTTATGTCATGAGTTGTGGTGTAGCAAGCAAGATAATGTACTGTCAAACATTCTTCAGAGCCTCTTCAGCCTTTGTGTCTGATGAATCCTGAAAAAGTTGGGGGTAAATTCACTCAGTAGTTACGATACTACACACACACAGAGTGAGATATGGCAGACTCCATCTGTTTTGTTTTTGGCCATAAATTTCAGTGGAAAAGACCCAGATCTCCTTCAAATCTCATTGGATTTTAACCTAGACCCAACTGTGTTTGAGATGTGACTCGATGGTGACATATTTCAAAACAACTGCACTTGTTTGACACTTACTGTAATCTCTGGAAATCTTTTCCCGCTTACGGTTGATTACACTTCACATTTTCCCCATCAACATGACAAATGTTGTTTTCAAAGCTGACGCTACTGAGGAATCGCCAGCCCTCATTTTGTGGTTCATGCTTCAAGTGTTTCAAGTTGGTGTTGGTGATGGCATGCCTTTGCCACAGTAGACGTCTCTACACTTAAGTGTTTGTACAATTTAAAATAAAAGCAACAGTTTGCATGGCTTCTTTTGAGTTGAATTCCTTAAATGTTTACCTTAAAACATCTTGAACTTAAAATCTGCAATATTTGAAACAATTACTTAAGATTTGAGTTGCATGAACTCTATACAAGTTGTTCCTCATTTATAGGGTTTTAAATGGTTTAAACTGAAAGAAAAGTGCTTGTTAGCTACTAATAATATCACAAAAAAAAATGTGCTTATCACTTTAAAACGCTATACAGACCTGGTAGACTTATTATATAATGCAACAAAGGTAACAATCAACAAATTGATCATTTTAATAGAAACCAACTCATCCTGACGTTACAAAACAGCAGCTTACTAAATGTGACAACAGTATAAATAAATCTATAAACATATTAATTATTAATGCATGACTTTAAAAAATTAATATAATATAAAAGCTGCATATAGATACATTATGTGTGTTCCTGAAAATCATAAGTTAGATATTTGATTTTTTTTTTTTTTTTTTTTTTTACATTGTATCATGGTGACTTACAATCACAATTGGCTCAGTTAGAATTATGATTTATGCCATCCACCATAAATGTACATTAAAATGTTGCATGTGGAATCTACACTATTTTTTCTGTGACACATAGGGGTCAGGAAATTATATGCTGGCGGCTCAAAGGATTAGTATAAGTATCAACATCGGATTTGAAATTTTTTTGTGTGGACTATAAGATGTACTCAAAGCAGCCACACCCAGATCAAACATCTGATTCCTGGGGTCTTTAGACCCTGCCAAACCTCAAACCCTTTTTCACACTCCACTCTCAAACAGGATGTGGTTAGTCAAAGGGTTTTGTCTCGGTCTAGTGCTACAAAACGAGCAATTCCAGTAAAAGCACTATGAACGAATGTTCATCAGTTTCCTGTGTAAAATTAAAGATTTCATTAACTTTAGTATGTGCGCCATCTCATTCCGATATATCCCCACAATGGGAGTCAGGAAGACGGGAAGTGGTTGAATGGAAACATGACTCAAACTTGCCATTACAAAAGAGTGAAAAAAATTAGGAGTATATTTCAGATTTCAGATTTGAGATTGCATCTATCTATCTATTCATCTGAACTTATGATCTCCTTTTTTTTTTTATTAAACTTTTTATCGGAGAAATGTTGCATACTTTTACTATTGAACATGTAGCTCTATCTCTGCAATATATATTTATATATGATTTTTAAAATTAATTTATTTTATTATTTATTATTATTATTTATTATTCTATAATATTATTTTATTGTTAAATAAATAAAAACTAATAAATTATTTAATTTTTTTAATATATATTGGAATTTATTAATTATTATTTTATACAGTTTTATATTTATTATTTTCGTATTTACATTTAAAATGTTAAAAATTATATTTATAATTTCTTTTTTTATTTTCTTAGTTCCCTATATTCTTGCATTTAACTCTTAAGTCTATAATTTCTTCTAATATACAGTCAAACCAAAATTTATTCAGACACCTTGAACATTTCATTCATTAATCCAGTTTATTCACTATAGTTTAAAAAATGGTAATAAAATATGACACGATCTCAGAGTTAAACTGTGTCAGAAAAAATTAATCTTAATTATGTCAGATAACACTTAAGCAAAACATGGTCAGGTCAAAGTGTCTGAATAATTACCATTTGAATAAATACCAGTTTTACTGGTAGTCCACTGTATGAAGAATTTTTGGGTATTATATGTCGCAGTTTACTTTATTTTGCTATCCTCACTTACATAAATGAACTATAGTGTCCTGCACCCACTAGTAAAAATATATCAAAAATATCAAAAATGTCTGAATAATTTTTGGTTTGACTGTACGTCTAGGTCTTTAATCTTGTTACCAATAATATAATATTATATAATAATTCTACATTTTAGCTATTGTTTTATTTCAGTCATTGTACCATCATCAGTTTATTGCAGCGTTTCCCAGGGTTACTGTCAAAGTCCCCATGCAGGCCACCCAAGAGCATCATGCAGTTTCACTCTTTTTCCCATCTCTCCTTTTCCTGAAGGTTTTGGACCACCGCCAGTGGTCAGCTGACTGGCCTCCGCTCCTTTTATTTATAACTGAACTAAGTCATATATTCCTGACATTAAGCACAAATAAATCTATGGTAGGTTTACGCTTTGAAGTAGTATGCAGGACAGCTTCTTTTCCTTTCCATAGTGTGTGTGTGAATGCAACGGTTTTCAAAGCCAGGCCGAGAAGCTCTCATAACTATGGAACTTCTGTTCATTAGGAAGCCATCCAGCATTTGAATTGCATCTTTTTAGAGAGCCAGCTGCTCCATCGGAAGACTCGCTTGAAGTCTTTGCTGAGATTCTTCCCCATACAAAACAAATTGTTCAGCTGCACAGTCAAAAGATGATGTCAGTCTGTTTCTTTTAATGATTTCTCTCTCTCTCTCTCTCTCTCTCTTTTTTTAATAATGACTTATCAGTGCTTAATATGTATCCATGTGACTCCTCTGAGATCTAAAGGTCCCAGAGAACAGGTTTCATCTGACCTTTCAATAAATGAAAAACATTGCCTGGTTCTTTATTCCAAGAATGTCAGACCAAAGAGAAGCATGAGTGAAGCATTATGTGGCAAGATCTGCTCTGATGGCATTTCCTTTCGGACAAAACCAGCAGAACAGGTAGAGACACAGGCTTTAGCTACACATGTGCTGTCAATTTAGAGCTCTGAACTAAAGTCAACAAAATCGCTGAGGTAGGAGAGACCGGGGAAACATTTTTCACATTTACCTCACAAACGGCAACAAATCTACCTGCCATCTTTTGGTATAAGCAACAAGTGTGCCAACAATAATACCATTCAAATATTTACATTAAGAAAGATTCATAATATTAAAAATGTATTTAAATGGGAAAAAAAGCCTTTATTCCATAACTAATATGACCTTAAACCATTATAAAATCTGTAATTTGTTACCTTTTAATCAACAAATGATTTTAAAAAACAATTATTCCAAGGCAACAAATGTTTAGACAACAGAGGGAATATAATACATTTTATAAAAAAATATATTATATTTGTTTGTATAATTTATAATTGTTTTAAAATCTCTGCTCTATTTATATATTATTTTTTTTAAATAATTATTTTTTAAAATTAATTTGATTATTTATTATTTTATAATATTATTTTAGCATTAGATAAAAGTCTGTTTAAATATTATACAGTATTTTTTTTATTTATTAACTCATATTATTCGTTTTTTATTGTTTTTTTAAATATGTAAATTGTTTAAAATAATAATGTATTTGTTACCCATAACCTCACAGCAAAAATAAAATCAGTCATTCGTCATTTATTTAACCAACAACCTAAAGATAAAAAATAAACTTATTTTAAAAATAATTATTATTATTTTCTTTATTCAAAGTCAGCACATTTTTAGTCAACAGTAGGAAAATAACCAACTTTATACTTCAAAAAGTGTTTAAAAAAATCTTATTAGTTTTAGTTTACATGGGGAATAAGTGTCAGAAGTTTAGCTTAAAACAATTTTGTATAATAAATACAACTCTTTCTGCAATCAGATTTAATTTGTTGAAGTAGCAAAGAAACCAGCTTTGATATCGGAGCTTTCAAAATGGCGGCCATTCACTTAATGAGCTTCGAGCTAACAATGCACTGAGAGGAGCTGCATAATTAATGTGGTGTTTAGCAGAGGTGGGGCCTGCAGTCCACCTGCCTTAAGGCAGATAGAACGGATAATCAAAGAATTCTGAAGTTTTCCCACTGCAATTGGGCCATTATTGGGAAAAGTGGAGGAAGTTTATCAGGCTTTTAAATGAAGGTCTTTTGGCTGAAGTAGCATATGAGAACTAGCCCTCTGGCTAACTGTTTTACTGGAAGTATTGAAACCAAACACGGCTGCCTAGACGATTGTTTGAGATCCTGCTCTGATGCCTCAAGGTGAGTCAGAATTACTAAACAACGAGAAATTGTTTAGCCTATATTGAAGCAGGAGAGTTGATTGAGCTAAATTAGTTAGCCTCTCATAAACCCATAATATATTTAAAAGGTATTTAGTTCATTTTATCTCCCAAAGTGATTACTAGTTTGAGCACTAGAAATACTTACTGCTTAAATTCACTGCTGTTATGAAAAAAGGCTTCGTATTGCTGTAATGAAACTTTTGTCTGTTTTTTGTTTGTTTTTTTTGGTCACTTCCAGTAAGTCTCCACAGCCATTTCCAGTATGGTAGGACTTGGTTTACCAGAATATATTAGTCATTAGATGTCATCTTTCTGCCAAGTTATTGAAAGGAACTGCTGTTCCTGATAACTTGAATCTAGTGTAGGAAAGATAAGTTTGGTGCATGCAGTAATAATCATGTTGTTTCCTAGCAAAAATGGTTCATTTTTCTAAAGCTGATTGACAAGGGAGGCTGGCTTGTTAAGCTAGGACATCAACATCCAAAACTAAAACTCTGTCATAACAATTGCGTATTGTTCTTCAATTTGAGTGAATTTGTGTGCTCTCATTCATAGTTTTCTGTACAATCTGCTTCTGCCCCACTGAGGTTGAGGTTTAGGGTTGGAGTTTCATGCTTTTTTTTCCTTTACAAATTGTAGGTAAATTCATTTAAAATCACCAGTTTTATCATTTTGTTTATTATATGAACTTCTGATCTCCTTTTTTAATTAGAAGAATGTTGCATTCTTTTACTACTGGACATGTAGCTCTTAACACAATTGCTCTCAGTCAGATGAGCAGCTTTTCATTGGTCTTTTCAGTAAGAAATATGTAGCATTTAACAGAGCCAATGAATTATTTCATCCTTAAAAGTGTTTATCCATGAATGTGCTCATCCAGATGATCTGTTTTTGGTGTGATGGGTTGGTAATCATTACATGAGGTTTCTGAATGAGCTTGTACTTATTTAAAATATGCATGATAAAGTACAAATAATTTGAGGCTAAGCAAAGGTCAAAATAAGTACCACGACATCCCAGCCTATTCCCACTGAGTTGTTGAGCCAAGAGAAATGCTTTAGGTGTGAGTGTTTGTGGTCCGTAGACCAACATGAACTGTTTGGTACGAGAGACATGGTTCTAGCACTGGTGGACAGTTGTGTAGCGGGAGTGTGTGACTTTACGTAGGGGGTTGTGTGTGTATTGGCAGGCTGCTATGTGAATAATTTTTTTTTTTTTTTTTTTTTTTTTTCCTTTTTGAACCGTCAAATGAGAAACCAACAGCACTTCATCCGGCAGGCAGGGGAACAATTGTGCTTTTCGTTCAAGTAGAAATATTAAGGGTTATTTGTGCAGCTCTCCATGTCATTGAGCTGTTTTGTTATTTCTACTTACCTCATTTGTATGGCCTTTAAATTATACATTATGCCAAAACACAGCGCACTTGTTCAATGTGGTGATGTTTCTATTGACTGTAAAATATCGAGGACTGATGAGGGAATCATCATTTCTCAGGCACACACGCATTAAAAGCCCTCTAGGCAGTAGCGTTTCATGCTTAACCTGAAACGCATACTGAAGGTTGTATTCCCTTCACCACAATTTGGCGTTATATTGCAAGTCTTGACAGAACTGGATGAAAATCTGGCTTTGAGTTCTATTTCATGGTCATTTTATGAAGATATCCTTGAACATAACGTGCACATCTGGATTTGTATTAAACCGCTATTTATGAAATGGGCTCAAATGTTTTATTCGGCTTCTAGGGATTGAGACCCCTACATCTTACTCAACTCTTTTAACCTCATGTTGCAGTTTGCCGTGGCGTCCGTTCACTCGCTCGCAGTCAATCTGTCCGCCGGCAAACAGGCAGTTTTTTAAGGCCGATGATACTTAGGAGGTTGGAGTTGTTTTCTTTGGCTGTGTACTTTCTAAAGTTCTGAAGAACTCTGGCCAGTACACGTTTTTGAATTGGCTTCGTTCAGATGTTATTGCAGTGAGTTTGCATCTTTCTGTCATGCTAACTGGAATAAACAAAGACTCTTTGTTATTAGTCACGCTTGCTTGTGGGGGCTCTTATATCGCTAATGCAAGAGCCCGGTTAGGGCATATTTGAGAGAGGAGAAGTGACTGTTAAAGGGATAGTTCAACCAAAAATGAAAATTGTCATTTACGGACCCTCCTGTTGTTCCAAACCCATATGACTGACTTCTGCAAAACGCAAAATGGCTACAGTACTAGCTTGGAGTTACTTTTTCGTTCTTCTCTTAGGGATAAAATGAAGTTCGAAATACGTGTCCAGCGATATACTGTTAGCGAACATCTGTCCACTCTGCTGAGAGCGGCGTTTAGATGAATATGTAAATATGTGCTGCGCGCTTTCCTCTCAATAACAATATAAACACAACAAAATTGAGAAAACGGCAAAAAAAAAAATTTAATCATAAGAAAAACATCTGATCATAGCAGCATGGATATGTTTACACGAGCTCTGCAATTCAGTACTCTAGTAAAGTCACATTTATTTATATAGCACTTTATGCAATAGATTTCTTAAAATCAATCAGCTTTACCATAGGGCTGGGGCAATACATCGATTTTCGATTCACAATACAAAGAATCTGGAGCGATTCTGATATTTGCCGACGTATCACGATCCTCTCTCCAATCGATTCTGAGCTTAGTTTTTAACAGCAAATGGCACTACGTGCTTTAGAAACACCCGTACTCTGCTTGCTTCCAATTCCTTTACACACACTTAAAGTTGTCAAAAGTACCAACTTCGGTACCTAGTCGGTACTGAAATTTAAAAAATGTGACGCTTTGAGCACTGTTAAGCGGATTGTAAACTCTGTAAACTCTGATTGGCCATTGTGTTCACAGCTCATTGAATATGTCTGTGATTGGCTTCAATGATCAACGCTGTAAAAACGTTGTAAATAGTCATCAATGACGCTTTTCACCAAGCGCTTACACAGATACACACGGTAGCGTTTGAAAGCAGCCGTCTATCGCGGACCAGTCCACTGAGAGATGCCTGCTTTCAAACGCTCCCGCTTTCAAAACGCTTTCAAATTCAAACACTTCCGTGTTCTTTCAAATGCTGCTTTGCGTTGATCATTGTAGCCAATCACAGACATATCCGATGAGCACATCAACACAATGGCCAATCAGAGGTGTTTACGAATCCGCTCAACAGCGCTCAAAGCATCACATTTTTAAAATTTCAGTACCGATAGGTACCGAAGTCGGTACTCTTGACAACTCTACACACACTACTTAAACCTAAAATAATCATTCATAAAGTTCGAAAAGGTTGAAGCGAATTACAAGGGTGTTCACAGTGGGATGTGTACGTTAATCTTGCATCATAAAAGCATTCTGAGCCGAGGTGCAAATATATTTAGCCACTTACACGACTCAGCCGAACGCACGATCGCTGTCCAGCATTCTTCTTCGTGAGTGTTTGAGAGTGTGCGGTTAAAAACTAGCCTAGAGCGCCATCTGCTGTTAAAACTAAGCTCAGAATCGATTTGAGAGAATATCAGGATCGGTCCAGATTCAGAAATCCCCACTTTACCATATTAAACATGAAAAACAGTGTCATCGTCTCGTTTCATCAAGTATAACTTCATTTTCTACTATAAAGCAGCTCTCCAGTGAGTTTTTCACTCACGGGTCACGTCTGACCTCAACGGACGGAACGGGAGAAATGAACCGGAAAAGATTTCCACTTTAAAGAAGGCGGAGCCTCTGAGCACACTTACCTATTACGTAATCACCACAGACCAATAGTAGTACAAAGGTGTTTACCAACCGTAGCAAACTTTTAGGGAAAGTTCACTTTTGAACTCCCAAAACGAACTCCAAACGAACTTCATTTTGGCCTGATTTTGTTCGAAATTATGTCACATCAATTCATTCTTCGATTTTGCTTGGGCCTTAAGTAGAGTTGTCAGAAGTACCTTTGGTACCAATCAGTACTGAAGACTTAAGACTTAAAAATGTGATGCTTTGAGCGCTGTTGGGCGGATTCGTAAACACCTCTGATTGGCCACTGTGTTGACGCGCTCATTGGATATGTCTGTGATTGGCTACGATGATCAATGCACGGGAGCGTTTGAAAGCACATGGATGTGTTTGAATTTGAGCACGTTTTGAAAGCAGGAGTGGGAGCGTTTGAAAGCAGGTGTCTATCAGCGGACCGGTCCGCGATAGACGCCTGCTTTCAAACGCTCCTGTGTGTATCTGTGTAAGCGCTCTGTGAAAAGCGTCATTTGACTATTTACGTTTTTGAATACTCCAATCACAGACATATCCGATGAGCGCGTCAACACAATGGAAAATCAGAGGTGTTTACGAATCCACTCAACAGCGCTCATAGCATCACATTTTTAAAATTTCAGTACCGAAGTTGGTACTTTTGACAACTCTAGCCTTAAGTAACAATGCTAAAAGTCTCATGATCCATCTTTGATCTGTTAATTGCATGTATTAATAGTATTTATCCAATATTATAACTATTATATGTTTAGGCAAATTGGTGGCAAATTCATTTGTATGTTTTGTACGACCTACTTTCGCCCCAATGAGTGTTAAGTTTGGGGGTGGGTTTATGGTGAATCGTACGTTTTCCTACTAACCACATTACACGAAATTGCAACTGCGTAAAATTTTCTCGTGAGCTTATGTTGATTTATCTGAGTATCTGTTTCCAGCAGTTTGATAGTTGAGATTGTAACACCAGTTGTGATCACAGAATGTCCCAGTGTCTTGACGCCCATAAGGTGGCTGAACACAAACTCCATGAATAGGCTTGTTTACTAACCACAAGTGGTTCCACTCACCAAAACCATAACAGCACAGTACACAACAGGGGTGTAGTTGACTTTTACAGCTTCCTGGTGGAAAAGAGCTTTCAGCTGGCCAGCACCTGCAGAGTTTTGAGGCTGTAATGTGCATGTTATTGGATGTTGGCTAGAAAGACATGACCTCAGTTTCTCATGAGCGTTGTGGAAACCTTTTTTTTTAAAGGCCGTCTTCATGCTTATTCAATATCAGATGGATAAAATTGGCTGAGACTTCACTGACAGACTTGCAAACTATTCTGTCAGACTGACTCATTTATTGTGCCTTTTGCTTCTGAGACCTCGTGACAATAGGGTTTAGGCGTGTTGCTCGCTGTTCTCATGAGGCAAACTGTCCAAGCGAATAATAAAAATGGTTGTACTTTGGGTGTGCTGAGGTTTTCCTGTCTCTTTATTTCCCCTAAATGAAATAAGACTGAATGTCAAAAACATCTGTCCTAACTGATTCCCTCCTCTTGAAGCCACCCAGAGGCGTGTTCGACCTTTTTTTTCCTTTGATTTATTCAAGCGTGAAGTGTAGTAACCGTAATGGGTTTGCCCCAGTAATCTTCCTCACTGTTCAGGAGGTCATCTGAGACTTGAGGGCCACCTATAGTTCCAAGGTTGTGGAACGGAACTGAGTGAATTTGATTGGGTGAGGTCTGTCCTGAGAGATGCTTGACCGAGTCAAAGTACACATGGATCAAATGTTTCATGTGATTCATGTATTCACAAAGTGCAGCAGGATCCCTCAATGCTGAGCTCATGATTAGCCACCTGAGCTTAAATTCAGTCCTTGGACTCCTTTCAACTGGTAGATATCCAGATGTTTTAAGGGAGCCGCACTGCTTGTATGAGAAAAAAGGTGGTAATGTGCCAAACTAGCAGTGCTACACTTAACATGGACACAAATCTTCATGATTGGTTCAAGCAGAAACATGACTGGGTTGTAATTTGTCTTTATAGTGTAGTCTTCTCTTGGCCGTCCTGTTCCCTTGTTTTGTGCATGGGTGTGACCTAGCTGTAATTTTTCTAATTATTTGCTTTTCTTTTTTTCATTATTTTGACTCAGGAATCACATTCTGAATCCTACTCTCTTAAATGCCATGACGGCCCTCTTTACCAAACGTTTCCTTCATATCTTTGCTTTCTGATGACTTAAGCCCTGGGTATACTTCCTTGTAGAGTTGTACAAATGAGGGTATTTTCTAACCTCTTTGCACAATCTCTCGTCTATGTAGGCCTCCAATGTCGCTGTAGCTTGCATGCGTTCCAGTCTGTTCTGTTTATGCAGTTTTTCTTTGACTATCTTGTGAATCGACGCCCCCAGGGCACGGTTGCCACCTTGTGGATAAACTAATTACTGCAAAAAAAATGAAATGAGCATGTGCGACCTGCGCGTACAAGTACGTGCGGTTACAAAAATCCGGCGGTGCGCGTACAGTATGCGCGTACTCGTCTGACGAAGAAAATTGCGTCATGCGCACTGTACGAAAGTGAACTATACTTTTGCTTGAGGCTTAGCTCCCTTGGGTTTTGGGTGTTTGTTTTTCCATGGCGTTTCTAAATAATATAATCTTGAGTTTGAAATTACATAGATTGCTTAACTTGACTTTGAGTATCCTTTCCCATTTGTTTACTGTGATATTTTAACTGGTTTATGGTAATGTTACTTCCTATGTTAATGTGACCAAATTAGGCTTGTGAAATTCAAACCAATATTTTTTTTTTTTTTTTTTAAGCCAAACAATTTGATTTTAATCAGTCAATGAGGGTTCCATTTAGAAATGACCTTTCAGGTCATCACCACTGATGATGTAGTAAAAAAAACAACAACAACAAAAAAAACATGAATATCATAAGATAATTACTAAATTCATTCTTAAAAACTAGCTTTTCCAATTAAAATGTTGCTTTTTATTAAGTTTAATACTCTTTGGAGCAAGTGTTCCTTTTGAAGCAAATAACAGTATTTGCCATTTGATTGAGGTACATTTGCAATTACAGGAACACCAATGCCATTTCAGTTAAGCCAAAGCCACATGAGGACTTATTTGATGAATGAAGAGTTCATGCTCTCTTGATGGTTAAAACAAATGGAACAAGTTTAACAAGCACTTAAAATGCCTTCATATCCTCAAGTAATTCCTTAAACCTCATAAAGACTTTCGGCTGCCCGTCAGACGCGTGATGGTGAAAACCATTTGTTTTAAAAAGATGCACGTCTTCAGTTTTCACATTTGGCACGCTAAGGGTTTCGTTTGAGTAGTGTTGATTGCACTCTCTCCATTGCCAGGCTAATTGATACCCAGGCCAAGAGGAGCAGGGTAAACAGGAGACAGCTGCATTACCGCTTCTGCAGGGACCAGCCTTCCCATAATGCTCTTCCTGTCAGGCCACATCAGAGGCCAGGAGATGGGGGCACAAAGGCAATGTTTGCTCAATCTATCCAAGCGAGGCTGCTCAATTGGGGGAAACTGAACTTTCCCATCGGTGTCATTCTTTTTCCTTTTTTTTTTTTTCCCCTGTTGGTGGTATTCAGTAGAGGAAAAAGGTGGGTTTTGAGCAAATTTTTAAAGAGTAGCCATATAGATGGGGGCATTTGTACCTTTTTAACTTTTAAGAATCAACATTAAACATGCTTGGGTAACACTTTATTTTCGACCATCCACTTTAGACATTCTACTAACTATAAGTAACTTTGCAACTACATGTCAACTTACTCTCACTAGAGTATTAATAGACTGTCTGCTCAATATCTGCCAACACTTTATTTTGATGGTCCCCAACAGACATTTTACTGACTATAAGTAACTTTATAACTACATCTTATTCTACTAACCCAAACCCTAACCCAACAGTCTACTAACAGTTTGCTACAGTCTATTAATGTGTTAGATGACGTAGTTGCAAAGTTGACATATAGTTTGAGTTTATTCATGATCATGATCATGCAACATTTTAGTTATAATCACCCATACTAGCGTTTTCAGGATGGTTGCGCTTGGTAAGGAAGGGGAAAAGTGTTTCCCTTCCTAGTCAGGCACATCTAGTATAAATGTAGGACCCACAATGGGTCATGTTCTGAATTTGAGGATGTCATGCATTCAAGAGTGACTTCAGTGTGTGGCAGTCCAAATAGTTGCTAAGCTGTAAGAGTGGATTGTTTGCTTATGTCGAGCCCGGTAGAATAAATGAGGGCAACAGTGGGCGAATGTATTGACCTGACTCTTCTTTGTCTTATTCTGTCCATATTTGAAGAGTCGTAGCAACCTCACAGATGGATAAAGGCCACATTTTTTGGGAGGTAAAGCTTAGAAAACAAAGGACTGGGGTCTATTGGTAGAAATGAGGTCAGTGTTGCCCTCCTAGAATGTAGAAGTTGTTTTTGTAAGAGCTGCTAGTGCAGGCATAGCTTGACTCTGTACACTTCTAAACTGACCTAAGGACTTTTGAGCTTTGGGAACTTTCCTGGGTCTTGTTTAGCTGTCCGTCTTTCCTCTCTTCTGTTTTCACATGTGTCATTTTATTAGTGTTATTGTCTTTTAGTATTTTAACCTTGTCAACATCACTAAAACTTTGAATATTTGCAAAGGTTGGCTTCGTTTTTAATGTTTAATTTTAATAAACTTTTTTTTTTTTTTTTTTTAAATTGGCTTTAAAAGTGTTTTACAAAAATAAAAATACATAAATTGCAAAAAAAAAATCATAAGTTAGCCTGAAAAAATGAGTTTTAAGAGAAGATTTAAAAACACTAAAACATTCAGCATGTCTAGTCTCAGAGTGAAGAGAATTCCAAAGTTTTGGTGCAAAAGAAAATGCCCGGTCACCCATAGAGCATAAGCGAGTTGGAGGAACAGTTAAAAAGCCAGAATAGGAGGAGCGGAGATCACGCCTTGGGCTGTAGAGATTTATAAGTTCAGACAAATATTGTGGTGCCAAACCATTCAGAGCCACAGAGAATGATAACATGGGCTGCTGTCTTGCAATGTTTCTGAGATGGAAAAAAAGATGATTTAACAGTATTCTAGACATGAGGATCAAACATTACATTTGCATCAAATATCACCCCCAGATATTTTAATTTTGTTTGAAACTCCAGAACAGAGCCATTCACATCTAGGGTTAAAGAACCAGCTTTGTCACTGTTGAGACAGAAAATTAAGACATCCATATTTTTCTCTCAGAAATACAGTGTTCATGAAAGGTGACAGCAGCATTATCACCAGGTTTTGAATGAATGTAAATCTGGGTGCAGGGCTCGACAATAAGGACTACCCGATGGCCCGGGGCCAGTGTGAACGACACTCGGGACAGTAGACGGAACGGTCACTTGCCCGATCGGGCCAGTGCTGTAGGGTGTGCGATATATATCGTCTATGATATCGTAGTTGTTGATTTAAAGATCTGAAATTATCGAGTATGTCCCTCACTTTACAAAAACACACCAATTGAGTGCACGTATACACTGTGATGTAGTCTAGTAGGTTAGAATAGTGCGCGTGCATATTTAGAGTGTAGCTTTCACTGCGTGATTTAGTCTACTAAAATGCCTTTAGAATGCACCCAGAATTCAGGATAAGGGGCAAAATTGCCCCAGTATATCTTTTATATTTATATCATTTAATATAGTTAACCAATATTACACAAAGAGTGCAGTTTTTCTCCAAATATCAGCATGATTACAAATGTGATACTGATTTTATACAGCGTACAGTTTAATGAACAAGAACTTAATATCAAGTGACTTACATTTTAGACACCAAACCGCTTGTTTCGCTCTATTTCGCCAACGAAAGTGGTTCCAAACAAAGTCCACAGCATTGTTTTGCGTCTCTGAGCAACACTTCCTGAACGAATCAGCTGTTTGAATGAATCGGTTGAATATCAATGACTCGCTCATTAACAGTGATTCGCTGCCACCTACTGGCGGGTTTAATTTCACATTTAAAGTGTCTTCATTTTTTTAAAATAATTTCAAATAACAGTATTTAACGTTTTATATTTTCAACATTTCAAAACATTATGCATCTGTAACTGCTCTTCACTGAAAAACTTTAATAAAGTTTAATCTATAGTTATATAGTTATACATTAGATTACAATTTCTGTACCTGAAAATCTCCTGTTTAAACCTACATGAAAAACTTGAAAAGCACCGTTTGTTTCATTTGTTTATTCTGTTGTATTTATTTGTGCTAATACTTGTAATTTGATAATTTGTTCCTATTTTATTACTTAATGTTTATTTGTCTAACAATATCTAAAATTTAAGTGAGTTAATCTAGTAGCTTTTGGTGTCACCTTATTTATTAAGGTTACATGTATCAAAAACAATGAAAACAATTACTAGGCTTCTTTTATAGGCCCAATTTTTTTTCTTTTACTTTATTAATTTTTTGTTGTGGGGCAAGTGAAAATTTTGGCAGGGCAATTAAAAATTCGAACCACTGGGTTCAGACTGGGCCAGTAGAAAAAATCCTTAGCGTTTGAGCCCTGTGGGTGTCATCTCTGTATGAAACTCAAGACCAAGAGATCTTAGTAGCTGACCAAGGGGGAAAATGTAAATGCTAAAAAGTAAGGGACTCATAATTGATCCCTGGGGAACGCCAAATTGAACTGAACCAACTTTGGACTTGCATCCACCTAGGGAAACAAACTGCCTACTGTCTGAGAGATAAGACTTGAACCAATTTAATATAGTATCAGTAACACCAAAAACAGTTTCGAGATAAGGGAGTAAAAGTGAATGATCTACAGTGTCAAAGCTGCACTGAGATCGAGATGAATCAGAATTGAAAGACAGCCAGAGTCCAAAGCACTTAACAAGTCATTAGTAATCTTAACTAATGCTGTTTCAGTGCTATGTAGTTTGGGAAGCCAGACTGAGGTGAGTGTATAATTGAGAAGTGACAATTCACTCAAGAATTTTAGCCAGAAAGGGAAGATTAGAAATGAGACAAGGTTGTCCAAGTCCCTGTTAGTTTTTTTTAGGTACGGGGTAACAGCAGTAAATTTTAAATGGTGTTCAGACTGTTAATACTACAATTGTTGCTTCTTTATTAAAGCATATATTAAGATTTTGTTACATTTTTGCTTAAAACAAAAAAACTATTGCCAATTGCTGAAGAAAAATAGTCTTATTTCAAGATATATTTGCTAAAAACAAATAATTACCTTACTCAAATTTGCTGTCCGTCTCTTTCGATCATGAAGTCAATGAAGTCATTATACTTGCTTTTTTTTTTTTTTTTTATGAAATAGACAATATAAGATTTTTAGATTTACTTGGTCCAATCAGATATGGTTGTTTTGCACACTGTAAAGAAAACATTAAGTGGGATTCACACATTGTAATGGTAGAACTGGCTTCTAACCAAGTGCCTGCATGACTTATGCTCATTATCTCATTCAACCAGCTTACTGTTCAAATGCCATTAGATAGGAAGATTGAACCAATATGGCAAGCCATGGCTGATAAATCTCACTTGCCTTGCTGCGTCTTGAATGGCTGCATTTATAATGCTCATGTGTTGATTGCCAACATGAAAGAATCCTTTACAGTCTGACTGCCTTTAAATCAAAGTTGGTGGATGGGGGCTCAAGCTCAGACTGAGCTGGAGAAGCAGTCTGGAGCAAGAGCATTTATTTTTAAAGGCCTGCTGTAGGGTTTTATTAATACGAGGTTAAACAAACAGTGACATGCCGGCTCAGAGTCCGCTCATTCATTCTGGACTGCTGTCAGAATCCACATATATACCAACTCTCCATAAATAACTTCTGTTCAGAGCTATGAGGGACAATGAATTTACTAGATTAATTTATACTTCAGTTTGTATGAACATACATTTTTCCAGTTCTTTCTATAAGGAAGGGATGGTATTTGTCTTAGATTGAAAATTTTGGCCATCTTTGTACATGGTAAAACAAAGCAAAAGATTCACAACACCTGCACCTCCACATATGAGTCATCTAATGTTAGATAATATCACTGTTTATGCACATTTAGTTCATGTTTACTGTACTCAAATGCTAAAATTAAGGATTGATGGATTATGGGTGGATAAGTTTTTCAAACTCTGAGCATGATGAAGCAGATGATGAAACAGGAAGGACACCTCCGCAAAAACCATGAGCTCATCTGTGGGCGAAGTCTATGGGCAGCCTATTAACATTTTAAACCAAATATTTAGGACTATTAACCAAATATTGAGGATGTTATTTATTTACGCATTTATTAACGAGGCTTTGACACGTTATCTTATGCAGTTGAATGCCACTTCTACAAATTATTATATTTAGATTTTATATATTTATATATATATATTAAACATTGCAATTTACAGCCGTTTTCATTTAACAGTTTGAACACTGATAATTTGCATTAAAACTTTAGAAATGAAGCCAATAGTAGCAAATATTACTAAAACTAACCAATGAGGTTAATATATGTATTTAATGTTCAGAATAGATGTAATAGAGACAACTTTTACTATGACATATGTTTGACATTTGTCTCGCATAGTTTAAATTGAATGTTTACAGTTTATATTTATTTTTTGTCCTTTTGATTCCTAAATCCGAATTCATGTTGCTGTAGCTTGTAGTATGATTTAAAATAAATTGTCAGTTTATGGAGTTAAGAAAAGTCAGTACAAATCTAGTTGTCTATATTAATGGCCTGTGGCCTGTTTTAATTGAATATGGAAGTTCTCATTGTGCACTTCCTGAGGTGCGAATTGAGGAGGAACAAAGCCATGTTTGGCACCTTGATCTCTATTTGACTGTATCAACTTTTTTTTTCTCAAACAGAGACCCTCAGGTGGTCAGCACTAAAAGATTCCTTTCTTTGAAACCTGGCTTAAAGTCTGCTTGATGTTAGCAAAAGTTACTTTTCTTTTATTTCTTGTGCATTAGCATAGCTTTCCAACATGGCCCAAACAATGACCACCGTTGAGGATATTAGCATCATCCTCATCTGCTCACTTCCTCTCCTCCTCCCCAACCTGTGTTCTATTACCTGTTGTATTACCTGACCCTCCTCCTGCAGCCACTGCCAGTAAAATGCTAATGTAGCTTAACTGTGAGAACTTCACTGAAAGTGGATGAAAGAGGAACAGGCCAGTTCAGATGCACATGAGCAACAGTTGCTTTTAAGCCCACCCCCGTATGGAAAACCACTTCAGTTATCAGAATACAAAGCTTTTTGACAGGATGCTAGGTTTGTCGTCCTCACAGCACTTGGTCTCAGTGTGTTATTTTAGTATTCATGTGTTATTTAGTATTATTTATACAGGCCTAGTATTATAGTATTTATTAATATTTTGAATTAGCTTTTATTTTTATTTTTATTTTTTATTTTATTTATTTATTTTTTTGTTTGTTATTGTTAGGAACAGAAGAGAAACATACAGAAAGAAAAAAACATGCAACATAAGTAGTCATACATTTTTTTTGGATATGTGCTTTTGATACTTTTCACCTTTTTATAAAAATATTTGCCTTTTTGTTTTCATTTTTGTTTGTTTACTTGAACTTTATTTTAGTTCAGTTATTTCCAAGGGCAACATTTCTAATTTTTATAATTTTTTTTCATCTAATATATATTTAATTTTATTTTTTTTTTATTTTGCTTTATTTTGCTTTATTTTATTTTAGCTTTTTCTATTTTGCTTTATTTTATTTTGCTTTATTTTGCTTTGCTTTATTTTATTTTAGCTTTATTTTATTTTACTTTTATTTTGCTTTTTCATTTTATTTTGCTTTGCTTTATTTTATTTTATTTTGCTTTATTTTGTTGCTTTATTTTATTTTAGCTTTATTTCAAATAAATAAATAATAAAATAACCCTTTTGATTCCTTGGTGGCTAATAATGAAAAGTTAGCCACTAACTATTTCACAATTATAAAAAAAATTCTCTGTATTCTAATAAAAAAACAAAAAAACAAAAACAAAAAAAAACTATTATATTAAATAAAAACAATGGATCACTGTAGTGTGACATTTAAATTTGGTGTGGATGATTATTAATGCACTATCGTTTTAAAATCTTGTCATGCAGGTTTCCATGCTGAAAATTCAGACTCTGTGTAAATGTAAATGGAATGTCCTGCTTGCCGAATTGTTCATTGAACTAGCCCGGAATTTCCTCCGACGCATTTGAATGCCACTGAGTTACAGTATCTACATGGTTAACAGCAGTCATTAATAAAACTTTCCTTGTGCACTTAACTCCACCGCAGACAACAATGCTCTATTGACGTCTAGAGGGTTAATTTGCAGTGTTTCAAAGAGTGGCGTAAACAAATTAAGCCTTATGACTCGCCATGAAGGTGATTTACCTGTCTGCTTATCCTGTGCTCACACCCACTCTTAAATCGACTGCTGCAGAATTTAAGTGGCCATAAAGTTGTGTTGCTGCAAGCAGTTGGTCAGGGTTTATCCCTTGGGAATCTCCAAAAATAAACTGCTTTATATGGATTACCAAGGGAGAACATGTGTAAAGTCTGTATTGAATTTCCATTGTGTGTCCTGCCACCACTTTCCTTGCTTTTAAAGTGGATATGAGTTGGCATTTTAAAAGGGAAACTGACCAGCATTTGTTTGAATGTAGTCTGAGTTTATTTAACTGTAGCTTGATTTAATGTTGTTCGAGCATTTGGTCATATTTCCTACGTGGTCAGAATTTATCCAAACATTTAGACATCTGTCGGCTAATTCTTAATGGCTGGACGAAACCCTCACTAGAATAGCTGCCATATAGGATAAATTAGCAGCGGTATAAATTTTTAAAGGGTGATTTACAGTTGACAATTTGATGTCAAAACTGAGTTCTTTTTAAATGAATAGTTCTGGTCTTTTTGTTAGCAATTCATTGGTGCATGTTATTCTAAGGAGAAAAATTGTCTTTGTCATCTATAATCAAAGCGTGAACTTGGTGTCACTTCGGCCTACAGGCTATTGTATCATCTTTTATCAATAGCCAAATAGCTTTTTTGGCATTGCATCATTCGTTCTGGCTTCATTCTGATATGTGACTCAATTTTTTTCAATTCCAATCAATTCCTGATGGATTTTAAGTCAAGTACTGTGTTTTTTTTTTTTTTTTTTTTCTGACTGAATAATGTGACCTTTCAATCTGAAAGGTCACATTATGGAAGTAAAATGAGTTGCAAATGTCAGTTCATGTTTTTTAGAAGTATTAGTTGATATTATATGAAACCAAAGATCATAGTTGTATCTGAGAAGGTAGAGCTTTCAAAATCATTATGTGACCCGTGCTGGCAAAATGAGTCGCAATGAGCAAAGTTTCAATAATAAGTTATTCTCACATTCTCTATTAAAAAAAACCTTCAAAATGATGTATGATTTGTTGGAATCTGACAAAAAATGACTGAGCTACACCTGTTTGAAGTTGATAAAGTCAGCAAAGTCAGTTGAGAAAAATCGAGTTTTCTCAAGGTTCCAAAACAAAATCACCTAGCAACCATACCTTAAAATTCCTGGTAATACCACCAAATTTGGCACAAACCAAGTCAGAACCCATATCTCTAGGAAAAAATCTATATATTCAACTTTTTTTCCATGATTCCACAATTGTTTGATTAACATTAATGAAACAGCCAGCATATATTAAGACCTACTCTACCACATGGATCTAATATAATGTTACACATCAGATGTTTTTCCCCAACTGTTAACCAAACTTCACTTAAGACGTAACAGATAATGTTTGCGTGAATACTCGCCAAGACAGATTTTTTTGAAATACTGTAATTCTGCGTATATATGTGTATATCGGGATCCCGCTTCGGATCTGTCAGTCAGCGCGAGTAAGATTTTGTTTGCCATCGAGAATTTGCTATGAATATTCACAAAGTTGGAATGCTGCGCTTTAAAACAATACCAAACTTATGCTGAGAGAAGCGCCAGTAGTCAAAAAGCGAGCAGAGAAAAACGGCATTTTTCATGATCAAAGGAAAGGTACTCCTCTCAGAAAACGTACAAATAAAGATACTTTTAGATGTTTAATTGCTATTTGGAGCATTGGGATCGCTAGACAAGGGCTTTATGAACTCATTTTTGTGAAAACCTCAATTTCAACCAAAATTGACATTTTTTTCACTTGTTTTTCCTGTAGCTCGAAATTAGCCTGTGCGCATTGTGACTCATTTTGCCAACACAGGTCACATATTTTTGCAGTTTCCACTATGAAAAAGTGAGCATTTTGGTGTTGGAAGCTGGTTCTTGTTCTCTGATACCTCCTTTCCACCAGAATGGTTCTGGAGCCAGAGCCCGTTCTTGGTCAGTTCTTACACAGGCAAGCTGGATCCTGTTGCGAAGCGTCTACGTGTTTCCACAGACTTGATTAAAAAAAACAGTGATGTGATTTTATTACATGTTGCTTACCTGACTATAACCACATTGTGCTTCCCAGTGTGTATCCCAGTGCTGGCATAGTATAAAATCGTTCTGTCTGTCACTTATGTTTTTCTTCTTTTTTTTTCTTTTTTTTTTCTACAGTCCCGGGAATGATTTTTAACATGCCAGGAGCTCTTATTTAAACTGCTGGTACTCTTCTGTACCTTCAGTCTCGCACACTGGGACTCTCTCTCGTGCACATTTTATATATTTAGACATACAGAGCAATGTATTATGTTATTGCGTTTCTCAGCGAGAACTCCATAGTGTCAGCGTTTCTCTGACCAACAAGTTTTTTAGGGCCGGAGTTAAACTGATCTTTCTGGCGCTGAACCCCCTTTCAAGCGGTGGAAACGCGCGAAACAGTTCAAGAATTGGGACCGGCCCGGAACCCGCATGCAAACCATGTTGGTGGAGAAACTCTATTAGCCAACTAGATGATCCAGACCTTCAAGAACTTTCACCCTGGTGCCAAGAGCGCTGGATTAGCTCATTACCCATGATAGCGACCTGCTGATAAGACCATTAAATGCCAGAAGTTATTGGAGGCTCTTCTCACACTGTCATTTCCTCCCTTACACCGTCTCCTTTTAAACATACGCTAACGTAGGGTTTACTAGCCTGTTAGCACTCCCTGCCCCAATTACTCGTGCCCTAATGGAGCTTCTCTGACAGGTGTGTTGAGTAGTTTACAGTCGGAAAATTCTCTTTAAAACCCGGTTTAAGAGTGGCCAATAAATAAAAGGTTCTCAATGGGAGGATTGCTGGGAAATGACTGTTATGTTAGGAGTTCAACAGCTCCAGTGTTGAAGTCGCTGAGTAGATTACACACCGCAAATCTTACAATCAACAGCCACTCTATGTTTATGTCTCCCAGACTCTCACGGTTTGATGGCCCAACCTCTGCGGAGTTTGGAAGGCCGAACAAATCTGGGTGTAGTATTCGACCAGCTCAATGTGTGTTAAATAGCAGCACCATAATAAACTCCAAACAAATAAAGGGTTGCTAACGCTGTGTGCTAGCCAGGGTGGAGGGCTGCTGGGAGCCGTCAAATGTCTGGCCTTCTCGGAAAGACCTGGAGGCAGCGGGCAGACATTACAGCCTGGAGACAACTCATGGGGTTTCGGTTTATTTCAACACCCATTTGAGCATAGTGTCATGCACCCAAAAGAATGGGAAGAGACTACTTTTGTATTTGCTTGGGTAATCGTTCACCATGCAATAGTCCTGTTTTATAATCCAGAACCTCCATAATACAAAACCAGAGTCGGTTACACGGAGTGTTACCTTCCAGTTTCACAACACCACCTCCAGCTTTAGACCACTAGATATAACACGCCTCTGCAATCAGATCTCAAACTGACGCAGACGTCGCACAGAGGATGCTTTTGAGCACGCACCCATGCACCTTTACAAAATAAACCCTCATGTTTATAGACCGAAGGGACTGAGGAATGTAGGAAATGTATCCAATCTCTATACTCACCATCCTCTTACTGCTTTGTTTATAAACCTCCCTCAGGGGCCATTTACTGGAAGGGTAAATTCTTAGATAAAGAAAATTGCTTTCTTTTCTTTTTTTTTATGCCAACACATTTCAGCAGGCCTTTTACAAATGCACAGTTTCATGTTACCTGTGTCTATTGTATTGGAGAAACTACTGTCCAGCAATGTGGCTCTAAATAGTTTATATTACGATTTAATGGTGTTAGATAGATTTTAACTGTATTTAAGTCAAGCATTACTATTACTACTGCTCATATTTGGAGTTAAGGGTTTAACATGTAACTCATCCTGCACTTTGACTTGAGCCATATCTAGAGAAATGAATATTATTAGCTGGGTTTCCATCCACATAATTTTATGCACATTTTGGGATATTGCATAAATAAAATGCTTGGTATAGAAACGAGATGCAAATAAAATGTCCTTAAGTATCTGTCTGTCTGTCTGTCTGTCTGTCAGTATACACTCATTCTGTCTGTCTGTCTATCATTCTGTCTGTCAGTATTCAATCGTTCTGTCAGTCTGTCTGTATACAATCGTTCATTCTGTCTCTTTCTGTCAGTATACAATTGTTCTGTCTGTCTTTGCCTGTATTCAATCGTTCTGTCAGTCTGTATACAATCGTTCTGTCTACAATCGTTTTGTCTGTCAGTATGCGTTCTGTCTGTCTGTCTCTGTCTGTATACAATCGTTCTGTCTGTCTGTCTATCGTTCTGTCTATCATTATTTCTGTATACAATCGTTCTGTCTGTCTGTCTGTATACAATCGTTCTATCATTCTGTCTGTCTGTATACAATCATTCTGTCTGTCTGCCTTTCATTCTGTCTGTATACAATAGTTTTGTCTCTGTATACAATCGTTGTCTATCAGTCCGTCTGTCAGTATGCATTCGTTCTGTCTGTATCATTCTGTCTGTCTGTCTGTATACAATCATTCTGTGTGTCTACAATCGTTTTGTCTGTTTGTATACATTTGTTCTGTCTGTATACATTCATTCTGTCTCTCTATACAATCATTCTGTCTCTGTATACAATCGTTTTGTCTCTGTATACAATCGTTCTGTCTGTATACAATCATTCTGTCTGTCTACAATTGTTTTGTCTGTATACAGTCGTTCTGTCTATCAATCTCTGTATTCAATCATTATGTCTGTCTGTCTACAATCGTTCTATCATTCTGAATCGTTCTGAATCGCAGTTGGTTTATCTGTCTGTATACAATCATTGTCTGTCTACAATCATCCTGTCTGTATACAATCGTTTTGTCTCTGTATACAGTCGTTCTGTCTGTCTATAGTCATTCGTTCGTTCTGTCTACAGTCGTTCGTTCGTTCTGTCTACAGTCGTTCGTTCGTTCTGTCTACAGTCGTTCGTTCGTTCTGTCTGTATAAAATCATTTTATCTTTGTCTACTCGTACTATCATTCTGTCTCTGTTTTTCGTGATGCATATTCACTTGAAGCATTTAATATTATTTATTATTATTATTATTAATAATAATAATAATAATAATAAATTGGCATTAATGTTTTACATTGTATTATGTAATTTCTTCTTTTGTCAGTGTTTATGTACTTATTTAAATGTTCTGACTAGTCATTTTCCTTAGACTTCAAGTTTCTGTCATGTTACACAATATCACATCCATTTACATTGGCCAGCACAGTCTCCATTTTTGCACGTGCATTACACAGAACATAAAATGTAATTCATTTTGGCAGAGGCACAATATGTCAGCGTTTCCTCAGTCATGAAAATTCCTCAGAAGCATGGCAGTGCTTTCAGGGGTGTTGCGGTGGTCCGATTCCCTCAGGAACGATCGGGATGTCTTTCCCCTGCCGGCAAGAGTCACAGACCCCTCTCTGTCCACTCTCCTCCCCAGACCTTGGCTGGGAGCTCCCCTAATTTATGACTCATTTCCTAAGCAAAATATAGAGTTTCAGGCGTAAGTGTTCATATCAATAGACTTAGGGGAGCAGGGAGCTTTACAATGCTTTGGTTTGGAGCTGATGGAGGCAGAAACAGGGCTGACAGACCGGGCGTAGATTAATAGAGCCCTTGTGACAGAAGCTCACATCTGGAGGGTGACGCAGAGTGCAGACACCTGAGCCCGGCTGCTGCGATCTTGCTCAGCACGTACTTAAGCAGCAGTCGGTGAGGTCATGGGGGTGAGAGACGGGAACTTTGCTTATTTTCACAGACAGAATAGCGTCCATGAGAAAGGGAGCAAGAAATGGGTGGGCAACAAAGTATGTACGGATGGAGAAGATAAAGTGAAAGAGTGTTTGTCAGCAAAATCCTTTTGCTTAAATTTCATTTAATGTGGTTCTTGGTAAAGCAGCCTCGAGGCATCAAAATGGCACACACCTAGGTGAATTTATGATCTGTGGAAAATCTGCAGCTGCTCTCAAATTTAACAAGTTCTACCAAAGTCAAATGCTGTATACACAGGTGAAAATTTCTGTTGGCAGCTTTTTAATTTTTTTTTTTTTTTTTTTTCTCTTTTTTTATTTTTCTAACCAATTTGACTGACCGCTTCGGTTTGTAAAATGTGACTTATAAATGGGCATATTTTTGTGCCTTTTGCAAATGAAAATGTTTGACATGAGAGTCCGGCACTGACTAACACGCTTGTTTGTGTTTATGAGATTCCAACAGTACTTCTGCTGTAAGGCCGAGGCCTGTCTCACCTATTAGGTTGTGAAATCTTCTGGTGGTTAGCTTGAAAGTTACGAGCTATTACTTTAACACCTGGTGCTGAAATGTTAAACAAATGATCTATTGCCGTTCAGATTGGTACCTTAAAAGTTTCCATTTAGAAGGTAACGGATCACATTTCTGACAAAATGTGACTTGAATTTCAGTTTTTTTTTTTTTTTTTTTTTTTTTTCCCCTCTCTCTGCTGTTTCTTTCCTGTTTTCACACTCTATCATGTACTTTCTCCAGTTGTAAGTCCTCCAATTAATCTCCTGTATTTGGTCTGGTTAATTAGGGCGGCCAGTTTAAACAGAACTGAACTAACAGTAGAGGTCATATGTTTGAGGGAAGAGGAGTTACATTGATGTGGTGGTAAAAGTTGGAGTGTCTTGCTCCCATCCACTCCTGTCTCCCCACAGAGCTGCTCAGATGTCTCTATCCCAAGGCTATGAAAACAAACACTTCAGTGTGTCTGAACCGGTGTCTGTTACTGCTTACACACTGCTCATGCATGAGATGTTTGAATTTTTAGGGCATAATGGGTGAGACAGAAGAGTATTAAATGGTTCATATTTTTCACATGGCTAATGCCTGTTACTTAAAGTCGTGGGTAAATATAGGATGTCTGTTTTTGATGGCTCGCTTTTAAAGTTTTAGGAAGCCAAATTAAATTAAGATCTATTTAAGGGAAGTCAAGCCTCATTATGCCATTCCCCCCCCAGTCTTATTTTGGCAGCCTAGCAAAGAGTAATGAAGAAGCATTATAATACATTTCCTTTCCATTTTATCAGTTCACTGTGTCAGTGTTCTTTAGGATCTACCTTTTGGTTGACGTTTAAAATGCAGTAGCGTGTTTGCATCTTTTTAGGTGAATGGGATATTTCATGCATAGATGCAAATTTACTCAACCTCATAATGTTCCAAAACCCATATGAAACACAAAAGACAAAATTTTGAGTAATATGTAATGCGCTGGCCACTGTTTTCCATGCAATTTTGATGAATGGGGACTGCAAAAAGTGCTTATAAAACTGGTCTGTATGACTTGTGTGCTCCAAATATTCTGAAGTCATACTTTGTGTGGCGAACATATAAAAATTGTGAGGAAAAAGTGAGTAAGTTGAACTCAAGAAACAGATCAGTCTGATTCATAAACTAATCATTTAGGCAGTCTGCTTCATCAAAAAGTTCTGACTGAAAATAACTCATTCATGAATCAGAGATGGCCTCTTATGAATCACTCTGAGGAAAGCTAGGGTGGATGTTCAGATTTTCATTAATATTTGTTAAATTTGATCTTTCTCACACAAAGCATATGACTTCAGAAAACCTTTAATATGGCTCATGAGTCATAAGGACTACTTTTATTACACTAAAAACAGTGGCCAGAATTTTCTTAAGTTGTGCTTTTGTGTTCCCCAATAGAAATTAATTCAAGTGAGTTTGAAACAGTATCACTGAGTAAATGATTACAGAATTTCCATTTTTAGATTAATTTTAGTTTAGGTTCACATTAATCCTGTTAGGTTACTTCTCTCTGGCCTTTAAAGGTGCCATAGAATGGAAAACTGTATTTACCTTGGCATAGTTGAATAATAAGAGTTCTGTACATGGAAATGACATACCGTGAGCCTCAAACACCATTTATAGTTTCCTCCTCCATATGTAAATCTCGTACTGGCAAAAGACCACTGACTGTGACGTAACAGTTGGGATCATTATTTACGCCCCCAAAATTTGCATATACCAGCCCTTGTTCTTGA
Source organism: Mylopharyngodon piceus (assembly GCA_039654765.1). Taxonomy (NCBI): domain Eukaryota; kingdom Metazoa; phylum Chordata; class Actinopteri; order Cypriniformes; family Xenocyprididae; genus Mylopharyngodon; species Mylopharyngodon piceus. Next base: position 11,942,807 of record CM077444.1, on the reverse strand, counting down.
CAAGGCAGTATTTACGTGGACCTGCACAGCCAAATCATCAGAAGTTCTGCAGGTATTGTGAAGAAGCAAGCAAGGACAATAGTGAAAATGGCAGATGGATCGATACCAACTGTTCATGATCCATAATATCATAATATATTTCGTGATGTTTGTAAATTGTCTTTCTGAATGTTTTGTTAGCATGTTGCTAATGTACTGTTAAATGTGGTTAAAGTTACCATTGTTTCTTACTGTATTCACGGAGACCAGAGCCATGTCGTTATTTTCATTTTAACCCGAAAACGCTTGCAGTCTGTATAATTCATAAATGCATCTTCATTCTTATTGAGTCTCTCCAACAGTGTGAAGCTTTAGCCACGTTAGCCATGCAGCACACTATCAAACTCATTCAGAAACAAATGTTAGCAAACATCCACAAAATACATGCCATACCTACGTGATCTGATATGCTGCATCACAAACAGTTTGTAATGATCCATTTTGAGTGTTATATTTGCTGTGTGAACTTCTGTATTATTTATGCAGTGTATTGGATTTGCGAGCCTGGGGGCGGGGAGTACGAGCTCATTTGCATTTAAAGGTACACACACCAAATCAGCGCATTTTTTCTCCAACCCAAAAATAGGCAGTTAAAACATGGCATAATAAAAAATACATGGGGTGTTTTGAGCTGAAACTTCAGACACACATTCTGGAGACACCTGAGACTTATATTACATCTTGTGAAAAGGGCATAATAGGGCACCTTTAAACTTAAAAGTTTTTGCTCAAGTTAAATGAAGCCTCCATGATATTTCTCTGTCCATGCTGTCCATATTGTAAAATAAATGTCTACTAGAATGCAGACAGTAGCACACAAAGGCCCATTTTACACCATGAACTATACAAATAACTATAATTAACTATATTAGCGTCCACACCAGCAGGCCATATCATACTGTTTATTCTAAGCGCCCTGCTGTTTGTCATCTGTCACTTTAAATGCTTGCTCTTTAATGCAGGATTGATTCTGATTGGCTGTCAATGTTTTTAGTGTTCATCAGCTGGAAAAAAGTTCTGAAAGTGATTTCAAATATTTTGTGCCTCTCTGCTGTCCATACTTGTGGAATGGACTCTGCTATTCTTTTAAATTTAGAATAATTTTCTTAATTGAGAACTATATTATTATGATTAAAAACAACCTCTGGCACTAAAACACAACCATGACCCAATAAATAATACAATGTTAGAAATAATTAATTCCACTCCACTTAAGGTCATTTATGACAGATGACTGATCTTCATTGTGACAATAAAAAGCCTCTTTGGCTGTAAGCTAAAATGCATTTTCTTTTCCCCTCACACCATAGAATCCAGATGTTCGGAGCAATGCATATTAAACAGTGGATGTAATGTGGGCTGTAAATCCAGTGTGTGAAGAGCGAGTGAATGATCTTTTCAGATGCCTTGTAGTGTCTTTGACATTAAACCAGACTCTTAAAGCATTCTCCAGTCCTTTTTGTTCTCCTCAAGCAGTCTTGTCTCATAACCACAGTAACAGGTGGGCCGTACCACTGGATCTGAGCTTGTACTGTGCTGTTTTTAATAGTAGAGTGTTCTGTTTCTCGTTTATCCAGATTTTAAAAATTAAAACGTCTGGTGATGGGGTGTTTATGGTGCATCATTTCTTTTTCTTTTTAATCATCATAAAGCCTTTTTTTAACTCCTAGGCATTCTGTTCAATGTCTGAGCCTGTATGTGTGCTTCATCTGTCCCCTTGAAGGAATTAATAGCACATCCTCCCAGCTTTAGAGTCTCAGCCAGAAAGCCGCAGTAAAAGTGTCTGGAAACATTTGTAAAGCTGCATAAAATTCAAGAGAACAGTGTGTAGTCCAATATAAAGCAATACAAGTCCCAAGTACGCAAACTGTGGGGTTTGCAACTTGGGCATGGGCAGCAGTTTATTGAAAACTCTTTTGCCCCCACGACTTGATAAGCCAGTGTCAGTAGATAATCCCCCACCCCCCCTCTGATTCCATGCATGCTGTATCATTTATTATATTAAAGGACAAACTTCTGTTTAAGTGCAATGCTGACATTCACATCCGTGCCATGGCCAATACTACTTTTCTTTTGTGTTTTGGAGAGACATGTATTTGCCTTTCTTTTTTTTTTATTCTCCCTCCACAGCACAAGCACTATTCCCAGAAGTATGTGCTACCTTATACTTTTGAGCAAGGTCAACTTTAGAAATTTAATTTAAAAAGTGTCTTGGCCATTAAATTTGCATAATTATTGTAGGTAAAGTTTCTTTAAAAACAAAGTTTCATTGCCATTTCTAAATTTGCTAAGTTTGCTCATTGCGCATTCCACGGTTCATTTGATTTAGGGTTTGCTATGCGGAGTATGTACGTTCAAACCCGATCTCACAGAAAAATGTTCATATTTTATAAGGTGGCAATGTGAATTGTACGATTTTTAGAAAAAGTAATCATGAACGACCACCACTAAACACATTTTACGAAAACATAAGAATGAGATTGTATGAATTCATTCAAATTACCAATTCGCCAAAATGTAAAATAGTTATGAATTGCCATGAGATTGTGTTGGTCCATTAGCACTCCAAAAAGTGCCTATCCATTAGTGTCAGTCCATAGATGCCTAATTATAATATAGCACAATTGGAAGTGCATTGATGTGGTTTTTTTTTTTTTTCCTTTGCGTTTATGAACCTTAAATTTTTTAATCACACATCATTAAAACTTCTTCCTTACACAAATGCATGTGTTTTCAGGATAACTCAGTTTGAAGTCTTTCACTGATCATGGCATTGGGATTTTCTGGGATTTTTCACTTGAATGTTGTAACACAAATGATTTTATGCCATTGGCTCACACATAAGGTCACTTATGGACACTGTATGGAAGCATAAACATAAATTTTTCTGAAAGAGATGCAAATTATTGGTCTTGGTGTGTGGATTATTTCCAAAAGTATTCTGAATGTTTAGAAATGGTTGGAGCCGTTTCTGCATGGATCATTTCAAGGACATCATTTTTTTTCCCCCTCTTTCCATGACAGCCAATGCTCACCATGCAGTTTTGTTGAATGAAAGAGCAGCTTTGACAAGTATTTTCTTTCCTCACAAGATAGTCATACGAGTCTGGAGTGACACAAGGGATATAGATGTTGACAATTTTCATTTTAAGATAAATCTCTGTAAGGTGCGAATTGATTGGACTGACCAAATGTAAACTGGTTATTTATGCCATAGCATTTCTGACAAGAGACTTTTTTTATTTTTTTATTTATTTTTTTTTAAACAATTTGCTTCAAAAAATTTTGTATGGGAATGACACTTTTGCATATTTCACTATGCGTTCTTTAGCAGTTGTTTAATCTTCAGAAATGCTTTGTTCAGAGCATGGATGTTTTTTTGTGGAACTAATATAATCAATTAAAAATTTGATATGCAGAAGAACATGTATATTTATTGAGAGCACTCCACAATCATGCAGAAAGGTGTTGTGGGTGTAATTGGACAGCATTTATTTAGCATTGTTTTATTAAATGAATGTCTCCTCTTGCCATAGGGTTGTTAATGCCGAATAAGTCTTTAATAGAATTTTGGGGTTTTCATAACATGTTCTGTAAACACTTACCTTGTTTGTTTTTATCTTTGACATATGTAACCACTTTATCTTCAAATTATGGCCACGCTCTTTATTCAACAAATTTGTTCACTGTACATCACACATTAAGGGTAATTGGAATCATATTGTGATGTCATATGTATAACAGTGTGGTTCTTTGTTAGGTTTTGATGTGGTTTCGATGATATCTTACACTATCTCTTGTGGTGAACGTGTTTGATTAATGATCCTGAGGGTCTATAAATGGCATCTGGAATGCTGATCTCACCCTCCACCACGAAGCTAAAAGAACTTCTGAGGGATCACATCTCCAACTGTCATTGCTGTCTCTGACTGGCTTTGTATTTATGTCCTGACTGCCTCAAGACAGACCGAGTCTAAATTGCAGCCTGTTGTGCTGTGAGAGCTGTATGAAGACCTAATGGGTGGGTGAACGTCTCTTGACAGTGACCCCCCACTTGGATGCATAACAATGTGAAGCAGAGTGAATTGGCAGAGATGGTCCCGAGGGGAAACATCTGAAGCCAACATAACTTTGCCCCTCGAAATCCCGCCTTCATTGTTCTGGCAGACTCTGTTATCACTTATGGAAAAATATGGCCATACATGACGTGGGTAATGCTTTTGGTGTGGTTATTGCCCTGAAAACTGGCAAGTCTCATATAAGTTAAAAACATTACATACTCTATTTTGATTATGTCTGTGCTTTAATCACATAGCAACAAAAACTTTTTAGTAAGTTCTGGGAGACTTTCATCCCCTAATTCACTGTATGTTTTAGAGAACTTGCAATTTATTTAGTCAGTTAGTTCAGTATTATTACTGAGATACTGGGCTTTCACTTAAGAAGCTACTTTTTAAATCTAATGTACTTAGAGTGGTCTATGTGGGCAGCGTATGTGGTTTTCATTGGTAAAACTCTGGAAAACGATGTCTCTTGTATCCCAGATATGAGCAAATTTTATATGAACAAAGATCTTTTCTGAAAATTAAAGTTCACCGCAAAAACCTCTGCTTCAGATGTGAAGTTATGAAGCAGCACATCTCAATTGCAATCCATTGAATTACAGTGATAATAAAGTTAAAAACCTGGATATTTAGCAATACCTTGACAGGATATTGTATCCTTCACTTAATGGAGATCATACACGGACCAAAACGTTGTTGTTGTTTTTTTTTTGTTTTTTTAACCCTTTTGAGCTTGGATAAGTCTCGAGCAGATGAAATCTAAAACTAATATAGCAAAAAGAAACTTTCTGTGATCTCTGTCTGCACTTGGAGCTGTCAGTATTTTTTGCCCTTTGTTGCATTTTAAATCTCTTATGTAATCTCAAATTATTGTCTGTTCCTCACAAAAGGGGTTTGCTGCTGTTGGATTTTGCCGATGCGTGTAGAAGTAATTGCAATTTAATTTTTGCTGCACCCATCATTCAAGTATTTGAGACATATACACAATGTGCTGGCAATGTTTTTGAGCTCCCTTTGTGCCAATTTTTATGAATGACATCTAGGAACAACCTCAGAATAGAGCTTTTTAGTCATGAAGTCAATTTGTAGGCCAACTTGGAAGACTAATTGGAAGGCTTGTGTGTTTAAATAGTCATAATTTTAAAGTGAATTTTGAAGATGCTGTATTTTGTATTTGCTAAACAAGCACTACAACTTTTCTGATTTGTCAGGCACATGAAGGCACATCCTTGTTGTAGTAAAACTGCTATTCAAAAAAACAAAATTCCAGAGGAACCCGTTGAACCAATTATCTTCCAGATTTGAAGACTACATCCTACATGTTAGTCCCACTTATGAAAATTAGACATTTTGAGACATTTTATCATTTGATACACCATCCCTTCCAAGACTATTTAATAGAACAGTTGTTTGATCCTTCTTGGACTTCTTGATTCAAATGGTTCTTTATTGGGTTTTCTTTGGCCAGACTGAACTACAATAGGAGTCAGTAGGAGCCTGCTGATACACCGATCAGGCATAACATTATGACCACCTTCGTAATATTGTGTTGGTCCCCCTTTTGCTGCCAAAACAGCCCTGACCCGTTGAGGCATGGACTCCACTAGAGCCCTGAAGGTGTGCTGTGGTATCTGGCACCAGATGTTAGCAGCAGATCCTTTAAGTCCTGTAAGTTGCGAGGTGGGGCCTCCATGGATCGGACTTGTTTGTTCAGCACATCCCACAGATGCTCGATTGGATTGAGATCTGGGGAATTTGGAGGCCAAGTCAACACCTCAAACTCGTTGTGCTCCTTAAACCATTCCTGAACCATTTTTGCTTTGTGGCAGGGCGCATTATCCTGCTGAAAGAGGCCACAGCCACCAGTGAATACCGTTTCCATGAAAGGGTGTACATGGTCTACAGCAATGCAATAGGTGGTACGTGTCAAAGTAACATCCACATGGATGGCAGGACCCAAGTTTTTCCCAGCAGAACATTGCCCAAAGCATCACACTGCCTTTGCCTGTTTGCCTTCTTCCCACAGTGTGTTCCCCAGGTAAGCAACGCACACACACCCAGTCATCCACATGATGTGAAAGAAAACATGATTCATCAGACGAGGCCACCTTCTTCCATTGCTCCGTGGTCCAGTTCTGATGCTCGCGTGCCCACTGTTGGTGCTTTCGGCGGTGGACAGGGGTCAGCATGGGCACCCTGACTGGTCTGCGGCTATGCAGCCCCATACGCAACAAACTGTGATGCACTGTGTATTCTGACACCTTTCTATCAGAACCAGCATTAACTTCTTGAGCAATTTGAGCTACAGTAGCTCGTCTGTTGGATCGGACCACACGGGCCAGCCTTCGCTCCCCACATGGATCAGTGAGCCTTGGCCGCCCATGACCCTGTCGCCAGTTCACCACTGTTCCTTTCTTGGACCACTTTTGATAGATACTGACCACTGCAGGACCGGGAACACCCCACCCCTTGTCAAACTCGCTCAAATCCTTACGCTTGCCCATTTGTCCTGCTTCTAACACATCAACTTTGAGGACAAAATGTTCACTTGCTGCCAATATATCCCACCCACTAACAAGCGTGATGAAGAGATAATCAGTGTTATTCACTTCACCTGTCAGTGGTCATAATGTTATGCCTGATCAGTGTATATTAAAATATATTTTTAATTTCACATTTCAAGCCCTGTAAGGCAGTCATTTTCTGCCTTCCTCCTTTCATGTACGGTCTCTCTGCCTTCCTCAGCAGGTTTCAGCCACTGAACAGAGTTAGTCTAGTTTCCCTCATTAAGTAGACATGGTAAAATTGTATTATCTTGGCAAGCAGTGTCTGTAAATGTGAGGATTCCTGCAATTTCCAGCAGGGCTAAGTTGGTCTGGCTCTGGCGGGATGTGTTATTGTAACTGGTTTCAGCTGGAAGCCTTTTGCAGTCCAACGAAAAGGGTGTGAATTGGTTGCCGACCCACAATTTAACATTCCAACTTTAAGTCTTTTGAAATTAGCCTGACCTGAAATGAGGGGTTCTGAATCTCTCTCTGCACCTTTGATCTTCTGTTTTCTACAGCTGAAATGTTGAACTATGGCCTACTCTTTCTACTACTCTTCTCAATCTTTTTGCCTTATTGGGTTTACTTACTTTTTAAGTTGGATGAGTGGATGGATCCTTTTGTCCATCCACAGGCCAAGCTCGAATACAGTTTAAAGTTGAAACAAAGGGTAATTCTGTTACTTTCAAAATCAGCTGAAAAGGAAAGTGGATTTTTTTTTTTTTTTTCTTTTTGCATGCACTAAAGAACCAGGTATGCTTTGAAATTTGATTTCTCAAGTTCGTGAAATCACATCCTTATTGTAATATAACTGTTACTCAGAACTTTCATGTTGACTAATGCTATAACTTCAATAAAGGTGAACTTTCCCAAAATTGTAAAATCCTGAATATATGATCACTTTACTACAAGTTTCAGGGCTGATGTTTAAACGCTTGCTTATACAAGACATTTTTATTGCTTGCATGTATAAAGAGGATGTTTGTCATATTTTCTGTGAGATGATTTCAAATATTTTTTCATAAAACCAATTTTCATGCAGGTATGAAAGGATCTTTTACCATAGGTCCAGGAATAAATGTAGTGACATTTATATGACGGCCCCCTCACAGAAATGTGTTCTTTGAAGTTGCCTCTACATATTTTTCTGGTTGACAGATCAGAGCAACTCAGAAGCGCAAATGCTTTGATGCTCTGCAATTTTCATCACTGCAGCAACTTTTTTAAAAATACCTGAAACTTGGTACATTTAATAATTTGAGCATGGCAACACTACATTGCCATCTAACGTTGTGGCCTTTGAAACTTTATCAAGCATTGAAAAGCAGAAACATCAACCGATGTTTGATATGAGATATTGGCCAAGATAAATAATAGCTGAGCAGAAATAACCATGCAGTGCTCATGCGTTTTCTGTTCCAGCTTGCATTCTACACAAATCAGATCTGGCAAATTGCTTGAATTAGAATTTGTTTAATGTGGTAATTTCAACAAACGCTTTCTGATATACGATTAAATAATATTTTCCAGCTCTACAGTAGGAATGGCACGTCTGGAGGAGCTTCTGGGATTCCTGAGCACCGACTGTGAGGTGCTTTCATTTGTTCTTCCGTAAACACAGACTCTTGAAGGATGAGGCACGCTCAATTTAGCTAAGTGAGCATTCCGCCTTTTACCTCACTGTTCCTTTAAGAAACATCTCCCATTGTGCTGCCACTCCCAGAATTAGCCCATCACGCTCTGCCTAACATGGAAGGTATTGAAAACTTTCCATAATTTTATTTTCCAGAGCCTGAGGGTGCAAAAGCCCTTAAACTGGTTTGAAAGATGCTAGGGCCTGTTACACTACAAATAAAGCTTCTCTAAGTCTGCTCTTCATTATAAGCAGAGGCTTGGGTAAGGCCAATTTCTCCCAAAGAGGTTCAGGGATGCAAACAATCAATCAATTGCACATTTGGTCTACGCTCCTTGTGAATGCTGGGCCTACCACAGCTTTACCGTATAAAATGGAAGCATGCATGTTGACTGGGTGGGAACCTATCATCAAGTCTGTGCATATGTAGCAGCACTGTTATTTTTGTGTAACCTTTGGATTGTTTGAATGAAGAATTCCCTTTTTTGTAATTGCCTACTGAGACTAATTTAACTGTTGTGTTAATTTAGTATTAATATTATAATGAATTAATATTAAGAAATTCTAGTGGTTGATTTTTACAGGCATTTGTTGACACATAGTATAAAATTTAGTTCTTACAAATACACTGCTCAGCCAAAAAAAAAGTCGTTGTTTGGATTTCAATAGGCAAATACTTAATCTATGAATGGATCATTATTACAGTGATTATTATGTTTCTAGCATGTTATATGTTTGGCAATGGTTCTTTTAACCCTTAAAGATGGAGTGTGTAGCTTTTCATTTCTTAAACAACCATGTAGGAAGACACATCATGGCCATATTCCAGGATGACAATGTCAAGATTCACCAGGGTTAAAATTGTGAAAGAATGGTTCAGAGAGCATGAAGAATCATTTTCACACATGAATTGGCACCTCTGACCTTAATTTCATTGAAAGACTTTGGGATGTGCTGGAGTAGACTTTACAGAGTGCTCACCTCTTGCATTGTCAATACAAGATCTTGACCAAAAATTGATGCACCTCTTGATGGAAATAACATCACAACATTTATTTCCATCGAGAGGTGCATCATTTTTTGGTCAAGATCTTGTATTGACAATGCAAGAGGTAAGCACTCTGTAAAGTCTACTCCAGCACATCCCAAAAACTTACACTGAGGTTAAGGTCAGTGCCAATTCATGTGTGAAAATGATTCTTCATGCTCCTTCCCAACAATTCTTCCACAATTTGAGCCTGATGAATCTTGACATTGTCATCCTGGAATATGGCCATGATACATCTTAATACATGGTTGTTTAAGAAATGAAAAGCTTCACACTCCATCTTTTAGGGTTAAAAGAACTGTTGCAAAACCTATAACATGCTAGAAAAATAATAATCACTGTAATAATGATCCATTCATAGATTCTTAAGTATTTGCCTATTAAAATCCAAACAGCGACTTTTTTGGCCGGGTAGTGTATTATGTAATATTTAATAATACATATTTTAAAATAACAATGTTTATTTTTAAAATTTGAAAAATGAAAATTGGCTTCCATACTTCAAATTAAGCGGTTTGTCTAGTGACAGCATGCCTTCTATAAATCCATGCTGTTTGCCACTTAGGGGGAAGCCACTGACAAGCCCCATTGTTTGCATTGTGATGCTCCAGGAGATCTCTCTATCTATTAACAACAAACAGAACATGGTTGTCTGAGGATGGGAATCTCCTTAGGCTGAAGTAAAAGGTGTCCAGTACTTAAACTCTATACATCATCACTTGACAAGCCAGCTGACCCTCTGGACAGTAAAGGGGCCGAACACTGCACGAAAATTGTCTAGGGAGGCAGACATTTCCCTTCACTGGTTTTTAAAATGTCAGATTTATCAGTCCAATTGTAAATCGCTCAGACAGTCTATTTTCTTAACACTGATATGTATATCCATGTATCCTGTAGGGCCTCTGATGGGCAGTGTTAAATTCTGGCTTATCTTATCTTGTGAGTGTCCTGTGAGTGTTGGATCCATTGAGGATCTTCCTATAGAAGCCTAGAGCAAACATTCCAGGGAAAATGCAAGACATGAATCCTGAAAAGGTTTTTCATTGCCCTGACTTCACAGCTCAATCTCATCTTGACTTTGCAGTTTTACCTGGAAGTAATTTTATTTATTTGGAGACAAAATAATATATAATTTATTATATTTATATTTATATTATATTTATTATTGTTATATTAATAACAGTAAGTATTATTATTAAATTTTATAAATTGCATTAACTATTTATAATTACAAACAAAATGATTACTTTTTAAATTATTTTATTTATTTTTTTATTTATAAATAATTATAATTACAAAATTGACTTATTTTATTTTATTTTTTTAATACATGTATTATGATTACAAACAAAATGACTGCTTTAAAAAAAAAAAAAAAAAAAAAAAAAATTCAATTTGCCCCGTACTTGGCAGTCGCTGAAAATGGGCTCAAAGCAGACATGCATGAGATCATAACAATGTAGAACTTCTCCTGACAGCCTCTTTTAGAAATAACAATGGCTAAGTTGTGGCTTTGACAGACTAATGGTATGTTGGAAAATATGAGCTGCGTGTGACGTTCTGTTAAAAATAGTGGTCCTTTTACGCAGCATACTATCAACAAGCCCTGGAGACAGGCGTTGAGGAGGGGTTGATTAATGAAGACCTTGTCTGTTTGACATCCTTTTTCCTTTCACACTTCATAGCTTGAGCCCACAACACCTCCAGACCTCTGTCTTCCCAGACTGCAAGAGAACCGAAAGAGGATTGATGTGGCCCACAGAGGGTTTTCCATGGTAGTTCGTTTAGCTTGATACCATCTAAATCTCTAGAGAAGACAAGCTCGGCCACCTCTCAGTGATTTGAACCAGACTTTGTGCCAATTTGAAGCTGCTATTTATTGTACTGTTTACTAAAATACACATGTTGGGAAATCGCACATCTGCGTACCAACTGATGAAGTCGTGCCGTGGTGTGAGAGAGCTAAGCTTGCGTATGTGTGCGTGAGAACAAGTGTCAGTGGTTTGCTGTTAAAGGTCACTGTTACTAAAATGTAGCAATATAAAGCACGCAAGTAACTGCTCTTTACCCTTATTCCCCTTTCCCCCTTATGAACAAGACCTCTCCCTTCTAAACTGTTGTCCCTGAGGTTATTTTCTCACTAAAATGGGATTCAGTCATCTCCAGATCTCATTGCTTTCCTACAGACAACCAGTGGCCAGAACAAACTTGCAAATTATGACTGGTATGTGTTGATTTCTTGATGAGGTCCAAGAATATTTCTGGAGTCACACCAGAAGAATTTGCAGGCGTCCCTTTGATTCATTACCAACAACTTTTTGACATTAATACTAAAATGAATACCTCTTTTTCGCAAAGTAAATCATTAAAATAATGGAAAATAAAGGGCGGTAATGATTTTGTGGTGCCGTGCTGTCAAAACCTTGTTGGGAATTTTGAGGAAAAACTCTCATCTGACCTTTCCAGAGGTTAAATAAATTTCGTTTTAACCCAACAGCTTTAGTACTTGGACCAACAGAGGGGCAAGAACATGATGAGAAGGCTATGTGTGTCTTCTTTTTTCAGAAGGCTCTTTGTCCTTCATTTGTTCTGGCATTCCCGATGAGGAGATTCTTCTCTGTTTACTCTCGGCTTTGCCTAAATGTTCATTTTGTATGGTCTGTTGAACAGAACAAACCTAAAAAAAAGCGGTTCACCAGTCTCCACACGGCTCAAGTCTCCGTCACCTGCAGTGACCCTTACTGAACCAAAGCTGGAGTTGTTTCTGTAAGTCACCTAAGTGCTAATTCTCGTTAATGCCCCCATTTAGGTCAGCACTGCAGGTCCCTAGCCAAATACCGCCAGAGGATATTTTGCTTTCCCGGCCATAAACAATGAGATTCAGTCTGAGGGGGTCCACTCATTGCCATGTGTGTGATCGTGGTCTTTGCAAGCAGAATCAGCTCTGTTTTAAATGGCAAAGAGAAGCTCATGCATTTTAATATGGTGTCAAGCTAGAAAAGAGAGGCAGTTTAGAGTAAAGATTAAACTCTTCTGACTGTGGAGAAAAACAAACTAGATTAGTTTTTTATGGTCAAGTCTTAAAGATGAAGTTGGTGTCCTGAGGTGGTATAGAATAGTAACCTATCCCTCAATGTTACTCCTTACCTGGAGACTGAGTTAAGCTTTTTCATTTCTACCATTAAATACCCTATTTCCAATGTTCTCTAAACTTAAAGGGGACCTATAATGCCCCTTTTACAAGATGTAGCCTAATAGAAGTCTCTGGTGTCCCCAGAATGTGTCTGTGAAGTTTCAGCTCAAAATACCCCACAGATCATTTATTATAGCTTGTCAAATTTGGCCCAAATTGTGAGCAAAAACACATTGTTTTTGTTTGTGTCCCTTTAAAATCAAATGAGCTGCTGCTCAAGGCCCCCTTTCCAGAAGAGGGTGGAGCTTTAACAGCTCACGCTTTGGTTGCTCAACAACAACAAAGCTGGAGAATCTCACTCAGCCAAAATGACGATTGTAAGCCTTACATTGTTCAAACTGAAGCTGGACACTGATGGAGAGACTCAGGAAGAAGTTACATCTTTTAGAATACAACTGGACATTTCTGTATGGTTAGTGGATAAATTTATGTAGTTTCTGTGGAACTGATTTAACTCATCGACTAGCATGTGCCATCATGTTAATCTTTTTTTGCAAATCCAGCATTCGTTTGTGAAGCAGTCCAACGTAAAATGACGGCATGGCAACAACACTCTACTACAACAACTCTTCCTCTTCTCTACAGCAGCCCAACATGGCCTCACCCCCTTTGTTGCGTGTTCCTGCGGGCAGGGTTTATGTAAATTTTGGGGTTTGTGATGGCACCTACCCGGGAAGAAGCTTGTTGTAGTCCTGTACCGGCAGGAAATGTAGGTCGGGGAAAAAATTAACAGCACTCTCTTCCACTCTCATTACCCACAACTGCAGTGCCCTTGAGCAAGCTACCTAACCCCCAATCGCTCCCCGTGCATCGCAGCAAAAATGGCTGCCCACTGCTCCAAGTGTGTGTTCACGGTGTTTGTGTGCACTTGGATGGGTGAATTGCAGTGCACAAATTCTGAGTATGGGACACCATACTTGGCTACACGTCATGTCACTTTTGTGTTCCACAAGAGAAAGTCAGTCATACAGGTTTAGAACAAAGTATGAATTAAAGTAAATTACACGTTTTTATTGTTTTTGGGCAACTGTCCATTTTAACTAGACCTTTTCGTTGAGCCATAGCTGAGCATATATGTCTTTGTTCAAACTCAGCTGCAATATAAAGCTGAGCCTTGACAGATAAGAGCCTAGATGGATGTGAGGGTTCACTCAGACTTGACTTATCTAAGAGCATATGTTACTACACACATGCAAGGTCAAAGGGCACAAGCTCTTTTCACATCTTCAGTGATGTCATTCTATAATAAAAACCCACTGACATTTATTGGAGACCAAAAAAATGGCACGGAGACGCCACTGCGCTATGCGAAACACCTTGTTTGGGCTCTGCACCATTTTGAGGGCACATGCAGTTCTACTTATAGCTCTATTAATGATCATTATACTCCCTTCCAGATGTTCCCCTTGTTTAATGTTGTGTGCACATGACAATTGAGTTCACCAGCTTGGCTTGGATGCAGCCCCACCACGTTCTCTTTTTTCTTTTTCTTTCCAGACCAGTGCTAAAACCTGTGAAGGGTTGAGTATATTGGCCTTGTCAGTCAACAGCAGTGCAGCGCATGTCTCAGTTCGATTGGTTCATGCTTTGGCATAAAACTGCATAGGATTCTTCATGGGAGATCCAAATCACAGGAAAGGCCTCACGCTTGCAGATGGATGACGTAGAAGAAGGAAGTCGGATCCAGTATTTGGTCTGGATCGCGTTGGCTCGGGGCAATGCTGGCAAGGTGTTTGGAGATGATTTTCTCCATAAGGTTGTGTTGTCTAAAAGGGTTGAAGGAGAAATGCTAGTGTGGAACTTGGCCTGCTGTCAGCGCCATACGGTCTTGGTAGTGTGGTGATGCGAAGCCAGCTGGCTCTGGTTTTAACTGTGAGTGAAGGGAATTGTTTGGGTCCTACAAGGATACGTTCACGCAAGTAATCCAATCTAAAATCTGGGTGGTCGCTAATGTGCCATTTAGATGTATATTCCTCTCTGAAATGTCACTTTTTGAATTTTTTTGGGAGGGGTTGTCTAGTGCCATGGCTACTTCACATTTGATTCCATAAGCAAGAGTGATCCACTGGCTTTTGGAGTTACTCGACTGCAAAGGCTTTGCTGAGCCACACGGCTGATGTAGAGCGGATTACATGGCTGCTTAGGAAAACACTTGGTAAATCAGAGTGTTATCGACTGTGTACACAACCTGTGAATCTAAACCTTTCATAAAAACCCGAATCCCACGGTGCACTCACAGCTTGAATTAATAAACAGAACTGCATTTACATGTGCTGAGTTTAATATAAGCAGTATATTTGGTCAGATGTCTTGGCTGCTGAAATAAAGCAGTTATATTTATACATCATACAAGGCTTTTTGAAGCACAAATAGACTTGAATTTTGAATTTGAATTGCTTTCAATCTACATAACATGTTAGACCAACATTATTCCCCCAAATGTGCCAACTAGCATAAAAATGTCTGAACGATTTCTTGAAGTTTGTGGGTTAATTGAGGTTTATTTGACTGTATAAAATTAGATTGAGTCCAGTTCATGAACAAATCATTCACAATATACAGTGGTGGTCAGAATTATTGGCACCCTTGGTAAATATGATCAAAGATGACTGTAAAAATAAATCTGCATTGTTTATCCTTTTGATCTTTAATTCATAAAATTAGCAAAAATCTAATCTTTCATTGAAGGAAAAGAATTGAAAGTGGGGGGGAAATCACATTATGAAATGTTTTTCTCCACAACACATTGGCCACAATTATTGGCACCCCTAGAATTTAAAAATAAAATATCTCTGAAGTATATTCCCATTCATATTTACCACCATCAGGGCAATAATTAAGAAGTTCCAATCATCTAAAGATGTTACAAATCTGCCTGGAAGAGGACATGTCTAAATCGTCCTAATGTGCGGTAAGGAGGAAAGTTTGAGTGGCCAAAGACTCTCTAAGGATCACAGTTGGAGAATTGCAGAGATTAGTTGAGTCTTGAGTCTCAGAAAGCCTAAAAAAAAATTATCAAACAGCACCTACATCCCCACAAGTTGTTCGGGAGGGTTTCAAGATAAATCCTCTGCTCTCATCCAGAAACAATCTCCAGCATTTTCAGTTGTCAGACAAGACTGGAACTTCAAAAGGGACCGGCTATGGTCAGATGAAACTAAAAAAAAAGAGCTTTTTGGCAGCAAACCCACCAGATGGGTTTGGTGCACACATGGATAAAAAGTACCCCATGCCCACGGTTAAATATAACACTGGATTTGTAATGTTGTGGGCCTATTTTTCTGCTGGAGGTCCTGGACATCTTGTTCAGATACATGGTATCATGGATTCTATCAAATACCAACAGATAAAAAATCAAAACCGGACCGCTTCTGCTAGAAATCCAATAATGGGTCGTAGTTGGATCTTCCATCAGGACAATGATCCAAAACAAACATCAAAACCAACACAAAATTGTGTCTCTGAGCACAAAATGAAGCTTCTGCCATGGCCATCCCAGTCCCCTGACCTGAGCCCTAAAGAAAATGAGTGGAATGAACTGAAGAGAAGCAGCACCAACATGGAGCTGGGAATCTGAAGGATCTGTAGAGATTCTGTATGAAGGAATGGTCTCTGATCTCTTGTCAGGTGTTTTCCAAACTCATCAGGCATTATAGGTGAAGACTCAGAGCTGTTATCTTGGCAAAAGGAGGTTGCAAAAAGTATTGAATAAAAGGGTGCCAATAATTGTGGCCAACGTGTTTTGGAGAAAAACATTTATTTCATAATGTGTTTGGTGTTTTTTTTTTTTTTTTTTTTTTTTTTTTCCTCTCCCCACTTTCAATTCTATTTCCTTCAATGAAAGGTTAGATTTTTGCTAATTTTATGAATTAAAGATCAAAAGGATAAACAATGCAGATTTATTTTTAGTCATCTTTGATCATATTTACCAAGGGTGCCAATAATTCTGACCACCACTGTAGGTGAACCAGTTCATCTGATTCTATTAAGATTCAAAAGAATGATTCATTCACTAATCTGACATAATGACAGATTAAAATTTGCTAAGTATGCATTTGCTGAAGACATCTGTAGTTTCCTTGACAATTTACTGGCAGAATTAAACATTTTGGTGAACATTTTCAAATTATCAAAACAAAGTATTAGTGAGGACCATTAAAACTGATTGAATTTAAAGTTTTTATAATGCACTAAAAAGATCTAGTTCAATTAGCTGCTGTATTACAACTCCTGAGCAAGATTTGATTTGTAGCTTTTTAATTTCACTATCTTTTCCAATAAGCATTTTACTCTTAAGACAGTGTACATAAAATGTTTAATGTATCTGTTTCCATTATATTTTGTATTGCATGTGCATAGTTTTTAGAATCAAGAGGGACTGCTAATACTTTGTGCTACTGAGGAAACCGTACATAGTGGAGGCTACGACTGTAACCAATGTGCAGATAATTACAGTAACTGACTGATATGTTGCAATAACAGAAAAGATGAGAATTTAAACTGATGAATTCACTGGGATGGGTGAGCCTTTCTGTAGTCTTCAGCAAACAGGATGTGAGGCACAAAAAGTATCAGCTGCATTATACTGATATGAAAGGGCTAAGAGCCATATTGTTGTCTTAGCTTAGAATTCTGATCCACGTGGGTGGCAAAGAAAATCTTATTCTTGGCTTCAACAACTTATTAACCCTTGTGGGAGTCTCGGTGTGTGTTCTGTGAAACAGCAGCTCTGAAAATGTAAACCTGCTTGATGCCTAACAGTGTATTTCCAGATGCATTTACACTCATCTAACGCAGTCAAAAGGCTCGTATAAGAATGAAAAACCAAGCTTTTCTTGACTTTTGATTTCAGTGGGTGATTTTGAGTGCTCTCACAGGTGCTCAGCAGATAAGAAGGGAAGCAGTTCATTTTTGTTTTTTGTTTTTTTTGTTTTTTTTAAAGAGACAAACTTCTCAAATGGACCATCCTTTTCAGGGTTTGGTTGCCACGAAGATGAACGCTGATGCCCTTTTTCCATCCTTAGCAGAGCACAGCATAAACACAAATCTCAGGTTCCATGACTAGGATGGACAACAAGCCGCAGCTGATGGATTTCAAAATGTTTTCCTCTTAATTCTGTGGTGTATCAGTGTCCATTGTGGAGAGAAGGGGAATTTTATTATTTTGTCATGGAAGAAATCATTGCCTAGGCCTGAATGAAGGCATGGAGACAGTACTGACCTAAATTGGCACTGTGTCACTGGAAACTTACCCAACACAGACACTCTTCAGTAAGTTAAAGTTCAATTAAAGTTCACCAAATGACTGTTGAATGATGTTTAGAAAGAAGATTTGCTGTGCTGTTTTATCCTACGTATATGAGTGAAAGAGACTTGCTGTAGCTTGTTGTAATTGTTTAATGTGTTTGGATCTTTGGATTTGTGACCTCAGTGCTCTGAGATCACATGTTGGGATTGTCACGGATGACGGCCATCCTGTTTTTCGACTAAAGGAATAGTTCACCCAAAATGAAAATTGTCATTTACTGTTGTTCCAAACCTGTACGACTGCCTTTCTTCTGTGGAACACAAAAGATGTTCTGAAGAACTGTTTTTGTCCAAACAATGAAAATCAATGGGATCCAAAACTGTTTGGACAAAGATATTTTTCTTTTGTGTTCCACAGGAAAAACGAAAGTCATACAGGTTTGGATCAAAATGAGGGTGAGTACATGATGACATGATGATTTTTTTTTTTTGGCTGAACTATTAATTTAATTCTGTGGTGAATCAGTGTCCAGTATGGAGAGAAGGGGAATTTTAGTCTTTGTCATGGAGAAAACCATTGCTAGTTTAGGTCTGCACTACATCCCCAACCTCCATTCAGTCCTCAGCACTGTCTAAACATGCAGGATCTGAATCAGCCCTCCACATCAGCTGGAGGAAATCACCTGGAAAGCGAGCGTTCTGGCTCTCTACTATCTACAACGGAGAATGAAAAGTAAACAAGGATGATAGTCGGCAGGAGAGGAAGGGATTGGAAAAAAAACCTAGATTTATCTGTTTTCACCGTTTTGCCGAAAACACAGGCCATCAAGATCTCTTCTAGGAGGAAGTGGGCTTGTATAACAAGTGTTCTTTTATTTACTTCTCTTGTTTTCTGTGGGTAGGCGTTCCAAGACAGTGGATGGGGAATGCTCTGGGATGGATGTTGAGAACTATTCATTGAATTGTCATGCGAGAAACTCAGGAACTGCTTATAAGGCAGTGAAACGTACTTCCGTCCAGGATAGAGCGCAGAGTTTTGGCTTCTAGTGGCAGGGGTGAGGCTGGCCGGACGGTCCTTCCTTCATGCATATGCAAGCACATCCTGAGAAAGAAGCTTGGCTGAGTGTCAGGGGAGCACTACAAAAGATTGGTGCTTGACAAGAGGCTGAGCTCCCTGCCAGCCAGTGGGGTTACAAAGTGGAACAGAGGGCCCCAGCAATGTTTGCTAAGATCTAAAGCTGTTCGCTAAAGCACTGTTTACATTTCATTCACTTGCACAGCTGAAAAGTACATAGCTTCTTTTTTTTACCTTACACTTCCACTGTCCTTCCCTTTTCTTTCTCTTTTGACTCTGCAAGTTGTATTCTGCCATTTGGTCAAAGAATGTGTACCAGAGGAAATTATGTGGTCTAATGGGATTATTAGTTGATTTGTTCCAAAGAGCACTCTCACGCCAGTGGTGCGAAAGCCAGATCACCCACTAGCGGGAGGTTTTCTTTGGACTGCCCATCCAGCTGGAAGAGTCACACTGCCATTCACTGTTATTGCATACTGTGCCAATCAAGGTTATTATCATTAACTAAATCTAAAACCATTGACTTGAAATGAAATCTACATTAACTAAACTATATGTATTTTACTTTTAGTTGATATTCATTTTATCTCAAAGTAAATGAACTTTTTTTTTTTTTTTTTTTTTGGTTTTAGACATCTCATTAGACATTTAACTTAAAACTGCTGTCCGTAAGGTTTTTTGTTTGTTTGTTTGTTTGTTTGTTTGTTGTTTTTTTTCCCAATCAATTTGAGCATGTACATAACCAGCCAGTGTTCAAAACTATCTCCTTACCTTAGCCCGATTCACAACGGTAAGCTTGTTTTATAAGTAATAATGTTTTATAATTCAGGTGGTACTGGTGGGTTTCCGCGGGAAATTTGAGCATGCCGCCGTTCATCTTTGTATCATTGTCACATCTGTTTACATGGAGTCTCAGCTAGTAGGCTATATGGCATGTGAGGATGCTGCAGGTGACGGATCATTTATAGCCTTTTCTATAATAATAATTAAACTTATTTTGATGGCATATTGTATGGTATGACAAATGGACAATTAGAGATTAGATTGTACAGAAATTTAAATCTACAGGTAACGCTAATACACACTAAATACACAGTCACGCAATGCTGATGTTGTTAACAATAAGTATAACAATAATAATAATTTGACAATAATAAACGGTTTGACGTGATCCAAGCTAAGTGATCGTTAGATTTAATCACCATTGGCAGCGCGATTTATTGTAGGCCTAATGCTTTTTTTCCTCAGTTGGTCAGAACAAAAGTGGCAGACGTTACTTACTTGTTCAGATGACATTTTCCAGTGAAAAAGTGTGGTGACTGACAGCAAACATTAGATTCATCCACGCTGAGGAGCTGTGCCGATGCACAAACCACATAAAGATAATTCCGCAAATAACTGCAATTGCAGGTTTCGAACAGAGATGGCGACAGAGGCAAAACTGACAGACTGCAGCTTTAAACTAAAAAATGAGATGCAACTAGCTGAAATAAAATGTTTCAAGCACTAAAATAACAAACTAAAACTAACTATACAGACATATTTAAAAAGAAAACAAGCTCATAAAAGTGACAAACAAAATTACTATAACTAAAATGAAAACATATAAAACATAGTTCAAAATATTAACAAACTATAATAGTATATCAAAGATAACACTGGTTGCCAGTGCATTATTTTGAAAAATTTGGAGGGGTGCCGTTGAGTAAATAAACTCCAGACAAGAATATCGGATGACTGACAACTATAAAAGATTTAGTGTGGAACAAATGGATTTTATTATGCATTTATGGACACATTATGCATTTCTGGTTCAGGCTGCATCACATTCTGTCAGATTTTAAGTCATAATAACTAATGCAACCCCCAAATCTGTATGAATTCATGGCTGGTTTCGGAGGAAGCTTCAACAGTAGCTGTCCTGCTGAGATGAACCTGATCCAGGTCAAGCTCTCGTTCCTTAAATGGAGGACTTTTCTTAGCTGCTTGTGGGGGAAAGTGGCTGTCAGTGGGGGTTAGAATAGGATTTCTTGTTCCTCTCACAAACTGGCTTTTTTATGGCTGTCAAGAGGTTCCTCTTTGGCCATTGTTTATTGCCTTTGTTTAAATGGGCACCCAATTAGCACCGAGATGACAGCAGAGCCCCACCAGCGCCTTTTAAGATGTAGTGGGCTTCCTGCTCGTAGATAGACGCACGTGCTCAAAGTCTGAAAATAGCCCTGTCCCCACGGTCCTAACATCAGGCTGTGAATTATTATGGGGAAAACAGACAAATCTTGTGTGTTTTTGAAACGGAAGAGACAGAGTTATACCTGTCCTGAATCGAGGCCGGTTATCCTCCAAGTGCCACTGGAATGGCTCCGATAAAAACACAATACTCCCAAACACAGAGGTATTACTGGAATTTGCACCTGTTGCAGGGCAAGCCCATGTGATCTGTTTCAGTGTCCTAAAAGATGACCGCTGCTGGCCACAGCATTGCAGTTCACATTTGGTAATAAAAGTGATGAGTAGAAAATAAACGGACCACACTGTAAAAAATCAAAAGTTGAGAAAACTTAAAAGTTTAAGGCAACAAACTTCAGCAGATTTGAGTTTTCTCAACTTATTGTTTTCAGTTTATACAACAAAAAGTTGAGAGAACTCAATCTTCTACAAAAACAAGTTGAGAACTCAAATCTGCTGAAGTTTGTTGTCTTAAACTTAAGTTTTTTTCAACTTTTGACTTTTTACAGTGCATTTAGTTGTTCCATGGTGATCTTTGTGGCTTTACATTTTTAGATCTCAAAAATTCAGTTTAATCTTTTTAAAACATTTTTATTTTTATTTTTATAAAAAAAAACATACTAAACGTAAAAATATCAGTGATAAAGTTTTAAATTTATTTTCTATTTTTATATTGATTTTTCTACTTCAATACTTTAAAAAAACTAAAGGTACATTTATTTATTTTTATTTATTTATTTATTTATTGCGAGTTAAATATCAAATACCAATGTTTTTGTTTGTTTGTCTTATTAATTTTGGTTTTCTGTTCTATATTCATTTAATCCAATTCACACCATTAAAATTTTATTTCTTTAAAACATGCAAGATATAAATAAATAAATAAATAAATAAATACAATATTTGATATTTGATTTGCATGTTTTAAAGAAATAAAACTGTAAATAAATAGATTAAACATTAAGAAAGATCAATAACAAAATAAATAAAATGAATAGATAAATAAGATAAAGAAACTTGGGTCTCTTTGATATTTAACTTGCGTGTTACAAACAAACAAGCAAATAAAACATTTGTTTTTGTTTTAAAACATGCAAATTAAATATCAAAGATACCAAAGTTTGTTTATTTCTTTATCTATTCATTTTATTTTTTCTGTTATCGATCGTTTAATTTTTATTTACACTTTAAATTTTATTTAAAACATGCAAGTTAAATAACAAAGATTTTTTTTATATATATATATATATATATATATATATATATATATATGTATATATATATATATATATATATATATGTGTATATATATATATATATGTATATGTATGTATATGTGTGTGTGTGTGTGTGTTTTGTTTTAATAATCTAATGTCATTTAGATTTCTGATTTATTTGGAATTTGTGTTTCAAACCAGTGTGCCCCCTCATTTTGAATAAGCCATGATGCTTATAGACCATTTTCAGAAGAATGACATCAGCAGTTCCCAGTATTTCACTTTCTTAACTAAAACATACATTTGTCCATGAGTCTTTGAGTTGACCAACCCCCCCACCATCATTTAATGCTATCTCACACACAGGCACGCACGCACACACACTGTGACGAGGACCTTTAAACGTGGTCATTCTCAGCGTGGCAGCTGCGTCCATTCTCTGAGAGGCCTGGGCACAGACGTCCTCTATTGTAGCACAGGGCCATAATGTCCCCTTTCAACTGCCCCTTCATAAACAGCCAGGTGTGAGTGCTGTGAGAGGGGAGGGAGACAGAACGCAGGAGGGGTTTGCTGGCACTCACCACATCTATTTTCATACGAATGCCCCCTCATGTTCGTAAGAAGAGAGGATTCATAAACATTATAAATAACTAGTGATGTGATAAAGCCCAGTGCTTGAGCAGTTGTTGTCTAGCGGTAATGCTGTGTGGTAATTATTTCCTCATCTAAAAAAGAGAAGGGAGCTGGAGGCTAAATTAAAGAGCTTCCTACTCTCATGCCAATCACAAATTGCCAGACCCTTGTCGTTTCCTCTATACTCGAAGGCTGAAATTAGAATAAAAAGCCACAGCCATTGGCGTCTTTTCTTACCACCCATGGATGAGTTCTGCACAAAAGAGCAATATGACAATATATTATTTGTGTATTTTATGTGTGTGTGCCCGATAACCGATATGCAGAACCGATATTTACTGTTATACTTCTGTTTTTGACACGATTACAACACCACTGAACTGAACAAACCATTTTATTTATAACAATCACTCCCTCCTTGCATAGAAAACAAATCTTATTTGTATACCAATAAATAGAGGGGTCCGAAAGTGCAAAAAATAAAAAAAGTGCAGTTACTAAACTGTTTTTGTTTAAAATCTTTGAGGTTAAAAACAAAACAAAAAAAAAAACAGGTAAAATAAATAAAGCACAAAAGTAATTCTAACAGTGTAATCTTTCAGTCATCTTAAAGTGTTAAATTAGTAGTCTTTCATGTTAATTTTAATCTTCATATTACAAAAATAGTTTTATTCATAAAAAGCATCAGCAGCAACACTAATGTTAACAATAAGCAAAATAAATGTAGAATGTCTAATGTTTTCAAATGGAGAATAAATTAAAGACAGGAGTCATATCAACTTTGCAGAAATGTAATACTTCATTTTAAACTACAGTTTTAGTAGATTTATAAGCTGTTTAATAGGCTAAAGAGTAAAGAATAATTCGCTGGATAATGTTAAATAACTGAATAATATTCTCTGGAATATTGGAATATAACAAACAAAACATCGTATTTTATTGCATTTCTCAACTGGTATGTTATATCAGAATTATTAATAATGTTTTTGTCGTTCTAGATTATGATATATCTGCTGACAAAGCGCTGTTTATCTATGCATTTACAGAGAACTACTCAAACTGCGATCGCTCGCGGAGATAATAAATAATTTCCATAGAGTTGTTTACTTGGATGTTTAATAGTGAATTAATGGTTATATAGTATGTTTATATAATTAGTGTTTTAAACAAGTAAATCTTGTTAAAAGTTACATGCGGTGGCCGTGCTGGAGCATTTCCTGACCATCAACCCGCTGAGTGAACAGCAAAATGCAGACGACTTCACAAGACTAATGATGAGCATAGACAACAGAGAGAGAATTAAATTCAGCGCTTTTATTTCCAACATGTGCTCATTCATGGCTGTGTTATTTAATTCATGCAAAGTTACATCATTATTGGGACAGGACTTGACGGATTATCTTAAGTGACTCTGTGAGCTTGTCTCTATTTCTTAGAGACAAGCTGCATAAACTAGCTACATTTCAGGAATTTATATAACACATCTAATTTGTGCATTAATGGCTGTTATGTTAAATAAAGTTTACTAATTACAGCAAAGCAGGTAAGTATACTTTACCTGTGCACGCCGTTGTCTCGTCTCCCCTCGGATGCGCTGTAATGGCGATCCTGCGCACAATTCTCAAAACACCCACAAGATGGCGGCGTTTATCGGTAAATCCGATATTACAAAACCGATATCCGATTATGGTAAATTGCTTAAATATCGGGGAAAATATCGGTAAATCGATATATCAGTTGATCTCAAATTTTTAGGCCCCCAAAACACCATTTTCATGTAAATGAATGGACAAAATGGTTAAGTTTTCCATTTTTTGGTTGAAAACGGTGTCGTAAAAATAGCCCCTTATTCGGAATATCCAGTGTAGCTGAACATTCATTTATATCTTCACATGTCCAAACAAAAGTACTTCTGGTTGATATTTGAAGCAGACAGTTTGTCTACATAGACAGTCTATTGAAAAAGTGCACTTTTTTTTCACGCCATTTAACTAAATTAATTTTATTTATTGACTTGTTTTTTTTTGTTTTTTTTTTATTTATATTGTACATTATTTATTCACTCATGTATTTTATTAATTGATTGACTTTTTACTTAAATTTATTTTACTATTTATTTAACTTATGAATTAATTTTATTGTAATTCTATATTTTTTTATAAATTTTATTTGACTGGCTTTTTATTTACTTAGTTACTTGCTTATTTAACTAAATTAAATTGAAAACACAATTAATTTATGTATTTATTGACTTTAACTGAATAAATTATTTAAAGTTAAAGGATTATTTACTTTAAAATGAAAATTACCCCAAGCTTTACTCACCCTCAAGCCATCCTAGGTGTATATGACTTTCTTCTTTCTGATGAACACAATCAGAGATATATTAATAAATATCCTGACGCATTCAAGCTTTATAATGGCAGTGAACGGGACCAACGAGTATGAAGTTCAAAAAAGGGCATCCATCAATCATAAACATACTCCAAACATCTCCGGGGGGTTAATAAAGGCCTTGGTTTGTGTAAGGTTTGTGTAAAAAAAAAAATCCATATTTAACAAGTTATAAAGTAAAATATCCAGCTTCCGCCAGACCGCCTTCTGTATTCAACTTAGGGAAAAAAGTGTAACGCCTCTTGCAGTTCAAAATGCTTTTCGCTACGTCCTTTGCCTTCTGTATTCAACTTAGGCGGTCTGGCAGAAGCTCGATATTTTACTTTATAACTTGTTAAATATGGATATTTTTTCTTACACAAATGCATCGCTTTGCTTCAGAAGGCCTTTATTAACCCCTCGGAGCCGTGTGGAGTACGTTTATGATGGATGGATGCCCTTTCTTGAGCTTCATACTCGTTGGTCCTGTTCACTGCCATGATAAAGCTTGAATGCGTCAGGATATTTATTAATATAACTCCGATTCTGTTCATCAGAAAGAAGTCATGTATACCTAGAATGGCTTAACGGTGAGTAAAGCTTAGGGTAATTGTAATTTTAAAGTGAACTAATCCTTAATTTAAATAGTTAGGGTTTTTTGCACTATTTACAGTAACTATTTAACTAAATATGGACTTTAATTGAAAAATTAGATGCTTTTAAAACATTAGTTTTGGTGTGTCATCAAACGTTTCACCTTTTTATCTCATCTTCAGTCCTGAATTGCCCTGAACTGTCCTTTTGCTCTTTAGCTGTCCTGATGCATTTAGCCACCCTTTTCCAATCTTCTCCTTATCACTGCCCTAAGCAACCTCTAAGGTTGTGCGGGGGGTGACCGTGATCAAGATAACTATCCACCTCACACACACACCAAACATTAATTCTCTCTGTCAGTGACCTGCTTGCGGCATGCTTTTAGGGATTATACTCAACCAGCCATTTCAGGATGTCGAAGTGCGGACAGGGCCTCCTCACGTGAGGATTTGCCTTTTCTGTCTTGTTCCTGCTTTTCACTTCTGGGTCTGAGAGGATTAAACCGTGCTTCCGGATGCAGAGCATTATTTGCCTCGGATAAGAAAGCTAAAGGAAGTAGTCGGGATCTAGTGATCCCTAAAGATAGAAATATCCTATCAGATTTGATACAGTTTTGGAAACTTACTGAAAAGTTTAGTGTAGTTTCTGTATAGGGTAAGTAAAAGTTCAAATTAAGTTCACCAAATAACCCGGAAGGCACTTATGTTGGAGTGGATGTGGCATTCATTGAGTCTCATTCACTATTAATTGCATAAGTGTTTGCAAAAGGTTCGCATGTAAATTGTTTATGAACTTTTTTTTTTTAAGCCCACAAATTTAAATGGATAGCGTGTACTTGCAGTTAGTAGTTAGCATAATATGCAGCTAAACATCTCTGTGTCTTCTGGAAACAACAGAGACTCAAAGCCTTTTATAGTGAATCTGTCTAATTGTTCAATCCATGACCAAGATCAGTGACCCCTGCGCTAACCTTTTCCTCTACCTGTTTAAGGATCAGATGTAGTCTAGGAATGAGATGATGTTAATGTAGCTGCTCTTTTTACTTTTATTCCCTCATAGAAAAGCTGTCAGGTTAAAGTAGTATGAATTGAGACAGAAATGTGGACATGAAGGTCTGTAACTCTTACTTTTCATGAGGTGCCAAAGGTCTTTTCTGGGGAGGAAGGTTGGCTGGACAGGAAAATTATGAAAAAAATAAATAAATAAAGGAAATGTGGGCTACCAGCCCTGATTCCATTGGCCTGGTGTCAGACCTGATAACCTGCTAATGTATGATTTCATAAAAAGGAAAAAAAGAAAAGAGTAAAGTTGCAGAAATGTTATACATTAGGGTTTATCTTCTCTCTTGTCTCTCGATGCTTCTCTGAGTGTCTCTCTGAACTTTTTGTCTGTCATAAGTGCTCAGTTTGTGCTCTTGTAGTCTGGTTTCAGTCAGATTAAGACTGTCATTTTGCTTTCAAGTGAGCTTAATTAGAATATTAGAATATATAGAATATATAATTGGGCTCCACCCCCCTTTTAGCTTTGGGGATAAAGTTTAATTATACCATGTAATGCTTTATATTGCAAGAATATCAACAGATCAATAGATTCCTTATAGTATATATATCGCTGACCTTTAAATTCTCCATGATACTGATTTTATGACTGTTCATTGTTGTTTATAGTGACAAATAAAATTGTTTATGTATTTGACCTAGTTTTTATGTTGTCTCATTCCTAGAGTCTTAGAGGATGGGAGTTTTCGTGTTCTGTAGGAATTCCTTTCCGTCTTCCGCCCTTCACTCTGACAATGCACCAATTCAAAGCCTGTTCCATTGGAGATAGTGGTTCACACTAATGACCCTTGCTTGAGGTTCCTTTTCTGCAGTGGAAGAATGTTGCAGGATCTTTCTCTGTCTCTCTTGCAGCTGCTTCCCATCTGCTATATATGCAAGATTAGTATCGCTTTATTCTTACATGTGGGGCTCCCATGGGCTAATAATTTACACATGCTGTCATGCCACACTGTGCTTTACTGTTTCTTGAGCTGAGATGCTGAGCAGTGACAGAGCCTGAGGGATCCAAGGGATCTTGGGATTCCTAAGCATGCTAGGGGCATACAAACCCCAGGACAGTCTGGACAATAGCCTGTCCCTTTGACCCAATATATCACTGTCGTCGTTCGTCAAAACGATGGTCAAGACAACCCGGGTTTGGAAGTGAATCAACCTGACCAGAACCCAACAGCAAAGTGGTAGGAAGAATGTTGCACAGATAATGGTTAATTGCCTTCACTTCATAAAGTATGTCATGGTTTGGAATTTATAGCCATTTATAGGCATATTTTTATAGAAAATAACTTCAGGTCATTTAGTTTACTGAATTGCCAATGTGATTGGAGTAAAATCATGTTATAAACTGCTGTACATGTCTTGGCTGCACCTAATGTGTTTCAGAAATGCTAATATACTTAACCATGCAGAGGTTTTCTGGCCCAATGTGACTGAGGGGCCCATATTGCGGATCTAGATGATGGTTCTGATAAAGACTACAGAGGAAATGACTTCTATATTCGGTTTCAAGGCAATGAGGGCCTATGAAACCAATACACCGTTTGAAGTGTTAGTCAATAAGTAGCCCGTGCGCTCGTTCCATGATTGCACATGGCAGCCATGTAGCCTAACAGCTAAAGTAACACTCTCTTCTGACAGTTGTTTCAGCTTAAAGCTGAAAATGTTTATTGCTTGGGATCTGGAGGCATTTATAGTTACTTTCGTCCAAGAAAGTACTTGACAACACTCTTAATTTTTCTGGCAAAAGGAACCATCCACGGAGCGGTCAATCTAGGACATGTGTGGGCAATTAGCTTGAAGTTAGCTTCCCCTGATCTGAAGCACAGAATTGTTTTGTCAAGAAATAAAAGTACATTGAGTATTAGCTAAGCAATTTAAAACACGTGATAGAGAAGTTTCCTTACATTAGCAGGTCTGTTATTGGTAATTATTTGGTTCCAGTGAGACATGAATCCCCCTCCGCTCTCAGTAAAAAAAAAAAAAAAAAAATGATTGAGACAGATATGCAAATAGTAGTTTAATGTCATTTTGACAGTGTGTAAACACACTTTGTAATAATAGGGTAAAATTACTTTGATTTAAGTTTCAATAATTGAGGTTCCACCCCATAGTTATTGGTTGATTAGAGCCAGTGACACATGACACTTGTCTGTATATGGATAATTGCGTTAACTAGCAACCCGCTTTGATGTTGAATCTCAAAGAACGGGGCTGACGAGCCTGACAATGGTGACAGTTGTCTGGGAAATTAAAGTGGTGCAATTAGTTCGCAATTAGCCTACTGGTTTACCTTTTGATCTGCGTGATGTCCTAGTCTGATGAATGGCATTCAGTGACGTTTCTGAATAGCTGTTGAGTTTTGGTACATCCAAAGTGAAAATGGTCTTCCCTTTGGGATGTGTTCTGTGTTTGACACTTAAGCTTAGCCATTTCATGTACGTTGGCGATGAAGATGTGGATATTTCAGGAGAGTGATGGGCTTATTTGCTGAGATCAGAGCATGCTTGAGGTCAAAGCATTAGGCAGCTGACTCTATAAATTCTTTGATCCAGAGCGCGACTGCATTGCATGCGTGCTTTTGGCACTCGAGTCCGTGGAAGACAACACCATGAATGTCATTTATGTTTAGAGCTTGTTCACGCTCGCTCTCTCTCTCTCCCTTGGCCCAAAGACATCAAATCTCATCCAAGCATAATGAATGAGATAAATGAACCAAGTAGGCCCCCTCTAGCTGATATACACACACACAAGGTTCTCGCTGCACCTGTGAGCCTCATTTAGGCTTGTAGATGGGAGAGGGCCCTTGCAGGGGTTAATTCTGTGTCCTTCTTTTGTGTGTTGGGAGGGGGACTTTTTTTGGTTTTGCTCTACACAGCCTAAGTGACCTCCTGCAGGGTCTTCAGGCTTATCTGACACAAGAACAGTTCATACTGTCCTATTCTAGAGGCCTCAAGCACATAGGTTCAAAGAATCCTCAGGGATTGTTTTAGTCTATAGATTCACATACCAACCGTTTCTTTTTTCATCAAGGTGTTGTAAGGGTTTTATATCTTAAAGCAGAGTTTTGTTTGATTACTTTTGAAGCATTATTTTCACAAAACCCCTGCAGATTCTCTTGCAAAACCTGGTGCAGATCCCATTTTCAAACCCCTAGAGGTTTGCAAAGAAACTGCAGGGAGTTTGTTAGACAGAAATATTTAATTTAGAAGAAAAATGTAGAGGAAAAAAAAAACTAAAGACTTACCTTTTTGTCTTTATTTCAATATGACAGTGCAAAAAAGGAATCATTGGGGAAGCAGAGAGGACTCGAACTCAGGACCTTCAAAGCACTGCTTCACTGTATTTCAGAGCACTTGTCCACAAGGCTATGACTCCGATAAAATTCATTTAATTAAAATTTTCTAAAAGATGTTGTCACTTATTATTTGGAAAGATACTTGCGGCTCTCTTGAGGTCTAAGATGGGTTTACTTTAGTCTTGGGACAGAGCGGTTTTAGCTGACAAAAATGTGGGAAACCTTGTCTTGGATTAACAAAAGTTTTCGAAGACCATACCTACTGGTACAGTAAGCGACATTTCTTGTCGGTGATCAGTGAGTCCACTAAAGAATAGGATTGTTTGCCACTTTTCTCCCTCAAAGGCTTTTAGAAATATCAGGGTGTGGGGGTTGGGGGGCTGGCTTTAGGTTTTGAGGTGTGGCATGTACTAAGTGTGTAGTTGTAAGGGGGTGGGGTCACACTTTGACTGAATTCACAATCTAATTTGAGCTCTTCCCCTGAAGCCCTCATCTCATTCCCCTTTTTCCAAACCTCATGTGAACCAAGTACCGGGGGTTTTCATGCCCCTGATGAAAATAGCCTTTGTTGCTCTTAATCTAATATCCTGAGCATTTAAACAGCAGTGAAAATGAGAATCCTGCTAAAATGTTGGAAGTATCTGTTTTCACCCAATAGTTCCGCTGAACGCACTGGCCGGAAAATGGATCAGAGCGACTCGCGCAACAGCATGCAAATGGCTTTAAGATGTGATGAATGCATTTGCTGGAAGTTTGTGTCGCATAGGAAAGCCTTTAAAAACAGGACTCTTTTTGATTACACGCTGGATGTGTAGAAGGAAAAAACCTGTGTGGTTGTATCACTCTGTTCTTTCCACTCTAAGCATTAAGTTATGCAATGCTAAAACTCTCGTTTTGCCATCTGCTGGTTCTTATATGCCCTTCCAGCCTCTCCTGAAACTGTCATCAGTCTGGTATCTCTCCCAGATGGACATCCATTAGCACAGGAAAGGTGAAACAGATCTAGTATTGAAGAATATAAGATGTGCTAGTCTTCTCTTTGACCGTGATGACGTGCTCACAGTGTTTGTTTGATTTGGGGCTTTTGAGGGGTTTGTCACAAGTGAAGATTGATCAGTGTTTGAGTTTGGTCTGGGCTAACTGAAACTTTTACCAGGTGTGAAAGCAGCTTTAAAGAATGCTAATAGGTCACTTAGCAGCCTTTGTTTTCATTTCCTCTACTGATGAACTTAGTTGCTAAGATAGCACAAAACCAGGGTTAGCATGTTTATTGAGCTGAAGTTTCATAAGACAAGCCACTTTCTCTTGACCTTCTACTAACATGAGAATAAAATGGCTTTCAGTTGTCAGTGCACCAACATTCAAACTGTTTATCTAGTCTTGGGTGGCTAAAGGGTCCGTGGCATGACTTCTTTCTTTTTTTTTTCTTTTTTTTTTTAATCCAATACATATTCGAAAGATATTAAAAATAAAATTGCAATGCATTAAATGACTTGTCATTTTTGGAATTAATTTATTTAAATGTAAAAAGGAAAAAAAAAAAAAGAATACATTTTTAAAAAGTAAAAAATGTCAGGGTGGTCTAAAATTTTTTTACATTTTTATAAGGCAAGGTTCGTTCAAGTTGTACAATATGTGGTACAACCCCCACTTTGTGTACAAAGTGTTACACTTTTTGCTTGGTTACTCCAACACAACATTTTTAGAGTCCGTTAAATTTAAACTTTTGTTAACTTTGGTTGAAAGTTTTTCAAAACTTTAAAAATGTAGGAATTTGGCACATTGCATTTATTTTTCTTGGACATTCCTCTGCCATTGAATCTAAAGCAAATGCTTCACTAAAGTACAATTCAGTATAAAATATATTAATAGCATAGTAGAATATTAGAATATTTACTCCATCTTCAGATAAATTACAGTGAAGCTTTTCAAATCCCATACAACATTACAAATGACAGTAACCAAAATGAATGCAACTAAATGGCGCTAATGATCCTGGCTCAGTCTCTTATCTCTGGAAAATCTCTTTCTCGCTTAACTTAAGGCAATAGATTGCAAAGGACAGGAATGCTGCCGAGACAGCTGAAGATTTATAACAGGGAGGTGTGAGTTGGGCAGATGTAACAGTGTAGTGCAAACAGCAGTCATTGTGGTCTATGCAAGACTTTTTCTTTAACTGACCATACTCTTTTTGTGGAGTTTTTTTTTTTTTTCCCCTCTATGCTTTAGTGGTGCAGTACAACTATATGTGTGAGTGAGATTTGAGGAACCCCAGACTGCTTCTATGGGATTCCTGTGAGCTACAAGTGGCAACATAAATGTTCAGAGACGTGCTGCCCTCCCTCTCTCACTCACTCGCATTCTCAATCCCCTCCCTCCTCTTCTCCTTTCCTCCCTCTCTCTCTAAATCTCAGGTTACCGTGGCTGGAGTTTTTAGACATCTCTGACTAGTGTTTCCCTTATGTCCTTGTCCCTGCCTCCAGCCTGGGAAGAGCCACCCAGTACCCTCTCTGATTGGACTGGGTAGTTTGTCTTGACGCACCACTGTGCTGAGTGCTGGAGGACGTGTTTCAACAGATGGTTGGGGTTAGTGTGTGTCATCACATTGGAGAACGGATTAGAGGAGGAAGGTTGTCTTCCAGGAGCAGTGTGGTCCCCACAAACACTCTGAGGAGCTCAAGAGTGAACAACCCACAGCGAGAGAGATCAACTCCATGAGCAAGACTGATATCCAGGTAGTAACACTTTTGATTCTCATTCTCTCCAACTAGTCTGTTTTTCCTTGGAGGGTCTGGAATTTTTAGTTCATCTGTATTAAATGTTTTTGGCTGTCTCATTTGGTTTTCCTGTGTAAAGCTGAAGTGCTGTCAGGTTTGGGATTCATAGAAGGGTATTTCTGAATGAGAAATTGTGGTTTCTGACTGTTGAGACGTCTTGTTGCATGTTATGCGAGTTTTAATGAACCATGTAATTGGATTTTGACATCCCCTTTTGCAAACCTTGATTTAATTGCTGTTTCTGTTATGCTAAAAAGTTGAAAGGAACATCTCACTATAGATCATGACCCTCAGACTGTGCCAATTATAAATTTACATGAATTTGATTGGAAGTGCTTGGACATCAAGCTAAATCACCTATGACTTTCAAACTTTAATTGGACTATATATTCGCTGCACAAACTATTTTTCAGACTGATCCCTGCACTTGTTGCTGGCAAACACAAGTTTAATCCTTTCATTTTTGCATCAATTGTTTAAATAAGTTGTGTCCTAAGCTGACACTGTCTTCATACTGAACAAATGTGGTGTTAAAGAACATCTCCTGGACCAGGTTGCAACATATGCAAATGGAGGGGTGCCTCTAAAGAAATCATGCAACAAGTTTCACTCAACTCCAGTAAACCAAAAAAAAAGGGAGAACTGCCAATGAAGAACTAGATGTCTAGCATTAATATGTTGCTGCCGGGCATGTATACAGCGCGAGGTGTTTGCTGAGGGGACTGTACAGCTGTAAGGGTGAGGGGGCAGAAGAATGATGCCAGGAATGCCACAAAGACAGAGTTGTGTGAATGATGTTTATTTACACACATTAATCAGCCATGTCAACATCACTCACTCACTCACACGCTGAAATTCATTTGAGAAAACCACAAATACATCAGCGCTAGTGTTGAGATTTTACAATGAGGGCAGTCATTACCAGTGATGACTGCAGGATTATGAAGGGACGTGATTTTAGAAGCTTGTTTCTTTTCGTTCAGTGTGTTTTCATTTCTGTAGATGTACAGTTATGCCTTATTAGCTGAATTTGTTTGGCTGTGACTTCATTAGTGTTTGAAAAATCATTTGAGAGATGAAGCTTATGCAGACATTACCTTTCGTTAAATCAATTTAACGCACAGGCGGATTTGATTTAATGTGAGGTTAAAAATTACCTTGCTAAATCAGTCTTGATGGGTTGCATTAGTTGCCAAAAACTGCTTTTCATTACGTATTTATTTTACGTGAGCCATATGTAATTAGGTGTTGTAGCTCTGAGGTCTAAACTAACCCTTGGTTAAGTTTGAAAGCAGACAATACCCTTGACCTGTTCGTTCTTTGCGAACAGAGCCATGCCGTAAACTTGTCAGTTACAGTTCTTCATCAATCACTTGCTCTAGGTGCAATTAGTTTTAAATATACAGGCCTGCTTCTCATTTTTGTGCACTGTTTTTAAATGAATGGTACTGTCAAACGTAAATGTCAATTACTCAAACACATGTCGTTTCAAACGTGTATGAATTTCTTTTGTGGAATGCAAAAGGGAATATGTTGAATGTCCTGGCCACTCTTTTTCATAATGAAAGTGGATCTGAGGTGCCGAGCTCCAAAATCACAAAACGGCACCATAAAAATTTCATTCATCTCATGCTCTACTGTATATTCTACTGAATGACAGAATCTGTATGATAGCTTTGTGTAAAGAACGGACAAAAATTTTGGAGCTTGACAGCCCGGATACCTATTCACTTTCTTCATTGGAACACAAAAGGAGAAATATTTCATATTTGTTTTCCATATAATAAGATGCAAACATGTTTGGAATGACACGAGGGTAAATAATGACAGAATTTTCATATTTGGGTAATGGATATATGATCTTGATCCCAGCATCTTTGAGAGATTGCTGTGGTTTTGTGTCAGAGTCTAAACAGTTGCTGCAGCTGTTGTGAATAATTTGCAGTTCTAGATTTGGATCTGCCAACACTAATATTGTTTCAGTAGCTGTTTGGTCTTTTAGAGAGTTTGACCAGGGATCAGCTGTACCGTGAGAGTGGGACCATGAGAGAGCATGAACTCTAAGCTCTGTGTGTGTGTGTGCGCGCGAGAGAGAGAAATAGGAAACAATTTGAAGAACAACCATTGGAATCATTTTTGTGATTTGGAATTTAGATTTAAGACTTCGTCTTGCTGTCAATGACAATTTCATACTCTGAGATCTAATATCCTGTATGGCTTCAGTTTTCCTGAAGCTTTGGACATGTGTTCAGTATTTAACCCCCTGCCATTCGTGTTCACTTACCAACTCGAATCAAAAGCAGCAGGACCCTGTGTGCCACGGTGCCGCATGGCTCTTGTGCTGTTTATAAAATGCCTCTTTGCCTTTAACTAGTTGCATATATTCACTGCTGTTCTGTCAAACAAATCACAGTTGCCAGGGAGCTGGACATTTAACAGCCTGTATGTAAGGTCCTTTCTGTCAAGTGCTGGAAAAATGGCACCATGTGGAGGTGGCCACCGGTGCCAGCTGTTCCCAGGATCCTCTGAGGAGCGCCATTGTGTTAGTTGACCAGCCATTCCCACCACATGGACATTAAAAGTCTTGTTTAGATAGGCAGTGAGAGAGGAAATTGAGCCACACTGTGTAGTATCTGTTTATCTCTGCTTAATAATAGTGTTCCTGCAGGAAGTGAGGTGGTAATTTAAAAGGGAAGGGTGGGTGACATCAAGGCTGTAATTGAGAGTTGACAGTGCTTCGGCATGATGTTGTCTCGCTTATCTGTGGCTCATAGCTCTATGCTTTGGGTTTACGGTTTATAATTTAACTGTGAATGTCATTGTCATTGATCGCTCTTCATATAGGAGGGGGGAGTGGGTGAGTCGTGATGTTTGGATGATGCTTTCTGCTCTAGAAACTACAGACTCATGGGAAACACTGCCACAGATGGAGCTCTCAGTAGCGCCCCCAAATGTTTGAAGAATGTCACTCTATTGCCTCAGGGTCATTGTAGACAAATCCACTGTAAAATGCAAAGATATTTGAGATGGCAAGTTCCTCAGATTGCCACACTGCAAGAACTGTTAGGAGAATCTATAGGCAAAAAGAGCTGTTCACTGAGGAACTTTCACAAAGTTGCAGCAACTAGTGGTTCCTCTAGTACGAACTTGAGGATTTTAATTAGTCCTCCATTTAACTCAATCATAAAGGAAGGTATCTAGAGGTTCTCAAGGGTTCTAGCGATGTGGAACTCTGAGTTAAGTTCTAGAGTTAGGCGCTGACTTTTAGGCACCTACTTGAATGCCATGGGGCCATGATAATCGTTAAGTTAACACAGCCAGTCGTTATTGACCTTTGAGGTTCACATTGTAGCTGGCTAGCAGGAGTCTACTGCCCATTCTTTGGCTTGTCCAAAGAAAGACCTTGGAAGCTTTTGCCTAAGAGTAGATCAGTGGAGGTCAGAAGGTCTGGTCACCATTGTGCCATTATCCATACCATGCCAATTCTGCTGTATGATATTGTAGAGAAGAGGCAATCCTATTTATGGTTGAAAGAAAAAGGGCCCACCTATATCACATGCAATTAAGCAGCCGCAGGATGCATTGGAGGCTCAAAAATTTGGTGTCGCTAGGATGTGATGCTTTCATCCTCCGCTAATTCAGAATAGAAATAGAGAACCGTCTGGGGGGAAGAATAGGCAGGCAGCTCTGCCGACAGCTCACCTAATAAAAGACAGCATGCAATGCTTTCAAAAACGTAACCTCCCACCCTTCCTGCTTAATTTTTTTTATTATTAAACTGCTTCAAGAACGAATTGAGTGGGTCCATAAAGGCCTCTTTTGGACATGACAGCTATGAGCATGCAACGTATCCAGACTTACGTATTCTGTTGTTCAACAACTTTGATTTGCTTTCATGTCTCTTTCTCGTCTTTACCATGGGGATATGAGTCTGACCTCTGCTGTGGCTTGCTCTTGAGTGGAATGCCTATAAACCTTTCATTGCTTTGGGTTTGTCTCGCCAGAGCCCAACATGCAAGCCACTGGAGAGCCGTACCATCCAAATGAAGTGGTTCTGTGGTTTTCCTGTTTGGTTGCCATGGTGTGATCGATGTGGCAGTGAAGAAATTAGACGTAGATCAAGGGTAGGGAAGTTGCATTTGGTTTTCTCCTCTTAATTAATTTTGCCAAAATGTTGTTTTTAGTTTTTAGTGAATGCCTGTTTCTATCTCAAAGTAAAAATATAAAGGAAGACATCGACTTAATCGCTTAATTGCGACTTCAGATTTGGCTTTTTTGTAATTGCAAATGACTCGCGACCATCTTAAAATATTACTTTTTCATAATTGCTACTTTTTGTCATAATTGCAACTATTTCTCATACCTTCTCTTGTTGTTGCAACTTTCTCACAATTGCGTCTTTACATCTCATGATTGCAACTTCAAAATTAATACTTTTTTGTAATCACAACTGTCATTCTGACTTTTTCTTTTGATTGTGACTTGCAACTTATTTTCTCATGTGGCTTTGTGATTATATCTCACAATATGTGACTTTCTTATTTTAAACGTTATTTATAAATTTATATACATATTACTTTATTCTTTTTTATTCTGAGGTTGAAACAGGCTTTCATAAGAAAAAAATGGCCAGCTGAGGTTCCCAGAGGGCATTGCAGAACTCTGCTCAGGCTCATTTACATATGGCATGTTTGTCTCTGGCACTCGGCGTTTTAGGTTTGGCCTGCTGACTGTGGATTCGTAAATGCATGTGAATATTTGGCTGTACAGCTTTTGAAAATGAATCCTGTGATTTTGAAAAGATCATACAGTCGGTGGATGGGGTGTGACCTGTAAGTACAGGTGTCAGAAAAATGCCAGTGCACTCAAAGTTAATTACGTTACAAATGATGTGATCGCACGCTTCGGAAAAAAAAAAAGCCACACGCATTCACGCCTCAAGCGCTGGTGAGGTGAGCATCAGAGTACAAATTACAGGTTGCATTTCTGCGTGTGTCTGTGTGGCTGAAGAGATGGATAACAAATAGTTTTTTGTTTTTTTTTTCTTTTATGAGTAACATCCCACTGGTATCTATAGCAGAGTGACAGATAGGGTCAGGGATGGGTATTCTCATTGTTGGTTTTTCTGCATAGATTCTGTCTGTACATGCCCCACATTCTGGAAGTGTACCATTTCACACTAGGACAGAAATGCTCTGACTGGGGCTTGCTGACAGAGCCCTCCATGTACCCACTTACCCCACCCAAAAACAGTCTGGAATTCTGTTCCTAAGTACATTTTCAGCATTCAGGTAGCCACAGTCTTCGCTAGAAGAGGTAGAGTCTCAAATGAACATGCCCTGGACAGTGCTGGTGGTTTCGCTAGCATTAAATTTGTGCTTTCCAGCACATTTGACAAAATGTAAATCCCTGTGATACACGCTTTGTCATTTGAGGTGCAGCAACTAAGTCCCTTCCTTTGGAGTTACTTATGAAATAAGTGCGAGTTGAAAGCTGATCCTGGCATTAAATGGAGTAACACTGTCTCAATCTCTCCACTTTCAGACAGGCCATATGTTCCAGTGGTAAGCCCTGCCGTGTGCGCTTGTCGGTAGACCAAGTATTTATATTTGGGGTTTGAACACAATTCAGTTTGGCTCATTAACGTAGCAATAAGGAGTCAAGGGAATCACGGTCTAATTCTGTTTTGACCTGGCTTTTTTTTTTTTCTTCCCTTCACCTGTGCCCTTCTGTGACTTCAAAATTATGACTGAAATCATTGGATTCAGAAAAACATCATACCTTCAAACTACTTAAAGAAGTGCACAAAGCCCTGAATTGACCTTCTTCCTTGTTGAAGAAACGTGTTTAAAAGTACTAATTTGTTTTGACAAGTGTTCCAGTAGGAATATTCATCAATCATTATCAGATCTTCATGGGTCATTTAATCTGTTTACATCTGTGGCCAGGTCTGAATGACTAACCTGCTCTCCAAGATACAGAACCCCCATGGTATATATGTGGCCTGGTGGCACCCCTTCTATAATAGTGAGGGATTTATGTCTTCAGGCTTGTAATGGTGCCACGCGTCTTCAGTCAGCGAACTGCACATAATATTAGGATCACTTAAGCGGCAAGGATACTCCAGCTCAAACAGATTTGCTTGGCTCCCTACGTTCTTCATGTGGGAGCTGGCTGCTGATTTCATGGAAAAGACATTGATTTATTTATTCAAGACAGTTACGTCAGTGGAAACTCACTGAAGCAATTTGAATATTTTCTTTATGTGGCATTTTAATGTGTTTGGTGTATTTGCCACTGTGGCGAGAGGAATATTTCTTTAAAAAATGAAATTAAGATGAAACGTATTCTTTGGGAGGTTCTCCTTAACTGGTTTTATACTGCGATCTGGAGTTTAAGTCGTTTTTTTTCCCCTCCTAGTGATGTATGTTTTGTGGAGAATATGAATTGTATGTCAAAGGCTCTGAAAGAAGAGCATTTTTCAAGACAAAGAAGCGCATTTATTATGGTATGGCTGGTTGCAGCTGTAATTAATTTTTTTCCCCTCCCACCAAAGACCCATAAAATGCCTTTACTGTGTCTGTTTCTCTGTTATTTGTCATATACCGAGTTGATCAAAGGCCAAATGTTTGACATTGCCCCTCCTCCATTATGCTGTCTTTGGAGATCTGCTTTTTTGCTTCTTTCATTAACCACATACTTAAAGGAATGGCCTGAAAACCTCTCCAGCGAGACCTCCCAGCTGACCGAGAGAGGTAAGGATGGCTTGCTTCGGCTGCTCCAACTCGAGCAAAAACGCCAGGAAGAATCTCCGTTTGGCTTCGCTAGGACGCTGCCAGATTTGGTCAGAGCTGATTTCAGTCTTACCTGGCAATCTTAGTCGATTGTGCTTGCGTTTAAACAGCAGGGTAAGTAGCCGGAGAATGTCGAGGAGGTCTGAAGCTTTGACTGGTTTATGCTGTGCCGACTTTGCAGGTGGCTAATGAGTTGGGCCTTCATAAGAGAAAGCTAATCTCTCCCAAAGCCAAGCCGAGGAGGAGCTGAATGGAATTTGCTTAGCTCTGAATTCTGTGCCCTGTATGTTTAAGCCTGTGAGCTGCTCTCTCTTTCTCTCCCACAGTCATTGAGATGCTGTACGGCACCCACCGGCGCTCCTGAGTCACGTATGCCACAGTACAGGTCACCTATAGCTCCACCGTAGCTCTCAGACAGCGTGACTTCGGGGGCCTCTCTGGTGCTAGTATATTGGATTATGGAAAAATCATAAAAGTCTCCAAGGTGGCTCCAGCCCCCCTGCCTTGGTATTTAGAAATAAAGGGTAGTGATGTGTGCTTAGTTTGGAGATTAGAGAGGGGTTTTGGATGGGCTTTAAGGTGTGAGTGAGGCCCAGTGACTGGGGTTCTTGAGCGACGACACGGTCGACTGCCATCAGCTGCAGCTGGGTGAGGGTGTGTGCAAGGCCAGTGTCACTGGAGAACCTGTTAATGTGAGCTGGCAAAGCAAAGCAGCTTGGCAGCCTGGGGAACTAAAGTGGCCATGGCATCAATGTTTCAAAATCCTCAAACTGTCTGCGCAAGTTCACAGAAGAAAAAATTACTTAATCTTTTGTTCTACCACCGTCCTAATGTTCTCTTTCTGTCATCTTAAGGCCTCGATATACTTCAAGCGAAGTCAAAGAACAAACTGTTGTGACGTCTTTTTGAGCAAAATCAGGCCAAAACGAAGTTTGTTTGGATTTCTTGTCTGTGGTAATGGCTTGCCACTTTCGAACTACCATTGGTTCGTAGCAAATATGTAATAGGTGTGCTCCGGGACTCCCTTCTTTGACGTGGAAATCATCTCCAGTTCGTTTCTTCTGTCCAGTCTGTAAATACGAGTAAAAACATGAATACGCTGGAGAGCTGCTTTATCGTTGAAATTGAAGTTGTAATTCTAATTGGGTAACACTTTAGTATGGGGAACAATTTTCACTATTAAAGGGTTAGTTCACCCAAAAATGAAAATTCTGTCATTAATTACTCGTTCCACACCCGTAAGATCTCCGTTCATCTTCGGAACACAAATTAAGATTTTTTTTGATAAAATCCGATGGCTCAGTAAGGCCTCCATTGCCAGCAAGATAATTAATACTTTCAGATGCCCAGACAGCTACTAAAGACATATTTAAAACAGTTCATGTGACTACAGTGTTTCAACCTTAATGTTATGAAGCGACGAGAATACTTTTTGTGCGCCAAAAAAACAAAATAACGACTTTATTCAACAATATCTAGTGATGGGCGATTTCAAAACACTGCTTCATGAAGGTGTGAGTGAGGCCTAGTGACTGGGGTTCGAAGCTTTACGAATCTTTTGTTTTGAATCAGTGGTTCGGAGCGTGTATCAAAATGCCAAAGTCATGCCCCCTAGTGGTGAACCATTGAAATTTCGAAAAGCTTATGATGTAACGAACCCTTGTTTACTAAAATCACGTGACTTTGGCAGTTTGATACATGCTCCAAACCACTGATTCGAAACCAGATTCGTAAAGCTTCGAAGCTTCATGAAGCAGTGTTTTGAAACCATCACTAGATTTTGTTTTTTTGGAGCACAAAAAGTATTCTTGTCGCTTCATAATATTAAGGTTGAACCACTGTACTCACATGAACTGTTTTAAATATGTCTTTAGTAGCTTTCTGGGCATCTGAAAGTGTTAATTATCTTGCTGGCAATGGAGGCCTCACTGAGCCATCGGATTTTATCAAAAATATCTTAATTTCTGCATGATCTTATTCTACATCCCTTAATCCTACCCAATACCTAAACTTAAATACTACAACATCTACCTTACTAACTATTAATAAGCAGTAAATTAGGAGTTTGAGGCAAAAGTCATAGTTAATAGTGAATGTGTTCCCAATACTAAAGTGTTACCTTCTAATTTTTTTTTTTTTTTTTTTTATAAATACTTGCTTTAAAGCAATCTATTCTATAAAGAGCTATTTAAAAAAAAAAAAAAAAAAAAAAAACATGAAGTGACTTGTTTGGAATGGCGAATTGTGGAGCTCATGCAAATATATCCACGTCGTTGTGATCCGATGCTTTCTTAACTTCCGTTTTCTCACCACTGTCATTTTTGTCTGTTTACTTTGTGACTGAGGAGAAAGTGCACAGCACATATTTACATATTCACCTTACTTCCGCTCCCAGCAGCGAGGGTGGTGTTGGGATGTTTGCTAACAGTATACCACTAATTTCTTCTTACCCTGAGCGAAGAACAAAAAATAATTTTGCCATGAGTATATAAGGGCCCTAAATCTGGGTTTTTGTCCTAACCAGCTGCCACAGAATAATTTTGTCAGTTGCCAGGTTTTTATTTGTTGCGTCATGCTGGGTAGCCCCAACTCTCATTGATTGAGATTCCAGCTCCCCACAAAGAGCCTCTTCAAGACAAGACTTTAAGACTTTGAAGTCTGTGGGAGGCAGACTATTTAATGATATTTACATACATTCATAATTAATGAGATGGGGCCCTCAGGTAACAGGACCCCAAAGCCCCACCTCTTGGGGGTCCTGTTGGAGGGTTGGAGATTAGCATAAGACCTGTTTTCGATGAAAGTCACTGCCATTTGCTTTGAAACAACACTGTCAAAGCCTTTATGCCATTTAATATGGTGGTTAAACACAAACAGTTCTCTGCTAAATATAGTCCAGTGCCTGTTGAAATGAGTTTCATAAAAGCTTACAAAGAAAGAAACAGAAATCATGAAGTAATGGTTCATAGTAGTTCATGTGTATCTTGTAAAGGCCTAAGCTGTTGCATTTTGGCTTTTTAAAAAAAACTACACAACCACTAGAATTTGGTTTTGTTTTTAGTCAATTTCTTCAAAAACCACCAGATAACTCAGTCAGGATGGAGATCTTTGGTCTACAGGCATCCAAATGGCATGCTTTCCTATTTGGACAGTGGCATTTTTATGCTGGCTGGCATCGCACTGTTGACAACTGCTGCCGCTGCTGATTTGATTTTTGGAGGTTTACTCAGCTGTTCTACAAGATAGAAAAGCTTCTGTTACCTTGGCACAAGTCAAGTCTCTAGATGCACAAACAAACATGGCAAGTGCCAAAGAGAAAAGCTACCCAGGAACATCAATT
Source organism: Mylopharyngodon piceus (assembly GCA_039654765.1). NCBI lineage: Eukaryota > Metazoa > Chordata > Actinopteri > Cypriniformes > Xenocyprididae > Mylopharyngodon > Mylopharyngodon piceus. The sequence goes on along the minus strand of CM077444.1, from coordinate 11,899,658 downwards.
GGATTTTTGAAGCATACAGCCTTGCATTTGAAAGAACGTTTTTGAAAGACCACCTCCCATTGGGGTTGTGTGACTACCAGGGCAAAGCTCTGGCTTGTAAAGGTGGCTTTTGTCATGGAGCTTCTGTAGTCATTCAAATGTAGAATTTGGGCTTTCTCTGTTTGTGTAATTCATTTTTTTTTTTTTTTTTCATCTAAAAATGCTGTGAACTTCATTTAGTCATTATTTACATTCATTACTTTGTTTTTAGGCACTGGGAGCTTCAGAGAACCATCAGAATCTCTTTCAAGGGATGCACAATATATTAGTATTTGATATTAGAGGGTTTTTTTTAATAATTTCTCATTTTCTCATTTATAAAAGTTTATATAAATAAGTTTTATTTTAAAAAAGTTTTATATAAAATAATTTAAATAAAAATAATTTAATTAACAATGTAATTTATTATTGAAATAGTTTATGTAAAATATATAGACTTATAATTTTATTTTAACAAAGGTTGATACTGGATAATTTTGCATGTTCACAATGTACTGTGATATGGAACTAATTCAAAATCTTTTAAAGTAGTACAGATAGGACTGTAAATGTATTAACTTCATGGTAACACTTTACAATAAGGTTTCATTAGTTAACATTAGTTAACTGCTTTAGTTAACATGAACTAAGAATAAACAATACTTATACAGCATTTATTAATCTTAATGTTCAATATTTACTAGTACATTACTAAAATCAAAAGTTGTATTTCTTAACAGTTAATGCACCGTGAACTAACATGAACAATGAATGACTGTCTTTTTATTAACTAACATTAACAAAGATTAATAAATACTGTAACAAATGTATTGCTCAATGTTAGTTCATGTTAGTAAATGCATTCAGTAATGTTATAAAACGGTTAGTTCCTGTCCTTGATTCTGATTGGTCAATAGCTGTGTTTTTATTCACGATAAAACACAACTATGACCGCTTCACCCAACGGTTCTGTGTATCACTACGCAACACCCTTAGCAACCACTCTTAGCAACGTAAACTGTTTGTTCTCAATTGAAATTGTTCATTGAAGCTTACTGTATTATGTAGAAGAGTATTGTGAGAAAGAGATCGAGTGAGCGAGTTTATTACCTGCATTCAGATTTAGCATTTTCCTTCAGGTCAGTCCTATGTTCATAATAAAAAATCTGTTTAAATGTCTGATGTATTATCTTGTCCTTTTAACAGTTAAGGGGTTTTCCCGTGACTGACAGCGCTAGTCAAAGCATTTGTCAGTTGCGTCTTGTTCTGTGTTCACAACAATTCAGTCTTTTCAATGTAAAAGTCTTCGCTACTGACTGACTCACTCATAAAGACGGTCTTTGCCGCCATCTAATGGCGTAATAATGTAACTTCTGTTGCTGTTCACGGTCAGGGACTATTTTTTCCGGCGGAAGGAAGGCTTTTAGTGAAAGTTTACTTCATGAAAGTTGCATTGATACATATTTCTGGCTTTAAAAATTTGTATTGTGTGGTAACCGTTTTATAAAAGCAATAAGGTACTCGAGGCTAGTGCTGTATCGTGAATAAGTCATGGCTGAAGGGGTCCGCTTTGCGTCGTGCCTAACAACGCCCTTCAGCCATGACTTATTCACGATACAGCACAGCCTCTCGTACCTTATTGCTTACTTAACAAATGAAACCATATTGTAAAGTGTTACCAGCTTCATCAGCTGAAGCAAGTTTCAGTGACTAATCTGAAAATAGTTTCTTCCGAGCTTTCAGGCAGAGTAGCAAAGTTGCATGTGCTTTTCCCATTTAGAAAAGGTGTTTGCGTGAGAGTCAGTTGGCATGGCTGTCGTTCATGCGACTGCAGTGTATCCATTCACTCTACAGTGATTAAGCAGAATGGTCCAGTGGCGTGAGAACAAACTGAAGCCACTTCAGTCGGATTCCACATTCTTGTTCTTACCACATAATCAGTCGTCTGTTCCATCAGTGAGAACAAAATGTGCCCCGAAAGTGATTGAGCAAAGAGGAGCTACACACTCTAAAACTGGTCACATCACACTAGTTTTGTTGGCCTTCCTCGCTCCCATGTGGGTGGATGGCTCTTGTAGACGGAGGCTCATGCGGTGTGCCCTGGCCACAGTCCTCCTCGACACTGTAGGGTTTGACACTGTGGATGGAGCAGTGAAGTCCTGGCTGATTTTAAAAAAAGAAACGTTGCAAAATCCAAACCTCAAAATTCTGTGGCTAAGTAATCATTTCTTCCCCGATGGGAATAATCAGTATACAGAAATATGCAAACAGCCTCTGCAGAAATAGTCATTTATGTGCATGTCCCTATACGATCTCTGTCTTTTAAACAGCTTGTCTTTTATGTAAAACTCTCCAGATTATCCTAAAGAGACTGAAAATAAAAATTTTCATTTAATTACTCATGTCATTCAGTGATATCTGTCAGGTAATTGGATATTTTGAGCGTCGTCCCGCATAAATCGATTTAACAGTGCCGTTAAAGTTAAAACAAATATTGCCCTGGACTCTTTGATAATTAAAATGCAACTGTCACAATCAATAAACTGTGAAGTGTTCTTACTCCTGATTGTTCTCCAGTGACTTGGCTTCTTTACAGGCACATTCTGTGGAGAGCAGGGACCGAGTGAAGTCTCTATAGTGAGGGAATGGAAAGGGGGATTAGCCCTCGAGACTGTCTTTGTCTATGGAAATCTTGCATTTATGAATGGCTGACTCACTATTTAGCCGTGCCATCTGGTTTGATTTATACTCGTTCTTGGCTCACAGGGGACTCTCATTTGCAATGAAGATGCACAAACAACTTTGCCATGGTGAAGGACGAGTTCTTGCATGGTGCTTTGCTTTAAAAGGAATTATTTCAAGCTGACATAGATCAGGGTTTTCATTTAAGTGATTTTTAGAAGCTGATCGCACGTTACGAATGCGGCCTTGCCATTTTCGTCTTCCTGGACGAGGGATTGACAGAAACCAGACTATTCGTGATGCAGTCTAGATGTTATAAAACCCAGAGCGGTTGGAAAGAATGTGCCAGGTCATGACATTCTGATCTTAATCGTGTGGCCTCTTCCTCAGGAACTCTTCTATCCTTACCTGTGAATCCTGTGAATTCGGCAGACCTCATTTTGGAGAGTCTTTTGAGAGTCCAGGTGCTTGAGGTTTGGGTTAACCACCCCACATTACCACGTGGGTCAAAGGGGGTTCAGGGCGCATGAAAGTATGTGGTCTGAGTCTATACCACAAGCAGCAGTGGCGGTTTTTTGCTTGCCAAGAACCTCTGAGTCGCTGTCTCTGATAGCACTACATGGTAGAAAACACCGCTATGTGGTTAGGAAGGTGGGGGGGATGCTGGATGCTTTAGTATACATGGAGGGGGGAGGAAAGCATAGTGAAATCATAAAAGTACAGATTTTGGATCGCATTGAAGGACCCTGGTCCTGTCATCCATTAATCTGAAAATTGCGCCTCTTTCATAAGGGGCTATTTTTTGGCAGCTGTGTTTCAGGCTTGAAAAGTCCAATAGTAGCCTTTTTGTTTTGCTCCTTTGAACCTTTGAGACCTTTTTTTCTTAATAAATCCCAAATATTATTTGTCCAGCTTATCTCTGATTAGTACAGTAGAGGCTAATTTACTGGGTCATTTCCTCTAATCCCTAAAAACAATAAGGGGCTGAGACGATGCTTGCTCGGGTGCTCATCTGTGACCAAGAAGAAAGCTTTCTTGTGTTCCTCAGCAATGCAGGTCTACAAAGGCATAGTGCTTGGTAAATGTGCGTAGCCAGTTGGGGTGAATAAAGACCATGAACTACAATTTAAAATATTATTTTTATATATATATTTAAAGTCACTGTGGTTCAAGTTATGAAATTGTTATAAATTTTATACATAATTTTTCCTTTTACTTTGCTGTTATCTAGCCCTCACTAGGGTTTTTTTTTATCAGTGCATTTTAATATCAGTGCATCCCTAATTTTTCAGAATATATTTTTTAGGAATTTGGCAGTTCTTTATGATCTCTCCAAAGTTTATTGCAGAGATCTGGACACTTCATCTCCAGATATCCACTGTACTTCAATGGTGAACGTGATTTTTCACCAAGTACAACATGTTCCTCGATCAACATCTTTGTTGATCCTGGAACAAAATTCCAATCAACCAATCAGATTTAACAGAAACGTTTACAGTTTATTTCAAGTTTAGGCTTACAACCAGGCTTAGGTGCTTCTACATCTGTGTTATTCACTGTTATTTCCCTCTAATTTTAGGGATACATTATGCGTAGGGTTAGGTTTAGGGGTAGGGATAGGGTTAGGACTAAATTTTCAGACAGGAATGTTGTTCCAGGATCAACAAAATGTTAATCCAGGAACATGTCTGTCTTGGCAAAAATCACGGTGACCATACTACAATGACTAACTTTTTAAATAGTTGCATAATACATTTTTAAAGTGAGTTGAAAGTACTTTTTGTTCTGCACATTACAAGCACATTAATCTGAATAACAGTTCGACTAAAGCCAGAGGAAGTCACCAGGTTTTCCACTGAAGGCTTCAGACACAAACATCACATCATTTTTGCATACCAGCCCAGTGCTGATTCAGTGTCAGAGAGCCATGGAAGTGTGGAAGCTTTGTTTCCCATTATTTGTGGAAATGGAGGATAGCAGGTCTGTTTTTTGCAGGCAAAGGGTCAGAGCGTCAGAGAAAAGCAAAGTAGTGGTTTATGTTCTTGCCAGTGCCACCAACTGGAACACATTTTCACAGTAATGAGGGTAATTAAAACAAAATTATAATTCGCGACCCTTTTTCCCTCCAGGGAAGAAAATAGAAGAGCTATTTTCGGTCGACTGTATTCTAAAATTACAGTGCTGGAATGAGGGTGAATGTGTCATCATTGAGGGCAGAGACAGTTTAATTCAGGGTTGCTTGAGGAGCACATGATTGAGCTAAATAGCACAGTATTGGCTCATATCTGGACTTTTTTTTTTATTTCCTTTTGGCTGAAGTTAATAATGTTAGTTTCAAATTGCTGGAGGCACATCACAGTAGTTCAACTTGTAGTGTTACATGAGAAGGTCAATGAAAGAATTCATTTAGCACTTTAAGTTGAATACCGATGCTGAAAAGTCAATCTAATTTGCACAGTGTAGACAAAGCAAATGATGGAAAGGAAGTATACGTCAGAATGAAAGTTTGAAGGAGTTAAAAGTTAACCTCCTAAGGCCCAGAAAATATATAGAGGACTTCCTGAGATCTAGAAGTCATGCTGTGTGTGTGCGCGCACTCTGGTCTGACTGGACCCTGCCGTTCCCTGCTGTTTGTCTAAACAGCGCCAGTGTTTGCACAGTGCTGTCAGGGTGACTGGACTGACTATCCCTCATGCTGCCTGTCTCAAATCCACTCTGTCCAAAAAAGCACTTAGAGACCCATCTGAGAGGCAGACCATCATCTGCACAATGATGGAGAAGGGCAAGCACATGGTTTTCCATTCAACAGATCCTTAGGATGTCACATTAGATATACTTCAAAGAGAGACACTTAAAGGAATGGTCAGCAACGTAAAAATGAAAATTGGCATTTACTCACCCTAATGTCATTCTAAATCCATGTAATTTTTTTTTATACATTGGTATCAATACATACAGTGACAGTTCATAGTGATCAAATTTAAGTTACAAAAGCACTATCAATATCAGTGTTTGGTATGACCAGTCGACTCTTTACTATATATTCACAGAAGCAGAGTAAGATTCATGTTTGACAACTTTTTTTATGATAGACATGTTAAACGACCAACATTAATATTCAGTGATGCAAAGCATTTGACTTTCGATTGTCAAATTTTGCCATTTTGAATTGAACAGCCTTTATCATTTACGTGATTCATGTAATTTAATTCATAATTGAATGTGATAAGAAACATTAAACTTTTTTTTTTTTTTTTTCTTTGGATAAAAAAAGACTACACCCATTTGATTTTGTCCCCCTCAATGTTCAAGGCATGTTTACAATATGATTTTGATTTACGTCACTAATTCTAAAGGGATTTCCCATCTTTCAAATGGAGTATTGTTAGTTTGAATATGTGGACCCATTGGCCTTGTGCTGATACTGTAAAACCAGTGCTGACTCCAATTTACTCATTTATTTCTACTCTCACTGGCCTTATTGTCACACAAGTATGACATGACGATTAAGTTATTTTCATTGGCAAACAAAATTATCAAGCCAAATGAATGCCATGCGGCGAGCCTCAGGTGCATAAATGCGCTTATTGTTTAACAGCTCATTGATTTGAAGACAAACATCAGCATGAGGCCACAGGCAATATGGTCCCTCCATAAGGTTCATACAATAAACTCACAGAGAAATTGGATGGGTATATCAATCAAACATACTTTTGTGTATGCAACCAGTCGTCAGGTAAATTAAAATGTGAAAAATCACCTCAGTGCGCAAGTACAAAAACTCAAGACATGGCTTTTAGGAAATTGAGCATGTCTATGGAATATGAAAGATTTTCAATGAGTCATCTTTGCTGGTGTAGAGCGAATGCTGTGCTGTGTAAAGGGGTCAGTGTGTAAATCTGTGACTGGCGACCGCAGCACAAGGGTTAATGTAGCGGAACCCTCTACCCCCTGTACTGGCTTCGTAATTCCCACCGGGTGTCCGCTAGGGGTCACAAGCTCTGGGCCTTCTGACTGACAGCCCTGCCATAAAATGTGATTGGCTGGGTGTGGGCCAGTGCAGCCCCTAATAGCCAATAGCAAAGCCTCAATAGTACTGAAGTAGTGTGACTGATTAGAAAGAAAGAACTGGCTTGTCTGCACACACGAAAAGAGACACTCAGGCCTCTCTGACTTGAAGAAAGTGTCTGTAAATATGAGTGCAAGACTGAAGTAAAAATATTGGGTGTATTGATGCCACACGTGATGCTGCTAAGCTAAGAACTGTACAGGTAGGGTTTATAGTGTTTGTGTTTTACTGTTCGTTATGAATAATGATTCAGCTAGTGTTTTTTTTAAAGTGTTGATTTTGGTGGGAGCACGTCCTGGAAACATGTTGGAAGTTTTAATGTGTTGACTCCTTTAAGAGGGTGTTTTATGTTTATTTTCAGTGCAAAGGTTGAGATTTTCTATGGTCTGTTCCGGTACTTGTGGATGTGAATATAGATGGCTTCAAGCTTAAAACAGATGCTAATGATTTATTACAAATCGCAGAAAGTGATCTGGAATTGTCATTTGTCTTGCAAAGGAAAGAAAAGTGGTTCTTTTTAGTCTCTCTCCAATTTCTGTTAACCAAAGTAACATTTGTTTTGACCTCTCTGGAAATCCCAAAGCATTAACATCTCTTTGCTTTTTTTCCAAACAGATTACCTTGTGAGGATTCCAGACTTCTGATTTGTGTTCGGACACCCATCGCAGTCCCATGATGCAGCTGGTGAATCTGGCTTGGATGATGGTCCTGGCCGCCCCACTGGTCTGCTTTGGTTTCACCACCCGCGGTCAGGGCCTGCGTGGGCGGGTTCAAGGTGACCGCCGAAACATCAGACCCAACATCATACTCATCATGACAGATGACCAGGATGTGGAGTTGGGTGAGTATACCAGATGCAATTCATCATTATTGGCACATCTGTTCTGCAGACGAATGAGGTGGAGACCTCATACGACTCTCTCGAGGCTTTGTCAGCACTCGGCAAGCATCAGTTATGAATCAGCAAGTAGTCTGGAAAGTTACTGTAGAGATCTCCAAAAACCATAATGATACTTGGAGAAACATGGGAATGAAACTGTAGATCAAACTTTTTTTTTTTTTCTTACTCCCCTCACTAATTTAGATGTTTTAATTTGCACTTTACTTCAATATTTGGAGATTTTAATTTTAATAATTGGAGATTTTATGATTTTAATTTTTTTTTTTGTTTTCCAGTGCAAATATCTAAACATTCTTAGATATGATCTGCCACTCAAGTCGAGATACATTTACTTGAAGCAAAATGACAAAAACAAAATTCTGTTTTGTTCTCTGAAAAATGTATCAAAATTAAGTTTGTTTTTTTTTTTTGTTTTTTTTTTTGTTTGTTTGTTTGTTTGTTTGTTTGTTTGTTTTTGTTTTGTTAAACACGAAAAATATCTTCCCGTCAGTTAAGAAAAATGTTTATTTAGTAACACTTTAGTTTAGGGTCCAATTCTAACTATTATCTAGTTTCTTATTAGCATGCATATTACTATAGTTATTGGCTGTTTATTAGTAGTTATAAAGCACATATTAATGCCTTATTCTGCATGACCTTATTCTAAATCCCTTAATCTTACCCAATACCTAAACTTAACAACTACCTTACTAACTATTAATAAGCAGTAATTAGGAGTTTGAGGCAAAAGTTGTAGTTAATAGTGAGTTAATAGTGAGAATTGGACCCTAATCTAATGTGACCATTTATTTTTCTTACCCTATTGTCAGATATTTCTTTGTTGTTTTATGCATAAACTTACTTAATTTTGATGGGGGTTTTTTCCCAGAAAACAAGATATCCAGAGTAATTTTGCTTCTTAAGTAAATATATCTTGAATTAAGAATGTTTAGTGTTTTGTTAAAGTAAGATCATCACTTTTTGCAGTGCTCTGCTGGAAAGAACATCTTAAACCAGCATGAGTTTCCATACTGGTTCAGTCCTGGTTTAAGTTAGTGCTGGTCTAGCTGGTGGACCAGTACAGCCAAACATGATGTTTCTAGTGATAACAGCTGACGAAAGTCTAAAATGTTCAGTCTTGATCCTGGAGGATCAATTCCTTCAGAATTTGGCTCCAATACATCTGCCTTGTAATCCCAAAGACCTTGATTAGCCGGTTCAGGAGTGTTTATTTACGGTTTTAGCTAAACCAAGGCAGTCTTGCTGGTTAAACTACTAAAAAAGCCTTGTGGGAACACCAGCATTCAAAACGTGCTGGTGACCATCTATACTGATCTTTTTCAGGAGGATTGTCAGTCGTCTCTTGTAGGAGCTCCGTTTAGTTTAAGTTGTTCATTATTAACTCAGCCTTGGAAAGTAAAAGACTTTAGCCTTCTCGGACTTCAGTCCTGGGAACATTAGCTTGCTTGTTTTTAGTTGTCTTGATCTGCCACCCAAGTCCCTCTCTTGGTATCTGTCCCATTTGGTAAGCCTAACTGTTGTAACTGGATCAAGTTCCTTCCTCTGAGAGCATAACATCCAATGGGTCTCAATCTCAGACTGTCATCACAGGTTTGACTTATTTCCTCTCTCAATATTTAATGGCTTTCCTCAGACATCTGAGAGGATAGGGGCCTTAGTCCTGGAACCACAACCAGTCATTGCATTGCCACAGAACTGCAGGGATCCTTCTCCACATCTAACACTTTCAGAGGCTACTTTTGACTGCATGGTGTATATTAAGACGTGTTAAATGTTTTAACTTCTCAAACATACTTTACTGAACTTGCATTTGTCTGGCTTGGTTTGTCAGGCTCATTGCAGGTGATGAACAAAACTCGCAAGATCATGGAGGACGGTGGAACGTCATTCACAAATGCGTTTGTAACTACGCCCATGTGCTGTCCATCACGCTCTTCCATGCTGACTGGGAAGTATGTCCACAACCACAACACGTACACCAACAACGAGAACTGTTCCTCGCCTTCATGGCAAGCTCAGCATGAGCCACGCTCCTTTGCCGTTTATCTCAACAACACTGGATACCGAACAGGTGAGAAACCAAATGAGAGGCCGATGACTCATTCTAACCTGTTTGATTTGAAACAGGGTTGAATCCAGTTTGCATCATGTCCTGTTTCATGGATGTTGCTCACTACCATATAAAATAAAGGCAAAAAGCCAATAAATAAAATGTTAATGTAAATATAGCGGTCAATTATTATTATTTTTTTTTTAAAGAGTTAAAATTATTTAACGCAATTAACACAATTTTTCCTTTGATCTTTTGGCTAGCATTACAGTATATTATCACACTATTATTCCTTCAAGTGCTTTTGAAGCGTTCAAGTGCGATAAGACTCAAAAGAGAACTCCAATCTGCACCATCTGTGTTTCTAATTTGGAGATTCGATATGAATTTATTACAATATAAAATAAAAAAATTAAAACCGCAATTAATTATGTGATTAATTATATTTTTAATTGATTGACAGTGCTAATATATGTATATTAGTATTAAGTAAAAAAAAAGATCTGAAAAAAAAAAGATATTTGATCAAAAATACAGTAAAAACCGTAATATTGTGAAATATTATTACAATTAAAAATGACTTGTTTTAACATTTTTATAACAATAGTAAAAGTCTGTCACTTTTGATCAAATTAATGCATCCTTGCTAAATAAAAGTATTAATTTAATAAATGTATAATAAATTTATTTAATAAAAAAATATAATAAATATAATAAAATAACTGACTGCAAACTTTTGAATGGCAGTGTACATTGTTTTTGCGTGTGTGTGAATTATAAAATTTATTAATCTAAATATTAAAAATAAGACATTTCAGTTTTACATTACCACAATTCTGCAGGGAAAATATATAAAATAAAAAACAATAAATATCTGCTCACTGATATTAATGCTCAAATTTTGCTTAATGTTTTGACCTGAAGGTCTTCATGTAGGATTATTATTATTATTTTTATTATTATTAGTTTACATTACATCATATCTCTTGTATAATTAGTACCATTCTGAAGATGTACTAGGAATTTTTGTGTTCTGCAGTTTCATTGGAATTTTGCTTCACATTTGTTCCTAGAAGTCAAATAAAAGTTTTACAGGAATTTTCAATTTGTCTGGTTTGTAGAAGCTAAACATACTGGTAGCCCAGTGTTGTGTGTCTTGAGTGGCAGCACGTTCTGACCCTGAATACAGGGGTTCAGGCCTTACCACTGCTTGTGGTTTCCAGCTGATGTGTTAGTCTACAATTAACTCTCCAGGGCAGACTGGCTGCATGCCTGGCTCTTTTGGAAGATGTTTTGGCTTAGCTTAGAGGGGAAAGGGTAGAGAAGACATGAATACAATGTAAATAAAGACAGACATTTACAGGTACTGTTCAAAGGCAGTGTTTTGAGACAGTTGTCATAAAATGATAATTTTAGTCTTTGCGTCGACCTCACTGAACATACTTTAGGTTTATATGTTGTCTTTATTTTGTCCCACAGCTTTCTTTGGGAAGTACCTCAATGAGTATAACGGCACCTACATCCCACCTGGGTGGCGTGAATGGGTGGGGCTGATCAAAAATTCCCGTTTCTATAATTACACCGTCTGTCGGAACGGGAACAAGGAGAAGCACGGCGCAGATTATGCCAAGGTATGTGCGCCTGGTCACATAAGTTCACAGCCCTGTCAGTGTGCCAAAGGCTTCTTTTAAACTCAATTTTCAGTTTATGCTCAATTGTATGGTCTGTTCTCAACTAATTTCAGGCCTCTAATTACATATAAAATTTGGGTTGGTTGACTCCACATGGAATGTGGTTAGATTAAAGGGGGCATGGGGAGTTACACCGGTGTCTTGTGTATCATCAGGTGGTTACACTGAATAAGACTTGGTAGGCAAAGAGATGATGTCCTTGGGGCAAAGTTTCTTTTGGAAACAACTACTGTTTTTGTGCTGCTGATTTGAAAGAGGTGGACATTTAGACTATGTTCGGAATGACATACTTCTCTTTTCTGCAGTATATAGTATGTACTGTGCATAGAATGTATTTTTCATTTTTAAACATTTATAATTCAAATATTTTTATACAAATTTGAAATATGCGAAGTAAAATAATGTAATTAAATAGAAAATATTATTATTGTCATTATTTGTAGTTGTACATTTAATTTTACATTTATAAAAAATTTTTGGTTAGTTTATTTTAAGGTGAAAGTTACATTGTAGAAATTTGAGTTTCAATTACAGACGATATTTAGTTGATGTAATGATCAACATTATTATTTACTTAAATAGCAACTTAAAAGGTTTAATTAAAACAATAAATAATAATTTTTAACTTGCAACCATGCATTTATTTAAGTTGTGGTAACAGGTCCCCTGAATTACTTTTTAGAGTAGAGTTGCGGTTAGGGTTTGGTTTAGGGTTAGTTAATTGTAATTATGCATAATTTATGGTTATTCATATAGTAAGTACATGTAGTAACATGTAACTACGTCACCTTAAAATAAAGTGTTACCAGGGTTTTTTTTTTTTTTTTTTTTTTGTGTTTTCTAAATAACTGGACACACCATTCAGTGAATGACATATGAGTGCAATATATCATGCAACAACAGTACAGCATTTTGTTTCACATACTGCTTTCACATTTCTTTACAGTATATGCTGTGCAGTTTTAAACTAGTATTCCATTTCAAACATAGCCATGGTTAACAGGTCACTATCTATAGTTGTGAAGAGAGCGAGAGAGACCTTTACCATCCTTCTGCAAGACCTACAATATGAGCAAAGTGATAAAATCTGACTTTAAAAAGTTTAATTTGATATGGCCACCTTCCATCTCTAGAGTGTTTTGAAGCTGCGGTCAAAACAAGCATTTGGATCTTCTCATTGCTGTTTCACAGGTAGCATGTTTTGGGGGAATGTGGAATTTGTGCTGAGGTTTCATGGTTTGGGCATAAATTGAGTTGGAGGCAGTCTGAGGGATGAGCAAATAAATGTTTGGACTGTTACTTGAATGTCAATAACCTGCTTGTTGAATTGGATGAAGGTGTTAAGTTACCCACAAGTGGAGAGGCACAGGAGGCTGAAGGTTTCTCCATGAGGTCTGGAGGAATTTTGTGGCTAGGTGTTCAAGTGGTTCCTGGAAACCCTTAGGAATACTTAAGCTCCTGTTTAAAGGTTAAGATTAATGCTTAAAGGCATTAAATAGGTAGGCAGAACTATAAACATTATATAAGAACTTCTTGGGCAAAAGTTTCCCCAAATTTTGCATCAAAAGTGAATCCATTATGATTCCTATTGTCAAAGAATGCCACACGTTTCAAATTAGCTGTAGCCTTTTAGTCCTGTTTAGTCAAGTGAATCATGAAAAATTTGCTCCAAAGGCACAGTTTGTGCCTTAATTCAGTCCAAGCAAAATATCTTTTAATAAATTGGACAGGTTAGGTACATTCAGATGCTATTTCACTCAAACATTCAAGATGATGCTGAATAGTTTTCCAAAATAACAAACATGCTGGTTCAATTAGTGGTACAACAGAGACATTGAAATGACAAGGATGTGTTTTGCTGTAATGCTGAGGAACAAGGTCCACTGAGCACGTCTCTAAACAATAACTTCCACAAGACTTTCACTCCCAGAGATGCCGGTAGCTGCATGTTTTAGCAATGGGGTGGGTAGAAGGGGGGTATGGAGACTTTCCCACAACCAGCCCAGACCAGGAGCACTGCCATCAAAGGGCTTACGGCTTCAGTATCACGTGATTTTTACCCCCAAGCCCTTGTACGCATTCCTGCTGCTGCCTCATAGCAGTAAGATTGAGACCTTTAGTGTTGTCAAAACACCAGACCCATGGTGGGCTACAAACCTCTATTAACATTGAGTGAAGCAGTCAACGCCCTTGTCGTGCTCAGTACTGAGTTGTTAGCATCAGGGCATTAGTTCTGTTGATGAGGGTCAATAACAAATAAGATTGTCCATGATAAAGAATAATCTTAAATAATTGTTTCATATGGTTTTGAAAGACATCTATACCATTTTCATGAAAACTTTAAATGTAATGACTCTAAAATGTCATGAAATGTTACCAAGTAAAAAGTAGTAATATATTTTATACTATTATATATTCTTAACACATCGCACACACCCTAATCATTGCAAAATAAAATTAAATACATTTAAAAATAAATAAATGTAAAAGAAAAATTAAATGGTGTTTTGTGTGTTTTTTGTTTTGTTTTGTTTTGTGTTTTGTTTTGTTTTGTGATGTTTTGTTTTTTTGTTTTGTGTTTTTTGTTGTGTTTTGGTGTTTTGGGTTTTTTTTGTTTTTTTTGATGTTTTGTGATTTTGTTTTTGTGTTTTGTTTTGTTTTGTGTTTTGTTTGGTGTTTGGTGTTTTGTGTTTTGTGTTGTGATGTTTTGTTTTGTGTTTTTGTTGTTGTTTTTTTGTTTTTTTTTGGTTTGTGCTTTTTGTTTTGTTTTTTCGTACCATGCGGGTTGCATCACATGAATGATTTTTTTATTTTATTTTTTTTCCTAAGAAATAATAGTGTCAAACTACTTGAGGGTTTTTTGGTTACAGTTTATTTCAATGGTCCACTTTAGACATTCTACTAACTATAAGTGACTTTGCAACTACATGTCATCTAACTCTTATTAGAGTACAAGTAGACTGGTACTTAGGGTTAGAATAAGCTGACACTGGCAAAGTCACTTATAGTCAGTAGAATGTCTAAAGTGGACCATCAAAACAAAGTGTTGCATTTTATTTGTAATTATATGAATGAACTGCATTTTAAATGCATTTTCAAATACTTCAAATAAAAATACAAATAAATATAGAATAATGCAATAATAATTCAAATAAATTCAGTAAATGCATAAATACATATATTAAATAAATAAATAAATTGAATAAATTCCAAAATAAAATAAAAATAAATCATGTCACTGACTCTTGTTTTATTTGTTCAAACCTTGAAAGAAAGCATATCCAGCATTCATTTTATGTATACATGAATTTATTCTGCCCATTCTAGGACTACTTCACTGATTTGATAACCAACGACAGCATCAACTACTTCCGAATGTCCAAGCGCATGTACCCGCATCGGCCGGTGATGATGGTGATCAGTCATGCAGCACCTCATGGCCCAGAGGATTCAGCACCCCAGTACTCCGAGCTCTTCCCAAACGCTTCCCAGCACATGTGAGTGACTCCCAGAACATTCAGTTACACTTTGCTAGAGCAACAATGCTGAACTCCACTGAACCCAGTGTATCCTGTCCAAGAGCCAAGCCCTGCTAGAATAGGCCCTGGAGTTTGAATTGTTGAGTCTAGATATTTTTATTGTTCTGTATGTATTTATAATGGGATATTCCAAGGGACACATATTTCAGAAAAACAGTAGCATTCCAAGCAGATCATTTTCCTATAAATTTAAAACCATTATAATTTGGCTTGCAGGTAAATATAAATTTGTAGCTTTAGGAATTTTTGTGGCCTCATATTTTTGGATACGCCATTAAAATGAGACTCTTAAGAGATGGCAGTGCACTGAAATGCACTTCACACATGACACCACCACCATAAAACTGAAGTGATTTATCATCCAAGTAAATTTTTTGGCACATGCCAAGTAAGATGATGGGGGATGAGATTTTTATGGTCCTCACTCTGGTGCCAAGACCTTGATGGCTTCACTGCACTATCATCAGTTTCGTGGCTAGGCTCCTATTCCACACACAGTGCTGTGGCAACAGGCCATCCATCTCCAAGTCCTTAACATCCCAGGCATGTCAGGATCCTGGTCAGGGCGACATCACACTTTTGTCCCTCGGGCCTATCCATTTCTTTCTCACAATTCTTTCAGCTTGTCTTCCTACACAACTTTCTAGCTTCTCTCATATCAATCATGCCTTTCACTATGTAGGTTTGGGGAATGCATTGTCTTAGAAGACCCTTTTGTGTTATTAATATGTTTTTAAGTGCATGGGCTCTGAATAGATCACACTTGGATACCCCAAGGTTCACATCAGATGGCAAGTCACTCTGGTGCCAAAAGGGTTGCCTGGCAAGTTGTGCCAAAAGAACAGGGAAACAGATGGCAGGCGCAGGTTGCATTTTGGAATGATGCAGCAGGGTTTCAGACACTTTTGGGGGTTTATTTATCATCTGCGCAAAAATGAACAAAAGTATGCACATCCAAACAGAAATAAGGTGCTCAACCAAAAATAGAAAGGTAAATATAAAAAGTTATGGCTTCAAGAAATGTGTATGTACGTATGTATGTATGTATGTATGTATTTTTAACACATTTTATTTATTTACTTTTAACACAGTTATTTATTTACTTTATTTATTTATTTTTAACACTATTTATTTATTTTTAACACATTTATTTATTTTCAACACTATTTATTTTTAACACCATTTACTTATTTATTTAACACATTTATTTATTTATTTTTAACACATTTATTTTCAACACTTATTTATTTATTTATTTATTTTCAACACATTTATTTATTTATTTTTAACACTTTATTTTACGCATTTATTTATATTTTTTATTTATTTATTTATTTATTTATTTTACGCTTTTATTATATTATGCATTTATTTATATTTTTCTAAAAATATGAAAAAAAAATATAAATATAAGTAAAATATAAATAAATTAATTTATATTTTACTTTCTTTTTTTTTTTTTTTTTTTTTTTTATAGGCTATATTTTGTCTCTATTATTCATTTGCATAATAGAATATCATACTAGGTGGCCCTGCTAGAGTCATCATGTAAAAGGTAAATAAAGCCACAGATCATTTTTGCGCCAGTCTGGAAGAAAAGCATTGCATAAGCCTGTGAGCTTTCTAATGTGGGAACTGATACAAATAATCTTAAATGCAATAAGTCTACATTGCTATGAAATGCATCTGCTCATGAAATTAATTTGACAGGCAAAGTATTTTCAGTATCAGTTTCTTTTTTATTCAACAACAGATTTTCACATTAGGCTGAGTTTTGAGAGAGATTCATGAAACACGATGCTTCCAGTGTAATAGCAGAAACTACACAGGAGGATCTAATCTCAAAGACAAATGTTCTCCACCCAGCTTTGTGACAGGTTTCAAAGTCAGACTAATTCTATCCTTTGACCTCCAAATTCCAAATTTGCCCTACCTATGCGAAGAGACAGGTTCCTTTTGTGTGGTATATTAGTGTGCCTCACTAGCTGGGTGAAGAGTTCAGTGAGCGGACAAAGACGGACTGAGGAGGAAAGGGCAGAAGCCATCCACTCAGACAGAATGGAGCTTTCCTGTGGCCATCACTCATATGTGACACCAGGCACAAGAGTCTGGTTTGGAAAGCAAAGGAAGGCCATGTCTTTCAGCTGTGGAGGGAGGCCAACTGCAGTCAACAGGTGGCCATCTCGTAGCTTTAGCTCCACAAACAAGTCCGCAGCCTCCTGTTTACCCAGCTTTTTATTCTCCACTTCAAATGCAAATGAGTTATAGCCCTGTCGTTGCTGGACTTATTACAAACTTTATTTTGGGCCCGAAGGCTGGGGAAGCTATTATTTTTCTTATGCATGTGCCAACCCTCAAACGATTAAATGCTGCCAAGAAACCCTGAGACTCTCAGCATGGTGTGAGGAGAGATGGAGAGCGAACCCAAGAAAAACACCTAACGAGGAGAATTAGTATGTTTCTGTGGAGGGGGAAGGGTGGCTGCTCTGTTATTGTTGCTTGTCAAGTATGTTATACAGCAGACAACTCCAACAGCCACAAGTGGTTGTGAAATGGCAGACAGGTGCATGTTTTCCTTACAGTAGCATGTTGTGGTTATTTGCACAGAACTCCCAGCTATAACTACGCACCAAACATGGATAAGCACTGGATCATGCAGTACACCGGCCCGATGAAGCCAATTCACATGGAGTTCACCAACTACCTGCACAGGAAGAGGCTCCAGACGCTGATGTCTGTAGATGACTCGGTGGAAAAGGTCAGTGGTTTAGGCTTTCTTGCTCCAAATTCTGGATATTCAACTGGCTTTGTATATGAATTGACAGGAAATGTGTGTTTGCTCTGTGTTACAGATATATAATGCTCTGGTCGACACTGGGGAGCTGGATAATACCTATATCATTTACACAGCTGACCATGGTTACCACATTGGTCAGTTTGGCCTAGTCAAAGGGAAGTCTATGCCGTATGATTTTGACATCAGAGTGCCGTTTTTTGTCAGAGGTCCTAATGTGGAGCCAGGGGCAAGGTAAAATCAACTTTGAAATGCACACTTTTCACAATATAATTTCTTTCCATACTTTTACATATGTTTATTTATTTATAACACATTTATTTATTTTTTTCCATGTGATAAATAAATTAAATGAAATATATAAATTATTCTACATATTTATTTGAGGAATTACTGTTATTAGTTTTTAGCAAAAATAATTTTTCACAACACTGTTTTTTTCACTCCTTATATATTTTTACTGATATTAAAAATAAATATATAAATTTTTAAAAAATCTTCTAAAAATGATTATTGTTAGGAATATAATATAGTAAAATACACATTTTGCTTTACACATTAAAATACACATTTCTTTATTTGTATATTAAAATTAAAATGTTAAATATTAATATATACCTTTTTAGAGATAAATAAAATAAAATATAAAATTATAAAATATACTATAAAATATATAAAATAAAATTAAATAAAATAATAATTTTGTATTCCTCCACAGGAACAACCATCTTGTGCTAAACATTGATCTAGCACCCACAATCCTAGATATTGCTGGCCTGGACAGTCCACCCGATATGGATGGCAAATCTATCCTGAAGCTTCTGGAACAGGATAAGACTGGAAATAGGTGAGCTAAATCCTCTCCATAAACACATTCCCAGTGTAATATATGCCTGGGTAGTATCTGTTTATTGCTTTTAATTTAATTAACTTGAGTTTAATGGTTTGTGAACATTTGGAGTTAATTTATAAAGGGTTTCTGGCAAGTAAAGAATGCTGGAAATGTTCTGGGGTCACTGCCACTCACGATGGCAGGAGATGTTGAACAGATTAAGGTGTCATAATTCAGGCCAAGTTAAACATCTGCTTACGGTATGCAAATGACATAAAGACTGAGTGAAATAAAATATTTGCGTTTTCATGTTGCAGATTCAAACCCAACCGGAAACCCAAAGTCTGGAGGGACACATTCCTCGTGGAGCGGGGGTAAGACAAACAATATTCCCTCTCTTCTCAATCATGCTATAAAATCACTGCAGAATGTGCGAAATAAATTTGAATTGATTTATTTTGTACAGGAGGCTCACCGCATACAATTCAAACCATTCCAGGATTTTGTTGTAAAATCGCCAAAAGATAAGATCAGAAGTACATGTTTTATGCTTTCAGGATTCCATTGCACAAACATCCTTCTTCCTTGACGTGTCTTGGTTCAAGTTCACCTAAAAATGTAGCAAAATATCTCAAAAATATTATTTATTCTATCTAAATTACCATTAAAAATCACAAGTAAGATCAGACTTTTACATTCTTTGATCAAATGTGTTCTCAGGAGCTCAGATATTCACATGACAGATAGACTCTCATTATCGGATATATTTCAGTAACCTAGGACACTCATGACAGAAAAAAAAATCCTTCCCCAGGGGAATTATATGATATTACAAGTGGTATCAGACTCAAACTTGATATGTGTGCATAGCGTTTTCCCTTGATTTCTGTGACTGATGTAAGGAATGTGGGTATGGTATTGAGGTTACCCTGTTTAACTCACGTTGCCTTTGCAATCTCTATATATATATTGTAACTGTGGCCGTGGGCACAGCCACGCTGCTATTTCGGTCTAACATTCCTCATGTCACTCACATGGAGCTGTCAGTCTGCATAATGGCATATTATCTCTCCCACATTCAGCCTGTGCTTAGTTCTCCTTAAGGCTAAGTAAAAGAAGGTTTTCCAGAGATGGCGCAATCCTAAAGCACATCGTTGATCAGTGCCGGCTGTTGCTTCTGTGACTCAGTAACTGTTGTGTATAAAGCCAGACCATAGACTCGAAGCATGTTTATACCAAAATGCCATTAATTCAACCTGTTTTGCACGGTCACGACAGCTCCCATTTTGTGAGAAGTCAGATTAGCGAGTACTTCATTTATCAGCCGTGGTGAAATCATGCAGAGCACTTCATTTCCGCTACAGGCGGAGACTGAAATTATTCGAAATGGCATTCCAGCACTTTATATTTTAAAAAGACGTTTTAAATGATTGTTAGATGATGGCGAAGGCCATTTTTAAATGTAAAAATAGGCTAAATGAGCATGAATAATTAAATATCTATTATTGAGTTCCATTAAATACTTTAATTTATGCTTTTTGGGGGAACTGCATTCATATTTTAAATCTGAATCACCAGATTGTTGGGTTCCCTCCACCTCAAATCCTAATTCTACCTTTTGATGCTTTATTGTTATGGGTGGCTGGGCTTAACAAATGTCATATTTACTCTTATGTACAATCTAAGGCAGGGGTGTCCAATCCTGCTCCTGAAGGGCCACTGTCCTGCAGAGTTTAGCTCCAACCCCAATTAAACACACCTGAACCAGGTAATCAAGGTCTGACTAGGCATACTAGAAATTTCCAGACAGGTGTGTTGAGGCAAGTTGGAGTTAAACTCTGCAGGACAATGGCCCTCCAGGACTGAGTTTGGACACCCCTGATCTAAGGCTTAGTCCACACGTACACAGATATTTTTATAAGTTTTTATGAGTTTTTTCTCCTTCGTTTTAAAAAAAAATTGCAAAAAAAAAAAAAAAATCCACATGAAAATGCAAAAACAAGCTATGAAGCTCTGTCAAGTGCATGCCAAACCAACAGGTGGCGATATAACCCTTACCGTAAAGCCATGTTGGCCATTTAGAAGCCTAGAAAAAAAGGTTATTACTGGTTCCGGTTGTGACGTCACAAGCCAAAATCTCTGGTTTCACCGTCTACACGACAACACTACAACCGGAGTTTCTAAAAAGCTTCACTATGGCAGGAGTTTTCAAAAAAGTTCGGTTTCAGTGACCGGATACTGGGTTTGCATGTGGACGAACAGTCAAACCACATAAGAAAAGCTGCGATTATGAAAATACCCATGTTCGTGTGGACAGGGCCTAATACACAGAAAAAAATTTGGTGTAGAAACAATTTTCACTCAGAAATTGCTAGTAAATTTCACAGATATTTACAAAGAAACAAGTAATACTCCATACTCCAATATGTTTTATTTACAACTTTGAAAAAAAAAAATTTTTATAGTGTAGAACTAACTACAACAAGATAACTCAGACAAATATATCCTGGAAGATCTTGCTCCCATTGTTTTTATGTACTGTGAAAGCTGCAATGCTCTTCACACAGCAATAATGAGATGCTGACCTGGGTGGGACGTCTATGATTTCCAGGCTTCCGAAACTTCAGTGAGGCTGCCAACTTCAAAACGTGGCCTAGCAACTAACCAAACACGTTTGTCATTCTAGTAAAATCCTGCGCAAGAAAAATGACTCAGGAGGCAACTTGAATACACAACACTCCAACAGCTTACCCAAGTACAAGAAGCTGAAGGAAGTGTGTCAGCAGGCTGAGTTTCAGACGCCCTGCGAACAACCAGGACAGGTATAAACTCAAATACACACATGCATCACTGTTTTTCTCACACACACTATATCTGTATATCCTTCCCCTTATGAACTTGCCCACTTATGCACAATGTTTGACCTCAAACATACACATAGTCTCAGCCCATAGTAGAGTAAACAAAGTCCAGGTTGAGAGTCTATGTGCTAAGAAATGCATTGAGAGTTATAACAAAGCTTTTTGCTCCAAACTTAAAGGGTTAGTTCACCCAAAAATGAAATTTCTGTCATTAATTACTCACCCTCATGTCGTTCCACACCCATTAGACTTTAATTCAGAACACAAATTAAGATATTTTTGATGAAATCTGAGAAGTTTCAGATCCCCAAGGGAAAGCAATGTAATTACCACATTCAAGGTCCAGAAAAGTAGTATTCTCTGAAGTCATTATTTTTGTTTTGTTTTTGCGCACAAAAAGTATTCTCGTCCCTTCATAACATTAAGGTTGAACCACTGTAGTCATGTGGACTATTTTAACTATGTCTTTACTACTTTTCTGGACCTTGAATGTGGTAATTACATTGCTTTCCCTTTGGGATCTGAAACCTCTCGGATGTCATCAAAATATAATTTGTGTTCCGAAGATGAACGAAGGTCTTACGGGTGTGGAACAACATGAGGGTGAGTAATTAATGACAGAAATTTCATTTTTGGGTGAACTAATCCTTTAAATAATGATAATGAATACATTTATTTGCACCTTCAACATGAAGCCGGAGATTGGAGTGTGCAGCACATGGCCGATGTCCTGTGAGTGGTGCCACTGTAATTGAAACCGTTATTTACAACAAATGAAGGATAATTGGAGATTGGTCGTAGTTTTCTTTCATCAGCACACTGTGTGCCTGCTCCACCAGACCCTTGTGGTGTGGCAATGAATCAGAGAGAGCTGAACGTTACAAATTGGTACAATTTCAGGTAGTGTAAATGCAGACAGTATTTCAAGGACTGCACTAATGCAAACCAGATTCTTTTTATGGTCAAGTTAAGTGTTTGCCTGCAACACTTTGTCTGGAAATTTGATTGAATGCAGAAAGGTCGTTTGTGTGCGCTTGGAATAACACACAGGTTTCAGTGTTCGCATTTTAGTCCAGTCACCTGCCAGAACAAAGTGAAGAAGTGTTGGAGAAAGATCTGAACATATTTTGTATGAATAGACCATGTTATTATTTACATATTTGAAGTCAACTTGAAATTAGATTAGACATCATTTGCTTCAAAATAAGTCCCTTGTCTTATGCAGCTTTAAGTTAAATGTATTACATGTGCTTTTATCTTCACTTTAAACAACAGAAATATATGCACAATTTATAACATCTTCTCTCACCACTGATCTGGCATTGACATTGTCGTTTTTTTGTGTGAAATTCACACTGTAAGAAGACTGACATGGTTTTGGTCTTGAGAACAGACAAAGCTTTAAGTAGTTATGGTCTGCTACTTCCAGCTCAAGTCTTAGCTTGAGTAGAGTATCAGTATCTGTTTTTCCAATATACTTTCTCTCTTTCTTTTTGACTAGTAGGAATGTGTTGAAAAAGCCTAGCAAAGACAGCATTAACACAGTCTTACTGCCTGCAGTGGGGTCAATGAGGGCAGTGTGTGTGATTGAGCCTGTGTGAAAGTTTATGCCTGTTTCTTCCTGAGTCTGAGTTGTGTCTCCGTCATTCAAGAAGCGAGGCTTCACATAGTTGGCTGTGGCGCTGTTTGCTTATGTCTGTTTGACTTCTGGCTATTTGGAGCCAGTCTCTGTGTGTGTGAATGTGAGGTACAAGCAATACTCAACGTGTGTTAGTGTGTGTGTGTTTGGCTACTATGTTTGGAGGAACTAAATGAGTGAAAGTGCTCAAGCTAGTCTTGGCTAACTCCTCTTTGGTTTGCCGCCCTGCAAACAAACATCCAGATACACCATCAGCCACAGATACATAAACTCATTGACGGGACTCCAGAGTTTCACAGGAAATCATAGCAGGGTTGTGGCCATTGTTTGGATATGGTTTCCCATAGTAGTGAGCACATGTCTGAGCTGTGGTCAGTTTGCAAAGCAAACAGCTCTACGAAATTAGGAGATTAAGTCTAAATTGGCTTCTGATTGCTGCTTTATGGGAAAGAATTGTGAGGTAGGTCTTGTGCCGTATGATTGCGAATTAATGGGATTACTCTACAAATGCAGATGTTTGACCGCTAAGCTCACCGTTCCCAGACAGAAGATTAATTTAATTCATAAAAACAGCTGTGGTTATGCAAATGAGGCGGCTCTAGCACAATAAGTGGTTAGCCAGACAAAAATGTCTGTCCTCAAACTGAATTCCTTCCGTTTTTGTTACAGAAATGGCAGTGTGTGGAGGAGGTCAGTGGGAAGTGGCGTTTACAGAAGTGTAAGGGCTCCCTGAAGGAGGGATCCAAGAAAAGAGCGAGGAGTCTGCGCTCTCGAAGCTACGAGAACCGCGAGAAAGACTGCCACTGTGGAGAACGGCCTTATAAAGCGGCCAAGGCAGCGCGGCGGGCTCACAGACAGTTTGCCCAGAGCAGTAATCCACGTAAGTATGTGAGCTCAAATGAGGTGGAGAGACTGAGTTAATGGAATGGGTCTGCTGTTCAAGACTGTGTAGATAAACACTGGACCATTTAGATTAGTTGAAAATCATTCACTAGTCGCCACCTACTGGTTTAACAATGAAGCCTACAGGGAGAGTCACTTATCAAATCGGTAATGAGTTTCAAAAACTGATACAAAAGTTTTGAGTCACTGGGAAGAATCAAAAACCTCACTACTAATGCACTAATGTTGTTCAACATTGAAACTGTACCTTCCCAAGATACAAACTACTCATCATTTTACACTAAAACTACATAAAAAGCTATATATAAGCTATAAAAGTAATAATTTATAACTGTAAGTATATACCTGCGGATGGATGGATGGATGGATGGATGTCCGTTAAAAAGTTGAGTTAAGATTTTTTTAATGTTTTTGAAAGAAGTCTCTTATGTTCACCAAGGCTGCATTCATTTAAAAACAGTAATATTGTTAAATATTATTACAGTTTCAAATAACTTTCATTTTAATATATTTTAAGATGCAATTCATTTCTGTGATGGCAAAGCTGAATTTTTAGCAGCTGTTACTCCAGTCTTCAGTGTCACTCTCATAATAGTGAGAGGACTCTGAATCATATTTTTCGGTGCCATCTATTGGTTAGGAGCTGAAATTGCATATATTATTTTGAAATATATTAGAGGACATTTAAGGAGCTTCAGCAATATTTAACTATAAAATATAACTATTTAAGTATGTGTAGTTTATGCGGATGTCCTCCTTCAGGCTACAGACCTCGCTTTGTGCACACGCGGCCGGCCAGATCCCTGTCAGTGGAGTTTGAGGGTGAAATCTATGATGTGGACCTGCAGGCTGATGACAAAACCCCTCTTGAGCCTCGACCAATCAACAAACGGCACTATGAGCCTGAGGGAGGTATTGATTCGGACTTTGGGCTGGAGTCTGATGACGGATCAGAGGAGATGCAGTCGGATGACACTAATGCTGTGGGATACCCCAATTCTCTCAAAGTCACACACAAGTAAGACCTGCAAGCCTTTGGACACCTCTAAACATGAGTTTAGCTGCGTGGTTTAAGTGTGTTTTGCTCATTTATTGTTCATTTTGCCTTGGGATCACAGGTGTTTCATATTAATGAATGACACTGTGCGCTGTGAAAGAGAGATTTACCAGTCTTCCAGAGCATGGAAAGACCACAAGAACTTTGTGGACCAAGAGGTGAGACCCACTGTCCCGTATTAACTTTAAGATTACTGCTGTTTAAACCATCTTAATGATGTTATTTATATGCTTGTCACATAGATTGAACTTCTCCAAGATAAAATGAAGAAACTGCGTGAGGTTAGAGGTCATTTGAAGAGGAGGAGACCAGATGAGTGTGACTGTGGAAAGAAGAGGTCAGTTGACATTTGACATTGATGGGCAATGTGAATTGGATGATTTTGAGGCAACTCTGAGCGTACTATGGAAATATGATTGGTCATCCTTCTGCTCATCGTCTCTCTTGTTGTATTTTACTCCTTTAGATACACTACCCTTCAAAAGTTTGGGGTCAGTAAGATTTTTTTTTCTTAAGTAATTAATACCTTTATTCAGCGAGGAAACATTACATTTATCAACAATAAAGACTTTTACATTATTACCAAAAAAAAAAAACAAACAAACAAAAACTTTCAAATAAATCCTGTTCTTGTAGACTTTCTGTTGACTGTTTTCAACATTGATGGTAAAAAAAAAAATGGTTCTTGAACACCAAATTAGCATATTGGAATGATATCTGAAGGATCATGTGACACTGAAGACTGGAGTAATGGCTGGAATAAATTATATTTTAAAATATATTAAAATTGAAAACAGTTATTTTAAATTGTGATATCACTGCAACAAATTATTTTCTTATTTTTGATTTCCAGTACAAAAAACTCAACATTCCTTAAATCAAGATACATCTACATGAGAAGCAAAATGAAAAAGAATTTTTGCTTTAAAATAAGAAAAAAATCTGCCAACGGTGTAAGAAAAATAATCTTGTTTTCCCTTTGAATTGTTTTTCTGACCCCACTGGCAAATATTTTTTTTCTTATTTTAAGCATAAACTCACTTTATTTTGATACATTTTTCATGAAAAAAAAAAAAAAAAAAAAAAAGTAATTTCAATATAATATTATTTTTACTGTGTTTGATCAAATAAATTCAGCCTTGGTAAGATTTTGTTTAAAAAACAGTAAAAAATCTTACTGACCCCAAACTTCTGAATGTTAATGTAATGGTAGTTTGGATATTGTTCTGAAGAATAGTCTGAATTCTTCAATCCTGATTAAATAATAACAAATTAATCACCACAATATTTTACAAATCAATCCAAGGCCTTTTTAGAAATTCCAACTGGATTCATTGAATTTAGTGCTGTTCTCTCCTTATTACAACCAGTTACTTTAGCAAAGAGAGAGAGCAGAAAAACAAACCCGAAAGATTGAAGAATAGGAATGACCACCTCCATCCCTTTAAGTGAGTTCTTTTCGTGTGTGTCTGTGCCTCGTCAGTTTGTCTGTACTCTGTATCGTCTCTTTGTTAAAGTGTGTTGGATTAATGTCAAATCTGTGTAGCATCTCTAACACACTTTACACACAACACAATTCATGCTGATAATATTGCCTCTCAATTCACTGAATGTTGTGTATCGTGTTTACAATCAGTTTGGTGGAAATGTTGGAGAGTTTGTGGAATTCATGGAATCTAAGAGTTCTCAGTTGGTCCTGTTGCATGTGTATTGTTGCATGCATGCATGTGTACATGTTGTTGATGAGTTAATAGTATTGACTTCTTTTCAGTCCATGGGTCACTGTTTTAATAAGCTCTTTCCATAAGTATACAATCCCAGCAGCAATCTCTACCCATAAACATTAGCATAAAACTCATCTTGAAGTGTAAACAAATCATTACAATTGCAAAGTGAGATTATGAAACACCCTGGTCTGAAAATAGGACAAGAACCTTGTGGTTTTGGGGGAGGGTGGTGTGTACACGATCCTTCCACTTTCTCACGACCTCTGACCCCATCTATGTGCGGAGCTGGCTGGTCTACCTCCCCCATCGTGTAACTCACCTGGGATGGCGTTCCCTTTCGCTCTGGCTCTAATGTCTCATTTATTTATGCCACCAGAGAGGCTGTGCAGGAAGTGGACAGCAAGACTCAACTCTACAATGAGATCCGCCGCAGGAAGAAAGAGAGGAAGGAGAGGAAGAGGCAGAAGAAGGGTGATGACTGCAGTCTTCCTGGCCTCACCTGCTTCACACATAATAATGACCACTGGCAGACTGCCCCCTTCTGGAACTGTAAGGAAATGCTCATTGTTTTTGCTACACTCTCAAGGTACAAAAACTTTCAAAAGATACACCTTTGTACCTTATTTACCCCTAAAGGGTACATATTAGTACCTTAAAGGTACATATTAGTGCCTGAAGTGCATGTATTAGTCAGAGGTGTATAGCAACAAAGTACAAATACATTGTTACTGTACTTAAGTACAGTTTTTGGATATTTCTAATCTTACATGTATAAATATTTTTGACTTCACTACATTTTAAAGAGAAAATTGATACTTAGGGGCTGTTTACATGACACAGTATTCAACTGAAAAATGGAAAATTTTTTATGCGTTTTGGCCATTCAACTACGCTGTTTTGGGGGCCTGAAAATGCAACCCTTTGAAAACTGTTTTTTAAAGTGCAAGTTTTTGAAAACTATACCATTATCTTCCCTGTGTTAACTACAAAAATGGGAATTTGTGAAAGCGGTCATGCGCATACGTATTATGTTTTCACTCTATAGGCGTGTAGTGTTTTTTTACAAAGTGACATCGCCATCTACTGGCCTGGCAGCATAATACTGTGTTTTAAGTCGTTTTCGCGGATCCGGAGAACATTTTGGTAACGTTGTCATTTGTACATCTGTTTTTTAGTAAGTAGTCAGTGTGTAAACGTACCTCTATACTCCGATACATTTCTCCAGACCCTTTCATTACATTTGCAAATGCAAAGCACAAAAAATAACAGCAAGAAAAGCTATGCAGATTGGTCACAGCGATATCCAGTTCTCGAATGAATCTTCTGACTTAATTCAGTTCCTTTGAATCTGTAAAACTGGTTCACATAGAGGTCTGAATGAGTCACAAATATGAATCTAAATTTTGAGAAGTACACTGAATAATTAGTACCTTTTGAAAGGGAACTGCCCCAGTTTTGTACCATTATTTTGAGAGTGTAGTCTATAAGTCACACAAACTCTTTTTAAACTATTTTTTTCTAGTTAATGTGTTAATTGACAAAACAATTTCTCTTTCTCCATAGTGGGCGGCTTCTGTGCCTGCACAAGCTCTAACAACAACACATACTGGTGTCTGAGAACTATTAATGACACTCACAACACGCTCTTCTGTGAATTTGCAACTGGCTTCCTGGAGTATTTTGACCTAAACAGTGACCCGTACCAGGTGAGGATGTGTGACATGTTTTCAGTTGCATTTCAATAGAATACATTGCTCTGTTGAGTCTGAGAGGCACTGCTATGGGGATGCAGGTTTGAATCTGATCCTTCTACCTCACTTCTTTCGTGTTTCTGTGCAGTGCACTGTTAAATAAAAGCTTTAAAAGCCCATAATTAAAAAAAAAAAAAAACACTATGGATAATGACTCTTCCTGTAAAGACATGCTATTATCTCCATTACAGCCCTTACAATAACTTACTCAATAAGTGCATATTATGTTTTGCAGTTAACCAACACAGTTTATACAGTGGAGAGGGACATTCTGAGCCAATTGCATTTACAGCTGATGGAAATGAGGAGCTGTCAAGGCCACAAGCAGTGCAACCCCAGACCCAAAAGCTCAGATGCAGGTAACACTCCTGTCCTGTCTCTGCAACACCCGTTCTGTGTGAAATGGGAAGTAAAACATGCTAGCACACCTTTATTTTCGATTCTAAGATGCTTTCAATTTCCAAATTTGAAAAAAACAGTTGCATCTTGAGAAACCAGATTAAACCAGCCTAAGATGGTTTACTGGTCTTAGCTGGTTTAAGATGGTTTCCCAGCTTGGTTGAGCTGATGTTTAGCTGATTTCCAGCTGGTCTCCCAGTCTGACCACCTGAAATGCCCAAAACCCCTTTTTAAAAACCAACCAGCAAACCAACTTAGGCTGATTTAGGGGTTTTTTTTCTAGCAGGTATGTAGTGTAAATACATTACATGGTCTAATACAGGATGATACATGCTTAACCAAGATTTCATTGTCCAAGTTGAGAGTAAAGTGTTGAATATTTAGAAACACATGGTCTAGCATGTTTTGGCACAGTCTGATGCATGAATGGGATGAACCATGTGCTGGATCTCTAATGGTGGATGATGGATTGGTCACTGAGTTCGGTTTCTCTCTAAACTGTCTGCTCTTCTCTTTATTTCCCATTAATATTTTCCATTTTATTCCCTCACCAGGGGACTGTGATTCCAGCAGCCTAGCAATCACATCATCTCATAGTTTTGCATTTTTTCCCATTCCTGGTGAATACCAGGCTAGATGAATGGCTCCTGTGAAAGTATTGTGCCAAAAGAGATTATTTATTTTATATTCATAGGTGTAAGAACCTGTTTATGTGCTCTAAATATTATAAACACATACTGACACACATTCCTCTCTGAGTCTTTTTTTTTTTTTTTTTTTCGATATATTTTAGCAGCGTAATTGTGATTAAATTCTAGCAGGGATTTTGTTTTTATTCATTACTGGGAAGGAAGAGGTCTCTATAACATTGGGTAATTGGCTGTATAAAACCTGCTGTCATCAGAACCACTGAGATTTTAACTATTCTGAAAACCATTTTTAATGTCCTATGAGGAAAGACTGACTCATCATAATGACATCATAACGTCCAGTTATAAATGCTACTGAGATGATTTGCAATATTGAATATTTTGATTTATACAAGTTGTCATAGCTTTTCAACATCTAAATCAATGTGGTCAGCACCCGTGTTTTGCAGGCAAAAACAATGGTTTTGATTTGTAATAAACAATCTAAAATCGATAGCTTGCCCAAAAATAAATGGTCAGCATGTACTCATACGCATGTTGTTTCAGATCTGTATAACTGACTTTGTTCCATTGAAACAAAAGAGAGGCAAATAAAAAATAGGATTTACTACTTAGTAATTTAACAAAATATCACAAAAACAGATGCATGTATTACATATTGGTCTGCATGTTGGCATATTCTCATGTTATTTGTGACCTTACATCATTCAACACTGTTAACGTAAAGCCGTCATGTAACATTCGTTCCATTCTTAACACTACACTTCCTTACCATCTTTTTCTTCAGGACCATCAGAGGATTTTCCTCATTTATCTTTTAAATCATCATTCCTTCATTGTGTCTTTAACAATACCTCTCCTCAGGACTGAGGGTTATGCATGAAGATCTGCAATGTTATTTATTTAATTTTTTTAATCACAATAGACATTTAACATTTTAAATGCTTTTATTTTCCTGATCAGGAAGTAAAGATGGAGGAAGCTATGATCAACACAGGTATCCACATTTTTGAATCCCTCATTGGCTTTTGAAATAACTGCATGGGCAGCTTGTTTCCACTAATACGCCACGTTTCATTGAGCTAAGTGTGTGGTTGCATGCTGGGTTGAGCTAACAATTTAAATATATTTAAAAATCACACGAATATTAGTATTTTAAGCCCCAATTACAAGTTAATTCTTCTAATTTTAACTCTTGGACAGTTTGTTGCACTTCCTAGATGTCATTTAAACCAAAATCATTTACATAATTTATAGTGTTTTGAAATTTAAAATTCAAGACTTCTTACTCTTCATACACATCATTTGGTGGGGAATAGACCTCTTAGTGCACAGAACGTCAATATTTGAGACTTTTTAATTACATTTTTCTCATTCACGCCTGTCTTGACATCTGTTTTTTGGCTTACCTGCTTACCAGGCAACAGCAGCATCGAAAATGGTCAAAGTTGAGGAGGCCAAGCCTTTCATTCCTGTGAGTCTTTGAGACCATACGAACCCATTTCTGTTCTCATTCCACTCTAAAGTAGTTCTCCACACTGCATACCACATCTCCATAGACGTTGAGTGGCAGTTCTGGTTCAGCGCGTGTCTCCTAAGCCATCAGTTATACTGCCTGACCCACTCTGGAAATGCTCATTTCATTCTCTCGCCCTCCTTTAACACGCTTTTGTTTTTGCAGATTTTCTTTTCCTATACCTCTCGCCCACCCTTTCAGCCTCATATTTAATTTTTTTCGGTTGCTGATTCTTGGTTCCAGGATTTTCCATCTTTTCAGTCTCTTGTTGGATGTATCATTTTGATTTGAACCTCATTGCACAGATTTTCAGTCTGTCTGCACACCCTTTTATTTACGATGTATTGGTTTTGGGTGTCCGTTTGGAGGACATTTGTTGTCTTGATCTGCATTCACACTGCTTTACTGCTTCAAAATAGAGCTTTTCTGTTGGTTCAAGGCTTTAAAAAAGCACTGCAGTGGTGTGTGGGGCACTAATTCAAGACCCCTCGGCAGGAGTAGGCCGGGAATAACTGCATGTTTTAGACGCATTCCAAAGCAAAGCTTTTCTGCGCAGCAATCGCCAGCCCTTACTGACTTTTCTCGCTTCCCCCTCTCCCGTTTCCCAGAACACAACCAGCCTGGGACGTCCACAAAGGTTAAGCTGCCCAATTTCACAGAGGACTTCGACTGGCAAGGACTGGCAGATTTGTACAGCGTGAATGAGAGTCTGTACGAACACAGGCGCAACTACAGTCCCGTTCTGGATGACTGGATGAACTTTTGGAAGGATGTAGATAGTATGTTTGCACTGCTGAGAAATTTAAAGACACTCAACCAAACCGATAAGCTTGACCCCCTGGCTGAGCTGGGCTCCGGGGTCCAGGAGGAGGCCAGCGGTGCTGGATCCCCCATCCAAGAGGAACGGCCCCCGAGCCCCATCACCACAGGTCCCCCAAGGCCCAAAACACTTCAAGTGAGTCTCTTAAAGTCTCTTAATGAACTCCCAGAGGGCCGCCCAACCAAACCAAGCGCTCTTCCAAGAGGAGATACCTGGGTTCAACAGCTGGAAAACGAGTTGGACAATGACGGAATGACGTTTAGCGGCAACGGAGTCACCGAACTGGAGACCCGCCATGACTTTGTGTTGCGCAGCTCTAAAATTCTGGATCTCCACCTGCAGGAAGAAGAGGAGGACATTTTTCAGGCCCAGGGTTACCTTCTGCTCTCCCCACCGCCAACCAGACCTCCAGAGCCAGCTAGGGAAACACTTCCAGCATGGCGAGAAACCGTACATGAGAGGTGGAACGGAAGCGTCAAACCTTTTACCCACAAGCCCAGGGACGTTCAGGAGGGCAGCGCCGCGGGCCCATCCCATTGAGAATGGACTGCTGCCATGCACTGTGAAACCAGCCAACTCAGAGACACTAACCCCACGGAGCATGGACTGCTCTCCTGTATAATCCAATGAATTATTTTATTTTTTACAGGTGCTTCCATTTATTAGAAATCAGTGTTATGTATTTTGTAAAAAAAAAAAATATATATATATATATATATTATATATATATATAAATATAAAAATTTAGAGGTAAAATATTGGATTCATCTTAAATGTTGGGTTTGGTTTTAAATCTCAAGTGGGAAAATGCCATCAAAGTAAGGTTTTAATATATTTTTAATCAAAAAAGAAAAAGAAACAGGTTAAAATGGTGAAACCATTGCATTCAGTTTTGAATTAACCACATGCAGATTGTTTCCCCAAGATATTTGATGCACTTTTTTCCCATGTTTCTCGACTTCAACGCATTCTTCAGTCTCATTTAGACATAAACAACTCTGTTGACACCAACACAAGTCATTATTTGTTGGATTCACATTATCGTTAATGAGTATTGTTGTTCTCCTCTTCTATGTTTACTTCAGCTTATTGGGTTTAGTTCACTGTTTACACTAAAACACGTTTTTATACACTTGGATTGTGGGTTTAATGGTTTGACTTCTTGGTGAAATGCTTTTCTCACAAATTTTGTGTAGTTCAGTTGTATTCGGTCCATATAATGTAAGAAGGGCATTCACCATAAGTGCTTTTATCATGGATGACTCTAACATTTTCACTAACCCACAGTAATCATTTTTAAAATGGCTTGTTTCATTTGTGAAGAATGTGAGATGGGCATTTATTCGGAATTTTATGACCATTTTTGTCCTGTCTTTTAGAATTAAAATGTCTAAACTCATTTTTGAAGAAATTTGTTTGAATATGAGGTGACCTGCCAAATTTGCAAATATTACGTTCCTTTTTAACCAATGGTGTTGGAACAATTCTGGCTTCTGGAAAGCCAAGAAGCTGTTTTGAAATAAAAATCTACCAAACATTTGTTTCACCTACCTTGTGCCTTTAACTTTTTTTATAAATTGGATTTTACAATGCAAGGAATTTACTGCAAATTAGAGCTTTTTGTAATGTACTGTAAAGTAAACAATTTTACAGTTAGTGTTCTTATCTGGTGTCATTTGGGTGTAGAAGGTGCAATTCTGCCTTCTAGAATCCTATAATGTCAAGCAAATTGAGTACAAAGGTACGTCTATGCTATCTTTCATATGTATCATACTTTTTATTTTATTATGCTTTTTATGATTAGTTTTATCATGCTAGACATAAAAAGTCCCCCCCCCCCCCCCTCTCCCTCTCTCTCCCTCTCCCTCCCTCCCCCTTCCCATGCTCTTTATTTTAGGCCATGTCCTGGGCGGAGTGCTTTGAATAACAGCCTTTAGTAACATTCTGTCAAGAAGTCCTGAACAGGCTGCCTTGGCATTACTCTACAAATGCCATTCATTTTTCCGCATGTTTGCTCTATAAATATGTACACTCCAGAAAGGCAGCAGAAACAAGTATTTATGTACTTTTATTTTTTTATTTAACCGTAACGTTGAGACTCTGGTCAGGTTTGGCAACAATACAATTTAAGAAGTGATTTATTACATTTAACTCGATCTGCTTGATTCCAGAGTTTAAACCCTTAACCTCAACGTTGCATACGCGCTCAGGGGGAAAAAAAAGGTAGGCTACAAAAGCTGTCACTGGGACTGTAAAGGTTGTAGTATGTAACATTTTGGTACTAATATGTACTTTTAAGGTACTACTATGCACTCTTTAGGTACAAAGGTGTACCTTTT
Organism: Mylopharyngodon piceus; assembly: GCA_039654765.1. NCBI lineage: Eukaryota > Metazoa > Chordata > Actinopteri > Cypriniformes > Xenocyprididae > Mylopharyngodon > Mylopharyngodon piceus. The sequence goes on along the minus strand of CM077444.1, from coordinate 11,865,420 downwards.
GAAAGGGTACCGCCCCAGTGACAGCTTTTGTAGAAAATAATGTAATAGGTATTTTCAAACATTAGACCTTCCTGAAATGATCCTTTTTACATGCTGATTGTAACAATCTATGTTGTTCGTTCGTTTATTACTTACAAATTCTGACAGTGTTGTTGCTGAAGCGTTTTCTACAGTTGTAGTCTAGTAATAGTAGTGTACCACTAGAGGGCAGCACTGTAATTTGTCTAAACCTGGAAATGATCTTGATTCGGCTTTTTCAAAGTATCGTTTTGCTGAAGGTGTAGGATGGTATAGTTTTAATATTTTTTTTAAAAACAAAGCCATGGAAAGTCTCGGCTACAAAAACAGCCATTTTAATAACATTTATTTATTTATTTATTTATTTATTTATTTATTTATTTAACCAGGAAGGTCCCATTGAGATACAATATCTCTTCTACCAGGGAGTCCTGGTCAAGATAGGCAGCAGAGGACAAATTTACGAAGAAATACATATCACCACACAATGAACAAACATAAAACACAGTTTTCTAAAAAACAATACAAATCCTAGTTAGATATTAAAACATGTACACTGTTCTATATAAAAAGACTTTAAAATATTTTAAACATAGCAAGAGATGGTACGGATTCCATATGTAATGTACCTTGAAGTTCATTCCATACATATGGAGCATATCCATACTCACCATATTCCTACTCACGATATTCATGAAATTACTTCAATACGGTAATGTAAAGAAATCACAAAGTAAATATAAATTTATCCGTATAAAATGTATTTGAATATTCTCAAAATGTTTTTTATATAATGTAATGAAATGTTGATTGAGCTATGGCTACTACAGTACAGCGATCAGCGAAATGTGGATGTAGTAGACGAATCTGGCCACCAGGGGGTGCCACTGGAATTATTTCACCAACGAACGTTTGAGTACAAATTAACAGCCATGTGGGAAAGTTATAAGGGATGGTTTGGTTTGCTGTCTTCATCGGAGCGGAGGAGACAAGACCGAGACATGACTCAGGGAAAAAACATTCCTGGAACAGCTATGAAACAGTGAATCAAGAGTTATGTACCTGAAGCTACAATATATACATTATATATTTATGATAATCAACATGCTTCTCACAGACTTTCATTGGAAACTCCTTAAACTGGACAAACACTGCCACATGCACAATCTAAGACTTTTTCGGGGAGTAGGGTGGTGATAAACACTAAAAAAGACCGACATTGTCCAAAGACATGGGTCAAAGGTCAGCTTGACACCTTGGTGAGAGAGATCCCTGAAGAAGACCATAAAGTTTGGGTTGCATGCATTTATTATTACTTAAAGAATCTTTTTATGTGGTAGTTGTCATCATGAAGAAGCTTCTTTGGTTATTGTTTTTCTGTAGTCATCAGCAGCATAATATATCTCCATGTGAGGTCGTGAAAAATAGGGATGACTTTATTTTAGAAACAATGGTATATGGGGACTACATTTCCCAGATTGCACTTGGAGGGCTCCGTCACCCCCTTCATCAAATCCGCAATCTCATTGACTCACTGTCCGTGTCGAGGACAACAACTCACTACCTCTGTCTCTATCGCCCGTGTAAGTACACTACTCTTCATTCAATTCACTCTTCATGCAGTTCATTATTGTTTTTCTCGAGGTTTTATTTAGAGATCAGAGTCGAACTGAAAGGAATGTGCTGTGAATTAATTCAATGAAAGGATAAGTGTTTGGACTGACAGTATATAGTACTATATTTCTCTAAATTACATGTATAAAGTCGTGACTTCATAAACGTTAGGTCGGTAATTAGTTATATTAGATAAACAAACAATTCTGGCAGGTTGACACGGTTTTAAATTTTTCTGATAGTGTTTTATCAGTGGTCCGTCGCACGTTTACTGTTATTCTTTGTCTTGCTCGACCTAATCTACCAGACAGCAGCTCGACTTCACAAAACAAATGACAGGATCTGTAACGCTGTTTGTGTTGCTTCTTGAACAGTTAGTAAGCAAATACTAATACTAGTTTGTTTTTATTTCCACTGTTTTCAGGATTCTGCACAGCTGAATCTCTTCTGAATCATTCAACTACAAAGAATAATTTCAGCACCATGACCAGAGATCAATTCCTCCTGTTTATAATGAAATGAATTGAACTTTTTGCTGCTACACTTCTAGATGAGGCAGCATATGATGCTTGCATATGATATGACCACTTTCCAATTTATTATGATGAGGAATATGTAGAAAAATAGCAGTTGGACAGGTATACAGAGGAACCATGCTTGGAAGTGTAGTCAGTGTACCTCTTTATTGTGTGTCTGTGTAGTCTAACTGCTGTAAACTTTAATTTAAATTTAAATTATAGTTCTATTTGCATTGACTCCAAGCAGCCAAAATGACTTCATCGTATAACGATGAGACCAGAAGTGATATATCAGAGTCTCTGGAAGTCTGTGAATTCGAGGGACAGTACGGAGATCCAGGTGGCTATTACAAATCCAAAAGCTTGCCTGTTCTTAATGGCAGCTGTCCGAATGTTAATGAGACGTTTGAACCGAGGCTGGTCAGCACGACGCAGACTTTAGTAAATACTGACCAGTGCTTGGTGTTCAATGAGCTGCGGCAGAAAGGAGACTCAAGCGAACTGGATTCACCCACCAGGACTGATTTCTCCCCTTCAATGTCCAGTATGGTGGGTCTTAGTAGCTCAATGAAAACTGAGCCCAACCGAGCTGGTGGCAAAAAAATAGGCTTTTCATTGGCAAGATTCATCCGCTTTCCTGTGAGGAAGTACATGAGGGTGATTCTGTCAGACTCTAGGTGTTTTCTGTTCTGTATGTGTTACCTGACATTCATCCAGTCGTTGATGGTCTCGGGCTACCTTAGTAGTGTCATCACCACTATAGAGAAGAGATACAGCCTTAGAAGCTCTGAATCAGGACTGCTGGTTAGCTGTTTTGACATTGGAAGTTTGTTGGTGGTGGTCTTCATCAGTTATTTCGGGGGTCGAGGCCAGAGGCCACGCTGGTTGGCGGTAGGTGGGGTGTTTATCGCTGTGGGAGCAGCTCTCTTCTCCCTTCCACATTTTATCTCTCCACCCTATCAAGTCCAAGAGGTCAACTCCTCCACGGGGAACAAGGGCCTGTGCTTGAATGGGAACGGGAGCAGAAGGGACGCTCTGGACGTGTCGTCCTGTGCGCGAGACCAAGAGGGCAACGATCACTCCATATATGTTGCCCTATTCATCTGCGCCCAGGTCCTGGTGGGCATGGGATCCACTCCCATCTACACGCTGGGACCAACGTACCTGGATGATAACGTGAAAAAGGAGAACGCATCCCTCTACCTTGGTAAGAAACTTCTTTGTTGTTTTTGCCATGACCTACTTACTGTGTACATTACATAGCTACTACCTGTTGATTACAGAATGACCTTTAATTTCTAATATCTGTTAACATTGTCATCAGTTGTTTTTTAATTTAAATCTTTTTTTTAATATATTTTTTTAATTTTATTACATTTTATAAGTTATTTTTTATTATATTTATTAAATTAAATATATAAACACTACTATTTATTTTAGATTTTTTTAAACATTTAACTGATTTATATAATATATATATATATATATAAATATTAAATGTATAAACACTACTTTTTATTTTAGATTTTTTTTTAAATTGATCAGATTAAAATTTTTTAATTTTTTATATATATATATATAAAATATTAAAAATTATATATAAAATATATACACTACTTTTTATTTAGATATTTTTTTAATTGATCTGATTATTTATATATATATATATATATATATATATATATATATTAAAAATATACACTAGTTTTTATTTTAGATTTTTTTTTTTTTTTTTTTTTTTTTTAATATGATTAATTTAATATATTTTTAAATTATATTATATATTATATATATAGTGCTGTCAAACGATGAATCGCGGTTAATCGCATCCAAAATAAAAGTTTCTTTCCATAATGTGTGTACTGTGTATTTTTATTATGCATATATAATACACACACATGCAATATATATTTAACAAAAATATATTTATATGTAAAATATTTATATATAATATAAATTATATATAAATATAAATATATACACATGTAAATATTTCTTAAATATACACATGTATGTGTGTGTATTTATATATACATAATAAATATGCACAGTACACACACGTATATCATGTAAACACACTTTGCGATTAATCGTTTGACAGCCCTAAAATATACACAAATTATATTTTTAGTGATTTAATTAATTCTGGAGCAGCACCAGAGGTCATTGCAAGTCAAGGGGGTATTTTAAATGATCACATGACCCTTGTTCTTTCCTCTGTCATATACCTTTATCCTTAATCTTTTCCAAATCCCATTCCTTCCACCCTGTGATTGAGCATGCTTATGAATTTATATGAAGCCCCTTTAGTGCAACTGTGTTGTGTTTAAGGAGATTTTTGTTGAAGAAATGCTTGAAAAAAGTGACATCCATGTCACAAGTAATATTCTTGTTCTGGTTTTATTCACCGTCATGCTAATATCAGTGTGTTAAGTCATAACCATGGTTACCATTGAAATAAGAAGTATGCAGAGAGTGTGCATAGTGACAGGTTTTGACAAAACAAAGCTGATTGATTGGGACAGACCAGTGATTTTGAATGTTATAGGAAGACCCCTTTATCTTCAGCTTGGTGAGTAAGTGGGGCAGTGACGGCCCTCTGTCTGTGGCACAACCCGTCTGACTGATACCCCCAGCTGTACACACTCCCAGCCAGTGTCTTTTAAAGAAGCACAGGGCTGATCCAGGAACAGGGTGGGGCCTTTGTGATGGGTGATAATGCTTCAGTGAACATGCACACACAGTCTTTGGAATAAAGAGCACCCCATTATAAAGTACATATGCTGCAGCCTTAAAGTCAATGTATTGATCACCGCTTACACCACCTGAAGCCATTCCAGTGAGCATGAAATGAGCTAGAGTCTAGAGAGACAAAACAACTAGCTTTTCTTTGTATTCGCACACTACATTCTGACAGCCTGAGGTTTTCATTCACCCGTGAAACTTTGCTTCATAGCTGAGAGAATTTTTTTTTTTTTTTTTTTTTTTTTTTTAAAAACTATGTTGATGTCTTGAAATAGAATATAAACCGTAAAGAGCTGTTTTCTTATAGTTTGGTCTTCCTGATCTTGTATAAAGCATTAAATAGGTTGATTAAGATGATGGAAATGCAGTTTGCAGTAGTGTAATTTTTGTTTTTAAATGTTTTTTTCATACCTGAATTACTGTTTGATTGCTTTTACCATGTGCTTTTCTTTCTATATAATATTTTAGATAAAGTAAAATGACTGAATTATAGGAAAAAGTACCTATATTAGACTTTTGGTTGAGTCTCATTTCAGAGACTGCATCTTAATGGCAGCTAAAAATAATATGAATCATAAAACGAATCATTATTGTGTCAAAATTTTGCCTACTTTCTTTCTGTCATCTCACTCTTCCAATTATTTCAAACCCCGTAAGAATTTGTGCAAAGCACTTGGGGCAAGAAGACAAATTGAAATCTCCTGTACGTTGAGATGAATTGGAGTGGAATGTTTGCTTCGTCCTCAGCACTTGTTTGAGCTGAGCATACATTTGAATAGTGTCGTTAGGGCCGTTATACTTCCCTCTTCACACGGTTCAGACAAGGTTTATCATTGCAAAACATGCTTATTCTCTTTTCTCTGCACCCTTTCATCTGATCTGCCACCTTTCACCTATGTTGTCTGAGTTAGTTGTGCTCAACGGACAAGGAGTCCTAGCGAAAACATTTACATACCCCAAAATCCCTCAGGCAAATTCATTTTAATGAGCTGAAGTTAATCAAAGTCCACTGTCCACCGCTGCCTTCTCTTTCTGACACACTTTCACACACTAAAACGGACCCCTGTTCAGTCGTCAGTGACACTTACATGTAGAATAACTGAGAAGAGCATCTTTTACGATTCACATTTTAAGGGTTCTGCACACTAACCTCTTTACTTAAAGACGTTGCTCATCCTAACATGAAAATTCTGTTATCATTTACATTTATATAATCAGCATATGCTTTTATTCAAAGCCACATACAATAGAAGAACATAAGCAATTAGCCACAGAGCCAACAATATTCATAGTTTACATAGTTGACATAGTAAACAATATTACAATTACAATAAATAGTATACTTAGTAAAAAATATTCATTTACTTGCACACAAAAGATGAATTTTAAAGAATATCCTGGTTACTCTTTTTAATATAATGGAAGTGAATGAACCCAGATAGCACAGGTAGGTCTGTAAGATGTCTGCTAAAGATCTTTTAATCTGGAAAGCGTCTGCTGTGTAAAAACATCTAGAAAAAGCAATTGTACATGCATTCTAGTACTAACTACAGGCGACGCGACGCTGCGACACGCGATAAAAGGTATCTTTTCCATGTTAATCTGGGGTTTTAACCACGACGGCGACACGAGACGATTCTATTTTAGAAACGGTTTCTATTTCTCCGCGATGTCGCGGCTGGAACAGCAACACAAAGTATGTCAATGATAATCTCAGGTACTGTTTATGTGCTTTATTTAATGTTAAAAGCGTCTAATGTGAGTTTGAATATCATTTTGTGTGTCTTTTATAGCCGCACTGAAAGCGACAATTGACAATTTACCTCAGAGCTTTAAAATAAATGAAAGGAAACAAGAACGTTCAAACTGTCAACTCATTGTGAACAGACAGGTGTATTCTCTGACAAAGATTCTTTCAGTAAGTCGGTATGTTTTTTTTTTTTGTTTGTTTGTTTGTTTGTTTGTTTGTTTGTTTTTTAATAATAATGTTAAAATGTTGTAATATTCATGAATTTAATGTATTTAACCATTTCCGTTCCAAGTGCCGTTGGAGCTTGCCGAGAAAGAGCCCGCCCACGCGCTCTTCTGATTGGCTGTAAGTTTTGATTGACGTCTCATAATGACGTTGCGTCTGGTGTGGACAAATTGTTTTTCGCTGGAATCTTATCACATTTTATGGCATCTAACAGGAAACGTCCTAGAGACATGTTGCAGATGAGCAAACACTCTATAAAATACATCTTGCAGATGTAAATGCAGACATCAAATAGACGTCTCTGAGATGTACTTGTGCTATCAGGGAAGACTGGGGCTGTCAAGCTCCAATATGAAAAAAAAAAAAAAAAAGTTTATACCACTTTGCATTTTTTGAGCTTTGCATTTTATTTCAAGTCATTCAAAGTCATCTAGGCCAGAATATTTATCTAAAATGTTATATTATAGAAATAAAGACTGATTTGGAAGGCAAGTATTAATGACAGAATTTAAATTTTATGGTTGAACTATCCCTTTAATGGTCTTGTTCTTCATTTGAACAATGGATAGAGCTTTGACCCGCAATCAGCAGCATGCAATTTCCTCTTAGGTGGCAATTCATTAGTGAAGTGGGGGCCCAGGTGTTTCTTTGACTGATTTACAGGCCAACGATTTTCTTAGCATGGTGCTCGTGGCTTATAGACTGCTGTCAGCTGAGGGGGTCAGTTTTGATTGGATTGGTTTTGTTTGTTGGAGTCAGTGTATTTTTGTTTGTTGCCAAATGCAGAATGAAGTAATATTACTTCTGTAGGCAGCTCTGCAACTTTAAGCTCTGACACTATAATGACTAAGGGCCTGCATTATGCCTGTTTTGGCTGTTGCACTTTTTGTCAGAGATGGTTAATGCACTGACGGCTCCCTGGTGGGAGAGCAGTTTTATTTGCGGTAGTAATTGAGGAATACTGTGAGATGGATGGAGGCTCTGTTATATTGGTGTGCACAATATCAGGGCTCCCTGTGTAAAAACACCTACTCTCTCAGCCCGCTTCTGTTAAATTTAGAAGGGGGTAACAGCTGCTGCATGTTGTGTGTGTGCGTATGTGAGAAAGAGAGAGACTCTAACTTTGCTGGGTGTTTCTTCAACTACAGGCACTTTTGGCCCTGTGGGTTTTTAGAAAATACTAACAATGCCCAATGGTGTATATACAGTGGACTTTTTCCCACTTTTTCTTAAAGAAAAGTAATACAAATTCTTACCACACCATCACTGTTTAATATCATTCTGTGGTGTAAACGAAACTTTAAAAATAAATATTCTTTGTCTTGCTAAGGCTAATTTAACAGCTAGAATTTTATGTATTTTCAATACACACAATTGAATAATTTTGCGTAATTTGACAAAATAACTTGACTGGAAAGGATGCACAATAAAAACATTCTGCTGTATATACATATAAATTTGATTTATTTTTTCTTCACATTATCTGTCATAATTCATTTTCGTAATATTCTATAAAACTGACACTGATATTGTTGTCTACTTGATACACTATATTGCCAAAAGTTTTGGGACACCTGCATTTACGTGCACATGAACTTTAATGACATCCCATTCTTAATCCGTAGGGTTTAATATGGAGTTGGCCCAGCCTTTGCAGCTATAACAGCTTCAACTCTTCTGGGAAGGTTTAGGAGTGTGTTTTTGACCATTCTTCTAGAAGCTCATTTATGAGATCAGGCACTGGACGAGAAGGCCTGGCTCGCAGTCTCCGCTCTAATTCATCCCAAAGGTGTTCTGTCGGGTTGAGGTCAGGACTCTGCGCAGGCCAGTCAAGTTCCTCCACACCAAACTCGCTCATCCATGTCTTTATGGACCTTGCTTTGTGCACTGGTGTGCAGTCATGTTGGAACAGGAAGGGGCCATCTCCAAACACCATGAAATTGTCCAAAATGTCTTGGTATGCTGAGGCATTAAGAGTTCCTTTCACTGGAACTAAGGGGCCAAGCCCAACCCTTGAAAAACAACCCCACACCATAATCCCCCTCCACCAAACTTTACACTTGGCACAATGCAGTTAGGCAAGTACTGTTCTCCTGGCAACCGCCAAACCCAGACTCATCCATTGGATTGCCAGACAGAGAAGCGTGATTCGTCACTCCAAAAAAACACGAAGTTTGGAGCTCTGTAGCTATTGACTCTGCAGAAAGTTGGCGACTTCTGCACACTACAAAACTACAAAAGTTGTAACTTCTTCCAGAGTCTCTCCATCAGTGTCCGACTCCGGTTTGAACAATGTAAGGCTGAACACTGTTACCGACAATCCGTCATTTTGGCTGAGTGAGATTCTCCAGCTTTGTTGTTGTTGAGCAACCGAAGTGCGAGCTGTTAAAGCTACGCCCTCTTCTGGAAAGGGGGCCTTGAGCAGCAGCTCATTTGCATTTAAAGGGAATACACACAAAAATGGCGTGTTTTTGCTCACACCTAAATAGGGGCAAATTTGACAAGCTATAATAAATGATCTGTGGGGTATTTTGAGCTGAAACTTCAGACACGTTCTGGGGACACCAGAGACTTATATTACATCTTGTGAAAAGGGGCATAATAGGTCCCCTTTAAAGATTTAATCCTGGGACAAGGGTAAAACAATATAGAGTCTAGACATAAAAAGCCTTTGTAAAGTAGCAAAAATGAATTTATGGTAAAAAGTTTCTAAGCCTGTTGTTGTGTGATCTTCATATAAGAAAAAGAATAATAATAAAAATCTTCCTGTTTTGTAAAAGTGCCCAAAGTTGAAGAAACAACCTACTTTTTCATCCTAATGCATTACAGTTTTCCCTCTTTGTGTGCTGAACAGTTTTTATGACGCACACACACAAAGAGCCTCATCCATCCGTCCTCTCTTGCTCCTGAGTTTAATATTTTCCTCCACACGCTCCATCCATTATGTGTGATCATGTTCCCAGGGCTGTGCTTGTGCTCTTGTGTGGCCTTACAGAACATTGGCACCCGTATCACGGAACAGCCACTTCCAAACTCATCCACAGGCTTTGGTTACATGGGTTACTCAGCAAGTAGCCAGTGAGCTTTTTACTACACGCCGTCCCTGTCTCTCCCCCTCATTTAAACCCATCATCGTCCTTGTGAATGCGTCATGTCACCGGACATGCACTGTATTATTAGAAAGTCTTCTATTTCAGTACAAACACCAATTGATTTTCTGCAGCAATATATTCTAATTCTGGGTGTTTCCGAGTGAGTGAATTGCAGCGTTTGGTGTTTGGTATCGTTAAAGGTCACATGAAAACTTGGTATTCAATTTTCGTATGATCTGAAACAGTTGGCTTGCTTTAGGGCACATTTTATAGTAGTGCTGCTCACAAAATCCACACAATGTTTGTACATTGACATTTTATATGGCTTGAACATTACAAATGAGGCCATTACACCTATGTGCCTGTGAGCTGCCAGATTGGCTTTGACAGATGTCACGTAGAGTTTGAAATGGGATCAGAGCACTTGTTATGGCATTAATCGTAATTACTGCCTGTCCGCAGGGGTTTGCGAACAATGCACGTCAATTTGAACAACTCAAATTAAACAGTCTTATTCTGCAAATTAACCCTAATTGCAGATCTGGGTTTGTCACTAAATGACAGCGGGTTGAGCTAAATTATTACAGATCACTTTATTGCTTTGTCCCTTGGAGAGTTACAGCCTTCTGCCTTTGAAATTAAAATGGCTGTTAAAACTACAAGAGAATAGGACGAGGAGTTAAAATTCATCTTGTTGAGTCCTTTAAAGGGATAGTTCAGCCAAAAAAAATCAAACAGTTGATGGGAGCCATTGACTTCCATAGTAGAAAAAAAGTACTATGGAAGTCAATGGCTACCATCAACTGTCTGGTTACTGACAGTCTTCAAAATATCATCTTTTGCATTCAACAGAAGAAAGAAACTCATACAGGTTTGGAACAACATGACGGTGAATAAATGATGACAAAACTATCATTTTTGGGTGAACTAACCCTTTAATGTTAGGTTGTATTTGTAGCATGCTAGTCTTTTGTTGATGTACCTCAAAGCATTTTGAGGTTACTGCATTCTAGATATTTATCTTAATCTTATCTTAAGATGAGCCAAGCAGTTATTTAACACTTAATTAAGTGTTTGTTGTGTGATTCTTGATGTTTGAGTGCTGCTGACAATATATACAGGTCTATATATATCAAAATAAACACTTTAATGGAAGACCGAAGGATTGAGTAGATTTTTGGTCCACACTTACTTAAGGGGCGTTCACTCCTCTCACAAAGAATAAAGAACCTCTTTTAAAAGGATGTTTTTCCAATGTCACTTGCTTTCTAGCTGTTGAATTTTTTTTAAAGGGAAAGTTCACCCAAAAATTCGGTTATCAATTACTCACCCTCATGTAGTTCCAATCCTATATAACAAGGGTGTCCAAACTCGGTCCTGGAGGGCCACTGTCCTGCAGAGTTTACCTCCAACTTGCCTCAACATACCTGCCTGGAAGTTTCTAGTATGCCTAGTAAGACAATGATTAGCTGGTTCAGGTGTTTAATTGGGGTTGGAGCTGAATTCTGCAGGACAGTGGCCCTTGAGGAGTAGGATTGGACACCCCTGCTCTATAACATTCTTTCTTCTGTGGAACATGAAGGAACGCAAAGAATTTCAAGCTTCAAGAAGGACACAAAAGCACAATAAAATCTACTAACAGTTGTTAATATGATTATGCACTAAATACCAAGTCTTTTAAACCAATTTGATAGCTTTATGTGATGAACAGACTGATATTTAAGTTGCTATTCGCTGATAATCTTCTCCTCCAATAAGCCGTTAACCGCTGAGACGGGTTTGAGTCAGTAAGTTGAACTCAAAAACTGAATAAATCTGATTTGTGGGAAGATCGTTCAGACCAGATCAGTGATTCACTGAAAAGATACGATTCAGTGTTATTTTATAGCCTATTATTTATATATTATTGTATTTATTAATATTTTGAATTGGCTTTGATTTAGTTTTATTTCAATTTTAGTTTTAGTCATTTTAGTACTTTAGTACTTCATTTAGTACTTCATTTTAGTACTTTAACTTTTTTTTTATTTTAAGGCAACATTTCTAATTTTCTTTAACATTTCTATTTATTCTATTTTGGCTTTTTTCTATTAAAATGATTTCCCTGCTGTCAATAATTTTATCCCTTAAAACTCATCTTTGATAATCAAAATGACATATTTAAAGCTTTTTTTCCTGTGAAATTTTTTTTCATGCCTTAAAATAGCTTGAATGTAACTACAACCCTACTTCATTTAGTATGATACATGAATATACATGAATATTAGATACATGAATATGCAAATTATTCCCAGCCTCCACCAGCCATTCCCCGACAGCTCGGACTACCTGATCCGCTCTGTCAACTGTAGTAAACGCTACACAATGGCAAGTGGAAATATTGGTTTAATTCAGCCATATATGTTTGAACCAGAAACTGATTTAGAAGAAGAGGAAGAGCGAATTATACAGGGTCGTCTACAAGTCGATGTATCAGAATGGTAATGGATGCAATCATGGAATCTGAGTCAAAATCATAGTCTGAAATGAAAAATATACAAATATCTGACCAACAGTCCAAACAGAATGAGATTCTGAAACTGTCTTTGGTACACTGCAGGAGAAAATACTGGTGTTGACTGATGAATTTGCACATGGTTTGTCTTGAAGCATATTAAAAACACCACATAGACATATAAAGAACACTAAAAACTTGATTTTCACCCCAGGCGGTCTTTAATAGTTTTAGTTAACAATGACAACACTATTCTAATTCAAAAGAATGATTTATTTATGAGTCAGACATCACTTCTCTGATGAACTCCACCAAAAAGAGCTTTTTCTCACACAAAGCTGTTGTATGAAGACTTGGAAAGTAGCGCACGAGTCACCACTTTTAAGATGCTTTTGCACTGTATTTGAAGCTTGAAAGCTTCAGTCCCCATTTAATGCAACCGCATGGAAAAGAACAACCAGCACAGTCTTCGAACCATCTTTTGTGTTCCACCTGAAGAAAGAAAGTCATACAGGGTCATTTTTTTGGGTGAACTATTCCTTTAAGAAGTGCATTCGCCTCTAGCTTTGTGTGTACTGTGGATTTAAATCTCTCCATTACATCATTGGTCTGAAAGACACCTATTGTCTCTGCTGACCCCCGTTCTCAAAAGACATCTTGTTGCTGCTTGTTGAAATGGCACGATATGTGGTTGGAATCATATTAAACCTGAACGAGAGGAAAAAGAGTTTATGCAAACCCTCATGCCCTGTCCATCTTTTACTGAACCCTGTTGTTTTGCTATAAATACATGGTAAGGTGATGATTTGCAGCTTCTCTGTGCATTTGCCACAGCTTATATCCCTTAATCACTCTTTGGCCTGTCTGGGGTTTTGGATGTGACTTTGTCTTATCTAATGACCTTCCCTCAGGATATAAGGCTCTCTGAAGCACAGAATGTTTGCCACGTCTCAGTCCCAGCTCAGGGGCTATGGAAAAAGACATTTTTTGAGTTATGTGTCCATAAAGTGTGCCTGTACAGGGATTTAAAGGTTGACATTCTGATTTGTTATTTGGAAAACAAAGTCAGGAATGTAGCATAAAACTTTATTTGTTTATGCCATGTGTGCAGTCATATAAAAGTAACCACTTTTGGCTTGCTGGTTGACTTTAGTTGTGCAGTCATTGCTGTGTATGACTTAATTAGCCCAAATTCTCAATTCTTATGCTAATCTCATTTTGAAAACCTTGCCCCATTTTAGAGCAGCATCTGAATGTGGATGTAACATCTGCTGCTTAGTAGGTCTGGATGTGCTCTTGAAGACTTTCTAGAGTATTGATTTATTAAACGGCTTGCTTAGTTACCCTTTGCATGGATGGATCTCCATGGATGTTTTTTGGCTATATGACTCTGAGGAATTCTTCTGGATTGTGTTCCTCACATTGCTGGTTTTGGTATTGGGGACTTTGGAGATTTGGTTTGCATTGTGCACCCACATGCTGCCAGTAAAGATGGGCTTCCAGGGATTACAGTTTCGGTAAAGCCCCAAATTACCTTTTATGACCTTGTCTTTTATAATTGGGGTTGTATGTCATATAATAAAAACATTCAGGGCAGTTATGTTCTGTAATTCAGTTGTAGTCTCACAAGCTGAAGAAACATTAGCAGAACTTATTCAGATTTCCCTTCATCTAGATCATTAGTCACTGAATGTTTTAGAGATAAACTACTTTTTAAAAGTTTGGGGTCAACAAGTTTATTATTATTATTATAGAAATCGATACTTTTATGTAGCAGTGACGCATTAAATTGATCAAAAGTGACAGTAAAGACATAGTTACAAAAGATTTCTATTTCAAAAAATGCTGTTTTTTTTTTTTTTTTTTTTTTTTTGTATTTATCAAAGAATTCTGAAAAATAAAAAATATCACAGTTTCCACAAAAATATTAAGCAGCACAATTGTTTTCAACATTGGAGCAGCAAATCAGCATATTAGAATGATTTCTGAAGGATCATGTGACACAGGATCAAGTCTGAAGTAATGATGCTGAAATTTCAGCTTTGCATCACAGGAATAAATTATATTTTAAAATATATTAAAATAGAACCAGAACAATTTATTTTAAATTGTAATAATATTTCACAAAATTACTGTTTCACTGTAATAAATAAATGAACACAAGAGACTTCTTTCAAAAACATAAAAAAAAAACTTACCAACCCCAAAGTTATTAATATTTAAATGATTAATATGATTAATATTTCATATACAAAAGAATAAAGCGTAATATTGTTGTGCCTGAAGAATTGGCTAACTTTAAAACACAAGCATGGACATTTACAGTTCTTGCAAAACTCCTTTTGAAGGCCTAATGGCATGATCCGGCAGATCAAACTTTTCTTTTTTTTTTTTTTTTTTTTTAAGTCAGAAGTCGATTTTTAATCAGTGTAAAATCTACATCTGACTATGGAAAGCCAGAAAGGTCAAAAAAATATTTATCATACATACAAAAATATAAATGCAGCACTAGGGCTGCCCCCTAATAGTCGACTAAACGTTAGTCAACAAGCAGAGGCTTAGTCCACCAAAATTTTATTAGTCGGTAAGTCACAGGGGAAAAAAACTCCACAGGAAGTGGCGAAGTCACTCAGTCTGTGAGGGACATATCGTTCACAGCGGGCCCTTGTGGTAATTAAAGTGTGTCGGGCAGGAAATCCAAACGTTCACCTATAATCCATTGACCTCAAATATGGCTTATCATTTGAAACATGTAAGTAGTAGCAACTTTACATGGCCGCTCGCTCTAATGTTAACTAGATACATGTGCGCTATTATTGGGCACATATCCAAGTGTTTGTGCAGAGTGTGGATGCTACTGCATGACATGGAGGCACCAGCTTGATCTCTTGCATTAATAACAGCGGAAACAACTTAAAATATTTTTGGTCATACAGATAAGAGTAATACATCATTTGAAACTGAAAGGATCTACTTTTATTTGTGTAAACTCACAATAACAACAAAATGTTGTGCTTTTGTAAAATAAAGAAAACAAACAGGATGTGCTTTCTCCATGAACTGGAGCAAAAATGAACCAAAACTCAGCGTATAGGCTACTTGCCTCACAGACATGAGAAATACAGTATATCTATAGAAAGCTTGAAAAGTCAATTTTTAAATGAACCAATAAAAATCGAAAACAAATACTCTCTGATTATGTAATCTGTAACATTTCAACTTATATTTTAAAATGTACCTATATTGAAAGATGAAGGATGGCCCCAGATGCATCCACAGATGTCTGGGCTAAGCCCTGAATATCCACTGACCCTGACCACACCAACCTGTCACTGACTTTGAGATGGAATAGCTTCAGGTGTGTGTTCTTTCATTCTTTGACACCAATGCCCAGACACACACAAAAGAGTGGGTACCCGTCTCACTGTCCCTTCCCCCATTGGGCCCTCATTGTCTCTGACCACTATGCAGATAAATACAGTGTGCACAAGCCAGTCGGTCCAGATGGCTCTTTTAGAAAGAATGTGCCGAGGGATCATCTGTCAGTTACCCAGAATACTGGGTCATGGCAAAGGCATTTCTAAAGCTCATGCAATCAGTGCAAAGCCAGTTTGTAATCCAGCGTGAGGAAAACATAGACATGCACTCTTATGCCAGTGCACGTCTTCACTACACTCCTCTGTGATTGTGACCCTGACTCTAATAAATCAGTGAGAAAAAGTTTGTCAGCCTATTATTAGACTATTATATAGATGACATAATGTATGGAACATATATGATAGAAGCATCAAAAGTTACCAAAAGTATCAATTTTGGCAACCTAATTATGTTGACTCGTGGCCAAATTGTAAAGCATCATTGAATGTATATTTCAAAATGTTATTTATTTGTTTAATTATTTTATTATTTTTCGTTTTATTTTATGCTATAATTTGATTTTATGCTGTTTATCTTTATTTTGTGTTTTATGCTAAAACGCTTTTTTTAATCTTATGCTGTTTATTTATTTTTTTATTTTATGCTAAAATATTTTATTTGTTATTTTATCTTATGCTGTTTATTTTTCATTTTATTTTATCTTATGCTATAAATCATCTTATGTTTGTTTTTATTTTATATATATTTTTTAATTTAATTTAATTTTATTTTATGCAGTAAATAGGTTAGCAGTTGTTCAAACTATTTCTTGTTCTGTCTTTGTTTTCTGTTGTTTAGTATCACATGTCTTCTTTTATTTCATGGTCAGATGACAGAGAAGGAGCGAGTGAAAGTGAGAGAAAGGAAAAGAGATGCAGAAAGAGCAAGATAGAGCTCCAAGAGTGGATGGGATTACAGATTTAGGAAGCCAGAGTGAGCATCTGACCTCACGGTGAATGACCCTGACGCCATGGTTGGCAAGGGGAAAGGTACAAAGGGATTACCAACTATTTCTTTGGCCAGTTCCTCGTAATAACATTCCTGCGCTAAAGCCCATTAATGAGTGCAGCGTGCCTTTGATCAGCAGGTCACATGGAGGTGGTGATTGCCAGAGTGTGTTGAGGCGTTTTGGGCTAGGACTGTCTTTAGCATCAGCCATCCCCCTTCTCAGGTCCTGGCAGAGGATGTGATGAAACATCAGCTCTGTTGATGCAATACTTTTGTCTCTTTTGAAATGTAACTTTTTAGGTGTGCACTCACAGAATTCTACTAAAAGAATCACAGATTTCCACAGAATTTAACCTGTTAGCATTCCACTGTACCGCCCGTGGTACACATACATACAAAAGAGACCAAAACCATGCATTTACTCTAAATGTGTGTGTGTTTTTGTTTGTTTGTTTGTTTGTTTGTTTGTTTTTTTTTGTTCAGGAAAATTTTACAGGAATGCTAAGGGGTTTAAGTCCTGTTGGGACGGGACTGGTTTTCTAAATGATATTTGAGTTACAATTCTTATCACCCTACATCTGTGATTTTATGTACCGATTTGGACGGGACTAACATCTCCGTATTAATACAGAGGTGGGAGTGTGTGTTTCCTAGACATGGGCATTACAGAAGGTCATCTGTTGTGCTGGCGTGCATTACGTATGACGTATATTTTTTTTTTAAATAATATTGATATAACTTATTATTAATAATAATAAATTATTATAACCATATTTAAATAAACTTCACATGAGTTTATAGAAGTGGCTGTTTATAATAAACCCACATAAGTGAGCAGAGATATCTATACAAGAATCTAACCTGACATTTGTTTTAAATGGGCAGTTTCCATGATTTGGCTCTATTTATTAATTTTATAATTTAATTGTTTGGTCGGAGACCATCCAAATTCAAATTAAATGAAAGCTTGCGAAAGATTGGTGCTCAAACAGTAGCTCATGTTGGTCAAAAAACACATGAAGAGAAGCATTAGTATAATACAATATCTGCAATCAAAAATTTGCTTTCGGACGGGATTAGATTTCTCAAAGGACCATTGAGTTTGCCGAAAAAACTTACAGTAAAAAACTGGAATTTTTACTGAGGTTGTGTGAAGAAAAACACACGTGGCAGATTCGGACAGGATTAAAATTAAAAACTAAAAAAAGTACGCCTGTAAAACACAAATTTCTCTAACATCCTCCATGAAAACAAGTCCTGTCCAAATAGGGCCCTGTGTATTTTGGCTAATTTGACCATTCTTTCAGTATCAGTTCACAATTTAGAAACACAAATGTCTAAATATGCTAACCCCCACCCCCCAAAAAAACAATTGTCAGTTTTGTTAGTGGGGGAAAAAAATCTTTCCCTCAGTGAGTCTGAAGGGAAAAAAAAAAAAAAGTCTGTTGTCTGTTTACAGACATCAGTCATAAAGGCTTGCCCTATCTATAGTCCTACTATACCAATCTGAGTTCAGATTCTTAAAGTTCTGCTTTTGAACCATAAACGGTGCAGTGAGATTTACATGTTAGTTTACATGTGCATTACATGTCTTCCAAACACTTCTAAATGTGTATAGTGCCCAGTCGCCACATTCAGAAATGGTTTCTCCAATGCAGTAATGGCAACAATGCTACTGCGAGTATAGTTGGTGTTTTTACCTTGATGACATATCTAAAAAGAAAGCTGACATATGTCAGCAGAGCTTTTATTAGTCTCATCCACTGACCAGTTTATAAAACATTATACGTAAACATTCACACATTCATATGAGGTAAAACGTGCAGATACGCAGTATATAAACATACGCATCATGGCATTGTACATGAGCAAGGTATTTTTAAATCCGAATCAGATTCAAGTGTTTACATGCTTAATTTTTTACTGTTGATCAGTTTATTTCAGGTTTACACCACCAATTTTACACCATTTTTCAATCCTGTCTAAATTTAATTTAAATCGAGTTAAATCGGATTGATTGAGTGCTTTACATGAAAGTTTTTCAGTTGGATTGAGTCATCAATCCGATTATATATAAATGGATTATTTGACTGCACGTAAATGTAGCTATAGTTAAAGGAACAGTTCACCCAAAAATGAAAATTTTGCAGTGGAAAAAAAAGCTTGCCACTGTCATTTGATGTCAAAATGACATTGGTTCTTGCTGAATACAACATGGCCGGTTTTACTACAGGTTGTTTTAATTGATAAGTCAGTTTATATTTGGTTATATTAGCAGGTAACATGTCAATTCAAGTTTTTCTCTTGCTTTGAAGTCCTGTCTTACCTTACTGGAAATTAGTCCCGAGTGCACTTCTTGGCAGCCAATAAAACCAAAGCGGAAAATAACATTAAGGTGGCAATTAGTCTGTGGAACAGGAGGTCAGGTCCATGAGGAGCATATCAGCAGTTTTAGCGCCACCTCAGGATGTAGGAGGGAGATGGGAGCCCCCTGAAAGATTACCTAGTGATATCTCCAGCTGGAGTAGAGCGCATGGGGAATCTGGAGTAGTAGACAGTCCCATTCCCACACACCTCTGTGCATTGGGAAGACATTGTCTTAAGCTGAAGTTTTTTTTTTCTTTGAAAAGACCAGCTTTGCTCTTTCTACTTTCAGTAAGAGTAGCAAAATTTGCTATATTTCATTTTTGGGATTTTATGGACCACTTTTAATGGTGCTTTTACATTTTAAAGCATGACATCATGCTGATACTATCAAATATGGACAGTTTCTGGATCTGTCACTACTTAACTGTGCAGAACAAAAGGAACTAGACATGGTTATTGTATTTATACTGAAAGCTTTTTTTCACTTAATGCAGTGAAAATGTTAGTTCATAAAGTTACAGTTACAGAATTCCTGTAGCGACCGAAGCATTTTTAATGAAGACAATTCCTGCCATGGTCTTCAGTTTAGGGTAGAACTTGGAACATCAGCAGTAGTGTTTCAGATTTGTAGTGAATGTTGCTGTCAGCAACGGTCGAAGTTCCACGCGTTTGCATCAGAATCAGCAGAAACCGTGAAGGGAGTCAGCAATGTGCAGCAGAACCCCTGGTGAGACCTACCGGTTCAGCAAATAAAGTGCTCAGTCGCTTGGTGTGAGTAAAATGTTCATGGCTGGGTGCCCTGTCCCGTTCACTTTTCTTTTGATTTTTTTTTTTTTTTTTTTTTTTTTTTAATGAAGTAATTAAACAACCCAGAACAATCTTTGAGGTCTCATTTTGATAATGCTCTGTGCAAGTTTATCTAATGCATAGCAGACAAGAGCATCAATTATTTCTAATAGCTATTCGATATAAAAGTGCTTGTATATTGTGGCTTTGTATAACTGTGCTTGCATATTGTGGCTCTAGTTTGACTTATAAATATTACAACTTCCATTATATCATAACCTATACATAAATTTAATTTGTAGCTGAGCAACTGAAGTGCATTAAGAACATCTGTTGGTGTAAATGTTTTTCGGTAGCTTGACTAATTAAATTTACTAATCAAGCAGCTGATCTAATGTGTCTCATCTCATTTTATACTATTTAAACAAGAGTTTATAAGTGGTCCCATTGAAGAAACAACAAAGTCTGTTTTTAGAACATCTCAACACATTTGCTCTTAGAAATATATCATGCTGTTAGTTGAAATCACGTGTTTTGAGTATAAGCCAAGTTTGATTTTTGGATAAGGCCAGGAAAACCATAATCTTACTGGCCCCAAACTTTTGAACATTAGTGTAGTTTAGCATCAGATGTAGCCTGAGGGACTGACCATATGCATATGTGTACAGGTGGACCGCTTTACCAGCTTGCTTTGAAAAGGTTAGAATATATCTTAACATGTCTTCAGGCAGAGCCTACTGAAGGTGACAGCTTCTGGAATAAGATCTGGTCTTATGAGGAAACCTGTCTAGTACAGTGGTGATGCATGACCCAGTTAACAAAGATCTGGCTGTAGCAGAAAACATTTTTAAAGGGATAGTTCACCCAAAAATGAAAATTCTGTTATCATGTACTAACCCCCATGTCATTCCAAACCTGTTTGACTTTCTTTCTTATGCAAAACTTAAAGATATTTTGAAGAACATTGGGGTCTGAACAACATTGACATTTTTCAAAATACCTTTCTTTGTGATACAGAAAGGCACAGTTTTTCCTAAAACACCCTTTGAAGTATTCGAAGGACATGGTAATAATGATAAAAATCAACATTACTGACAGTTAAGATTAAGTGCTGTCACTTTGATTATACATCAGCTTGTGTCAAAGAGATGGTTCACTCAAAAATTTAAATTCTGTCATTGTTTGCTCACCCTCATGTCAATCCAGACACCTACTGTATGACTATTTCATTGGCAGAACACAAAAGGAGGTGTTTAGCCAAATTCAAATCACTTCCATTCATGTCATGGAGTGGAAGTGAATGGGGACGGACCCTGTCAAGCTCCAAGTTTGAAAGAAAAGAAAAAAAATCACCATAAAAGTACAATAAATGTAGTCCATACAACTACTGCATTATATTTTGAGTCTCTTGAGGTTATATTATAGATTTGTGTGAGAAACGGACTGGAATTTAGGAGTGAAAATTCATATTCTTAGATATTTTTGGAAGGATGTTTTAGTTTTTATATATATATATATATATTGTGTGTATATATAGAATCGCCCATTTCTCTCAGCCGAAACTCATAACCTTCCTGTTGACCATTCTGAGAAGTGTTTGTGTGTCCGTGTCAGGAGTCCAAAACAATTACAGCACGTGAGCATTGCATCACTAGTAACATCTGTATTACGTAAAATGATGTCTTAGGGACCTGGAAGTTGCTCTGTCAGTGTGGTTAAGATATTGTTAGTGGGTCAGTGTCAATGAAAAGTTGTGAGATTAATCATTGGAGTCCTGCTAGTTGTTTGCTGAATGAAGCACAGAGTTCTTTCTCTCTCTCATTTTTCTCTTTCTGTCTCCTCTGTGTCAGCTACATTGCTCTTTTTGTCTGATGGATCATTGCTACTCTATGGCCTTTGAGGCCCCCGTGTCCTCTCTGCACCTCATTAGCCTCAAAGTCACACCTGCCCCAGGGACACAAATGCCCTCCGAGAGGACTGTGGTTTCCTGCATTCACAGATTTGTGCTTGAGGTACAGCTTAGTGAAGGGAGTTATTGCTACTATTCCTTGTGAAGTGTCTGACCATAATTTTAGGAGTACCTCAAGGCTCTGTAGTCAGCCCATTCCTATTCTTGCAGCTTTCCTACACAAAAGGTGTTTTCTGTCCACTTATTTTGCTCTCTTGTCCTTCAGTTAATTGATTTCCAACGCCATTTCGACTGAGGGGGACATTCACACCCACAGCAACAACCTGCACCAGGGCCCTGGGTACCCTATGGCCCTGGATGTAAACTATATAATAGTTTAATAACAGTTACAATTTAAAATGAATAGTTTCAACTTTAAAATCTGATTGGATGAGACATATTTAAAGACATTTGAAGGCTCCAGTTTACAAAGTCTATCGCGAACTGGCCGCGTGTTTCCACAGACTTGAGGAACTAATGGTGACGTAACACTGCTTCGTGTTGTTTACCTGACTATAAACGGTCTATAATCAAACAGTGCGCGTCCTGTGTTTGTGTAGGCAGAGCAAAACAGAGGCACTTCTGTTTTGCTGTTCAAAACTCTTATTTAGACATTTTCTCTGAGTTATGAGTGTTGTTGCTATCCTGACAAAGCCACATCCAGCACTCTGACTGGATTGGACTGGCAGCACAGGCTGGTGAGGGGACAGCTGTGTCAGGCCATTCTGATGGGGCTCTCTGGGAGAGATATATAAGGTTAGAACTTGTAAGAAGACACTGCTGCATCAGCAAGTTGCCATGACAATGTCATTCCCCATTTCATTGTCTTTTACCCCTGTCTCCTAGCAAGGTTACAAGGTCGAACAGCCACAGAGATTCAGTGTTGTATACTTACAGTAGCTGGGAATTATTCCCTGCCTCCTCCTCTACATTTAAATGACACTATATTTTACACAGAATTCTGCTTTTCATTGGTTACATCACTTCCTATCGTGAAAACAAAAAGGCTGAAAGGCTTTCTCTGAATTCATCTGCTTCTGATATATTTTTGGGATACACTGAACAGAACAGTGTGTGATGAATTGCATCATATTATGCTGTTGTTGTGCTCGAGCACAGTTCTCTCGGGGTACAAGGCTTCATTAGAGCCCGGTGTGAGATTATACAACTCATGCCCATATTTAATCAGCTTCATGCTCATAACAGGACAGAAGTCCTGCAATGAATCCCCCACAGGGCACAATCAGTGACATTAGGGGACATTGCAATGTTTTATTTCATCATATGCTTCATGCTCGGTTGTTTTAAGGCTGTTAAGGGCCATTAATTATTTCCAGCACTATGGACTTCACCTTGCACAACCTTTTGCTCTCTTTTGCAACAATGTCAGTATGCACATTCTGGCTTTCATTTTTCGGCATGTAATGAAATCAATTTATTAATCTTCCCTAATTATTTTTGCCACTGGGGACGCAGCTCATTTATCGTGAAAGGTGCCTGCTTCAGACTTCATCTTCTGCTGTAGAGATAACAAATCCTCAAGGAGTCAGTCAGGGTCGAGAGCGTTTCAGTCAACCTCTGTGAGCGGTACCGTGTCTGATGCCGAGAGCAAAGAGAAAAAACAGCAGTTCCTTGCACCATAAAACAAGCCATATCTACATCCATCAAACATGGGAAAAGAGAATACACACAGCTGCAGTGGTGTGTGGTAGTGGTGTTATTAATCTAATATAAATTAACGTTTCAGTTATATTTGATGTTTAAAAGGCATAGGGACACTTTTAATCTTACACTATTATACTAAAATTCTGTGGTTTCTTATATTTTATTTTTTGTTTATATATTATCTACTGCATACTTTATATACTTTAACAATATATATATACAAATTAAAGTGTAATATTAATACAATATTTATGAGTTATTATTAATTGAAATAAATATCTAATCAAGTATATCAATTTTTTACTTTATCATAATGATAGACAGGTGTGTGTATATATGAATTAAAAATTATAATATATATATATATATATATATATATATTATTACTTTAAATATTGTATTAATTAATTATCATCATGTATATACATTTTTACACGGCTTTAAAAAAGAATAGATTTTAAAAACTAATAAATATTGTTACCAAAATAAAAAAATTGCTTCAATACTTTGTATATTTTCAATATTTGAAGATTTTTTATTATTATTATTATTATTATTAATAGTCACCTTCTTTTTGGACAATAAGTCAATAAATCCTTTAAAAAATCTGTAAAAACTGCAAATATATTTGATGGAGACGGAAGATATTTAATTTATCTGTTAAAAATGGGCTCACAGGTCACATTGTTTCAAATTCATTTTGTTAGTGATGTGACCAAAAAGTAGTGAATCTTTTGTTTACTTGGTAATTAGACCATCCAATTTCAGTAATGTGTGGCATTGCCTCCTTTCATTTTTTTTTTTTTTTCATTTTTTTTTTTCACCTGTATTTTATTATATGTATAGATTATTTTGTCTCATATTTAGTAATATTTGATTTATTTTCCCATCTAAGAGGAACCAATGTCTCCAAGGAGAAAGTGATGTCCTTGAGTGACATTTATGTGTGGTTCTACTGATGCACAGCTGCAGCATAAATGTCCTTCAACTCCCACTCCAGCAGCTTTTTTCTTTATTTTTTATTTTTTTAAACTGTAACCTGATTGGATCCTTTGAGGTTTTTTCTTTAGCACTGCGAGGACCACATTGTCAACACTGCATTTGTGTCGACTGATTAACTCTACGACATATCTGCTGAGAAGGTCTGTTGTGTTTTATTGCAAAGGTTAATTTGAAATTCGTGGAGCATGTTTTTGTGACGTCAGTTGTTGACGTTGGTTACAACAGTAGGGTATTGCATAGCCAGCATGTTTTTCTCCTCAGCAAGCACCTCCTCTGTCCTTCTCAGGAAGAAGGAGAAAAAACACATTGGGTAAAATCTATGCTGGTATTCTGCCAGGCAACAGGCAACCTTGAAGTATCTCCAATTAAATGACCCTCCTTCACCCTCCGTTCACACATAACGTTATTAACATGATCAACTGAGCCAAACAAAGCTGTTATATAATCTGGAATGAAATATGTGCACGCTTACCTTGTGACATTTGAGGTGAGCCCTATCAGTTATGGTACAGAGACCAGTAATGATGAATAATATATTGACTTCTGGTGTATATGTTGACTACTAAGTGATCAATGTCTGTTACGTTAATGATTATGGATTGGTTCTGTGGGCTCTAAACCTGCTTTTCTGTATGTGTGTCATGATGATTATGAGTTAATGAAATTGTAAATTACTTTTTAAATAAGTAATTTACAATATTTATATCAATTAGTATCAAGTATATACATTTTTGCTGTCTTTACATTGCTTTAAAAAATTTTTTTTTTTACATTGCTTATCTATTTTTACCTAAAAAACAATAATAAAGTTACTAGAATATTTTGTGTATCTTTAATATTTATATATTTTATATTTTTAATTAAAAAAAACTGCAGAAGAAAATGAATTTACCTGTTATATTTGGCTATTAATATTTGGCTCACAGGTCACATTATGTTTCAAGTTCATTTTGATTGTGATGTGACCAAAAAAGAGTGAGTCAGTTGTTTACTTGGTAATTATACCATCCAATTTCAGTAATGTGTGGCACTGCCTCCTCTCATGTGATTTTTAAGCAATATTCAGTTGGTGTATGAGACTGAAAAAAAAAAAAAAAATTAAATTTATGATAAATATATAAACCTGGTTATTGTTTATTTAAAATGCATTCAGTTTATTAGTATTATTACAGAAATTGGAGCTGATTTTTTTTTTTTTTTTTTTTTTGTTAATCCAGTAGCGCATCTTACCTGCAAATCTTTACATTTTTCAGTTAAACCTATTTCTATGGAAGCTTGTCCCCACCTTTATTCCTCACATTAAGACTTTTATATCACTTTATTTCTCATATTTGCATTTGTATGTATTTAAATTTTGACACTATATCTCACAATTGTGCCTTTATTTCTTGTAAATGCAAGAAATCTTGTTTCGCAATGTGATTTTATATCTTATAATTGAGAGTTTTTCCTGTGACTGCAACTATATCTCACAATGGGACTTCATATCTCACAGTATTTAATATAAATGTGACTTTTTATCTCACAATGCAACTTTTTCTTATTTAAACCTTATCTCACAATTACCTGTTATATTTTTTACACTAAGGCTAAAACTAGCTTTCAAGCATTCATGACATCAAGCAAAGTCTATTTCTGTGACGTTTGCCATGCCAAAAAATTCAAAACTGGCTCACCTTAAAAGTTCTCGACTCGACACCTGCTGATAAGCTGGCATGCTGGGTATGTTTTTACGCAATAAAAATGCACCACATATTTGCGTCTGTATATCAAGGCTATATCTGGCATTTCATGACCAACATTTGACCCCACAAAAATGTGAATATTATTGGACCGATTTAATCGGTATGTTCATCCAGGGACATCAGCTCTGTTTCCTGTCTCTTCTGTTCAGCAAGATTATGCATAATTTGTAGTTTCTCAGTTACCTGACATTGAAATCAAGATTTAACTTTATTAAGTGAGGCTCTTGTTAGTCTTTACCAATATTCATTATGCTCTCAGTGTGAGCACCTGTTATTGTCAAAGTGGATTAGTATTGAAGCATTAATGTAATGACATGCCACTCTGATTTCAGATGCTTTACAACAGACTTGTACTCATTCTTCATGTGTCATTCTGTCATTAGAGTAAATTTTTATCTGCTTATGCGTAGTAAAAATGGGCCTGCTACCACAGAAGCACTAATAAAATGGCTTGGATTGTTGAAGAATTCACGATGAATTAATTGATGACTTTAAAGCTTCAGACTAAGGCAGATTATTCTTTTGTATCAGACTGTCTGGTGAAGGCTCTGCATGTTTCCTCTCTCTGTTTGTTAGGTGTTGGCCGGCTGTTTGGTTCTGTGTGCTGGGCATTTCTGCTTTGGGCTGATAAGAACGTTTATCAGCAGCTTTTGTGCTTTTAGGAATAATTCCTCTTCCCTCCCATAGTCTCCAGGGGTATTTTAAAGGAACCTGTTATTTAATTAGGCTGTAGATAAGGCTGATTGAATATTTAAGAAGTCAAAACTAGAGGAGACCCTGGTGTTCCAGAGTTTGCAAAGAAAGCCACCCATGTGAATAAATGAGCGTTACGGGAAAAGCCTGCAGCATGATTTTCTCGGCTCACACTTTGAAGTGCACAAGAAAATTATGGGTGATGCGTTTCAGACTCTCTGCCATGTTATTTCTCAGCTGTGTGCACTGTAGTCTATAAGTGACTTTACACTGACATTGCTTTCTCTTTAAACTGATTTATTGTGGATTTGTTGAAGGCAAAGGGCAAAGGATGAAAGGGTTTGTGATTGAGATCAATCATGGGTGCTTCTCAAACAGGCCTTGTCCCACATGGCACACTTTATAGCACTTTTGGTCTTGTGGACTTACAATGGCTGCCGCGTGCGCATGTCCGTTAAGTCCACGAGACCATAGGGTGTCCCATTTGTCAATTTTAGTTTTTAGAACGGTGCTTGCAAGCGCCCCCTTTGCGGTTGATATGTGCGCTCGATGCACACTTTTGCGCAGATATATTCCCGACAGTCAAAACGGCATTATGTCACGAAAGTGCGGACTCGTAGGAAGACCGCGAGTCATTAGGGTGCCATTTGGGACAGGGCCCAGAAGGCTGCATCCTAGTGAGGCTGTGTCCTTCCTAGTCCAGTACTTCGGAGGCTTGTAGGCTAGAGTCCTCCTTAACATTAAATGCTAGAATGAGACGGTCTAGTAAGTGGCTCAAGATGTGAAAATACTCATTTGAAAAATACTTGATATTAAAAAACTGCCTTTCTATTAAAGCAGTACAAGTAATAACAATCATCTGTGGTCTCCCAGTGGTTTACATTAAACATAGTTTCGCATTATGCGATTAATTTACAACAAAAGAAAACGATGCCTTCATCTTTAATTTATTTATTGCATTACATAGTGAAATTGGATGAATTTTCTGATAATTCTTTTTTGTGAATTGGAATGTGTGCAAAGGATTGTGGGTGATCAGAGGACACAAAGGATACACTTGATGTATCCTTCAAAACAGGCCGAAGGAAGGACAAGAAATGAAGGTTGCCTTCAACGGATCCTTCAAACTGAGACATCCTTTGATGGAGCGCAGCCTTTCTAGGGCGCAGCCTTTTGATTGAGAAGCACCCCATATAACCTGTGAACTATATGTTGACTGAACTTTGGCAAATTCAGCTGTTAGTTTTTCTGAAGTGAACATTGTTTCATGTATATATGCATTTTTGCAATTGAATGATATAAAGTCTGAAAGGTTTGTGGCATTAAATGTACTTAAGATATTCAAAGACGTATTTTTTTGAATGGTAATTTTTTCTGCCCATCTTATGATTTAGGTAATTATGAAGCTTGTATCAACATAGCACATATTTAACCTTTTAAGAGCATCTCTTGAAGAGTGCTGTCCCAGAGGCAGTTGTGGCCTAAGGGTTAGAGAGTCTGACTTGTAACCGCAGGTCTGAGTCTTAGTACCGGCAGGAAATGTAGGTGGGGGGAGTGAATGAACAGTGCTCTTTTCCACACCTCTTTACCCACAACTGAGGTGCCCTTGAGCGAGGCACCTAACCCCCAATCACTCCCCGGGCGCCGCAGCGAAAGTGGCTACCCACTGCTCCGGGTGTGTGTGTGTGTGCACTTGGATGGGTGAAATGCAGAGCACAAATTCTGAGTATGGGACACCATACTTGGCCACACATTACTTTCACTTTCATTAATAGTACATGCTTGAGTGAATTGTCATGTTATGCTTATAATATAAAAT
This sequence comes from Mylopharyngodon piceus, assembly GCA_039654765.1. Classification (NCBI taxonomy): domain Eukaryota; kingdom Metazoa; phylum Chordata; class Actinopteri; order Cypriniformes; family Xenocyprididae; genus Mylopharyngodon; species Mylopharyngodon piceus. The sequence continues at coordinate 11,836,574 of CM077444.1, read as the reverse complement.
ATATAAGTAATTTTATTATATTATATTTTACCAATTTTATTCTGACCAGAATCATTTGCATGCATTGAACACTTGAACCTCAATTGTAGTGGTGGTGTCTGAACCAGGAGGACTCGAAGACCGCATAATATGTAATCAAACAGACAAAAGTCAGCCAGTCTCATTTCGCAGTGTGATCATCACCCATTGCTAAAAATGGTTCAGAGTGTGAAATATCTGTGCCCAAATGTCATGCCGCTCTGCCTGTAATGTGTGAGTGTGAGTGTGAGTGTGCATATTAGATTTGGCTCATTCTCTCGGCTCTGGCTTTAGAGGTCTCGCGTAAGGACAGGACATAAGAGTCTAAGCCAGTGTAGTCCTGTTTACATCAAATAAAAAGTGACTTATCTGTCTCCCTCAATATGTTTGTACTTGTGTTGTATAACCCAGCAGGCCTTTGGCCAAATCTTCTCCCATATTGAGTCAGATTAGAGATTAGGCCAAGTCGTGTTGTTGCACCTGTCTCTGTTCTTTGTGAACTTCTGGCTGGATCAGAACCAGCTTGGCAGCCGCGCTGGCCATGTGGAAGTGGAGAGAGTCCACTGCTGCTTTCTCTGAACAGGCACAAACAGATGACTGTAGGGATAATGCTCTCCCCACAGTACACACATGGGGATCCAGCCTCAAAAGCAAAAACGCATAGTAATCGAGCCTTGCATATGCACCTGTAGAGGATTAGGAAGTGCCACCAAAGTCCTTTTTAAAGCAAGTCAGTGCTCTCGGCAGTCATTTATATACTCACCCCTGGACTTTTTCCAGTCATGCGAGTACAGCTTCTATCTACTGATAGAATCATCCAATGGGTGAAGGTTGAAATCTCCAAAACTGTTGGATAATCTTGTTGCAGTATCAGTTGGATTACTTTGGTTGCGCTTTATTTTTTTTATTCACTTAAAAGAACTGGCTTATAAGAGTCGTTTGTTGGGAGTCAGTTATTGCATTGGTTGAGCTGTGTGTGTTTGATTCGCTAAAAAGTACAGGCTTATAAGAGTCGTTCGTTGGGATTCAGTTGTATTATATTGGTCTTGCTGTATGTATTTGATTTAATAAGAAGATCTGGCTCCGAAGAGTCATTCATTCGAAAATCAAACTACACTGATCATGCCGTTTGTTGTTGAATCACAAAAAAAGGTCATATGAGTCTTTTTTTTTTTTTTTTTTTTTCAGGAATTGGTTAGATTACACTGGTGGCACTATATGTGTTTTTTATTTTCTAAGAGTCATAAGAACTCATATTTATTTGTTCTGGAATCAGACTACACAGGTCATGCAGTTTATTTTTGATTCACTAAAAGAATTGTTTGAAAGAGTCATTTATCTGAGAATCAGACTACACTGGTCGCAGTGCATGTTTTTGATTCACTAAAAAGAACTGGCTCATAAGAGTTTGGATTTCTCTTGTTTTTCAACAGGTGTACAGTCTTCTCCATATGCTGGTGTATAAACAGAGAAAACTGCTAATATACATGTTGTTCCTCAACTGAGTGGAAGCATGACGCACTATTAATGATTAGCCCATCATCTCAGTGTGGCTGACTCAGTCGCCCATTGAATCAAGAGTGGGACTAAAAGTGGAAAGAACATTACCTGCCTTAATCAGACATGCTGTGATATGAAAAAAGGAATTATGTGGGTGTTTTGTAACATGTGGTTGTTTGTGTGTCTTTCAGCTATTATGTATGTGATGGGTGCTCTGGGGCCAGCTGCGGGGTACCTCCTGGGAGGCGTTCTGATTGGTTTCTACGTGGATCCCAAAACAATTGCCAACATTGAGCAAAGTGATCCACGCTTTGTTGGCAACTGGTAAGATCTGTTCTGCATAAGAGTGTGTGTAGCCTCATTCCAACCTATGAAAAATAACTAATTCAATTTTTACCACTTTTTGAGCACATTTTACTAAAAAATAATGCTTGAAATTCCCATTTGAGTTCATTTATTTGGGTTTTTGGTCACGCTTGTATAAACTGTCTTTAACTATGTACTTACATAAAAAAAAATGTTAGGTACAATGTACTTATGTCCATGTATTGCAAACCAACTTTGCTGCTATTGAAGTGGGATATGGGTAAGCTTAGGGACAGATTTAGTGGTATGGGTAGGTTTAAGGGTGGGTTAAGGGATAAGGGAAGGGTCAACAGTGTAATTATAGACGTCACTGCAGAAATTAATTACAGCTGTAATTACAAAAAGGTATTTTTAAATAAATGTACAGTGTAAAAACATGTACACAATAAATGCATCAAAATATTAATTTAAATGTTAGTACATAATAGTAAAAGACACTTGGGCCTTGTCCACACTAATACGTTTTCGCATCATCTTTTCTCCTTTTTGGCCTTCCATCCACACTGAAACAGCATTTTTGTCAAGGAAAAAGGAGCTTTTTGAAAACGCTCTCCAAAGTGGATAAATTTGAAAACGCTGACGCATGTTTAGTCATGTGACACAAATTGCACCCATAGATATCTATAGTTATACCAGCATTGTTGTGACTGCTATTTACATTAACAGTATTGCTCAAGATAAATGCTCCTTTGTAGAATATTCATATTACATTCCTGCAAAGATGACTTTGAATTTACTCACATTTGCTGTCCTGCGTGGCAAAATATGATGACGGTTGCATTTTAAACCCTATTTTGAGCGTGACCTGACCTGGACGCAACAGTGAGTGATGAGATATTATACTAATAAAATGATCGTGCCAGAAGAATAGTGTGAGAACTTTATTATATCTACTCTCTCTGCATCATCCCATGAGCTTTTAGTATGTTTTACGCATACGCAGTAAAGTGATTCAAGCATTTTCAGATGTTTGTGGATGAGAAACTTTTGGAAAACGCTTGAAAACGATATTTTGGATGAGGAGCATTTTTAAATGAAAACTCCATTTTCAAATGTCTCTGGATTAATGTAGACGTAGCTATATTATTTTTATTTTATTTTTTTTGGAAAGGGTAATTATCATTAATGCATATCGCTATGTTCTTAGGTGGAGTGGTTTCCTGCTTTGTGCTTTCGCCATGCTGTTGGTCATCTTCCCCATGTTCGCTTTTCCCAAAAAACTGCCCCCTCGTCACAAGAAGAAGAAGAAAAAGAACGGGACGGACAGCACTTCTAATGACGACGATGTCCTGAAAGAGAAATCCAACAGCAAAGGCCAGACCGTGGCGTCCTCCATGGGCTTTGGGAAGGACATCAAAGGTGTGTGTCTGATAAAGGTCATGTGGTGATGCACTCTACAGGAAACGTGCATCTACATATTGGAGTGTTAACTTGATTATATTTGTCCCTCTGGCTCACAACACATTCTAAGTAACATCAGATTAGCAGAGATTAACGCTTCAGTCATCATATTGAGAAGCCTTTGGCCACTGTAAATCTGCTTCCCTGCAGATTGGTTCTTTCATATAAAGTAGTGACTTGATGCTTTGTCTAAAGCATTTTACGGCACAGTCATAAAGACAATCCCCTAGAGTTTTTGGACAGGATTTGAGCCTGCAGTTATTCAGTTATCAGCCCAGATCTTTAACCAATAGACCACACCTCTCTCTCATTTAATTATACAGCGCTGCTGACCACTAGTGTCAGGAGATTTTCAAATGGCGCTGCTGATATGAACATAAAGATTGATGATCAAGCTCAAAACGTTATAACTGAAGACCGTGCAAGCTAGCAGAATTTGCTTTTCATTATTCATCTGGGAAGAGCATTAATGACAATTCTGCCACCCTCATCACTAATATGGTCCGTTTTGTTACACTGCTGCTGGGAAGTTAAGAAAATATTGCTGAAACTTTATCTAAGAGACAATAGAAACCTGTTTCTGCCTTATAATAAAAAATAAAATGGGTAATTAAATGAGAAATGGCACAATACATAGAGAACTACAAATGATCAAAGGCTTTTGCAAAGGCAGAAACAAGGATATTGACTGTACGAAAAGCAGAGCAAATAAAGTCAGTAAGTTAATTAATACTTTTATTCCACACTGATGCATTAAATTGATCAATGCTGTTCTTTTGTACTTTCTATTCATCAAAGAATTTTTCAAAAGCATAAAAAAATCTTACTGACCCCAAACTTTTGAACAGTAGTGTATATTAAGTGATATAAATCTCATTGCTGTTCTCATCACACTGTCTGAATTAGCTTAATGGCAATTATTATTTGCCTGCAGAGACTTTTGTCCTGCTTTGACAAATTCACACAAGTGACTACAATCAAGACAAGCCCTGTTCTATAAACCCACTGTAACCTACTTCCATTCCCCCCTGGCCTGCATGTGTTTGCATAAGTAGGCTTTCAACATAACTGCAATGCCTACAGTAGGGTAGAGCAGTTTTTGGGACTTTGTTTTAGAGACAGGCAATCTGTTTTGTTCATTAGTAGGTTAAAGTATTTAAAGTATTTAATATGGTTGCTTTGTACCAACTCCTGTGTCTCTCCTGTCAGTCCCATAGATGCTCTGAGAGGTGAGAGTTCAACATTCAGAAGCAAATTAAAGTTTGATTATAGTCGGTTACCATGGAAACAATGCTACAGCACTAACTTGCTAATTAAAAGAATTGACTTTGTTGGCCGTGATGAAGCATTCGCTAAAACCTATGGGATTTAAAGGGATTAGACAATGAATCCAGAAGACCTGTGGAGACAACATGTTTAAGTTTAGCTGTCTTTACCCTATTAGGACAGCAAACATCTGTTGGTATGGATTACGACTGCTTTGAGAGTGGTAGAAGAACTGACTGGTGTGTTGCATCTGCACAAATTAAATTTACAAATTAGCCAATTTTTTGTGGTCAACCGATTAGCCTATGACTTTTTTATATATATATATATATATATATAATTTATTTTAAATATACATTTTATATTTTTATGTAAAAAATAAAACACTACAGTTCTTTAGTCTTTAGTGTTTTATTTTTTATATAAAATATAAATATTAAAAAAAAGTATATTTAAAATATATTTTAAAATATTATAGTATTTTAATTTTGTCCATTTAACGGTTATCAACCATAACATGACATGTTTGATTGTTTGTTTCATTGCACAGACCTCCCCAAGGCTGCCATAAGGATCCTCAGCAACATGACGTTTCTGTTTGTGAGTCTGTCCTACACGGCCGAGAGTGCCATTGTCACTGCCTTCATCACCTTCATCCCCAAGTTCATCGAGTCACAGTTTGGAATCCCTGCCTCCAACGCCAGCATATACACAGGTACACGATTATCACGTTTTCAGCATAACAATAATTAAATCTCTTATTCTATATTCTCTTCTTTCTCTCAAACACTTTTACGTATGGTTTCTTTTCTTGTCATATCACACATTTCATATGATTCACACTCTGTTCATCACATTAAAGAACATGTGTTAAAAATGACGTGTGAAGAAATGTGTGATATTTCTTTTCACAGCTGTTCCCACTTATTTTGTAGGGACATATTTGATTTCTATTATGTAAAGCTGCACAACCAAATATGCTTCTTTGAGCATGTATCACTGGGTTTTGAGATAACATAAAATACCTTTCTCACTATTTTATGTTCTTGCTTATGTAAATAAGACCTCAAAAACCTCCATCTCAGACTCAAGATCATTATTAAGCCATGCATATGTACAAATATCTCAGCACAGATGCTCTCTCATAAGGTAACGGGAGACTGGCCAGGATCCTTAATCAGAGTAGAGAGTGTGATCCACTTCTGTCAGCACGGGTCACTGCTGCTTAGATCCAGTTTATTTACTATATAAATACTATATTCCTATATTATTATATACTAAGTATCGCAGTATTAAAACTAAAGCCTGGCCAAAAATTATGTCTGCACAATTTGGCAGGTTTCATTGTGCATTTTTAATAATTTTTCCTAGGCCAGACATCACTTTTGGCCATTACTGTACATGTAATTTTAGGGCTCTGTAGCAGAATTAAATGTGAGTTCAAAACTCAACACCACAAAGCTAGATGTTCTTGTAGTGTTTTTAATCATTTTTACTTTTGAGAATAAATACAAAGATCTGTCATGAAACTCTAGATGGCACAGGCTGATTGGTCCTTTACTCAATCTGCTTGCAATCACATCATTATCTATAGGGCACAGCTGATTGGTTCCTGCTGTATCAGTAGCCAATGAGCTCGCTGCTCAACCTTCAAATACTTGGTCAGCATTTGCTGTAGCAGTTGCAGAGCGCTTTCAGAAACCCTCCACCTTCCCCAGCTCCACCTGTATAGATCTGTTACGGGTAATTCATGTATGCTGTATTGTACAGCAGCAGCATGTCTTACTTGCTCACAGCAGCGTGTCGTATATGTATCGGCTGTAGCAAGTCCCGTACTTGCTCTGCATCAGCAGCAGAAAGAACAGCAGCAGCAGAGTAGCAGATCTGTTCCGCCAAGACCAAACGTATTAATATTGTCATATCCATTATCATGCCAAACATTATGAGTTGTCACAGAATTTTCATTATTAGTTAAGCTTTTGTTGAAATATGAGTAAAAATAATGATGGCTTTCTTCAAATATGAGCAATAATAATAATGATCTTTGCCTTAGGAAGCACCCTATTAATATCTCAGTGCTTGGTGTCTGTATATAAACTAGCATGCTTCTGATTTAGAGCCATTATTGTGGCCCCTAAGCTTGTTGCCAGGATACAGGGAGAGAAACAAATTAATGGTATTCTTGCTATGTTGACTCTTAACTATGCTTGTGTGTTTTTAGATTATAACAGGAAAACAACTTGTTGGCTAGAGCTGTCAGGACGTAACCTCTGATAGACTGGGTAGAAATGTATGACATCCCAACAATCCCTGATGGATAAGGTCTCTCATTTAAACAGAAGCATGAAAACATGTTCTCTGATTTAAACCCATGCCATAGTAACAGCAGATTGATATGTCTGCTGAAGTCAGAGCATTCACAAAGGCCTGGATGTTTTACACATCAATAGATGTAAGCAGTTTGTTGTTTTTGTGCTGTTTCGTCAGTTATGGCTGCCAAGATTCCCTTCAGCCTATAAGACTGCAGCTGCAGTAAACTAGAGACGGACAGAAGACAGATGGTGTACTATAAAACAGAAAACTGAGGCCAGGGAGCATCAGATCTACATTTACACTCCAGCTTTCTTACAAATTAATTTCAGGAATTTAAGGTGTTATAAATCAAAGAATGATTCAACTGTTCCTAGGTCTCCTATATAAATATATGAATCATTCCTATAGAGGCATTAAAACTGTATGACACATTATGATTAACATTTATTTAATTAGCCATAAAGGTGTGACGACAAAGGTCCACTGTCTGTTGTCAATAGCATAGAGATGTGTGAAGCATTGCTCACACAGAATTCACTTCCAAATCAAGCAGCTTTCTGTTTGTCAACACGGCAAATTTATGTGACCAACTTGAAAATGAGCCTGTTTACACCATCACTTAAAACTCCTTCAATATCAAACAGTTTTGTCAGCTATTTTTTAATTTAGTCTTAGTCCCGAGTCAAATGTACTTTTTAGTTTTTATCATATTTAGTCAACCTTCTCCTGGTTTTGTTTTGTCAAGTTTTAGTCGTCTAAATGGGCATTTCAGTCTAGGTTTAGTGGCCGTTCAACATAAAACTTATGCGTTTGGCCATACATTTGCACAGCAACGGCGTTTTGGGGGCCTGAAAATGCAAACATTGAAAACAGGTCTTAAAGTGCAAGTTTTGAAAACAATACCGTTATTGTCTCCATGTAAACTACAAAAAGTGAATTTATGAAAACGGTGACGTCATGCGCATGCGTATTACGTGTTAAGTCTATAGGCGCATAGTTTTTCTTTACAAAGTGACATTGCAAACTACTTGTCTGGCATGCATAATACAGCGTTTTTAATCATTTTCGTGGATCCGTGTGAACGGGGATCATTATGACAACGTCGTCTGTACGTGGAAAACGCAAAGGAAATACTTTTCCATTTTTAGTACATCGTTGTCTTGTAAACGTACCCTTAGTCAATGAAAACTCATCAATGAAATTTTCGTCATGCTGCATAACGGTTAAATTGATAATCACTATAATTTAAAAAAAATTATAATCAATTATAATCAATTATTTTTATTTGAGAAATGTATTTTTACATTTCATCAGAATTTTAGCACTTTCACCTACAACCCGAATTGTGGAAAAGTTGGGACGTTTTTTTAAATTTGAATAAAATTTAATTTTAATAAAACTAAAAGACTTTCAAATCACATAAGCCAATATTTTATTCACAATAGAACATAGATAACATAACAACAAATGTTTAAACTGAGAAATTTAACAATTTTATGCACAAAATGAGCTCATTTCAAATTTGATGCCTGATACAGGTCTCAAAATAGTTGAGACGGGGGCATGTTTTGTCAGCTATTTTTTTTTACTTTTTTGTAGTTTTTGTAGCATGTCCTCTTCTTTTTAAAAAACAGCTTGAAGACATCTGGGCATCCAGTTTCTGGAGTTTTGGTGTTAGAATTTGGTCCCATTCTTGCCTGATATAGGTTTCCAGCTGCTGAAGAGTTCGTGGTCATCTTTGACGTATTTTTCGTTTAATCATGCGCCAAATGTTCTCTATAGGTGAAAGATCTGGACTGCAGGCAGGCCAATTCAGCACCCGGACTCTTCTACGACGAAGCCATGCTGTTGTAATAGCTGCAGTATGTGGTTTTGCATTGTCCTGCTGAAATACACAAGGCCTTCCCTGAAATAGACGTCGTCTGTAGGGGAGCATATGTTGCTCTAAAACCTTTATAGACCTTTATAGGCCAGAGGAGAACTGGCCCCCCGACTAAGCCTGGTTTCTCCCAAGGTTTTTTTCTCCATTTAAACACCTATTTGCCACTTGTCTGCCACCTGATGTCACCTGATGGAGTTTGGGTTCCTTGCCGCTGTCGCCTTTGGCTTGCTTAGTTGGGGACACTTGACATTTGACTTGACATTTGATATTCAACAGTGCTTTGATCTACCTGCATTGACACTATTCTTTAAGAGCTGCTGTGCAGCCAAATAATGTACCAGTTATCAATGTAAAGCTGCTTTGACACAATCTACATTGTAAAAAGCGCTATATAAATAAAGGTGACTTGACTTGACCTTTCAGCATTCATAGTTCCTTCCAAAACATGCAAGCTGCCCATACCGTATGCACTTATGCACCCCCATACCATCAGAGATGCTGGCTTTTGAACTGAATGCTGATAACACACTGGAAGGTCTCCCTCCTCTTTAGCCCGGAGGACACGGCGTCCGTGATTTCCAACAAGAATGTCAAATTTGGACTTGTCTGACCATAGAACACTTTTCCACTTTGAAACAGTCCATTTTAAATGAGCCTTGGCCCACAGGACACGACGGCGCTTCTGGACCATGTTCACATATGGCTTCCTTTTTGCATGATAGAGCTTTAGTTGGCATCTGCAGATGGCACGGCGGATTGCGTTTACCGACAGTGGTTTCTGGAAGTATTCCTGGGCCCATTTAGTAATGTCATTGACACAATCATGCCGATGAGTGATGCAGTGTCGTCTGAGGGCCCGAAGACCACGGGCATCCAATAAAGGTCTTCGGCCTTGTCCCTTATGCACAGAGATTTCTCCGGTTTCTCTGAATCTTTTGAAGATGTTATGCACTGTAGATGATGAGATTTGCAAAGCCTTTGCAATTTGACGTTGAGAAACATTGTTTTTTAAAGTACTCCACAATCTTTTTATGCACTCTTTCACAGCTCTGCCACTCTAAGACATCCCTTATATAGCTAATCATGTTACAGACCTGATATCAATTAACTTAATTAGTTGCTAGATGTTCTCCCAGCTGAATCTTTTCAAAATGTCTTGCTTTTTCAGCCATTTGTTGCACCCGTGCCAACTTTTTTGAGACTTGCAGGCATCAAATTTGAAATGAGCTCATTTAGTGGATAAAAAATTTCTCAGTTTAAACATTTATGTTATCTATGTTCTATTGTGAATAAAATATTGGCTCATGTGATTTGAAAGTCTTTTAGTTTTCAATTTATCAAATTTAAAAAAAACGTCACAACATTTCCAGAATTCGGGTTGTATCACCAAGCACAAATTAAGAAAATGTTAACTTTTTTTTGAGGTTTGTTAGACCTCATCTAGTGTACTGATTTATTATAGGCTGTTTATATTATAAATTATCGTACTCTCTACATTATGAAAACTGGTAAAACAAGGAACTTCTCTCAAAATCTAAAACAATGAAATTCCCAATAGTAATTCCAATATTTCCAAATTACGATAAAGTTTTTTTCTATTAAAACGACAGCAAAAAAGACGTCGTATTGTCATACAAAATTTGCATAAGTGCATTTATTCAGCAACCACAATCGCAAACAATATAGTCGAGATCCATGTTTGGATTTATTACAGTTCATCACAGAAAGTTTGGTCGCAAATTTAGTCACAGCAGACAGCGCAAGCGGCTTGTGAAGGAATACAGACTGACTCTATTACACTTTCATTTGAGCAAAATATATCAATGGAGATCACTAAACTCTAGCTTACTTGTTTGTCTGTGTGTGCATGGTTGCCAGACTGCAAAGATTAAGCAAAACACTGGGTAGAAAATGTTCTGATAGGGGATTTAAACGCTTGACATCTTGCAACCCCAAGCATGAAAGATTGTAGAGGCTTGTTAAAAACAGTACGTGTAATATTCTGTCTCCTCTTTTTTCGACAGACCGATTTTGGTAAAGTTTTTCTTTATTAAACCAAATTTTTGTCTTGTTTTTCCGTCAACAAAATTGCATGTTGATATAGTCACAGTTATCATTTAATAACATTGGGGTCACCCCGTAATTGTTTAGTCTTAGACATGGGGAAAAAAAAGTTGTCAATGAACATTTTTCGTTATTGAAATTAACACTAAAACAGTGGCTTGATATTGCATTTTTACGGATTTCATTGCTTTCTCATTCTCTTGCATCTCACTGTGTCTTCAAGTCCACATGACGTCAGATGGCACTAATGACAGCGATGTGAGAGAGAGTGTGTGTGTGTGTGTATGTGCGTGCAAAAAAGATCTGTCAGTAGGCTGTGGTCATTAACACCCTGCTTTGCTCCAGCTTGTGGCCTACAGGAATTGTTGTACTTTGCTTCTGCATGTCCCATGCTGCCCTCCTTCTCAACATACACATGCAGCTCTTTGCCAGCTGTGCACGCAGCCGGGGTCGAGTCTCCCAGGACATCCTCTCAAGGAGACTTTCCCTGCTCTCCTTATAGATACACTGAGGGTTTATGTGAATAGTGCTTGTTTCTCCTTCTCCTCTCATGATAGGGAGGTGTTCCTGACGCACTACTGGCTAAATATAGCCCAAAGGAACACTGTATTGGCTTCACACAGCCGTGGTTGTCTCATGAATGGGCGTTCTTACCACCTTGTCAGGTTGGGAAGGGTATGTGTGTTTATCCATGTGTGGGTGTACTGACATTTGTTGGAGTGTAATGAAGTTAGGTCTAATCAGCTTGAAGCTGAGTGGCATGGATTTCCATGCCAGTTTTTGCTTGTTAGCTGGTGAATTTACTGATGAAGTTGGCTGACCAAGTAAGCCTTGCTGGTTTAGCTTTGGGGTCAAAGTTTATCTGGTTAGCACAATCCATTTAGCCCTCGCTAGTTGATGTCGCAACTACACCATCTGGAAAATGTCTTCATTGACAACCTTTCAAAGGTAGCTGTGCATTCTGAAGGAATATATAAATAGTAAATATTTTATTTTTACAGTAGATTTTTACCAGTGCAGTATTTTATCTGTTATCACTATGCTAAGATAGTAGGTTAAAGTCACCATGAAATTAAATTTGACAATTCTTGTTTTTTATGGAATATTGCAGTATTTATTATAAATAATTTATCTGTGCACATCTTTTTATTTTTTAATTCATGTGCCCTCATAATTTTTAATCAAAATAAGTTCCCCACCCTCTTGCAGCGACATCTCTTCTCTGATGTTTACTTGCATGAGGGCGGGTCAACCTGTCACTTACATTAGATCGACCAATAGCAAAGCACAATGATCCAATGATCCAATCAATTCCCGATGAACAAAATCAAGTCCCGTCCTGTATTTTTTTTTTTTGTTTGTTTGTTTGTTTGAGAACCTGTTTCACTCTGATAAATGTCACAATAGGGAAGACTATCGCAACTTCCGTTTCATGCCGACTTGAAACTGTTAGCTAAGGAATATATAAATAGTTAATATTTAATTATGTTGTAGTAGATTTTTACCAGGGCCAGAGTTTACTTTTTTCAGGTAGCGCTATACTAAGCTTAGGGTTAGTATACTATAGTAACTAAGGGTTAGTTCACCCAAAAATGAAGATTTTCCCATGATTTACTCACCCTCGAGCCATCCGAGGTGTACATGGTTTTTTTTTAAAAAAAAAAAAAAAAAAAAAAAAAAAAAAATCCCTCTCAGGATGTTCGGGGTCTCCTGAGACCCCACATTGAAATGAATGGTGAAATGAAAAAATCAATATATATATTTTTTTTTTATATATACATCTTTGTCAAGTGAAGTGGCAACCCTATAGCACAACCACAATGTGGAACACTCGTGCTCACACACATACACAGATCCACCCCTCCACAAACAGCCCCACCCCCCAAAAAATCACCCAAAGACATCAATCACCCAATAGGAGACTATAAAAATTGCTTTTTGTTACATAATTTTTCAAAAAATTAAATTACAATGCAGAAAACAAAAAAATGAAGGGGCAATACCACAGCACATCCCTGATGGAGTAAACACACATTATACGTTATATTTGCTTTTATGAGGCGCTTGCTCATGACCGTGCTGAAAGCAGGCATGTGCTTGCCTTGCCCACCCAATGGATTTACACAGTGACCTCAGACTGCCAGCAGTCAGCTTTGACTTTCAAATCCCAATCTGTGATGCCAGCACGTGTGCCACGCTGATGGAAGCTGCTCTGCCTCACGCACTGTGCCGCACATTTCTGCCTCCCCTCACTGTTATTCTGCCAGCCTGTGATGTCTATCTTTGGTTCTTAGTCACTTTTTTACTAGTTTTTTTTTTCTTTCTGCTTCAGTCTTTAGAGTCTAAAATGCCACATGGTAGCAGTATTGTGAGCATGTTTTTTTTTTTTTTTTTTTTTTCATGATGATCCTGTGAACCCTGTCCAGGATGTTCACATTCCTTCAGGTCTTTGTATTAACTTCCACCTATAGAAATGTTGACATTCCTTGCATTATCACATTTTGCTTTTGTACTTGTGTAGAATTTTATTGTTCTCTTCCACATATAATGATAAACAGTGTATACACTACCATTCAAAAGTTTGGGGTCAAAAAGTACAGTATACATTCATAGTGTGAGAATTAGAAAAAAAAAAAAAATCTATTTAAAATAAATGCCGTTCCTTTTGTACGTTCTATTGATCAAAGAACCCTGGGGAAAAAATTCATGGTTTCATCAAAAATATGAAGCAACACAAGTGTTTTCAACATAAGAAATAATGAGAAATGGTTCTTAAGCAGCAAACCAGCATATTAGAATGGTTTCTGAAGGATCATGTGACACTAAAGACGAGTAATTTGCCATCACATGTTGTGTTCATGGTTGTGACATTCAAGTCCACATATTTAATTTAAATATTTTCATCTTCAAGTATGATGTTTATTGTGATACGTGGCTTTCTGGACAAACATTATGACTGATCTCTCTTTTTTCTTTTAGGGGTCATTATTGTGCCCAGTGCAGGTGTGGGCATCGTACTGGGTGGCTACATCATAAAGAAACTTAAGCTTGGAGCTCGTGAGTCTGCCAAGCTGGCCATGATCTGCAGTGGGGTGTCTCTTCTGTGCTTCTCCACTCTCTTCATTGTGGGCTGTGAGAGCATAAACCTGGGCGGCATCAATATCCCTTATACCACAGGGTAAGTGAATTGCACAGGCATTAAAGCCTTTCAGTGTAAGATTTGAGGCATACTGCATGGATATGGGTATCCTATTTATGTTTTATTGTTTCAATTATAGTGAGGTTTTACAAACATTAAAATACTACAAACCATGTAAGAAGCATATGTTGAACAGCAGGTGCAAGGGCCATTTCTTGCATCATGGCACATTTCAATGCCCTTACATATGTCTACACGTATGGTGTGAAAAGACTTTTTTTCATGAGTCAGTATGTGACCAGTTTTATGGTTGTTTGTTTCCAGCTAATCAACTCTACACATCTTTTTTCTTCTTAATCCATCTATTTATCCATCCATCCATATCATATTATATATATTTTTATACTTTATATTTTTATCTTTTTACTTATTTGAAGAAACTATTACTAATTTTTAATATCTATCTATCTACAGTTCTTTCTGGTTCTCGAATCTGATTGGCTGATAACCATGCAATATACTAGTGATAACTGCACTCCTACCTTTTCACCGTTTGTATCACTCTGCTTGAAGTGACTGTCATGGCGGCCGAGCAAATCCACCGTAATTTTTGCGAATACTACACTTGTTGTACCACGAACTGTAGTTTTAAGAGTTTTTTTTAGGCAAGAATGTAGTTGTTTAGACCTGAAATATGTGGCTCATTTAATCATAGCGCCCATTTTAAAATTTGTTAGGACGTTTTCAGAGATGTGAGCTCCAGGCCATCAGCGGCCGTTCAGTGCTCGTGTACCCGCCGAGAACAGCTTCATCTCGGCCAGTGCGTCGGGGATTTGCCGTTGTGTTTTATATGGTTAAACATGAGATATAATTCATTTTGGGTACATAAAACAGGCAATCTTTGGTCTTATTAATCTCTTACTTGTTCCAGAGCAAATCGAATTGTGCTGTTAAATTTGATAATTTCATATTAAAGGGATAGTACACCCAAAAATGAAAATTATTCCTTGATTTACTCACCCTCAAGCCATCCTAGGTGTATATGACTTTCTTCTTTCAGACGAACACAATCGGAGATATATTTAAAATATCCTTAGTCCTCCAAGGTTTATAATGGTTGTGAATGGCTGCCTAGATTTTGAAGACAAAAAACAAGCATCCATCCATAAAAAAAAATGAATCCATACGACTCCAGGGGTTATAATAAAGGCCTTCTGAAGTGAATTGATGCGTAGTAAGTCATGGCATTGTACTACGTCGCGGAAGTTAACGCACGTCGAATGCATATGGCTGTCGCAACGGAAGCTTGTTATTTTACTTTAAAAAGTTTTAAATAAGGATATTTGTCTTACACAAACGCATCGATTCGCTTCAGAAGGCCTTTATTAACCCCCTGGAGTCGTATGGATTAATTTTTTTTATGGATGGATGCATATTTTTTTTTTTTTTTTGTCTTCAAAATCTGGCAGCCATTCAAAACCATTATAAACCTTGGAGTCTGTATTCTGCCCATGTGTTCGACAGTCCTGCTCTGTGAGGTCCATTGTCTATTTTCTGTCATCCACCTTACAAGGCACTATTGAGTGGCAAGAGTTGATTTCTAGGGCTGAAGTCTGCAGTAGAGGAGTTAGCATGGCCCTGAGACAGCATTTTTGAGGAAGATATGGCACAAAAGTGTGAGGCCCTTTCAACAGATAGAGCTGCCCTGTGAGACACAGATGTAGAAATGTGCTCAAAGTAATGAGTCAAAGCTCACATTCCACATCCGTTCAAACAGTTTGTTTCTTTCTGCTACATTTCTCAAGGTTAGCCTTTCTCAACATTACAGTATTTCTTATGTTAAAGGACACTCACATGCACATTCAGAAGTGCTTTATTATTTATTCATTTGTTAACCACAGCTATTTCAGCTCGGGTGACCTTCATGAGAAAACTGCTTCCATTAACTGAAGCTTAAAGGAATTTTTTTTTTTTTTTTTTGTCATTTTAAACCCATATGAATTTCTTTTTCTATGGAATGCAGAATGAGAAATGTTGAAGAACTGGCCATACTTATCCATATAATATAAAGTGAAAGAGGATCTGAGCTGCCAAGCTTCAAAATGACAAACAAAAGCACCATGTTATCCTTTTAAGTCCTGTACGGATGAGAGCTGACTATTACGGTGTCTAGTTTTGTAGCAGAGAGGTCTGTCTCATTTAGTGTTTAAAGACTGGATTCCATTCAGTCCATCCTGTTGGCTGTGTTATGCCATGATTCATCCCCTCATTCTGCTGTAGATCTGCGAGGATAACGTAAAGTCAACCGGGGCTGTTGCTGATTACTCTGTGTTTAGTGTGGGAAAGAGCTCTGTTTGAATTTTCCTGCTGTTCCCACAGCATTAAAATAACTGTTTATACAGTATCTCTATGTATTTAACTGTCTGTCTGTTTCCCTCTCACTCTCCTTTATCCACTGAGGGAGATGATAGATATATATATATATATATATATATATATTCTCTTTTATTTTGAATTGCAAATATATATAATTTATAAGTTCTCTCATTGGCTAATGCATGAATACAGTGCCTAGGGCTGTCAGAGACAAGTGTGATTACTCAGAACACCTATTTGAGTGTTATATGTCAGGTCAGATGTTAGGTATTTTAGAGTTATTCCAAACATTGCCTACAGCAGCTAATATGATGCATTTTATTCCCAAACTAATAACTGTGCTCCCCCTCTGCCTTGGTTTTTCTTCAGGCCGACACTCACTCTGACTCACAGAAACCTGACTGGAGGCTGTAATGTGAATTGTGGCTGTCGGATCAACGAGTATGCTCCTGTGTGTGGCTCAGATGGCATCACATATTTCAACCCCTGCCTGGCAGGATGCAGTATGGTTGGCAATGACAGCACTGGGGTGAGCCAGACTTCATGTCTTTTTGGAGATGGTCCATATTTTAGGACAGCACAAATCATTTCAGGTCAAGATCTAAAATCGCAAACATTGATAATAAATCTTAATCATCTTGTCTAGTTCAATCTGTACAAGTCTTTCTTTGCAGCTATTTCTATTTACATGTAAACATCTTATCTCATTATCCTTGCCTCTTGATCTGGATCATTGATATAGTGGCTAATTGGCTTTGATGTCTTGTCAAAGTTTAATTTCTATGCAAAAACTTTGCATCCCTGATTCAATGTTTGCATTTTAAAGAGAGTGAAATTAAGATATTTAATTCAATATTAATGTTTTCCTGACTTAATCACAGAAAAGAAACAATGCCTTTTGAATTTGTTGATCCTGGAACAACATTTCTGTCTGAAAATGTAGTCCCAACCCTATCCATAACTTATCCCTAAAATCAGAGGGAAATGATAGGTGAATAATGTAGAAGCACCTAACCCTGGGTGTAAGCCTAAACTTAACATAAACTGTAAACTTCAAATCTGATTGGTTGATTGGAATGTTATTCCAGGATCAACAAAGGTCTTGATCCAGGAACATGTTGTACTTTGTTAAATCCCGTTCACTAATGTGTTGTGTATGTTATTTTTTTTTTATGTAGATCAGAAACTACACAGACTGTGCATGCGTGCAGAGCAGACAGGTCATCACCCCACCCACCAGCGGCCAAGGCAACCAGCTGCAGCTGGTCATAGTGAAGACCTACCTGAACGAGAACGGATTCGCTGTGTCAGGGAAGTGTGATCGCACCTGCAACACGCTCATCCCCTTCCTCATCTTCCTCTTCATTGTTACGCTCATCACAGCTTGTGCACAGCCCTCCGCCATTATCGTCACTCTCAGGTAGGCAACAGTAACTAATGTATATACTGTAGTTACTAAAGAAATAGAAATCATATAGAAATTATTCAGGCACTTTAAGCACTTTTGAAATGTTTAAAAATATATTACTATTCAAAGATCAGTAAGATTCTTTTAATGTTTCGTAAGAAGTCTCTTATGCTCACCAAGGCTGCTTTTATTTAATCAAAAATACAATAAAAAGTAATATTTTGAAATAATATTACAATTTAAATGAATGGTTTTCTATTTTAATATATTTTCAAATGTTTTATTCCTGTGATGAAAAGCTGAATTTTCAGCATCATTACTCCAGTCTTCAGTGTCACATGATCCTTTAGAAATCATTCTAATATGCTGATTTGCTGCTCAAGAAACATTTCTTATTATTATTAATATTGAAAACAGTTGTGCTGCTTAATATTTTTGTGGAAACCGTGATACATTTCACTTTATTTTAAGGTGTCCTTGTTACAGTGTAATTATACATTTAAGTACTGAATAATATTAAGTAACTACATTCTTAGGTTAGGAATAGGGTTTGGTTTAGGCTTGTAATTATGCATAATTTATAGTTATTACTATACTAACTACATGAAACGTGTAATAAGGATACTGTAAAATAAAATATTACCTTTTTCAGGATTATTTGATGAATAGAAAGTTCAAAAGAACAGCATTTATTTATAATAGAATTCTTTTGTAACATTATAAAGTATCTATCTATCTACCTGTATGTTTACATAAGGGATTTGAATTTAAATAATACTATGCAATTAGTAGCAAATTATACAATAAAGTCATTTTCTGTTGCAGGTCAGTAGAAGAGCAAGAAAGACCATTTGCTTTAGGAATGCAGTTTGTGCTGCTAAGAACTCTGGGTAAGTCAAAATGCTTAATTTTTTCAAGGAATTCAAAGATTTATATATTAACTTTGTCATGAAAACCAACAGCCTTGTTTATCACTGCAGCAGAGCTGTTCATATAGCACCACCTAGTCTAAACTTACTTAAATTACAGCTCAGTACTAAGCATTCTACATTTGAGTTAGTTAAGATGAAGGAACAAATACAGCATAAAATTTAAAGCCTAAAGACGCAGTAAGCGATTTCTGAGAAACGCTTTTGAAAGTGGATCGGACATAGCACCACAACACACTTGTTAGCCAATCAGCAGTAAGGGGCATAGACACTCGTTAGGGGGAAGGTGCCTGTGTTGCATAGCATTTTCTTGAAATTGGGGGCAGAGCTATCAAGATAGGGGTGTGATCCTTTTGGGTAGGGGAGTGTTCGTTTTGGTGATTTCAAAAATAAACAGCGTTTCTCAGAAAATCGCTTACTGCACCTTTAAGGAACCATAAATTTAAAAATTTTAATTCAGATTTCACTTTACCATAATTCTCCTCCTCTTCCATGTCTGCAGCCTACATTCCCACACCCATCTACTTTGGGGCGGTGATTGACACCACCTGTATGCTCTGGCAGCAGGACTGTGGCGTTCACGGCTCTTGCTGGGAGTACGACGTCACTTCCTTCCGTTTCGTCTACTTCGGCCTGGCTGCCAGCCTCAAATTTGTGGGCTTTGTGTTCATCTTCCTCACCTGGTACTCGATTAAATACAAAGAGGATCGGCTGAAGCGCTGGCAGCAGCATCTGCCTCCTCTGGGCACCGTCAGCGAGCTCATCTGTCACGCAGGAGGCCACAAGAGCCACGCTCGCACCCGCTCCTGCCCTGTTTTCACACCCCGCCCCGAGCCCCCTGAGCAGCCCGCTCTTAATCGCGGACACTGCAGCCAGAGCTGCCCTGGAAACACCCTCAAAGCAATAACCCCACCTGCCCGCTCAATGCAGGAAATGAATCGCATTTGAAGACGCGTCTCCCGACATCTGCCTCCATGTGCCTTCCTGTCAGGTGTCCTCCTCCATGACAAGACAGGGCCAACATACGCCTGTTTTTCTTCCCGCGCGACTTTCAGGGGCTTGCTGCGCTCGCCGATCTCAATGTCACCAGTACAATCTCACAGCAAATACACGTCACGTAGAAATCATGCCGTATTTGCTGTAGAAGCGTATGGAAGACATCTCATGGTGCTAAAAGGGGAAGAGGGAGGACATTTCTTTGTCTCCGATCTTGGATGACAAGATGATTATATCAAAGACGTACCACAAGCACAAATAGAAATCAGTTCTATGCAACACCGTACTGCATTACAGCCTCCAGGCAGTTTATCATCATTCGCAACAGTATTCCCAACAGCAGAACATCTCACATGGTCTTTCTGAACAAATCTTTGGCAAATTCACATCGCAATGGTGTAAATAACTCCCTTCTGGCTAGTTTTGAAGGGGTCGGTTATCGTCAATGTGATTTGGGTGGTATTCAAGGAGCTGTACAGGAACATTCAGCCTCCTCCAGACAGATCACACAGTGCTGTATGTGAATTCAGTGCCTCAAATTGCCCCATCAGCAGTGAGGTCTGCTGGCTATCAGGCTGAGCACTGAATGGACTGCTAAAATGCATTTTGAGAAGGACTTCGAAGCCTAGTCTTCTCATTCTTCATCTTCATAATCATTCTGTCTGTTCAGTGATTGACTCTCAATGGCGATATGTGTTTTGATGCATACTGTGGGATCAGATGTTAGCATGAGTTAGCAGAGATGTTGTTCAGTGGTCCAGTATCAGGTCTCGAAAAAGTTCAGACCAATTTGATGGATTTTTTTGGTGAATCAGTATTCAAATCAGTTTTGTTTTTTTGTAGTGTGAACAGCAAAATACACATGAAATCTGATGTTTACAAATCCGATCTAAACTGGATTCACATCTAGTTTGAAATCTGATTCAAACCTGTTTTTTCTCAGTATGAACGATTTGATCAGACTTGGATTGACAAATCGAATGTGTCTGTTTTCGCTCTCTCTTCCCTTATATACACTCCTTTATTTTTAGGAGTGTATATAAGGTTCTTCTATGGTATTGCTGCAAAAACCTCCATTTTGGAACCTTAATTTTTAAGAGTGTGTAGCAAACAGTGACATTCTTAATTATGTAGTGAATTAGTGAACAAGTCAGTGGTTTTCGACAGTATGATTTCCTAAAACTCGAGCGTAAATGTCATGACAGACAATTTTATTATTTTGGTTCTCTCTTTCCACTCTTAAGGCCTATTCACACCAAGAACAATAGCTATAAAGATAACAATAACTGTATAAGCATTCACACCAACAGACAATCTGTGTTTTTTTTTTTTTTTTAATCTGCCACTTTAAATACTCAAGCTCAATAAAGTCGGATGGATTCTGATTGCTTTTTTTTTTAAAAAATATTGACATCCATTCTGAAAGTGATATTGTTTCTCTGTATCATTATGGCGTGGAATTAGAATGCTTATTAAAACTTTATATTTTAAACTTTAAAGCTGTATTATTATAGTTATGGTCGTTGGTGTGAACGGCCCTTTGCACTCAGTATGAGAGTTTCTTGGCATCATGATGACCTCATCATTACTAAAGCAACCAGTGTTGCAACCAAACATTGACTACACGTCAAAAGTGTCATTCCTAAAGGTCGGATTTGAAAACCAAATCGGATTTGCGTGCAGTGTGAACAAAGCGAGTCAATCTCCGATTTAAATGAGGAAGACTCATTCGACCGCTCATGCCGCTGCTGCGTCCATGTACCTAAGCATGTCTGAGCAGTTTTAGCGATAGCATTCGTAAAGCCATAGCAGAATCAGAATGGATTCTCAGCTTTGGTTTGGGAGCTGCTGATTTATATGAGCATGTGCTCCAGCTAAAGCGTGATCCTCAAGCATTGGCTCTATTCTTATGCACCAACTATGTATAATTCAACTTCTGCCTAAAAATATGCAAACCTCAGATTTTCAGTACTCTGTGATGGGTTTTAATGCCAATATGGCAGTTCATTAGAAATATAGTATTTAGATCAATACAGTACAGAAGTCATGAATTATTTAGCCATGTGCAATGATTTACATTGGTATTATTTGGTTCAGTTATGATTTATGAAGGACTAACATGGTAGTTAGATACTTAATGCTTAGCATGCAAACAACAGTAACCCAGCTTTTAAGCCGGGTTCACACTGTACGATTTTGGCCACAAGACCAAGAGTCTTTGATCGCTAGTTTGACATGTTCACCAACAGCCGATTAATGACCATTGCGATCAAATTTTACCTCAGATGAAATTCTGGCAGTGTCAGAAGTTTTGACTCAGTCCTGTAGTGTGACTTCTATGACAACAGTCGAATCAAAAACCAATAGGAGAGCCAAACATAGATTTACACATAGATGCCTCATTAGCGGCTGTTTCAATGGGCCACGATACGTAAGCCGTCCGCCATATTGGAATGGTCAAAGCCAGTCTGTGAACATTCAAGAGTAAGTTGAATGAGAGTCTGCAACCGTAGTTTGGCACATGTATGAACATCTATATCTGCAATAGACTTCAGCAGATGATTTTGCAAAACTAACAAGACTAAGGTATTAGGTAACACAACATTAAAAAAAAAGTACCGTAATAAAAGCCTGTAATATTGTTAATACATATAAAAACACTACATTTAGAGAATGTGTTAGTGTTTAACAGTCTAAAAGTGGAGTTAAATGCAGCTGACATCATACAGTGTGACAAGCAGCAGTTGTAAAGGGCTATTATAAATCGTACAGTGTGAACTCTGCTTTAATCAATGAAAAAAATGGAGACTGCTGTATTACATCCTTTTACATATCTCCACTTTAAAATTGTTTTGTAAGCTGTACTGTATTATGGTCACAATCTCAGAACCACATTACAAATACATACTTTTTCCAGACCTCTAGAATTTGTTTGTCAAAGTGTTTTTCATAAAAGATAGTTTTGAAGTAGTATTTCAGATGCTGCCTTCAGTATTAGAATGTGACATTTAAAACTAAGATGGTTAAATCAAGCCCTGCTGTTGTTTGAATTTGAAATGGCTTTCTTTTTTATGTTAGTGAAATATAAGGTGTACAGTGGTGAGAGAAAATCTGTGAGCTCTTTAATATCATCTGGAGCTCTCCATTAGTTTGACCTACAATGTGAGCTGCTCAAAATCAATAAACATTAAATAAGTAATTCTACAAATAAACTGACTGCAACCTTGTTGTAATGTGTTATTTGGTCATGTAGGGGCTGCAAGACAGCCTAAAATATCAATGAATGAGTAGACTTGCAAAATAAAAAATAATTTCGGCCCAACTACATTTTTACTACATGCAGAACTCAGTAACAGGTAAAGGAAACAAAAATGTGGTTTTACTCCATGAGTCTCCTGTTATTTGTTTCTACTGTGTAATCAACAAAAAATATTGAATGTGTTGGTGTCTCTGCAGGGCTGATTTCAGATCAGTGTAAAGGCCAGCTGTGTTTGTCTATCTTCACTACTCATGGACACAGATGACCTGAACTCCCACATGTGAACTCTTCATCTAGACATTTACTTTAATTCTGTCTTTCTTCAATATTTTGACGTATTTATTGAAATAAAAGAATTTAAGAGAAGTGGCAATGGAGACAACTTTTGTTTGTCTGTCTGTCTATAAGGAAGTATATAGAATGTGAAATGCGTTTTTTTTTTTTCTTGAGAAACTAGGCTTTGTCTTCCAGTAGACAATGGCGCCACCTACAGTACAGTTCGTCCTAAGACCAGGAACGTAACACTCCTTTTTAATGGTGAGAGAAATATCAGAAGAGTTAGGTTTTTTGTTTTATGTACCCTCACAGCTTCATCAATAAGGCTCAAGTGCCGCTTTCATAGGCTACCAAACCAAAAATATTTTTTTAAAGGGATAGTTCACCCAGAAATTAAAATTCTGTCATTTACTCACCCTGGGGTGAACTATCCCTTTAAACGCGTACATTAGATCATCTGGTGTTAGGCCCATCTTTAATATCTTCTACGAACCCACCGAAATTATAAAGTGTTTATTTTGTTTCTTTTTTCTTAAAAGGGAAGTAAAAAATAAAATAAAAATATTTAAATAAAAATAAAATATTTGTCTATTTATTTTTTTGGCTTTAAAGCAAAATATATATATATATATCTTTCAAAGCCATTGGTTTTTTATGTATTATTATTTATATAATAGGCCTACATATAAATAATGCATATACATATATAGTATATGGTATGCCTAACACTTTACAATAAGTTCCCATTAGTTAACGTTAGTTAAAGTGCCCCTATTATGGATTTTTGAAAATTAGCTCTAAGTGAATGAAAACATCCTGCAAAGTTTTAAATCTGAAAGTGCATTGTATATAAAGTTATTCTCTCTAAGAGTCGACTCTGAGTCAATTAAACGAGTCGTTTGTAAAACGAATCCCAAGCCGTTTCGTTGTGACGTCAAGACGAAACATTAGCATATTGCAACATGCATGTTCTCTGTAGCATGCACAATACGTATTTATTTGTGTGTTGTGTACGCTCCGCACAGCTTGTAGGTCTCCGGCTAACCAGCTAACAGCAATATGTGTTCGCTCACAACTGTCTAGAAATGTGTCAAATGTTTGTCGTTGTTATTACTTGGAGTTATGATAAAGAATAGAGCAATACGTTGGTGTACAACTGCAGTGCTTTATCAATACGTTTCTGCATTGGGCTAACGCATATACCCTGACTGTTTGGGTGTTTACCACCAAGCTGTGGGCTAGGTTCGCTAACATAAACACACACACAAAAAAAAAAAAAAAAAAAAACCTTATTTCCTCTCTGAGTCTTTATTTTTAGAACAGAGCGGAGCACCATCATTATTATAATACAATGTACATAACGCAACCACTGTATACTGTACTCCATGTTAACCAGCAGAAGTCATCTGACCAATCACCGCAGATTAGCGTCACGCAAATGAGGGGTTTGGAAAAATGAATAATTGAGTGAATCGTTTGGGAGTCATTGAGCAAATAAGGTAAAAATAAATGCATACTTTAAGACAATGAAGGTGTTTTTTGACCTTGCATGCATGTAAACCTGTTGTTGGGGACTCCCAAAACAGAAATAGGAACCTTTCAAACGCCATAATAGGGGCACTTTAATAAAAATAAAACTTTTCATTGTTCGTTTATGTTAAAGGATTAATCCACTTTCAAATAAAAATTTCCTGATAATTTACTCACCCTCATGTCATCCAAGATGTCCATGTCATTCTTTCTTCAGTCGAAAAGAAATTAAGGTTTTTGATGAAAACATTCCTGGATTATTCTCCTTATGGTGGACTTCACTGGTCTCCAAACGGTTGAAGGTCAAAATAACAGTTTCAGTGCAGCTTCAAAGGGCTTTAAACGATACCAGACGAGGGATAAGGGTCTTATCTAGCGAAACGATCGGTCATTTTCTAAAAAAAATACAAATGTATATGCTTTATATAAACAAATGATCAACTTGGAAGTGCTTCCGCTTTCCGTATTCTTTAAAAAGCTTACACTGTATGTCCTACGCCTTCCCTATTCAACTTACGAAACGAACGCAGCGCCAGTTCCGTTTTTTCCGTAAGTAGAATAGGGAAGGCGTAGGACATACAGCGTAAGCTTTTTGAAGAATACGGAAAGCGGAATGGTGGAAGCACCCAAAAATGAAAATTGTCATCATTTACTCACCCTCAAGTTGTTCCAAACCTGTATGAATTTCTTTCTTCTGCTGAACACAAAAGAAGATATTTTGAAGAAAGTCTGTAACGAAACAGTTGATGGGCCCCCATTGACTTATTTTTTCCCACACTATGCAATGCAAGTCATTGGGGCCCATCAATTGTTTGGTTACTCATTCTTCAAAATATCTTATTTGTGTTCAACAGAAGAAATAAATACATACAGGTTTGGAACAACTTGAGGGTGAGTGTAGCGCTCCCTACCTGTCTTTCATTTAATTAAGTAGGACAGTGCAACCAGATTCATTAAATATACGCCTACAGATGTTGAAGTTAGGCCCCTCTCATGTCACTAAATGAAGTACTTCTCCTGTAGAAAATTACTTATAATTAAAATTTATACTTGCATATTATTAAATTGTCATGAATAAACTTTTGAAAGAATAAAACTCTTGTGAAAGTAACAAAATGTAAAAGATTTATTTAGATTAAAATAAAAGTTAATTTATCTTAATTAAACAAACTGTTCAGAACAGAATGTAATTCACACAGTCACATCTCTTTTTTAGATCACAAATACACAATATCACACTGATAATGCAATACTCAGGTGACAAAATTACTGAATTGGTTTGGCACAAATGCACTTGTAATGAAAAAATTCTGTCATTAATTACTCACCCTCATGTCGTTCCACACCCGTAAGACCTTCGTTCATCTTCGAAACACAAATTAAGATATTGTTGATAAAATCTGATGGCTCAGTAAGGCCTCCATTGACAGCAAGATAATTAACACTTTCAATGCCCAGAAAGGTACTAAAAACATATTTAAAACAGTAGTGGTTCACGTGACTTTGGCAGTTTGATACACGCTCATCTTCAGAACACAAATCAAGATATTTTTGATGAAATCCAAGAGGTATCTGTCTCCTCCATAGACAGCAATTTAACCACCACTTTCAAGGTCCAAAAAGGTACTAAAGACATTGTTAAAATAGTCAATGTGACTGCAGTGGTTCAACCTTAATTTTATGAAGAGATGAGAATACTTTTTGTGCGCAAAAACAAAACAAAAATAACGACTTTATTCAAAACTATCTTCTCTTCTGTGTCATTCTCGTACGCTGTTTATGTTCAGCGCTTCCAGGTTCTACGTCAGAACGCAGACTCAATTCTGACTTAGGCTGAATCCCAAATGGCTGCCGCGTGCGCGTGTCCATTAAGTCCATAAGGCCATAGTAGGCTGTCCCATGGGCTATATGCACAGAGCGTTCTTTAGAACTTCCACAATAATATAAGCCGGCTGGAAAACTTCCGGTGAGATGTCATTTGCTGGTGTGTTGAGCATCAGTAGTGTAATACTTAGTTTATAATCAGAATATAGTCACTTAAATAGTCAGGCATAGCATTAATTTAGTTATTTATTTATTTTCTATGCTGTCTTATGTTTAAATAAAAAAGTACCTCAGTGTTCCTCCTCGGCTAAATTCAATTCGACCGTCATTTTTCACACTTAAAAATTAAATAATTATAGTGCACTTTAGAATAAATTGAATAAAATGTGTTTTTACAAGGGTGCCGAAATCATGATCTTGCGCTGCACTGACTGACAGCTGCCGTGATTACAAAGAGAAAGCACGGTGCTCGCTTTCTGTGTAATTAATTCACAAGAAAAGTTATTGTTTTTCATAAGATTTTGTGAGTACTTCATACTTCACATTGACTAAATGTAAACCTAGTTATTTTATAAAGTTTAATATTTAGTCAAAAACGAAACTAATTGAAAAACGATTAGAGGAAATGGCTGATATATGCGCAAATAAATGCTACTCTGCCACCACCTGCTGGTTATAGTGGTAATTATTGTCTTTTTTATTTTTAAATAAGTGTTTTCTATCAAATGTTGAATTTCCTACATTTTGAAACGTTCGGTTTTACAATGGGGACAATCTCAGAAGGATGAGGAAATAATGTTTTTGGTCATCACATTAAAAATAACATTTGAAGTGCTGGGGGAAAAAATGCGTGTGTGTGTCTAATTTCAGACACGGCGTTTTTAAACGGTCCCAATAGCTTCGTCTTTATTGCAATCAATAAAATCAATAAATAAACTGTTTATTGACAAATTAGGTAAATGAGATAACTGCATTAAAATATGAATACAACATTAAAAAGTCAACCACTGATGGTTTTGTGTCGATGTACAGCAAGTACAGAATGAACAGCTAACAGTTCACCGGAAATGCCCGAGCAGCCTTAACGACAACCAGGAAGTAACCGTCCATATAGCCCATTCATCATTTTAGGTTTCAGAAGGGTGCTCGCGAACGCCCCCTTTGGCCGCTATGTGCCCTCGATGCGCACTTCAGTAGAGTCCGCAAGTTTGCGGGCTACGCAGAGGACTTTACCCGCCAGTCAAAGCGGCATTACGTCACGAAAGTGCGGACTCAGAGGAAGACCGTGAAGGTTTAGGGTGCCATTTGGGACCGGGCCGTAGAACTTGGAAGCGCTGAACGTAAACAGCGTAAGAATGAAGGTCTTACGGGTGAGTAATTAATGACATAATTTTCATTTTTGGGTGAACTAACCCTTTAAGTGCACTGAATAAACCACTATGAACGAATATTAAACGCTGTGGGCCTACACACACACACACCACAGTCATGCACAACCCCTGCAGGCCTGAGACGTTGCTGGAGTAAGTTGGAAACAACAAACTGGCCCCTTAACTCTGCTGAGCAGGAAAAATAAACAAAGGTACCTGAACTCCGCCATGAATTGAAACGGAACTCCGCAGCACAGTAGTAGGCCTCCGGGGAATCTTCCTCCAGCGCAGCCAGCGAACTCCTGATGCTCACGTTAATCTGGGCACTTTGTGGTCCTCACACACATAGATCAACAAACCGCAAATAAAGTGTGTCTTCAGTCTTTGTGTCTGTCATCTTTAGAATAACTTGAAACAGTCTGTATTAGCGATCTGTGCCGCTAAAGAATGAAGGTCGCTATGTTACACATACACGGAAAACTCAATTACAAAACAAAATAATAGTACTAATTCCTAACTCTTGTGTATTACACACGGTCCTATGCACAATTCGATGTTTTAAAACGATGGATACTTGATTAAACAACTTATTTTGTTTACCGCAATCTCTCACCTTCTCTCTCCGTGAACAGCCACTCAGGTGAGGGCGGGACTTAACTCGTTTTCCACGTGTTTATCAATCAAACTTGATATGATTGCGTCCTTAAAGGCATACATACACACATAGTTTACATCAATTTATAGATGTAAAATTCATTCACATTTAAGTTATGGATAAGAGCCAAACAAAAACAAGTAAATTGAAATAAACCCATTAACGTTACCTGTAGAATTGTATTGTACTGGGTTACATGAGTAAATGATGACAGAATTTTCATTTTTTGGGCGAACCAACCCTTTAACTTGGGTCCATGATTAAACTTAACATAGGCCTACAACTATTGATGTTAATAATTAATTAGTAAATGTTAAGAACATGAACAAAGATTACAGTTTTTCTTGATTGCTAGCACAATTCATGAAACAATTCACCATTTTCTCACAACTATAAACACAATCTTGTAACTACACACCAATTTGTTCAAACCTCAAACTTCCATGTCAAACTCAAATATTTCAGTCAAAAACATTCTCTTTTGTCAGAATCACTCTTTGGCCTCAGATGACACACACACACAAAAAAAAACTAACAAATACACACTACTTTCCTGCCCAGTGAACACTACTGATTTTGCAGCTCAATGTCTATTACAGTATACAGCATAAATGAAAGACTGCAGCTATAGTAAAATACAATGAGCTTTAGGAAAAAATAATTTTCATTAGACTACTGTAAAGTGATCTTACAGTAGATGAAAAGCACTAGAGAAAGTTCAAATATCAAAGAATTGAATATGAACTTGGTATGCAACACAATACAGTAAAAATAAATACATAAATTCAGCATCCTCTGCACCTTTGGCCAAGTTTCATTACAGTATACAGTACTATAGCAGTTTATTGGTCTTCTGACAAAATACGTTCTCAGTTCATTGGCTACAAATAAATTTGACAATCACGAGTTTGAGGGTGTAGAACATGTGCTACAGTTTACTGTACATAGAATAGTGAAATGTCCCTCATATAAAGTACTGTTACTGTAATTATACTGTATGTGTTAGTATAAAACCCTGTAGATGATTCTTTCAGCTCTCTCTCTCAGTGTTAGGATGCATTTTTTAAAGCACATAATCACATGTGGCCCTATTTATATTATATTACCCTGAGATTCTGATTGGTGTATCATCAGTTTTGCTACTTAATATTTACTCATGGATATATGTGTGCTATTTGGGTTCACATTATGATGCTTCAGTTAATTATATCATGTGTTTGTGTTTTATGAATGAGATCATGGTTAAACCTGTGTAAAATGAGGGTATTTTTGTGTAGAGTTTTACAGAAATTGAGAAAATTGGAATGTGTGTGAAAACAGGTGAAATGAATTAAACGTTTTGAGAAATGTGTCTGTTTTGAGAACTGAATCTATTTATTCAACTTATTTGAAATATAAAATATTTTTATAATAGGTTTCAGTGTTCAAATTTTTTTTATTTATAAATACTGCAAAAACAGTTCACCAATGTATTTTCACCAATGAACTCGCATGCACAAAAGACGAGACAAACAATAGCAGTTGTAAGAAAAAGCTGGACTTTTATTTTGAATGGACAAACTACTGTCAAATGACTTGAATGAAATGAATAGCTTTAAACTGTTAAGCGTGAAAATATATAATATAAAAGAACTGCTTGGTTTTGTCTTTAGTTTCATTGAAGCAGAAAATATATACAACAAAAAGGCAGAAGTAAGAAACACTTTGAAAAGCATCAGAGATCAAAACATACATCAATCATGACTATAATAAATACCAATCATTTCCATTTCATCGCGATGAGGTGATACATCTTTACAAGGGAATAATAAGCTGGACTCAAATGAGTGAAGCCACGCCCACATCCTAAACAGCACGTGAAGGCAAAAATAAAGCAAGTACATTTCTGATTGTGCATTTTTGCTCTAAACGCATGTAGTACTGAGACAAATGACTGGGTCTTGCATGCAAATGCTCCTATCGGGTCAAATAAGGCTGTGCCGACAGCTGAAGTCTAGATGGTCAGATATGTACATCGATTCATTTCCTCAAAGCTCATTCAGAAACATACAAACTTAAATGTCTTCACTGTGAAGTGGAAACAATATGGGCAACACAAATTTGCATAATATGATACACGTTGCATAATATATGCAGGTTTTTATCAACAAAACGTTTTTGAAACTACTAAATTTATACCCACAATTCGTGTTGTCATTTGGGTTCAACCAACCAGTCGGAGTACAATCAAATTGAGCTAGGTAAATTCGTTTAGGTAGTTACATCGTAGTAAACACCCACCTTTACGCCTGTCCAGAATACTTTTTTTTTTTCAAGCATAGATTTAGCTCTATTTATATATTACAAATGTTTCAATATTCGAAGAACAACGTGGATTTCATTTCTTAATAAAATAATTTGTCAATAAACAGATTAGAATTCTCTGAAATCTACATAGTTACAAAATGTTAATTCTCTATATCACAGGCAACGTTATCAGCGGTCACATTACAGGCCGGAAACTCTGATTTTTAATCAATAAGTAGGTTATATATAAGTTTATTAGACAGTGGCTCCTCGTGTTAACAGGCACAAACACTAGACCTTTCTTTTGTTAAACACATTGTTCTCTTTATTGCCCAAACCATGAATAAATAGTCCTAATGCTGAAATGCTAAACGTGAAATAATTTAACCGAAAGTGTTACTTCATAGTAATAGAATAGATTATTAAATACTTTGCAGTTGGTGCCCTTCCTCCACAGCTGAAACAAACATGTGCTTCACATAGGTTAATGTAGGTGGGAAACGTGAACAAGCTGCTTTATTTCCACTTCTCCAGAGCACAGTGTGGCTCAGATAATATTCAGCTGGCATTCGGAGAAAAAAAAAAAACCCCAAAACAAAATAAATAACTCGGTAAGAATAAATAAAAGCAATTCGAAGTAATGGTCAACAGATATCGCGGTTATATTACGCAATATCTGCGGCGTGTAGAATAAATTAAAAGGAAATCGCTCACTTTTCTCCACCTTGTGCTGATGATCCAACACCATAAAATGGCATGAAAACAATCTTAGACTCAGAGACAACGGGGCAGGCGTGAGACTGACCCATCTGCTCTCTGATTGGTTCATTTTTTCACAGATAAAGTGCTAACTGAGGAGCCTCTGGGGGATTTGTGTACCGTTAGAAAATCCCAAGGAGCCGTTTTGTGGAACAGGAATCCTTCCTCTAGCTTTGCAAAAAAAACTACAGACCACCATCTCAAGTCGAAAAAGTGACCGAGACAGAAGCCCCTAAAAAAGAGGCCTAAATGCTGTTTATTTAGGTGGAAATTCTCAGAAAAACGCCAAATAACAGCGATGGTCAAAATGCATTGCTTCTGAAAGCTAGAAAAAGTCCCTGAGATACATAATCAGCATTATGACTCCCATTGGTGCCCCTTCTCAATTCATATAAATAACCTTAGCAATAATAATAATATTAATGGTAAATGTTGATAATACCACCAATGTGGGTGAGAAGTGAGACCTTCCTGGCCATATGTACAAGTATTCAAAAATCAGTCGGCCAGACTTGTTTTTGAACTGAAATGTTAGCTGCCACTGTGATGGCAATAATGATAATAAAGATTGTTATAATAACTTAATGCTTTGCTAACATTTTAAAGGCAGATAATGCAAATATTGATATCCTGGGATGGAGGGTCTCCATTCATAAAGAAAAAACAAAACAAATGGCATTCATTTACAATCCCATAGTTCATTTGTACAGTGATCATACAAGAGCCCCCCATTAGACTTTTACAGACTCCATCACTGACAGCTTCATGGCGTCTTCTAGCATTTGATTGTCCGTGAAGGTGGCCGGAGGTTCTGGGACAGAATCTGACAAGCCGATCAGAGACTCCAGGAGACAAGTGCCCGGGTCGGCCGCCTGCGGAAGGCTGGGGTAAGTAGGCAACTGGAACTGAAAGAAATTGTCCACGTGCTCGTACTCCTTCAGGGAGTTGTACAGCGAGCTCGGTCCCAGACAGGGAAAGCCGTCGAAGAACTCCAGGTCCGACTCGGATGACAGGCTCAGGTCCATGTAGCTGGCCGAGTGATCGATGGAGGGTGAGGGCGTGTGGGGGACGGAGCCATTGTGGAATAGAGCGATACCTTGATTGGCGTTCTCGTCTAAGAGCTCAGACATGGCCGTGCGGCTGTTGTCCGTTTGTGACGTGCTGAACTTGTCGTCCGCCGCGCTGAAGATGCCGTAGCCCATCGACTCGCTCTTTTTCTGCTGGTTGTTGTTACACTCCCTGATAGAACAGTCCTCATTGTCTGTGTCGCTAAAGCTTAGGATTCTCGAGAGTCCATTTTCGTCGACATCTAGCGGCGACTGCTCTCTCTGAGCATTTTCGGCCGATTCTGAGTCCTCGCTCTGGCCTGAAGAACTAGATGAATCTGTCATGTCACTGCTACAGCTGTTTTCTCCCACAGATACTAGCTCCGAGCTGAAGTGAAATGTGGGTGTCTCTGGTGTGGTGCTGCTCTCTGCTGGGTGGCTTGGGGAACTGCAGTCTGGCTGATCCTCAGGTGGCGACTCGCTCTCCGGTGTGTGCTCCTCCAAACGCTTCTCCAGCTCCAGCTTCATGATGGTGTGGATGTAGTGGGTTTGAACTCTGCTGGAGTTGAACTCGATGCGGCCCTGCGTGTTTCCACAGCCGTCTTTAGTACAGCCGCATGGAAAGGATGAGTGGTCCATCTGTAAAGACAGTAAACGTTACATTAATGTATTAAGAAATTAATACAGTAGTACAATTAGTACAATTTTTCAGGATTATTTGATTAATAGAATGAATAGAACATTCATAATGTTACAAAATTGTATATACTTATGTATTTATTTAATAAATTTATGTGTCCTTGCTGAATAAAAGTTTTTTGTTTTAGTTTTTTTGGTTAAAACAAAAAACACTGACCCCAAAATTTTAAATGATAATGTTTTCATTGTATTTATGCATTTGGCGCATTCTCTACAGTTGGAGCTACAGGAATGATACCTGTAAATATAACCAATAACCTTGTGTTCTCAAGGAAATCTGTCGGGACTTAAGCGCTCACCTGACATTTGATCCCAGCCAAACTACAGCTACAGCTCTCCGGCTCGCAGAAGCCCTGGCAGTCACATCCGCAGTCTTCCCTCGATGTACGCAGCTCGTGCAGTTGACGCTTCTCCTCTTTATCGATTTTTTTCACGCCAGCAGCTTTGAGGATGGCTAGCCTTCTCTTAGATGGGTAGGGATGCAGGAAGGAGCCGTCATCCAAGTTCACTCCGCTGAGGTCGATTTCATCCTCTGGGATGTCATCGACAGTCAACTTTTCAGCTTCTTCAGACTCCTGGGTACCATTTTTGGTAAGCTGCCACAAGAAAAAAATATTTACATGATTATGATGATGTTTTGATTTAAATACAGCTTGTTTGACCTCAATGTGTGAAAATTAAATTCGCTACCTTCAGCTTGAGAGCTTCCAGTTTCTCCTCCTTCATTCGGTTTTTGAGTTTCTCTCGCCGAAGGTGGCGCTGTGCTACAGCAAACTCCGCCAACGTGTAGCGGCGCTGGGCGCTGTGCCTCTGCACCATGCCAAGGGTGCAACCTCCCCGGCTGGGCACGCTGGTGAAGCCCTGGCAGCGAGGGAAGAAGAAGACCGTAACCTGGTCAAACTGCACGTTTCCTCGCCGTGTGCGCTTGGCTTTCTTCAGGATAGATGTGGCTGGAAAAAGAGAAAGAAAGAGAGAATAAATATAAGACATTCAGGCTTGTGGCGTTCCACTTAAAACATTAAGTGGAAAACAGCGGGCGAATACATTCACAGGAATTTATGCTTGGAATTTCTTAATGGAAAATTGGGAGCACATGTCTGAGAGAGTGGTGGAAAAAAAGAAAGTTTTGTTCCTAGTATCTCATTGGGGAGTATTTGAGTAGGAAGTGTGCCAAACCTAATGGGAAGACTTGGAGTGGGTGAGTCTCTTGTGTAAACATCAAGATCATATTAACGTTATTGATGCGAGTGCACTACTTCGCCACTAGATGGCAGTCCACACATAGCAAATCAGCACATTGTAAATGCCAGAGCTCATTCCATCATACTATGCTCTTAAAAAAAAAAAAAATTATTTCACCAATCAACATGTGCAACAGTTCAGCTAACAGTTTTCGATCAATTCCAGTCACATGCAAAGACAACTGCATTCCTCTTCACTCATGTCTGACAAACAATCCACCCAGGAATTTCCCTTTGGCACTGAAGTGTGCAGGGGGAGAAAAGCATCCAAAATCACAACCCAGCGGCTGGATGATCTGGAGGTTTGAGGTTTCTGGAAGTGGTGAGGGCACTCAAGACACTTGCTTTTTAATAAAATACACTCCATCTTTATATGAAGACTTGCTAATTATTTCTACAACCAGTCAAAAATCAGTCAATGTCAGCGGTCGAAGCGTTTCAAAGTGAGGACTTTTCTTCTTGAAACATGAAAACCATATTTTTTTAATTGTAAATTCCATATCCACAAGAATATTTAAAGTTGAATTGTTAAACTCTGTGAGAGAGAAGCTCATTTTCCCTCGAGGCCATCAGCTCACTGATTGTTATCTGAAGGGAATGGAGGGGATGGGTCTCATTGTCCCCACAGCTGGTTTATATTAGACTTGCAATGGTGGGAACTCAAACTCGCACTCATTTTTTAGAAGCTTGTACAAATATGTTTTGCTCATCTAACAAAAAAGATCTGATGGACAAGCCTAAAAAGTACAGTGCATAAGGGGTCTCACATGAACCTGATATATAGGCAGCACCATCTCAGAAACACAATGACATGTTGTTTGAAGAACAGAGCAGCTTTATATGTTATCAAGTTGGTATTGGTGATCTTATGAATTAGAGTAAACAAGCACTGATTTGACATCTCAGTTATGCAACGAGTCAGATTCTTGTGACTTCATCTAAAATGCTGAAATTGATAATCTATGGATGTTAGTCAGGGTAGACAGCATGTTTTATTTTAGGTAAATGAAAACGAGGTGGTGAGGGAAAGACAAACTGCATGTTCAGTGGTTTGTACTGTTAAGTGTGTTGGTGCCAATCATTATGCAACTCTGAAAACACATCCAAAAAACTCCAGAAAACATGGGTTGTGAATATATTAGACATGTGCAAGCTACTGAACAGACTGTACACTACTGTTCAAAAGTTTAGGGTCAGTAAGTTGTTTTTGTAAGAAAAATACTTTTCAGCAAGGACATTAAAATGATCGAAAGTGACAGTAAAGACATGTATATTGTTACAGAAGATTTCTATCTCATGCTGTTCTTTGTCAAAGAATTCTGAAAAAATGTATCACGGTTTCCACATATTAAGCAGCAAAACTGTTTTCAGCAATACAGTTTAAAAGCACAAAATCAGCATATTAGAATGATTTCTGAAGGATCATGTGACACTGAAGACTGGAGTAATGATGCTGAAAATTCAGCTTTTCCATCACAGGAATTAATTACATTTTAAAATATATTTAAAAAGAAAAATACTTTAAATTTTAACAATGTTTCGCATTATTACTGTTTTTACTGTATTTTTACCAAATAATTGCTACCTTGTTGATATAAAAGACTTCTGTCAAAAACAAAAATCTTACTGTCCATTTGAATGCTAGTATACATCTGCCGCTTACAGCTTAGTTTTCATTCACGTCAAATGAAATATGCCGTCTAACCTGACTGCGCTCTCTTCTCTGACTTTGTTTCATAAACACAAGCAGACAACCATATCGTTTCCCTTCCTCTTCTCTTCATCCCTGCCTTCCTGCTCCGCGCCCCTTCAGTCTTTCTCAGCACCTGTGCTGGGTTCATGCCCGGTGCTCAGACAAAGCTCTGCGTTCATTCTGTCTCCGTCACATGGCACACTCTCTGGCTCCCTGCCCTGCCATCCTGGGAAACTCACAACTGTTTGCTTTCCCTTCCCTGACTCACCCCAACAACCTGGATGAGCGGCCTGCAGGAGGTGACCTGGTGAATGTGGCATGCATCAAAACATCCTGTGTAATTAGCTGCATCCATGCAATTAATCTTGTACCCCCCTATCTCAATAACACCTTATCAGGTAGGACACAGAATGGCTGAGATAAGCCTTGCAGACCTTATGCATGGGAAATAGCAATGGAAATGGGAGTTTGACGATTCCCACCTTAAATAAGAACCCTAATCAGAAAATAAATGATTAGATCAAAGGGGAAACTCACTGTTTAAGGACGTTGCTGGGGAGCTGGGGTTGCTGGGGGTTGAATCCAGGGTGTCGGAGTAGCAACTCTCCCCATCCGAGTCCCATTCGGAGTAGGCAGAGGAGGAGAGAGAGGAGGGAGAGGAGGAAGAGTAGCACGGGTCCTCCTCCACCTCCTCGTACTTCCTCTTGAGAACCCCGCTCATGGCGATAGTGTTTGGTGATCTGTGGGAAACAAGCAAAGACAGAAAAGAATTATAGGAGTGTTAAAGAATGTAGAATGAAGATTGTACAAAGTAACATTTATCTTTAGCAACACTGTGAAAGTGAAAATCACATAGCAGCACATTTGGGTAAAAAAGGGTCACATGACTAAAGCCCTGGGTATACTTTTTTTTTTAATGCGTACGCTAGTGTACGCGCACAGTCGAACGCACAGCCTTGGAAAGTATACTTCATTTGACTCGTACGCATACACAAGCATTCGACGCATGCGCAGTTTTGAGCAATCTCTGAGGGTGAGGGTTAATGAAATTAAGTGCGCATGTGCGACTTGCGCGTACAAGTATGCGCGGTTACAAAAATCCGGCAGTGCGCGTACAGTAGGCGCATACTCTTCTGACCCTCGCGTACATGTAAAAAGTGAACTTTGGGTTTAAACGTCATCGTTTTCAAATATCTCCATTTTCACAGTCAACACTACAATGCGAATCTCAGTGTGGATGGAAGGCCAAAACATGTATAAAAAGATGCAATTTTAAGTGTATCTGCATTAGTGTAGATGTAGCCAAAGGGGGCAAAAATGAAAGTTCACTTCCAAGCAATCTGGCTTTGACCAACAGCTAATTTGTTTTGCTATGAATATTGCACTGGCGATGTTATCGGCCAGTGTAGCATTCTTATTGTCCTAATAGCAGTTAAATGTCCAGTTAGGTTTTTAAACACAGGCTATGAGCATTACACTCCAAACAAGCAGCTGACCATGCTTTATGCTGCCTCTGAGCGGCGAGGAAAACAGGAAGTAATCAATCACGTCCCTCAGGTGCAAGTCAACAATTACCAGACCCTTCACCCACTTCCAAATCCAATCGCATAGACAAATACATTGATTAGGACGGGGGTTGATTACATAGCCACATTAGCAAGGAGGGTAAATTTAGGTTACCCCACTCAAAAAGCACACATCACTGAGCCAGTAGCGGCAATTACACTTTACACAGCTGCTAAATGCATTTTATGAGACTCTGTAGTAAATGTGTGTACAGCTTGGCACAGTAAACATGTTTATGTAAGCCTAGGCTGCATTTGTCGCTGCTCCCGTGGAGAGGTTGCTTATTGGGCAATAAAAGCAATCAATCCTTTGGCAGGAAGAGTCTAGCCGGTGCCCATCAGCTTTTAAGGGTCAGAGCCGATGCAGCGCAACCGTGTTTACATGAAACCATCATTTGATACTGGCGGCTGTGGACTCATTTGTTTCTCTGCCCCGAGATAAACCCCAGCCAGCTAGTTCACCTCAGGCTCAGGTTCACCTCAAACATTCATGCTGAAACAGGCAGAATCGAAGGAAGGAAGGAAGGAAGTGGGGAAGGAAGGAAAAGGTTTGATTTAGAGATAAAAGTTTTCACTGCTGCTAGAGCGAATCGACAAAAATTAAACTTGAGATGTGACAGGATATAATTCTAGTACTGACTTATGACTGGCTATGTTAAGTGCACTAACAGGGCCACTTTTTCCCCAGAAGTGATAATGAGCAGTAAATAAGTGTTTCAGAATAAGGTTTGTTCCCACTTCTGAGAAAAAGTGACAGACGGTCGTGACTGGCAGATTATACAGCTCATGATGTTGGTCTATGTGTCATCGACAAAAAAAATAAAGAGCCAACTGACACTGATTCATCCCTGCCATATAGAGTGTGACTAACACAATGACTCAATAGTAGTCTGCCATTTGTCTAATAATCAACTTAATTTTACATTACCAAAGTGTACAAATAATTTTTTGTTTGAGTTCAAATTGAGCAATTTAATTAACTGACTTTCAGTGTTAGCAGTCAATAAGATGGATTTGTGTAACAATAAATTGAGTAATGTTGTTTAATCTTCCCTTGGGATACACGATATAACCAATATTAGATATTTTCTAATTATATATTAGATATTATATGTTTTATTATATGGACTTTTGACTTATTTTATTTACAATATTTAATTATATATTGATATTTAATTGAAAATTTAATTGTGCATGCTAATTTCCACTATTTTCCATTTAGATTACCTTTGCCATCATCTAACTCTCATTTTAAGTTATTCTTTAATAACACTAAAAATTTAACGCTATTAAAAGTAATCTTTAGTAAATCGCAAAATATATAGGCTTATTTTTCACACATTATAATGATGTGATGCCTAAATTCACTTGTAGTTTTAAATTGATTTTAGTTTTAAGCGATTTATTTTTATACTAAGCAAAATAGTACAGAATAGTGTAGAATTTTAAATACTGGTGATTTATCGTTATTGGCCATAACATGAAATAATATTGGTGAGTCCCTAATCTTCAGAAAAGATTATGTAGACTTCCCTTTCCCACAGGTTGCTCTGTTTACAAGCTGAACTTCTTTCTCTCTCTGTGCATGTGCGTTTCACACATTAGTGCCACCGTCGCAAATGTGCCAGACATCGAGGGCGCGTCAGTGCCGTCTGCACATTCAGCCGTGTCTCCTCGGCTGCCAAATGTCACTGCCAAAAAGCACAAGGTGAATCTTATCTGCGTCTAACCCTACAATATCTTCCATGAGTCAAACTTATCTGCTCGTGCAGCACCAGCTGAAAGCAAACAATACTTGAACCTTGACTAGAGGAACTCTACAAGCCAAACAGTTGGAAAGTTATGCAATAGTTTGTCACGTGTTAATACTCGGACATGAGTTTTAAACAGACAAAATGACACAGCAAACAGCTGACTTGTCTAAAAATGGCA
Source organism: Mylopharyngodon piceus (assembly GCA_039654765.1). NCBI lineage: Eukaryota > Metazoa > Chordata > Actinopteri > Cypriniformes > Xenocyprididae > Mylopharyngodon > Mylopharyngodon piceus. The sequence continues at coordinate 11,796,781 of CM077444.1, read as the reverse complement.
GTAAGGACATAATCTATTTTTATTGCAAACTGTATGTGTCCAGATCTGTCCTCATTTGCATGCAAACAGAGCTAGCGTAGAGAGCGTGAACCCTTACATGCTACGTCTTGATTGAAAACAAGAAGCTTTCTGCACAGACAAGCTCACAGACCTTGGCAGGAAAAACTTTTTATATATATATCACAAGACGATGAGAGAGAACTTGACACTTGACTCTCACCACTCAAGTGGAGAAGACTGCAAAACAACTAAGAATTCATCCTGACCTGCTCATTTGACTAGTAAATTGGCTGTTACATTTCTAGATGCAATCCACTCACGCTTTGTACAAGAAACCACCTGAACTCGGTATCTGGTGCTCATCAAACCCTCATTCTTATCAGAGTCTCAGACACGGAGTTTACCTTCACATTCAACCATTATCGCTACTCCTCATTTAACAGAGAAAAAGAGAGAATTCCCTGAGGACAGCATGCATGCCTACCAAGCAGAGGAGTTTTAATTAAGGACTCTGGACAGTGAGGAGAGGGGGAGGACGGCACGGGAGAGATGGAGATAGAGGGGGGAGAGAGAATGCAAAACCTGGGTGTTAGAAGTGGGTCATTGTCTCTTGACTGCAGCCTACCTGACACATTGATTTGTTAATCTTGCTTAACGGGCAGAAACAATGACGACGAGCTAATCCCAGGAACACGAGAGGGGGGAAGTGGGGGGCTCAGCTGTAGGTCAATCTGGAGCTTGTCCTGTTGCACTCCAACATCAGCAGCGACTAGAAATACGAGCAAGAAATCTCACAAATAAAATACGAGCAGTCAAAACACACCATCTACCCATAAATCCGCCATAGAGCAGGTCTGGATTTCACATCCAGGCAGAAGCTGTCACCAGCAAGGTATCCCAAACTCTCTGAGCAGGTGAGATGTTCGCACTGGAGCATAAATTATGCAGGACTGTCATTCCAATAAAGGCAGTGCACTGATGAGGAATTCTCAATGCTGTAGTCACTAAGGACGGTGGATATAAATCTCGAGAATGGCCACAAAAGCAGCAGATTGCTGAAACTGGATCTTTATCTGCTGTCGGCGGGCTCACGTAGCATGAGTTGAACACAAAAGCTTCATTAAAAATTCTTTAACTCACCAAAAAGCGTAAAAACAGCCGACACCATGGAGAAGCCTGTGTAAACTGCAAACATTGGAATCCCGACCTCATCTTATGCAAGAGCGTTGACTTTGCCCCTCCAGCTCACGGCTTCCATCCAAGATAATGTAATGAGTACCATGTACCTCAACTAAATTATCTAAAAATATACAAAAGTGTGGCTATGAAACCTGGCTGCTAAAGATGGTGTAAAAGCAAGATAATTGGAATCAAATCCAGATTCCACAATTCGGATAAAAGAAAACGCTCCCCCTGCTGGTCAGCTCTTAAGAACTGCAGTCAGGGGGGAGGAGGGAGCAGTGTGCTGTTCCGATCATCACTCTAGATGTTCAACTACGCCAGAGACATTCTGTTCCTGAGATTCAGCCCATGCAGAGTACACACTCATCCCAAATAGGAGTGTGCACTGATGTGGGAGGAGTGTAGCGGGCGAGAACTTTAAACAAATAAATAATGCGATGTCTCCAGCCCACAGGAATTCTCCTCTGGCACGGCGACACATTCTGTAATAGTCTATCTATCCCAGATGTGTCTGTGTAGTCCAGACCACTATTGCCCAAGAGGAATCACCTCAGACAGAAACATCTATAAAAACACCTGACGAGGCTTCACGAGTCATCAAAGATTATGTTATTATGGTGGAGATGAAGATTTGTTTCACAGGTCTGTAAAGCATAGCTGCCTCTTCTACTATAAATTTCCAAATTTGAAATATGCAGACAAAACAAGATTTATAAAACACCACATATTGTGCTGCAGATTACAAGTTTACTTTACTGATATCCAAAGTGACATTCAGTATCTAAATAACTACAAAAAAAGACAATAATTCTGAATTAGTTGGTTTTCGGGTGGTTTTCCATACTGCGGCCCGTAGAAAAGTTTAGAGAAAAAAAATTAATAATAAACTTTAAAAAAAAAAAAAAAAAAAGTAAATAAATTATTTTTTTTTAAATTTATTAAAATAAAAAGATTTAAATACATCTAATAGCACAGTATAGTGCACATAGAAAAAAAATCTAATGTAAGATTATTAAAAAATATTTTCCAAATTATATTTAAACTACTTTTTCACAGTCTTTATACAAGAAAATATCTAGCTGCCTTTTCAATTTTAGAATTGGTTCCTTCACGTGTATGATCATATTTGGGGGTCCGTGGCATCTAAAACACTGAAAACCCCTGACTTAGATTATTAAGAGGCATAAAAAAAATAATAAACATCTCAAAACACCCTCTGAAAGTTATTTAACAGTTCTGAGCGAATTGTTCCTCACGTTTCAAGTCAACAAGTGGAAAATATGACCGTTCAGGAAATTGCCTGAACTGAAAGGAGATATTTCCATTACACACAGAACAATTTGCATCAATATCCGAAATGCAAACTTCCAACAGAGTGCGCAAAGTGTAGCTTCCTTGAAAAGTCATCAGCATGAATAACTTAATGGTGGCTAAACAAATAGTAGCCATCTTTACCAGTCTCTTAAGACTCTCAAGGGAGAGTATGTGTGTGTGTCTAGGGTGGGGGAGCTCAGGGGTCAGCAGCTCATGTCTGGGGCGCTCACTGGTACCTCACAAGCTGAGAGGAATGCTCGAGAGTGACAAAACAGATGGGATCCCTCTGCTTCTCTGTTTTTGAGACATCAGGACCTCCACCTCCCCCAATACCAGGGCACAAAAGCCACACACCGAACTAGCCCAAATAGGAACACCCAGTCTGTGGGTGAGAGCCTAATAAAAAAGATGACACGCTAATAATACCGACATCATCTCGGTTAAAAAGTATGACTGGTTTAAATGAGACACATGAAGACTCGCATGAAAAGAGGGAAGGAAACAACCCAGACATGTCACTTGAACCAATTAACTGAATCACTAGTAAGGGCTGATTTCACGTGCAAGTTCGCACCTCATCAACCCAGAAGTATGTAAACTAAATAATGCTTATTTTATAATCCTATTTGATAAGTTTAGCGTGTACTAAAATTCAAAACATCGCTGTTGTTTCATAGAAAACAACTCACTTGTGACCGGTGTGAGTGACAAACACATTTTAAAAGACATAAAAACAATAAAAAACGTACTTAGGTCAATTTGGGAATAAACACGATCATGTAGGTGAGGTATATAAATTGTCATAATTGTTCCCACAGACAATCCGAGTGAGGTCGTGCGAGAGACCGCGACTCGCTCAACATAGCAGCACGCGCAGCATAAAAAACTCAAACTTACGAAACAGTCACAAAAACACAAAGAAGATAACAAGTGCTGCTGCGCTTGGATTTTCACAATATACCGAGATGCTTGAACTAAAGTTTGCATACAAGTTCAAGTGAATGCAACAACTTCCCATCTCAAACATTCAACCTGCTTACAGACAGGGACAGTAAACTATCTCACAAAAGAATATAGTGAATATGCAAGTAAACTCAGCAACTAACAAACCAGTGTGAAATGAGTACATCAAGTTGCATTTTCACGTCAGTTATTCCAATCACGCCGCGCACAAGGTGTCAGTGATTGTTGCCTCCTTTCTCGTGATGACCCTCCCCTCGTGATTGACTGATGTCAATCACAGCAATCATCACATTATATATATATATATATATATATATATATATATATATATATATATATATATATATATGAAAATTATTATTATTATTTATTTATTTTTTTAAAGTTTGGATCGGATCAAGTGAGGTCTCCCTCAGACCTGCATTCAGCCTCGCATGCACCCCCGGTGACGTCACTGAGGACTGGAAGTGCATGTGAGGCTGAGCGCAGATCTGCAGGCAGACTATTGAAATGATGCGGTGTGGCACCTTAAGGAGTCGCTCGCGCTTCAGAAGACACACCAGCACTATAAACGTGAACGGGGAATGCACTCAACACATGAACACATCCAAACCAGCAATTACGGCTTATCGGATACACACATACGGTCCACTATGCTGGAATTCTGCCAATGGATCCAATCAGAACCGCCAACAGCTGCTTATGAGAATTATCTTTTAAATCAAACCCATCAACCACAGCCATTTAAAATCTGACAGAGAAAACGCTTATATTTACTCCGAACAATACACACTTAACATAGCCTGCACTTAAGCATCAGGGTTAAAATAATAAATCGTTTAAGAGTTTATTAGTGAAATAAAACGTTTCATTCATTAACACTGAAAACGCCAGACAATGGTAAATAATGTAAAGTTTAGTTAGTTTTTTTCTATGTCATGGCAGCACACAACAATTTCCTCTGCTTTAGCTACTTGAAATAGTTACACAACAGATTTTATCGGTTTACTCTGGCCGACAAAAGAACATTGAAACTATCTGGCTGGACTCCAGCACCGAGGTTTGCCTATTAGACACATTACAAGTGCAGTGTTTAACAGTGCGGATCTCCGCTACTCACCAATAAGGTGTCCGATCAGCATTAGTATATCACAATATAGAAAAAGATGAAGCGGTAATAATCCAAGTGACTCGATCGAGCGTTTATCCGTGTATAGATCCCGTTCTGTTCGTGTGGCTATTGTGCGCTCGGCGTACTGAAGCAGCAGCTGAAGCTGTTCCTCTTGTCTGAAGCAGACGGCTGAGCAGCGCAGTCTTTTCGTCAGTGGAAAACTCCCTCCTGGCGTGTGACGCAGGCGGTGACACTGCCCACGCGCCGCTTCCTGCCTTCCGCGCGGAGCGACACTCCTCCTGGCGCGCTCGCATCCTGACAGAAAATCACTATAGTAACATGATTGAGAAAGGACCGGAACACATTAACGTGGAGGTTATAGGAAACAGTAAATCTTTCATTACCCTGAAAAAAATTACTATGGTAACCATAGTTTCTGCCAAAATATCGTAGTAGCTACACAGTAAATTACATTTCCTTAAAACACTGTAAGACATTGTACTACAATGGTAATAAAAATAGACCTATAGGGTGAATTCAGGTTGATTGGGACACTTTCCCAGTCATCTCAATGGCAAAAAGTGTCCCAATCAACCTGAATTTACCCATAGTGTGTGTTAATATATAATAAAATAAATAAATATATATATATAATGTATCTCTATTGTAATATATATATAGAGAGAGAGAGAGAGAGAGAGTCTGTATGTGTGTGTGTGTGTGTATATATATATATATATATATATATATATATATATTAATATTTATTCAACACTCTTGATAGTGATATTGCTTAATTATAACCGAATAAATTAAATATACACAGTGTGATGTTGTTTGCGTGGTTATTATTCATCATTTCCTGAGTCAGCCTCCATAGAATTAATGAGTCATAAATCTTTTGCATCATTTAGTAAATCCTGTAATACTTTTGCATCATTTAGTAGAAAAACTTGTAAAACCATTGCCTAATTTATCGGTCATACTGTTGCAGACGTGCAGTATTGAAATGGACAATAACCATGTCTTAACCATGGCCGTAACCATGTCTTGAACAATGGGGGAGGGCCATTTTTTATAAAGTATAAAGGAATAGAACAGTGAAGGAAATGCTAGGTCTAATTCTAGTAGGGAAGTAATCATTTTGAACTATTTGCAAATAATATTTTAAAATATGCTTGCATTCTCTTTTATCTGTATGCCTAATATGTTGAAAACGAAATACGTTTCACCACGTCACATTCAGTTAGGAATTACATGAATCACGCAAATGATACCATATTTTCCAATTCAAAACGGCCATATTTGAGAAAAAAGACAAGTAGTTAGACTTTTTTCTATTGTAAATTTCTATCGTAAAACAGCTGCCAAATATTAAATGTTTTGCTACTTCCATTTTACCTCACTCTCTTTCAACGTAAAAACGGATGCTTCGCAGTTCGCACTGGAATTCGCGCTTCTGCTTCAGTAAACCCTGTCTACTTTGATTTGATTAGCCATCTCAATCATTTTGACATTGACAAGCACACTGCTGAGGCCAGTGTTGCCAAATCTGCGGTTTTCCCGCAGAATTGGGCTACTTCAAAGTTCCTTTCAAGGAAAGTCTGTTCACTCGGCGGCCATATTTGCAACGCCGCGGGCAGTTGTTTCGGCATCCAAGACCAAGTCCTATCTATTTGAATGGGTGAATCCTGAAATCTCAAAAACTGCTTGGCGAACTCACAATTAAAAAATAGGATGAAGCGACCCCAAATAACATGAAGGAGTGTGAATTTTACCAGGGGAACCCCCCAAAAACGCGGATTTTACACCCCGAAACGCGGGTTTTAGGCGGGTTTTGTTGTGAAAACCTGGCAACCCTGGCTGAGGCAGACCAGCCTAAAAATTTAACTTTTAAACCTTTTTGTCATTCTAACAACAAACAGAGCACTACCTAATGGAGTGCAGCAGAGCAGTGCAAGAATTTCAAATATGGCCATTTCTAATTGTTTGTTTTTTTGGGGGGGGAGACTTGTCCCCCATTAATGTCTATGGTGTTTATGGCCCTGCTCAGACATACTGAATAAGTAATTTGATTTATTTTTTTATATTTGGCATTTATTAAAAAAAGAAAGTTAGGCTGGGGTTGATTGTAAGTTCAAGATGGGTCATAGTGATTTCAGGTAGGCCTATGACTGAACATTATGTCTCCTTCTATCTAAACCATCAGTGTCAGCCGTGTCATCATTAACTGTGCACGCCTGCATGACACAGAATTCCACTAATGCAGGATTTATCAGAACAGTGCGCATACAAGCGTGTTTAGGTGGAGTAAACTTTCATTTTCTAGAGAAAAAGGGAGTGCTGCCAGTGTCAACACAGGTGTAAAATGCAGCCAGTGTGTTCGGGTGGAGCCACCAAAAGACGGCTGGTGTTTGTGAAAGATTGAACATACGATCACGGACCTCATTTTAGAGGGCTTCGGTCCTTGGGGTCCTGAAAAGAGCATTATCTTTCTCCATCCCAAAACTAAATACGCAGGTCTGGTGGCATGCTGAGAATCACAGGTCTGCTGTTGCTGCAATACACAAATCAAGCTGTTAGGCTAAGCTGTGCTCAAATCACTACTCTTGAGCACTTTTTCAATTAATATTGTTGTTCACAGGGGTAATTCGGTGTTCATGTTACTAAAGGGTGTTTACTTATAATTGTTGGTGTGATTTATCAGAGTTGATTTACTTATTAGTGCACGTGTTGAGACAACAAAACCATAAGAAGTGTGTGTTAAAGTGTCTGGAATGTAGATAGTCTCTTCCTGATTGACTTGGCTGTCGCCTTCATGTTTTTAGACACTGTTCAAGCGTATCTAGATCTAGTCGGTCTTTTGCTACTTTGTCACTTCTCTTTTTAACTCAAGCCAGCAAAACCACTTATCTTTTTAGTTAAAGACATAGGATGCCTTTGTTGTATCATTGTGGTGTTGACCCACTGAAAAATTTGTTAAAGAGAGAAACAGAAACTCAGTGTGTTTCCAACATGAAGACATTATTGTTACATGCAATAATATTGATAAAAGATGGTTCAGGACATGAAAGAACTCATCACAAATTCCTAAAATGGAAAATGTTGAGGGGATGAACACTGATACTCACAAATGTTTGTCTTCTCTTCCAAGAAAAGAAGTCTCGGGAGGGGGAGGGGAACGCTTTCGCCAGGGCCACTGGCTCAGGCCTGCATATATTACCCACTATGTCTTTAAAAGTGTGCCAGAGACTTTACCGCAGAGGACGCCCCACATCGAGAACAATAATGGCCCTCAATGCTTACCATCTGCAGAGAGAAAAAAAGCCATTGCTGCACGTGTTCCTAGGAGCACCTCACATGAACCGACTCGTATATCACACATTACTGAGTTGGCCTCATATTCCTTAGTGCATATATGTTAGAAAACAAGTGCACATTGAAGTTTCACATTCAGGTTTTAACGGGAAAGTTCACCTAATTGAAAAGTTTACCCAAATGCATTTTATTCCAAACTGGAATTTTGAAGAATATCCTCGGAACTCTTTTGACAAGCCCTGAATATAAAATAAAATCAAATCAAATCAAATAAATCAAATAAAATAGAATAAAATACATAAATAAATAAATAAACAAATAAATAAAATAAAATAAAATATCATTAAAGTATCATAAAAATGACTAGTGCACTAAAATCTTGACAATTCACCCTAGTTCTTCTTGCCGTGTTCATGAGAGAAGTAACAATGTCTGATATGTGAATAAATTGAGTCTGATATTTTTAGTGAATCTGCTGATTCAGTTCATAAACCCATTCTGAAAGATTTGTTCATGAATCAGACTGAACCATTTCTCACTGATTGAATGATTTGTTTGCAACAGTTACTGTAACAGCCCACTGGAGGGGTTGATTATCAGTGAATAATGACTTAAATTTCAGTTTGTCCGCTAGACAAAGCTACTGTATCTCTTCACATGACTTGAAATATAGTGCATGAGTCATATAGCTGAATTTTTTGGTGCTTTTTCATCTATAGCTCAAACAATAAAGCCCTGTATCACTAGCAAAGCAAAAGTATGGCTTTGATTCCCAGTGAAAGCAACAAATGATAAAATGTGTACCTAGAATCCAATGTAAGTTGCTTTGGATAAAAGCTTCAGATGCGTAAATGTAAATGTGTTTAAAAGCTCGACATCCCCAGACTATGACGTGGCCCGGGTATTCTTTAAAAAGTTGACCTTTTGTGTTCCACAGACTAAACTTACATGACAAAACTTTCATTTTTTAGGTAAACTCCACTTTTAAGTTTGTTTAAATGTTTAATATCTCAGAAATGCCTTTAGAAAAGAGCAAAAAAAAATAAACACCCACACAAGAGTTTGCACATACAGTAAAAAACAGTGATAGGTTCTCAAGACAAAGCCTTCCACAGAATGTTGAGAAAGAGAGGGGTGGTTACAGAGTCAGGGTGAAGTGCAGGTTTTTTGGGAACAGATTGATGGCCCCAGCTGTCCCTAAGGGGTGGGGAGAAACAAAGCTGGGCAGCTGGTCACCTGTAGCTGAGACAAGTGCTGATACTGCACTTCTGAATCTGGTATTTAGTAGAACACAATTATTACCCTACGGTCTTCCTGTATTCTCACCGCTCCTAATTATAAAGTAGCAACAACTTTTGTTGCATTATAGAAGGATGTGTGCTGGCAGCAGAATAAAAAGAAGCATATTATACACATCATTTATAAGGCAACTTTTGCGGAATTTTTAGAGGTGAGCAGAAAATTCCAACAAGATGGGTCGCTACAGCAGTAGCACATAAATTTAAGTCTAATCTAAAAGACTTAAACACATAAAATAAGCTTTACAGAAGCAATACAGACTAACTTCTACCTCTTTTGAGTAATTAAGCATATAAATTGGAGATTAAAAAGACACCAGACTCAGAGAAGCCAAAGCTGAGTTAGACACAGGGGTTAATCTGCAGGCGGAGGAGAGCGGAGACACCCTTCCCCCCAACTCACCGCCAACCAATTACTACACAGAGCTTCTGCCTCACTCAGAGACAGACGGATCCAGCCAGTGATATGACATCATCAGATGCCCATTAAAGGAGAGTTTACTTGTTTTCTCCCTCTCTCTCTCAGAAACGTGAAGCCTATTTTCCCTCCGGAACTCTGTCACGGGGTGCAAAGACAAAGAACTGTTTGTTTGTTTGTTTGACATTAGAACTTTCTTTAAACCTCTGATATGGAAAGAGTTAAGTCATTATATTGGGTTATTTTATGTGTAAAACCCAATGTGAGTGCTTTATACCATTTGTTAAATTAGTGACTTCATAAAATCCAATACAATAAACTTTTTATATTTATAAACTCGTTTTTAAGCTGACTATTGCATACTTCTAAAATATTAGGTGTTCAATGATAACAGTTCTTGTGCTGGTATTTTCTCAGTCGCATCTGCACCATTACTATACTCAGTGTTTCCAATAGTCCCTTTCAGTCGCAACAAACACTCATTATACTGACCCTGCCCTCAATGTGTATGTGTGTTTTTCTCCTCCACAGACTCTCTGTGCATGTCTTTGGCAGCTGAGAAGGAGAAAAAAAGAGAAAGAAAAAAGACTCAACTGGCTTTGTTTACTTAGCAACATTGCAAGGCTGTAAACGATTGCCTGTCCTGGAGGGATTTTATTTACTATTGCTCACATTGATTTGCCGTTTTTTATAAACTAAGTCAATACTGATTTGCTGATTACTGCAGGAAAGATGTCGGGTTATATTAGAAACTACTTCTACAGTATAAGACTCTTGCGAGTTTATTAAAGGTTAGGGGATGTAACAAGTTGTGGCATGCAAAAAAACAGAGAGCAAGTTCATTTTAATGATTAGGGACCAAATAGCAGGTTCATTTCTCGTAGCTTAATGCTTTAGACAAACCTCTTTCACGCCACAGCCCCCGTCTCTGCACAGGAACACAGTAGAAAGTGAATAGAGGGTCATGAATTCAAAGCTGCAAAGGTTAATGATGAGTGACAAGTGGATTAAAATGGCCGTAGATCCCAGACAGCGGCTGACTCTGACTGACCCCCCCTACCAGCGTTAAAGATCTTTGTAGTTTCATGACGGAGTCTGATCTCCTCACTGATCATTCATCAATGTTCAACATCTCACTAGAAACAACAGAATACGTCTATACGCTCAGTGTGTGGTCAGATGATCTCTGTTCTTTTCTTGTTTTTGTAACACGCCGACAGAATTTTAAAGATAATTACAGTGTTTGCAAGATGAACCGTCATGCATTTTTATTCTTTCTCTCAGACTTTTCTAATTAAGATTAAACATTTAAAATCTGGTAAAATGTTCCACATTAGCAACCTTGTATATTTTGATACACACATATGCAATGTGTGAGTTTGAAATGCAATAAGTGTAATGTGTAAAACATATGTTTTTGTATTTAAGTTTGATATTTGACATATGAGCAATATATGGAAGATTGTTTCCGCCACTACATAAAAAATTTAAAAGGTAATTGTGACTTATCATCTCACAATTCTGAATTTTTTTCTAGCAACTGCTAGCAACAATTCTGACTTCAGAATTGCGATATATAAAGTCGCAATTGCGTGTTATAAAGTCAGAATTGCAAGATACAAACTCACAATTGACTTTCTCAGAATTGCGAGTTTATATCTCGCAATACTGACTTTATAACACAATTGAGTTATAAAGTCAGAATTGATATAAACTCACAATTCTGACTTTTTTGACTTTATAACGCAATTATAAAGTTATAAAGTCAGAATTGTGAGTTATGAAGTCAGAATTGTGAGATATAAACTAAAAGTCAGTCTTTTTTTCCTTAGAATTGGACTTTATAACTCGCATTTGTGAGTTTATATCTCACAATTCTGAGAAAAGAAGTCAGAATTGCGAGATATAAACTCGCAATTTTGACTTTTTTTCCTTGCAATTCTGACTTTTTTCTCGTAATTGTTTATATCTCGCAATTTCAAATTTATAACTCCCAATTCTGACTTTATTTCTCGCAATTGCAAGTTTATATCTCGCAATTCTGAGAAAAGAAGTCAGAATTGGGAGAAAAAAGTCAGAATTGCAAGATATAAACTCGCAATTCTGACTTTTTTTTTCTAAATTTTGACTTTATTTCTCGTAATTCTGAGTTTATATCTCGCAAGTTTGACAAAGTCGCAATTATTATTATTTTTTTTTTCTTTATTCAGTGGTGGAAACAAGCTTCCATAGCAATATTTGGTGCAAAACGTAAATTCAAATTCAATAACGTACTCTACTGTACAAAAGTTTGGGGTGAGTAATTTTGTTTTAACTCACAAATTTGTCAGTAAATTGGTTAAAAGTGACAGTAAAGACTTTTACATTGACTTTTACAACCGATTTCTTTCAAATAAATGCTGTTGTTTTGAATTTTCTATTCATCAAAGAATCCTGAAATAAAATATTCATGATTTCCACAAAAATATTAAACAGCAACATATTAGAATGATTTGTGAAGGATCATGTGTCACTGAAGACTGTAGTAATGGCTGCTGAATATATGTATATAAATTATTAAATAAAACAAATAATAAATTTAATAAATAAATTTAAATTAATATATTAAATAATTCTACACCTCGAAAAAAGCATATTGATTGTACTGATATACTGTTGAGTATTTTCACAGCTTTTCCAGAACACCTTGATGAAGCACCTGTACAATGGGCATATCTTTGAGAGCACTCAGATAAGCCAGCAGAAGTCAATACACAGTTGAGTGTATGTCAGCTCATGTCAGCAGGACTGCAGCACTTCCTTATTGCAGTGTTTACATGCAGCACACGTGCTCTCAGACTCTCTTTTCTCGAGCTCTGCTGCGGCTTCAATAGAAAGAAGTCTGCTGTCAGTTGAACAGAGAATATTTACAAGACTGATAACAGCACAACTACCCCTCTGCTTGCTTATTTGTGTATGAAAACTCCCAAAATAACAAAGGGAGAATGATGTTAGAGATTGTTTTGCATGTACTCATATTTCACAAGCAGACACATACTGGTGACTCTGCATTTTGTGGCTTTACTTCTGAAACTAAATATTGTTTATGATCTGTTGGATGAAACAGTCATGTATTTCCTTAATCTGTAGGCCTATACGCCGTATATGAAATCTGTTATGTTTATATAACTTGTGCTTTCAAGTTATTTTTCAGCTTTTCTTTTCCTCTTTCTCATAAACAAGTCTTTGTGCTTCCTCACTACACACAGAAGGTTTTTTCCAAATAACTTTCCCAGGGCTAAATATCAGTTTCCACCTAAATAGGCGGAGATAACAGACAGTGACGGAAACCCCTTTAAGACGTCACACTCTGCCTCTGAGAAAGGGAAACCAAACACACAGCATAGTTTCCCGTTAAAGCAGGGCACTTCCTTATTACAGAACTGACAAGCTTGCAAAGAATCTTTCTCCCTTTAAATAGACTCTGAAACAACAAGCTATGTTTGATCTACCCATGAGCAAAACACTGGAGGCCCATTCCATCCATACACAGAAGCTGTTTAACAGGAATATTGGATTTTCCTTCTCATTTATTGATAGGTATATTTAGCATGACTGGTGTGACTAACACAAATGACATGAATCACACCCATAAGAAAAATGATCTAAGGCAGGGATTTTTATTTTACTTTATTATGTAAACATTTTGATGATTTCCTCTTACTATCTTAGTATCTTGGTAGAAGTGAGATTTTATAAGACAGATCAGATTAAGAACTGTAGAAAGGCTGACAATAATAAACAATCAAACTGAATGCATAATGAATGTGAACAGATTTTAAATGGATTAAATAAAGATTTTAACATTTCTGATTCTGGTTCCTTAATGGTGACAAATGCGTAATCTGTATCTTTAGTTTAAAAATTGTTAAAAATTGTCAGTAACTACACAATTCAGTGTAACTATAGTTGAAAACCGTATGTGTTTGATTCACTAAAACAGAACCAACTTATTAGATTCATTAATTTGGGAATGAGACTACACTGTTTGCGTTGCATGTGTTTGAATCTCTAAAACAACCTTAATAAGAGTCATTAATTTGGGAATTGGACAACACTGGATGCACTGTATATGTGTTTAATTCACTGAAATAACTGGTTCATAAGAGTCATTCGTTTGGGAATCAAACAACACTTGTTGCTCTGTATGCTTTTGATTCACTAAAAAGAACTTGTTTATACGAGTCATTCATTTGAGAATCGAACAACACTGGTCACGCTATATGTTTTGGATTCACTAAAAAGAACTTGTTTATAAGAATCATTTGTTTGGGAATCGAACAACACTTGTTGCTCTGTATGCTTTGATTCACTAAAAATAATTTGTTTATTAGAGTCACTTGTTTGGGAATCGATCAACACTGGCCGCTTTGTATGTTTTTGATTCATTAAAAAGAACTTGTTTATAAGAGTCATTCGTTTGGGAATTGAACAACACTTGTTGCTTTGCATGCTTTTGATTCACTAAAAAGAACTTGTTTGTAAGAGTCATTCATTTGGGAATCGAACAACACTGGTCGCTCTGTATGTTTTTGATTCACTAAAAAGAATTTGTTTATAAGAGTCATTCGTTTAGGAATCGGACAACACTGGTTGCTCTGTATAGTCGCGTCCCAAATGACACACTATACACTATGCACTTATACACTATGTACAGGTGCTGGTCATATAATTAGAATATCATCAAAAAGTTGATTTATTTCACTAATTCCATTCAAAAAGTGAAACTTGTATATTATATTAATTCATTACACACAGACTGATATATTTCAAATGTTTATTTCTTTTAATTTTGATGATTATAACTGACAACTAAGGAAAATCCCAAATTCAGTATCTCAGAAAATTAGAATATTGTGAAAAGGTTCAATATTGAAGACACCTGGTGCCACACTCTAATCAGCTAATTAACTCAAAACACCTGCAAAGGCCTTTAAATGGTCACTCAGTCTAGTTCTGTAGGCTACACAATCATGGGGAAGACTGCTGACTTGACAGTTGTCCAAAAGACGACCATTGACACCTTGCACAAGAAGGGCAAGACACAAAAGGTCATTGCAAAAGAGGCTGGCTGTTCACAGAGCTCTGTGTCCAAGCACATTAATAGAGAGGTGAAGGGAAGGAAAAGATGTGGTAGAAAAAAGTGTACAAGCAATAGGGATAACCGCACCCTGGAGAGGATTGTGAAACAAAACCCATTCAAAAATGTGGGGGAGATTCACAAAGAGTGGACTGCAGCTGGAGTCAGTGCTTCAAGAACCACTACGCACAGACGTATGCAAGACATGGGTTTCAGCTGTCGCATTCCTTGTGTCAAGCCACTCTTGAACAACAGACAGCGTCAGAAGCGTCTCGCCTGGGCTAAAGACAAAAAGGACTGGACTGCTGCTGAGTGGTCCAAAGTTATGTTCTCTGATGAAAGTAAATTTTGCATTTCCTTTGGAAATCAGGGTCCCAGAGTCTGGAGGAAGAGAGGAGAGGCACACAATCCACGTTGCTTGAGGTCCAGTGTAAAGTTTCCACAGTCAGTGATGGTTTGGGATGCCATGTCATCTGCTGGTGTTGGTCCACTGTGTTTTCTGAGGTCCAAGGTCAACGCAGCCGTATACCAGGAAGTTTTAGAGCACTTCATGCTTCCTGCTGCTGACCAACTTTATGGAGATGCAGATATTATTTTCCAACAGGACTTGGCACCTGCACACAGTGCCAAAGCTACCAGTACCTGGTTTAAGGACCATGGTATCCCTGTTCTTAATTGGCCAGCAAACTCGCCTGACCTTAACCCCATAGAAAATCTATGGGGTACTGTGAAGAGGAAGATGCGATATGCCAGACCCAACAATGCAGAAGAGCTGAAGGCCACTATCAGAGCAACCTGGGCTCTTATAACACCTGAGCAGTGCCACAGACTGATCGACTCCATGCCACGCCGCATTGCTGCAGTAATTCAGGCAAAAGGAGCCCCAACTAAGTATTGAGTGCTGTACATGCTCATACTTTTCATGTTCATACTTTTCAGTTGGCCAAGATTTCTAAAAATCCTTTCTTTGTATTGGTCTTAAGTAATATTCTAATTTTCTGAGATACTGAATTTGGGATTTTCCTTAGTTGTCAGTTATAATCATCAAAATTAAAAGAAATAAACATTTGAAATATATCAGTCTGTGTGTAATGAATGAATATAATATACAACTTTCACTTTTTGAATGGAATTAGTGAAATAAATCAACTTTTTGATGATATTCTAATTATATGACCAGCACCTGTACTTATGCACTATGTACTCATCCATGTAGTGCGTGAATTGTATAAGGTTATTTTGTCATTTAACAACGGAGTCTGATACCTCCTCTTCCTCCGCAACGTAATTAAATCTGCGACAGTTGAGTGCATGAAGTGTCCAACATTCCACAGTGCATCATCCGGGTATTTAAAGTGCACTTTTTCTTTTTGGAATTTTCTGTGTGAACGCACTACTCGCACTATTTGTACTTAAAAACGTCATAGAACAGTGCATAAGTATGCGAATTGGGACGCACCTTATGTTTTTGATTCACTAAAAAGAATTTGTTCATAAGAGTCATTCGTTTGGGAATCAAACAACACTAGTTGCTCTGTATGTTTTTGAATCACTAAAAAGAATATATTTATAAGAGTCATTCATTTAGGAATCGAACAACACTGGTCGCTCCGTATGTTTTTGATTCACTAAAAAGAATTGGTTCATTGGATCATTTGATCAGGAATCGGACACAGGTTGAGCTGTATGAGTTTGATTCACTCGCTAAAACAAACAGTTCATAAGAGTCATTTGTTTGGGAATCTGAAAACACTGGTTGCACTGTATGATTCTGATTGACTAAAATGAACTGGTTTATATAAGTAAATTAGTTCAGGATTCGAACAAGGTTGTTGGCGTTGCATGATTTTGACTCAGTAAAAAGAATGGACTCATAACAGTCATACAGTATGTGCTGTAATCGAACTATTTGGTTCTGGTGTGTTTTTTGCAGCGAAGGCTCTAAGGTATGTACACATAAAGAAATAGACTTTAAAAAAAAAAAAACTTTAAAATTAGTAAACGGTGTGACAACTTGCCTCGGTTTTTCCTATAAAACAACACTATTAGCTCCGAACTTACATACTTGACAACAAATACAGCTCACCAGGAGACTACTACATTCTATTTTCAGTGCGCCTTAATTCTCCCTTTACACTGGGACTTTAGGGAATGTTTATAACACACTAGTGTGTGTGTGTATGAGAGAGAGAGGAAGTGGTGAATTTGGCAGGACCTCAGCACTGTGTTGTTACCAAGGCTACAACAACGTGCGGGCCAACCGCAGGTGCCGTAGCAACAACAGCGTTTCCCAATTAGGGACCCTGAGAGAGGCCCAATAATGAAATGTGGCCCCGGGCTGCGCTGGGTTAACTAAATGGATCCACAGTCGTTTAAAGTTAACAAAAGGCTGACTCGGGAGGCATTTGAATGCCCACCCCTTCTCCGTGTCCCTCTCTCATTCATATCACACAGTTAAGGACGTGGTTTAATTCAGGGGGGCTGATTTAAAAAATAAGGGATCCCCCCGACAGGGCAAATCTATCATTGGTGGTTAACAGTTTTCAATAGGACACCAACGCTACGGCGAGATTAAACATATCCACAGGGAAGACACCGTCTCTGTGGCTCTCATAAAATTTTAAGTGGCAAAAGTACACAAGTGAAGAAACTCAAACAACTAATCCTGTTCTCGCAGCCAAAGTGCACACAAATACGCTCAAACGCACTCAGACCAGCTTTGCCCTCAGAGCCTGAGAAAGGAACCAAGTTGTCCTGTTTGCCGAGGGCTAGTGTCCACACATCCGCTTCCACAAAGGCCCCATTGAAAGTGCACCCAGGTTAAAGTGTGTTTGAAAACCCTGTTTAACGGCATAGAAAAGGAGGCGCAACCCTGACTGAGAGCAGAACCAGCAGGCCTCACACTGTCACCCTCAACACACATACTGGCTTGTTGTGCTGACACTTACTTTTTCTGTCTCCCTCTCCCTTCCTGGTGAACAATATGAAGGGAGGTGCAGGAGAGGAAGTAGCCAGGCTGGGTGGTGAGCGGGAGGGAGGAGTGGCCCCTCTCTTTCCCATGTGAAGGACAAGTCTGTTGGAGCGTCAGTCTGGGGCCGTGATTGTGTTCGGCGCCTAGCTGCGTCTCACAGAAGACCCCCATTAATCACTGAAGCAGATCTCTCTCGCTCTCTCTTTCTCTTCCTCTGCCCTTATGCAATGCACCACCTACACCCAGGACCCCACACACAGAAGAGGCATGTGCGCACACATTTAGCACTTTTTAAATGCAAACATGCAGAATACACTTCACTTTCCACAAAATAAGGGTTGGAGTCTTTAAGGGAGAGCTCACCAAAAATGACAATTTGACTTCATTTACTTGCCCTGATGTCATTCCAAACATGTATGACTTTCTTTTTTTCTGCAGAGCACAAAAGGAGATATTTTGAAAGGTGTCTCAGTGTTATTTTTGCCATACAAAAGTCAGTGGGGTCCAGTGTTGTTTTGTGTTGCCATAAGTACAGTTCAAAACCCTAATTTGCATGATTTTGTATATAAAATGACTGGTTTATAATATATATATATATATATAATTTTATTAATAGAAATTACATTAAATTCATTATTTTATTATTACAAATTACAACCAATAAATTTTTAATAATTATTATTTTAAAATAATAATAGCATTACCGTAGCTCAGACAGTAGAGCATAGCGCTAGCAATACCAAGGTCATAGGTTTGATTCCCAGGGATGCATGAATTGATCAAATGTATACCTCGAATGCAACATGTCTGCCAAATTAATGATAATAACATTATTATTATTATTATTATTATTATTATTATTATTAATTTAATTAAATAGACATTAAACATTTTTAACAGAATAGGTTGCTAGAAGTTGAATTTTTAATCATTAAATTTCATTTAAAAATGGTTTTGACTACAATTATTTGAAGGGTTAGTTCACCCAAAAATAAAAATTCTGTCATTATTTACTCACCCTCATGTCGTTCTACACCCGTAAGACCTTCATTCATCTTCAGAACACAAATTAAGATATTTTTGATAAAACCCGATGGCTCAGTGAGGCCTCCATTGACAGCAAGATAATTAACACTTTCAGATTCCCAGAAAGCTACTAAAAACATATTTAAAACAGTTCATGTGACTACAGTGGTTCAACCTTAATGTTATGAAGTGACAAAAATACTTTTTTCCGCACCAAAAAAACAAAATAATGACTTTTCAACAATATCTAGTGATAGACGATTTCAAAACACAGCTTTACGAATCTTTTGTTTTGAATCAGTGGTTCGGATCGCGTATCAAACTGCCAAAGTCACGTGAACTATTGAAATTTCGAAACACTAATGATGTAACGAAGCCTCGTTTACTGAAATCACTCCGAACCACTGATTTGAAACAAAAGATTCGTAAAGCTTAAAGAGCACCTCATTCAAACACACACACTGGTTTCCATGTTTTATGGGGACTTCCCCAAAGATTTTTATACTGTACAAACTGTATATTCTATCCCCCTACACTAACCCATTTTCAAAACACTTAATTTAGTATGATTTATAAGCTGTTTTCCTCATGGGGATCAAAAAATGTCCCCATGAGGTCAAAATTTACTGGTATTACTACCCTTGTGGGGACATTTGGTCCCCATAATGTAGGTAATACCAGGTACACACACACATTCACATTGGACCCCAGTCTCTGAATCACTCCTCTCTCTCTCTTTCTCACACACACACACACACACACACACACACACACACACACACACACACACATAGACAGACATTCCCCACAGACCCCAGTGTCTCTGAATCACTTCTCTCACACACACACACATTCACATTCATTTATTTACTGAACTCATGTGGGTGAGCAGCATGCAAAAGCATTTCATGAATGCAATAAAAACCAAGCGTACTGTAAATACCACTATTTGGAAAAGCTGCAATGTTCTTTTAATCCTCTTGCACTGAGGTGGAGAATGTCAAATAGCTGGCAATCCAACCTGATGAGAGCAGTGAATTGTTGGCGTGTTCACATGAGGATTGTTTACCTAAACTGCTAAAGCTGGATACAGACTCTCAGCGCAGCTCTGAACGTTAGTGAATGCTCACCAATGTACATATTTCCTATATCATATACATATGCCCTACATATCTATTACATCTCCAAAAGTCTTACATCATTTTGCCAGACGACAACAGATCTTGCTGCTCATGATAACAAGTTGTTTTGCATATTGCATGTATTTCTTTACAACTAACTTTAATATTTGGTTAATTGAGGCATAACATGGCACCAGTTTATTTTTTTTATCAATATCCCTAGTTCATTTTAAATGTGTTACTCTGTTCTGTTCTGTTCTATTCTATTCTATTCTATTCTATTCTATTCTATTCTATTCTGTTTTCAAGTATTTGTCAATTCCATAAAATAGTGCAGATAAGAACTGAAACATGAACTTCTTGTCACTCAGATCCTCTCACCCTCATCTCCTCCAGCTCTCTAATGCTAATTTAAAGAGCAGCGGAGAGCAGAGAAAGAGAGAGGCGGATAGAGCAGCAGGTCAATGGCTTCTTCAGCACATAAACCCTCCTGTAATGAGCAATATTTGTGAAGCATCAAGGTGACAGAGTCTCTAGAGTCGAGTGTCATGTGCGCACACAGTTCCTTCACCTCCAGCATTCCTTCATGTCCTGCAGTGCTTACACTGCACACACAAGCTTTTTGTGTTGCACTCAGGTATCATGAATGGAAATTAATACTTCATAAGATCATGTTCCTCTATTGGCCATACTTTAGATTTTTAGATCAGTGGTTGTCACACTTCTGCTGTCATTTGATTTTGAACAATTATATATATATATATATATATATATATGCACCGATCAGGCATAACATCATGACCACTGACAGGTGAAGTGAATAACACTGATTATCTCTTCATCACGGCACCTGTTAGTGGGTGGGATATATTAGGCAGCAAGTGAACGTTTTGTCCTCAAAGTTGATGTGTTAGAAGCAGGACAAATGGGCAAGTGTAAGGATTTGAGCGAGTTTGACAAGGGGTGGGGTGTTCCCGGTCTGCAGTGGTCAGTATCTATCAAAAGTGGTCCAAGGAAGGAACAGTGGTGAACCGGCGACAGGGTCATGGGCGGCCAAGACTCACTGATGCACGTGGGGAGCGAAGGCTGGCCCGATCCAACAGACGAGCTACTGTAGCTCAAATTGTTCAAGAAGTTAATTCTGGTTCTGATAGAAAGGTGTCAGAATACACAGTGCATCACAGTTTGTTGTGTATGGGGCTGCATAGCCGCAGACCAGTCAGGGTGCCCATGCCGACCCCTGTTCAGCACCAAAAGCGCCAACAGTGGGCATGTGAGCATCAGAACTGGAACACAGAGCAATGGAAGAAGGTGGCCTGGTCTGATGAATCACATTTTCTTTTACATCACGTGGATGGCCGGGTGCATATGCGTCGCTTACCTGGGGAACACATGGCACCAGGATGCACTATGGGAAGAAGGCAAGCTGGCAGAGGCAGTGTGATGCTTTGGGCAATGTTCTGCTGGGAAACCTTGGGTCCTGCCATCCATGTGGATGTTACTTTGACACGTACCACCTACCTAAGCATTGTTGCAGACCATGTACACCCTTTCATGGTCTGCAACAATGCTTATATATATTTATATATATATATATACACACAGTCAAACCAAAAATTATTCAGACGTTTTTGATATTTTTTATATATTTTTACTAGTGGGTGCAGGACACTATAGTTCATTTATGTAAGTGAGGATAGCAAAATAAAGTAAACTGTGACATATTATACCCAAAAATTCTTCATACAGTGGACTAAAATTTGGAACCAAAAATTATTCAGACACTTTGACCTGACCATGTTTTGCTTAAGTGTTATCTGGCATAATTAAGATTATTTTTTTCTGACACAGTTTAACTCTGAGATCTTGTCATATTTTATTACCATTTTTTTAAACTGTAGTGAATAAACTGTATTAATGAATGAAATGTTCAAGGTGTCTGAATAAATGTTGGTTTGACTATATATATATATATATATATATATATATATATATAAAACATTCATAATGTTGCTGTGATCAATCATTTAATATAAGTCATTGCAGCTACAGCATTTGCTACAGCATAAATAACAAATAAAAAATCGAAATTATGCAGATTTTGATGATAGTATCATAACATAGAGATTAATCCATTAGATAAACAACAAACAAAGCACATCAGCAGCATAAACAAGACAGAGAGGCTGATGTCTCTCCATTGTTCCTGTACGTGATAAACATGTTTATCACTGAACCCAGATTATGTGAACTGGGATTAACCCATCAGTATTCCCATTCCCAACACTGGAATCTCATTATGTACAGGAACAGTCTCTTTTCAAAACATTATACGCTAGAAAAACAACAACTGTTTTTCACACACTGTTTCTTAAAACACTATTCTGAAACATGTGGACAGGTCATCATTTAGTCTGATCACTCTCAACAAGGAAAAATGTGCCTTTTGATTGGCAGAGACTGAGTGAATGGAACAATAACACTGTAAGCAGGCCTGTGGGTTGTGTGTGTGCATTCTGGGTGTCTATGCGAGGTCACTAATGGGTGTGAGGATGTATTGCTGTGTCAGCTTGATGAAGCACTGCCTCTGGAAGCTTCCCATCCATCGGCGGTGATTAATCAACCCATCAGAGGCTGTTAATCATGGAAACAATACACAGATTACAGACACACACAAGCATCCTAAACAGTTCATACACATGCAATGAGATCAGATAGCAGACAGTGATTTGTATTTCATTTTACAATAACAAATCATCCAACACTTGATTGGCTTTTTGCATGTTTGTTTGCTTTTTAATACATTTTGCATAAAATAGTTTTATGTAAATGTGTGAAAGCGGTCTATAAATGCAATTTACACTGCAGATAAACTTGTTTTCCAAATATCTAAACCTCATTAAAACTTCTGAAGCAAAATGTGATAAAATATCAAGACTTGTTTTTTAGGGAAAAAAGTATTTTTCTTACCCAGTTGGCAAATATTTTAAGCAAATTTAGTGATGTTTATATTTATATTATCAGAAGAATGCATAACACAAATGAGTTTAAATAGATTAACTTGTATTATCAAAAGTGTATTCATTTGCCAGTAGATTAGCAATCAGTGATGAAAGTGTAACACTGTTAAGACACTCTGACACCTGAGAGGTGTGAATCCTCCACTTATAATATGAAAGTCACTCATTCCTTAACAGAAAAGTACAACCACCTCACTCTTGATGTATTTCACACAGTAATTTGCATGTAAGTGTTATGTAAATGACTGCCCTCACATCTACACATGCAATGTAAGCTGAATTTGACAACAAGAAAGCTTTGTGCGCCTTAGAAATCCTGACGAATGTCTCTTAAGTAAGCCATAAGCAAATAACATCTTTCCTTTTCATCTTATTAATGCATCCCCAACAGATGCGGAGCAGATTATCTCGATTAGTCCTTTCTTCTGGCCCTGTTTTGCTGCATCTAATCTATCAGACCAGCCTCTTTAATAAACTACACCAGGAACAAATCTCAATATATTTCCTTAGATGTGTTTGACAAAGGCATTCCTTTGTTTTTGGAGTGGGAGACTATCACAATTCCCAGAATTCCCTGAAGGCACTTCAGATGTATGGGGTACGGATCCCCATAGGCACAGCTGTTCCCATAAAGATGCCGATCCTGTATTTTCATTTCAGTAATGAGACCCATTGATTAACCCGACGCTGGCCGCATTCCATGAGAGACGGGAACCCGGTATTTTCCGTCTCCCTTAACCACGTTTGATATCAAAGATGACTCATCATTTTAATCGTCATTTCACACCCCTGACTCTGTTTTTACTGGCACCTCTCAGCTGTACAGAGGGGGAGTTTTATTTTTCCACTGCCCTTTCTGTTGCTTGTTCTCTCCCGCTCTTTCTCTTTTCTAGACCATGAGATGATTAGATATGAGAGTCGGGTGGTAAATTAGAACAACGGGCAGTTTTCCACTGCATATACAAGATGTGCTAATTTAGGCATTGTGGTCAGAGTGCGTCCTCACCCCTCATAACTGTCACCCCGCGCGCTACGAGGAAGTTGCGCGCTCTGGCAGATGGCTGTTCGCAGGGCAGCTAGATAATGACGGAGGATTAAACGCCTGACTCTCTCGCCACATTCCCCTCCTGCATGTGTTTGTGTTCCCTCTTTAGTGAGAATTTATGGGTTCTGCGGCGCAAAGATAGATTGCCACAAAAAAAGCCTCTGAGAAAACTGCACTAATCTGCAAACGATAATTCCCATTCAAGTGAGTGATTCTGGATTAATAAAAATGCTAATTCATAGAAACGCAACGGAATGGCTCCCAGTGAGGAGGATTCGTGGCATGTTTGCCCTCGACTCTATTAAAAAGAAAAACACCGGGATCATAAATATGGATCCGGTTTTGTCGGTCTGTGTGGGTGGTTTGTGGCAAGCAGCTACACTCATCCCAAACATATTATTCATTTGAATACCACAGGCAAAGGGACACAACAACATGGGAGTAATTGAAAGAGATGTGATTAAAATCTAGAAAGGCCATGTTTACACCTAGTAAACATCTTGGGTGATTCAATCACAAGTTGTCAACCAAGTTGTAGTTGTTTATACCTATTAACATGCATCTTAAATGCATCTTCAAGGTCCTTGGACACATTAGGATAATTTCAACTACCTCTACAAGATGTGGTCAACCGAATCTAAGAGCGCAACATATTTAAACACATTTCCCAGATGTTTTGTGGGTGAAATGATTTCTGTATGAATGCCAGGAGGCAGCGATTGAAAGAAAGAAAGTAACCCATACTCGGAATTTGTCCTCTGCATTTAACCCATCCAAGTTAGTGCACACACATTAGGAGCAGTGAACACACACACTGCAAACCGTAGGTTACTCTGAGTAATGGGCAGCCATTTTGCTGTGGCGCCCACGGAGTGATTGGGGGTTAGGTGCCTTGGTCCTCAGTCATTTCCTGCCGGTATTGAGAATTGAACCTGCAACCTTCAGGTTACTAGTCTGACTCTCTAACCATTAGGCCACAACTGCCCCCAGGACTGATCGAGAAGGACAGAACAACTGATACTGACGACAGATCTAGCAGGACAGAGTTTAACTGTTGTAAATACTGAAGCATTTACTTAATAAATGCTCACTGGGGCATTAGGCCAGCAAGTGTGTTGTAAGTGGCTTATTATATTTCCTTTGTGATATGTTTGAGCACCTTAGGTAATATTTTGTGTGTGTGTGTGTGTGTGTGTGTGTGTGTGTGTGTGTGTGTGTGTTGGTGAAACGGTTTCAAAATTACTTGAATTCAGACTGACATTTGACTCAAATTCTGGGTGAGAGGTAAAAGTCAGCAGAAGATCTACAAGCAGCATTAGAAACTAACTAGGGCTTAAAGCAAAAATGCCACAAAAGTGACACACACACACAGGTTTGTTTTGCTAACTGAGTGAGGACATTCCATAGGCGTAATGGTTTTTATACTGTACAAACTATACCCCTACACTACCCCACCCCTAAACCTACCCCTCACAGAAAATATTCTGCATTTTTACATTTTTAATAAAACATTGTTTAGTATGTTTTTAAAGCTATTTTAAATATGAGGACTCATAAAATGTCCTCATATTTCATGTTTACGTCGTAATATCAGTGTAATACCCATGTCATTATACAAATTTGTGTCCTTATAAATCACAAAAATGCACACGCACACACACACACACACACACACACACACACACACACACACACACACAAACTTAAAATGTGCCTCATAATGTTTTTTTTTTTTTTCCTGCTGTGCTTGTAAACTGTAGTGACTTTCAATGAAGTGACTGAACTGAAGTATGGGTCAGTGACAAATAATAACAAAGAAGATAAAAAAAGGAGAAATCTGTTAAAAATATAGTTTGAATGGTATCATTGTCCTCAATTCAAATTTGATGAAATAATGTGTAATCAAAAGTGTCTAATCATCAGGTAAAAAGTACCTAAATCCAGCAAACAATCAAATAAAAACTACTAAAATATTTTTCTTGCACCCTTTCAAAAATAATAATAAAAAAGTGAAACATTTATCAAGTATAGCTATTTTTATTTGTTTTGAGTCATGAATGTCAACTTTCTGTAGAGTTACTCAATTTGAATGAAAGTACTTTTTCATAAAACTGCCAAAAGGTCAAAATGATTTCCTGTGGTTACACCACACTCATGATTTGACAGACAGAAGTTTTTCAAAAAATACATAACATTTTTACTTTCATTTTTATTTTTAAAATAAATAAATAAATCTTATTAAATAATTATTTCTAAATAAATAAATTCTGCATTTTTTCAACAATTACTGCATTTTAATGAGCTTTTTTCTTTTTGATCTAATCTTGCAATTGAATCCTGCTTTAAAAAAAAAAAAAATCCTGAAAATGTATATTAAATAATAATTTATGACACTGCTACCAGCAGAAACACCAGAATCACAAAGAAATGTCCTGGATAAAATGAACTTCACTTTCCACAAACTTGACCCAGGTTTTCCATTACAAACTGTGGAATCCTTGATGTCACCTGTGGTTCAATAGAAACTTTATTCCTTTACCAGCAGCCAAAGGTGATCCTTCACAGATTTGAAATTGCTCAAGTTAAATATTAAGATGGCAGAGGATTCATAGGTATGGGCCAGACTGCACACACACATATGTTGGGTTTCCATGTTTTATGGGGACATTCGATAGACATAATGATTTTTATACTGTACAAACTGTATATTCTATCCCCCAACCCTAACCCTAAACCTACCCATCATAAGCCACGTTTCCACCACAGGAACTTTCCCCAGGAACTAGGGACTTTGGGGTGGTACTCAGTGTGTTTCAACCGCAGGAACCAGGGTCTAAATGAAGTTCCGGGTAAAAAATTCCCCCTCAGAAAGTACCTGCTCGTGAGGTAGTACTTTTTCAAAGTTCCGGAACTTTCAGGGGTGCTGAACATGCTGATTGAGTTCACGCAGCATTTTGATTGGTTGACTCATCTTTTTCCTGGGAAAAAAGTTCCTGGGATAAATTGTTCCAGGTAATTTCGGTGGAAACGCGGCTATAAAAAACTTTCTGCATTTTTACATTTTCAAAAAACATCACTTAGTATGATTTATAAGCTGTTTCCCTCATCGTGACCAAAAAATGTCCTCACAAGGTCAAGGATTTCAGATATTGCCATATCTGGGGGACATTTTGTCCCCATAATGTAGGGTTTACCTGAACCACACACACACACACTCCTCCTCACTCAGTATTCCAGAAATAAAGCAGGCTGGATCATTAGTCTCGGCACATAACCACATAACTCACTCATTGCCACCATGAATATTCCTAGAACATGATTTGTGATCCAAACTGTCTGCCCAAGTTCTGTTTATTTAGAGTCAGTCTGACTGAGACAGTACAGAGTATCACTTAAAATAACACACGCACAGCCTGTAATTTAAGGACAGTGTTAGTACATGATAGGAGCCAGCTCGAGAACACACAATGAACGCTCTGGTCCATTCAGCCCCATTGGTTTTCGCTTTGGAAAGGGAGCTGGAATGAGCTGCATTCCATTTTATTTCACCACATTTATTTGGCTCTGGTGTTGTTTTATCATTAGTGTTTTGTGAGCAGGAGTTTAAATGAGGACAATCAGCTCTGTAGTTGCTTTAACATGCACAACTTCCTCACTGTGCAACATATGGTTTCAGTGACATTTACAGCCAAGCTATAAGTCTGATTCACGGTCATGTTAGTTGCATGCATACACAATCAAGTTTTGTTTCTTATCTGTTGCGAATGACTCCCAGAGGAAAGATTTATTATGATGGATCACGGTGATGTCACAAGTAGTTTTAGCGTCAAAGACAAATGTGGTCTTTGTTTCCCCATGAACCGCCGTCCTCACCTGGAACCAGACCGGGGCTGGCCAGCTGCCAGGTGCGTACTTGGCCAAGGATACGGCGAAACGGGGCCCTGTGTTCCTGGGATATGAGGCCCCAGCGGAGGATTTGAGGGCCTGATAGGATTAGACTCCCTTTCTTTACACAACATTGATGAGGATAAGGAATCCGTAGAGCGCTCAAGCACTCCAAAGCTTTCCTAATGCGAAGCATCAGATGCCTTCACTGCTGCACTTACTTACACCAATACACACTCCATCAAACCTCTGCAGAGATGATTTCTCCAGCAGCTGGTCTGGTTACATAGTGGTGTTTATTACCTCATGGGGAATTTGCTCACTTCGCTCCATATGTCTCGCATACCTTGATCTTATGATAAATATTAGTAAATTTTCCTAGCCAAGAGAAATATATGTAAACAGTCATGTAAGGACAGTTGAGCGCCAGAGTGAAAGTTCACCATCACTATGCATGTGGATGAGGTGTTTCATGAGACGTTTTCAGTGTTAAGCAATTTGTATGTCGACTCGGAAAGAAACAAATCAGCCAGTTGGAACATACAATGAGGAGTGGGATTTTAGACTATGGGTGTGGAAAACTCAGAGATGCGTTTTATAATTCAGCCTATCTTTTAACTTGTGGAATGTCTATTTACACTAGATGCAAATAGCCTGTCTTGTTGGTAAAGGTTATTTTACACTAATTGTTGATGCAGAAAAATGTACAAAAGAAAACAAGCTCACCCAAAAATGAAAATTATGTCATTAATTACTCGCCGTCATGTTGTTCCACACCCGTAAGACCTTCGTTCATCTTCAGAACACAAATTAAGATATTTTTGATGAAATCCGAGAGCTGTCTGACTCCTCAATAGACAGCAATTTAACAACCACTTTCAAGTTCCAGAAAGGTACTAAAGTTAAAGGTACTAAATTTTTTGGGTGAACTAACCCTTTAAAGGATTAGTTCACTTCTGAATGAAAATTTCCTTGTAATTTATTCACCCCCATGTCATTCAAGATGTTCATGTCTTTCTTTCTTCGTTCGAAAAGAAATTTAGGTTTTTGAGGAAAACATTCCAGGATTTTTCTCTGTATAGTGGACTTCACTGGGGTACAATGGGTTGAAGGTCCAAATTGCAGTTTTAGAGCAGCTTCAAAGGGCTCTAGACGATCCCAGCCAAGGAATAAGGGTCTTATCTAGCGAAACGGCCATTTTCTAAACAAAATTAAAATGTATATACTTTTTAACCACAAACGCTCATCTTGCACTGCTCTGCGATCCGCCACGCATGACTTAATCACGTTACAAAGGTCACGCGTGATGTAGGCGGAAGTACCGATCCAGTGTCTACAAAGCGAACATACAAAGATTAAGCTAAACGCCCTTTACAAAAAGGTAAAACAACAATATCGGACGATTTTGAAGTTGGAGTTTTTCGCCCTACCGTGGTACTTCCGCCTACATCACACGTGACCTTTCCAACGTGATTACATAATGAGTGGCGCATCGCAGAGCAGTGCAACACGAGCATTTATGGTTAAAAAAGTATATAAATTTTTATTTTTTTAGAAAATGACTGATCGTTTCACTAGATAAGACCCTAATTCCTCGGCTGGGATCGTGTAGAGTCCTTTGAAGCTGCAATGAAACTTCAATTTGGACCTTCAACCCGTTGAACCCCAATGAAGTCCACTATATGAAGAAAAATCCTGGAATGTTTTCCTCAAAAACCTTAATTTCTTTTCAACTGAAGAAAGAAAGACATGAACATCTTGGATGACACTGGGGTGAGTAAATTATCAGAAAATTTTAATTCTGAAGAGAACTAATCCTTTAACTGGGACAGTAGTGTAGAGAGTAAGGACAGTGGATTTAGCTTTTGACGCGACTGACCCTAGTTTGAATCCGCCCATTCTTCTCCCTTTTCCCATCGCATATCACATATTATCACATATTTGTTTTGAATAAAAATGAAGAAACTAATCAAAAAGTGGAAATAAAGTGCCTAACGGATATTTAATAGTGGGAATAAAGTTATTTAATAGGGCTAATTGAAATTGGATGTGGTGTATTCCAATTGGTGTTGATTGGACGAGCTGTAAAATCGACTGCGACACAATGTGCAAATGGTATCTGCCATTATTTAGTATAAATATTTAAGTATAAATAGCATCTAACAGCCATTTACTGTTTACAGTGCAAAGCAAATATACCTATCACTATTTGCACTTAGTAATAGCCTCTGTCTTTAACTTTAGCTGGCTTCTTAAAAACAAAATCTCATGACAGAAGAGGCTTAAAAACCAACAGTGATTAGTGTGTTGTGCTTTAGCCATTAGATTTAGCTGTTTTTAACCTAAAATCCTAAAGCTAGTTAAAGCACAGCACACTAATTATGCACTGGTGCTAAATATCTAAACTTAAAAATAAGAAAATAACGGATATAATAACAGGCCTTATAACAGATTACTCTTAACTGAAATGCATTTTCTGTAAAGCTGATTTGAAATGATATGCAGAGTGAAAAGTGCTATACAAATAAATGTGAATTGAATTGAAGTATACTCAGTGAGTTATTGAATGAACTCAGTAAGTTCATTAATCAGCTGGTCTAGTTGTTGGATGACGAATTGAACAGTTGACTATCCATATTTTGAAGAATGAAAATTCTGTCTAAATAATGACAGAATTTTCATTTGTGGGTGAACTAACCCTTTAATATATTAATGCTTACTGTATGTTGTCAATGATTATTCACTGAAAAACTCACTGATCAAGTCAGTACAGTTTACAGAGTGATTTAACTAAATAAACTATTCCATGCCTAATCCAATGCGTCATCTAAATTCAAAGTCCATTAAAGAGATTATTAAAAGCTTCCTTTTGCAAGAAAACGAAAAAAAACAAAGGTCAAGATAAGGCCAGGCGTGTAGGATCATGTAGGAGGATCTCTTAGCAGCACATATCCACTGTGTTAAAAATGCAAAAAGGGAGCTCCTTTTCCATCGTTTATGGCCAAAGGTGAAACTTCCGTCTCAACTGCATGGCTGAATTAGATGCCATATTTTAGAGCAGTTCTTCAAAGGTTCAAAGAGCCAGGAAAAGGGCTGTAATCAGGTCAGAAAGGGGCCATTTGAGGCCCAGACAACCTCAGCCCAGACTTCAGATCGGTGTTGAGGAGCACGGAACTGTTTAAGACAGTTATGTACTCCTGTCAGATAAGGTATGTGTTCCTTTTTGATCTTTTCCCTCAGCTTTGATCAGTGGCTTTGAGTCTGAGTGTGTGGTGTTCATTTGGACATTAGGCAGTGGGGCAGATGGGAAGACTTGCTACGGAAAGTTGAGAACATGACACACACATTTGCCTTTGGTCTCTTACGCTGTGGGGTCTTTAGATCTGAGCGACGGTGATTTTTTTCAGTCTCTCTGTAGTGCACCGATCCTGGAGCTAAAGCAACCACGAATGTGTCACTTGGCGCAATATCCAATTATCTATAAATTATTGCTGCAGAGAGAAAAGTCAACACTGACATTTTAAAATCAGAAGAAAATGTTATTATAGATTTAACACATTAATTTAATAAATTATAATACAAAATTATGTTTTTATTTCTTAATTATAGTTTTATAATAATTTTAAACTTTTGCACAATAATCATGGCACAGACCTGTACAAAAATTTTGTAATTAGGAATTTTTCTACTATCAAAGCATTTTAAATTCAAGTTGCATCTTAATTTTTTTTTATCTTAAGTCCACAATCAACACAGCTCACCTGCAGTGAAAGTTAATATTTTGAATATTTTAAGAATAATATAATTAATAATAATTAATATTTAATAATAATGTATTAATGTAATCATCATAATGTATTAATAACTAATTATTAATAAGTAAACAGTGTAGTGTAAATATTATTTATATTAATATTCATATATACATTCATATATATTCATATATATATATATATAAGAAATCATGTGAAATAAATAGTATAATATAAATATTATAAATATGAATAATTATTATTAGTACATTACTATTTTTAAATATTAATTATTCATACTGAATTCATTTTGGGTCTAAATAAATAGTATACAGATGATTTTCAAGACTGAAAAAAGTTAATATTTTGAATGTTTTATGAATAATATATGTATTATAATATATATGTAATATAATAATATATGTAATATATGTATT
Source organism: Mylopharyngodon piceus (assembly GCA_039654765.1). Classification (NCBI taxonomy): domain Eukaryota; kingdom Metazoa; phylum Chordata; class Actinopteri; order Cypriniformes; family Xenocyprididae; genus Mylopharyngodon; species Mylopharyngodon piceus. The sequence goes on along the minus strand of CM077444.1, from coordinate 11,764,801 downwards.
AATGTAATCATCATAATGTATTAATAACTAATTATTAATAAGTAAATATTAATATAAATAATATTTATACCAGACAATTTCTAATATATATATATATAAGAAATCATGTTAAATAAATAGTATAATATTAATATTATAAATATTAATAGTTATTAATAATACATTACTATATTAAAATATTAATTATTTGTACTACATTCATTTTGGGTCTAAATAAATAGTATACAGATGATTTTCAATATCGAAAAAAACAGTTAATATTTTGAATGTTTTATGAATAATACAATTAATAATAATTAATATTTAATAATAATGTATGTAATCACCATAATGTATTAATAAATAATTATTAATAAATAAGTAAATAGTAATATAAATAATATTTACACTAGACAATTTCTAATATATATATATATATATATATATATTAGAAATTGTCTAGTGTAAATATTTATATTAATATTCATATATATATATATATATATATTAGAAATCATGTAAAATAAATAGTATAATATTAATATTATAAATATTAATAGTTATTATTAATACATTACTATATTAAAATATTAATTATTTGTACTACATTCATTTTGGGTCTAAATAAATAGTATACAGATGATTTTCAATACTTTAAGCTCAAGGCAACATAACACCATTTGAACTGGTAATAAATTGCCCCTCAAAATTCCTTATGTCCATTACAAATTCCGATGTTCATGCCACCGATGCAGCTGTCGGATACATACTGCTGATCTGTTGCATCCCTTTGAAACAGATTTTGGAAATTGCGAGCAAAACTCCACTGAGCTAAATCTTCTCTGATTAAGTGTGGCTGTCTGCCTCCTCTGATAAAAAAAAGCTCTCTCCTTCACTTCTGCCCAGCCCCCATCATCCCTTACCAGCAGAACACAAAGAAGACTTCTAACATTTTTCTTCCGAGGTAAAAAGAGAGAGATACCTATACTGTCTTAATTCATTTGGATTTAAACTGTTTTTAATTCAAAATAAACCTGGATTGTAACATATGAGAAGGAGATCACATTTTTTCTGAGTTTGAGTTTGCAGCCACAGTCAATCTCTAAATGGCCTTTCTCTCAGGGTGGTTGCAAGATCACATTAAGAGCTGGACTGCTTAAAGTCCTTATCTTACAAGCAATAGGTTGAGCCCTGGTTATGGGTTTCCAGATTAGCCAGAGAAATTAAGCGTCTTAAAACAAAGATGGCAACAAAGCCAGATTTGCAGGAAGAGCCAGAGCTGAACAATGACTTCAGTGCCAGGAGCATCAAGAGAGGATGTTTATACAGTGAATAATAAATTCTCATTCGTTCGTTCGTTCGTTCCTTCATAATGAACTGATCGGTTGCTTTACATGTCATTCAGACAGCTCTTCCTGGCAAAGTCAGCTTTTTTTCCATGTTCTTTCATTCCTCTCTCTCACCATATCCAAACATTATATATATATTTTCCTCCATATCTCTCAGTATCTTTCCTTTTGGTCCTCCAGACCTGTCTGTGCACTTCCTGTCTTTGATCCTAACTGGCAGGTCAGCGGTACGGACATTTCCTCACATTCAGAAAAAACACTAATAATTATTTCCTGTATGGCTCTGGTGTAAACAAACTCTTACATTATGCAACACTGTTCATATAGAACAATGGCAAATGTATTCAACCGTCTGTGTTGTCTTCATCTGAACAGAAAAGACATTACAAGACATTAACACTATCAGTAACACTATTCGCTGTGAACATCTAGCAATCAGTGTGCTGGGATGACATCTTTTCTTTTAACGTTATCAAAAGGGTTGATGATCCACAACTAAACAATCTAAGAGAAAAAGCTGCTTAACAGTCTTAGAAAAGGGCCACATAATGAACCTTAGAGAACATGGACAATGAAGTAAGTGTTGTGCAAATGAGTGGAATCGCCATCATTCCTTGTGTGCACTTAGAAGAGGTTCAAGCACTCCATCAAACGCTTTCAAACCACAGATCTTATCAGGTGTTAAAAGGGACTACAGAACAAAAGCTTCCATTCTCTTATGTTGCTCTAAAATGCTAACCCGAAAAAAGACTGGGAAGATAGATTAAAGAGAGTGTTTGTTGCAGGTTTACAGGATCACTGAGCTGCCAAACTCCATCCATACGAAGCAGTTTGTTGTTGTTTAGCAGCTTCATTAAGACAGTTGTGGTGTGTCCCCAACAGCGCTGCTTGTGTTGCATCCCTGGAGGATTATTGAAAGCCATTTAAAAATTTTATTACATTCACAAAATATTTACATAATTATCAAGTAAATGTTTGAATACCTAATATATAGTGCTTGTGGCGAGAACAGAGTGAGAAAAATGAATCATGTGATTCCACTTTTCCCTATACTGTACAAGCAGGGTTTGAATTAGAATTATATAAAGAGAATAATATAAAGAGAATAATATAATATAATATAATATAATATACTGTAAACCCGAATAAGTTGGGCTAACTCAAAAAAAAAGAAGAAGTAATCAGTTACATCAGATTTTGAGTTATGATGTTCCCAATTTTAAGTAAGCAGAACTATCAAGTTTTGAGTTTGTAGTACTCATGCATGTTAATTGCTCCTAACTTGAAGTACTGAGTTAGCTAACTCATATATTTTTGATAGCAATTAACATAAAATATTTAGTTAAATAACTTTTTAATTTTGAGTTCTTGCAAATCAAATGTTATTTACTTCACTGTAAACCCTAATAAAAAGAAAAAGTAAATGCCAACTTGCTAATTTTCTGACACGTTAACAATGGCATGGTATAGCAATTACTGAATGAGTACAGCAACTTAAAACATGTAACTTACCTGCATTACTAAATCTCTCACTACTAAATCTCCCTTACCATTAATCTTGCACAAAAAACATTATATAACACTTAATTTGACCATTTACTCTCCCTTTCAAGTGCCATGGGCAAAGCATGCTGGGAAATAGAAAGCCCAGTTTCAGTTAAACGTAAGTTAATCTAAATTAAAAGAAATGAGTTCATACAACTCAAAACTATGAAACAGTTCAGTTTACTTGAAATGTGTCAGTGCTGTGAACGCAAAAGAAAAATAAAAGTTCTAAAAACTCATAATAGTTCATTTAACTGAACTAATTTGCACAATTTAAGTTTGTCCTACTCAAACTTAACTTAAATTAAGTATTTTGAGCGTTACGGTTTACAGTGAATATAACATATATGTATGTGTGTGTGTATATATATATATTATTTTATTTATTTTTTTTTTTTAATAGCGCTTTTCTGGGTACTCAAAGCGCTTTACATATGGAAGGGGGGAATCTCCTCAAGCACCACCAATGCAATGTGCAGCATCCACCTGGATGATGTGATGGCAGCCATATTGCGCCAGAACGACCACCACACACCAGCTTATTGGTGGAGAGGAGACAGAGCGATGAAGACAATCTGACTCAACTGACCCAATGACCGGGTGATTACCTAGTAGCCATTCCAAACTTCAGAGGCTCCGCAGGACACTCAACTCACAGGACGTGTAATGGAGGCTGGGTCTCTCCCTGTGGAGGTGAGGAGTAAGTGATGAGGCCTTGCTGGAGCCCGTCTGCTTTTTTATTGTTATTAACAGGGAGGAGGAAACTCTAAATCAATCCAGTTCAGAGGCTCTTTAGAAGAGGAACCGGACCTGCCAGCAAGAGGAAGTGAGTCTGTCATGATCAATTAGATGCAGGGTATGAATGTTTCCCAGTGGTTAAGTGGTGTCTATTTTGTGCATCTTGGTTGGCTGCTAATTAAATTCTTAGAATAGAATAGAATAGAATAGAATAGAATAGAATAGAATAGAATAGAATAGAATAGAAGCCAAGCATCACTATTACTATTGCTGTTAGAATCTTGATTAAAATTATAGTTTTGCTTTCACCATTTTCTTGACTGTTCATTGGTTTCTTGATGTCATGCCTGATTTTGATATCAGGGAGCTCCGTTTTTTGAAATCTGTGGCTGTTTTGGATGCTATCATTTGCTGTGACACCCAAAAGAGATTACATTACAACTGTTTAAATCTCAGCGACAGCATTAAAGACCCAACCAATCAGATTCAAACCACTGAGTCTTACCTACATTGGTCACCAATGGACCTGTGATAAGGGTGGTGGTAGTGGAGATGGTAGTGGGGTGTTACTAATTACCTCACATGAACTAACAAGCACATAAACAGCAGTTATCTGTCCGTCCCTGAGCAACTTAAGTGCTGCTTTAAAGCAGAGAGTGGCTGAGAAGAGTTATTCAGTTCAACTCCCAGAGCTCCCCCTGAGTGAGGGTGCTTTTTGCTTCACCGGTCTTCTCTTGCAGGGACAAATCAGTTCGTCAGTTGACTCGGCAGATTGCCAGGTCAGAGAGATAGAGAGAGAGAGAGAAGGAAGACTAAAAGAGACCTGACTACCACAGGCTGTCTTATATTTGGGTGTATCTTATGAAACCGGTCAAGATATATCCAGGTCACATTTCACCCTAGAAAATCATTGGACATCATATTTTACATAAGCACATTTTACCTCCAATTTTTATTACTGAAATGTGGTTTATGTTATTTTTTTATGATGATTCTCATTACTGTATTCTCATTTTTGTATTAGAGTAAAATATTGTTTTTCAATTAATTAAATTAATTTATCAATCAAAAAACTGAATTTCAATTAAATGCAGTATAACAAAAGTTACCATGGTGTATTTTATGGAAGCTTGTTTCCATAATAAAATGAAATAAAATATAAAAAAGGTAACTGCAACATTTAATCTCACAATTCTGACTTTTTTTTCTCAGAATTGCGAGATATAAAGTCAGAATTGCAAGTTATAAAGTCAGAATTGCATGATATAAAGTCAGATTTGCGAGTTATAAAGTCAGAATTGTGAGTTATAAAGTCAGAATTGCATGATATAAAGTCAGAATTGCATGATATAAAGTCAGAATTGCGAATTATAAAGTCAGAATTGCGAGTTATAAAGTCAGAATTGCGTGATATAAAGTCAGAATTGCGAGTTATAAAGTCAGAATAGCGTGATATAAACTCACAATTGCAAGTTATAAAGTCAGAATTGTGAGTTATAAAGTCAGAATTGCGAGTTATAAAGTCAGAATTGCGAGTTATAGTCAGAATTGCGAGTTATAAAGTCAGAATTGCATGATATAAAGTCAGAATTGCGAGTTATAAAGTCAGAATTGTGTGATATAAAGTCAGAATTGTGAGTTATAAAGTCAGAATAGCGTGATATAAACTCGCAATTGCATGTTATTGCATGTTATAAAGTCAGAAATGCGAGATATAAACTCGATTCTACAATTGCGAGAGAAAAAAATGCAATTCTGACTTTATATCACGTAATTCTGACTTTATATCACGCAATTCTGACTTTATAACTCGCAATTCTGACTATATCACGCAATTCTGACTTTTTTCCTCGCAATTTCAAGTTTATTCTGACTTTATAACATGCAGTTCTGACCTTATATTATGCAATTCTGACTTTATATCACGCAATTGTGAGTTTTAATCTTGCAATTGTGAGAAAAAAGTCAGAATTGTGAGATAAAAAGTCGCAATTACCTTTTTTTATTTTTTTAATTAGTGGTGGAAACAAGCTTCCATAGTATCTATATATAAATACTTAAATAGTAAAATATAATAGTATAAATAGTTTATTTCCCTTCATTTTACAGTAATGAGAATGAGACTGTATTTTTACAGTAAGGGGAATTGTTGGTTAAAACAAGCTTAATCCTCTTGAAAATGTCTCAATTAAAAAAAAAAAAATCTTAAGGTTCCTAACAGTAGACTTTATTTTCTCTTTACATGTTTTTTCCTTTTGGATTAAAATATATTAATATACAAATCTGATTATAAATAATTATGTATGTACTACACGTATAATATATATATAATGAAATATATTATTAAATGTAATTAATAATAATATAGAATTATTGATAAATAACGTCAAGAGGTCATGCATTACTGTTAGATAACTTTTGTCAAGATTACAAAAACAAGTCAGAAAGAAGTCCTTGCCAATTGTAAATTTCAAGGGTTGATTCTTAAACTTTAAAATTTGGTTTACCCAATATTGAATATTTAGTTACATCCTAAAAAACACTTGTTCATTTAGCTTTGACTCAAGAAATCTCTAACTTTTCCCCACATATTTTTGAGTCTGAGGGAGCAGTGTCTGTCAAAAGTCATACATCCATCCAAAAATGATACAATTGTGTTACATAGGCTCTCTTTCATTACTCGCGACATTTCAGAGCATACACGACTGCACCTGCACTGGAAATGTAAGCAAACAAGTGCACTCAAATATTTCATTTTCCAGAACCTCTTATGGTCAAGGCCATTTTGCGTGGTATGTTTGGCTTGCCGGTTTACTGAAAATACATAACATGTGCCTCATTTCTCAGCCTCCCCATTAGCCGAAAGGAGAGAGAGCGATAGAGAGAGAAAGAGATAGGGGCCAATGCTGGAGGAAGCTGGTGCGTTGAGTCTGCATATTGATTGTGGGGCTGCTTTGCCAATGTTCCCTTAATATGTAGGTCAGCAAAGCTCCAGACTCACTCAAGAGCATGTTAAATTCTCTTATTTGGGTCGCACCTCAATTACCGCTGCTCTGGTCCTGATAAGCAGCTCAAAGATGATGTGTAAGGAAAATTCCTTTGGAGTAATTCAAGAATTGATGCTCAGAGGCTATTTCACGAGAATCGCAGCGCAACAGGCACGCATGACGGCTGATAGAGAGGCAGACGGAATAAACGGCTCTGTGTGTCGCTTATGCAAATGACAAGACCACCCATGTCCAACCTTCCCAGTCATTCAAACTTATTTACAAGGTTCAGCATCATCTCAAGAAAGAGAAGAGCAGTGCCCCTGAAACAATGGCATCATGGTGTAACAAGCAAGTCTTTTCAAATCTGTGCAAAGAGATGTAGCAACCGAGGTCGGCTGCAGTGCGCGATTGGCCTCAGCGCAACCAATGGTGAGATGCCGGTGCAAACCTCCAATCAGAATTAGTCGCTTTCGAACAAAGGAATGTTGCACTGCATTTGATTATACGAGAGCTGGGAGACTTCAAGAAAAAGATGCTCCCAGGGTACGTGTTGAAAACTATTCAACATGCACACTTCCAGTAGCAGGAAAAAAGGCAACAATGCTGCTATCTTTGTTTTAATATGAAAGCTTTAATGGATTAATCATGTGCTTTACTACTTTAAGGGATGTTCCATAGGGATAAACAAGCTACACATTCAATTAATACTCAACACACTCTCGGCATGGGGTCAGTGTTAAGCCTCAACCCTAAAGTCCTTTTCTCCGTGTGGGGGGAGGGAGGATGACAAGCTCAGGGATTCAACCCTCCACACACACATTTCCAGAGAGATTAATGAAATGAATTTCAGAGAGATATAATAAACGGCAAGTAGCAGACACATTCTTCAGCCAGGAGAGAACATGACAGGAGCTGTCAGTCATTCAGAAGGAAGGAAAGTCTTTATTCTCAAACTGGCGATTAGTGTTACATAGTTAGCATATTGTGATTAGTGGGAATGTTCTGTAATTGAGCATCTTGTTTTGCATGTTATTCCCATTTATTTGAGATAGTGAATATTTTCTCTCCATCTGTAATCTTTTGCTCTTTTGTACAGCATTAAATTCTTAAAACAGCTTGAGGCTGCTAAACTGCTTTTTTTGCCACTTTATACTGAGACAGTAAGAGACATAGAATAAGAAATGGACACAAGGAAGACCAAATAGGATCATAGTAAATTCATATGATCACAAAATGTGTACAGGATTATGAAAAGTCAAGCTTGAATTCATGTCGTCCGCGTAAGTTGCACAACTTAATGTTAACAACCCTATTTACTTTCTTAATAGACAATCTTTTATGCACAGTTTATCAGTGGTGCACATTACTGTAATTTACATCAAAGACTATAGATATTGAAAGACGGTTCACTCCTATTAGTTATGAATGGGAGAAACTGCAATGCGCAATATGGCGGAATACGTCCCGCCTTCTAAGAAAAAGAGAGTTTTTGAGATTTCAGGATTCCCCCATTTAAATAGATAGGACTTGGTCTTGGATGGCCGAAATAGCTGCCTGGAGACGTTGCAAATATGGCCGCCGAGAGAACAGACTTTCCTTGAAAGGGACTTTGTTTACATGCAATCTGCAAGCAATCACATCATTACCGCATGGCACAAACTGATTGGCCTCTGCTGATCCCGCAGCTAATGAGATTGCTTGCTCAACATTTAAATTGTCTGGTTTGTTGTAAGTCAGTCCTGAAGCTGGCTATCCAACCCGATCTCATGGCAATTCGTACGTATTTTACGAGGTGGCTAATTCATACAAATTCATACGACCTCACTTGTACAAATTCGTACGTTTTTTGCTAAATCGTACATATTGTATGAGTTGCCAAATTCGTATGAATTCGTACCCCTAACCCCGCCCCTAAACCTACCCGTCACTGGGGTTTAGGCAAATCGTATGAATTTGTACGAGTGACGTCGTACGAATTCGTACGAATTAGCCACCTCATGAAATACGTACAAATTGGTCGTGAGATAGCGTTGGGCTATCAGAGATCCTCTGAAACCCTCCACCTCCCCCAGCTCCACCTGTCTAGATATACTACGGGATTTATGTATGTCTATTTATGCAGCAGCAGCATATCTTACATGCTTACAGCAGCGTGTCTGTGTATATATTAGCAGTAGCAAGTCCATACTTGCTCTGCAGCAGCGAAAATCAACGTAGCAGCTTAGCAGATCTAGTCCGCCAAGACCAAATACATTAACATCGCCATATTCAATAACATGAGAAAATTGTCATGACTGAAATATATAGTTTTATTTTTTTTGTTCTTAAATGATTTAAAATAATTTTTACACAGTTATGTTTTTATTTCACAATAATGTAAAGCACTTTGAATTTATATCTATGCATTTGGCAGACACTTTTACCCAAGTGACTTGCATTGCATTCAACAAACAGTTTTCAGTTCATGCATTTGCTGGTCGAACCACACCCTTTACTGTTTAAACTACGTGAACAGAATTAACTTTTATAAAAAGTGTATAAATCAAGATAAAACTTGCTCAACCTTTGAAACAACTTTACATTTTGGCTGATGTCACCTTGGCTGTGTGAGCATGGAAAATAATGTTAAACAAATAGGCAAAAAGCCATTTAGGCTACTGCTGGAGTAAAGAATCCTTTCTAAAAGATTGTTATAGTTAACAGTAATTTTATGCCAGCTAACTTTCCTATATAAAAATTATGGCAATACTAGTGAATGACAATATATTTGAAAAGAAAGGGTTACCATTGGGATATAAAATAGAGTTACCATTGGGATATGTCAAGATTCTTTTGAAGGTGAAGTTTTTTTTTTTTTTTTTTGAATATCCTGTATCCTGTAAAGTCTTTTTCATACTGATTTAAATGTGTCCAATTAAGCAACAAGTTCCTGTAATAATTGGTAGAGCATGGCACTAGCAACACCAACGTCATCTGTATGATTCCTAACACTTTTTATTTAATAAATAAAAATAAAAAAATTAGACCCTTTTAGGTGTCAGCCAAATGTATAAATATAAAAGTGTCCGCTAGACCTGCTAACCGATTCACTAATTTGTTTTTAGATGCATTATGTGGATGTACACTGATTCAGCATTTGCCCTGCTCACTCCATCTCACTGTCTTCATGCATTCAGTTTTTTCAAACGTTGCAAAAGACAGAAACTGAGCTAAACGACACACACGATCCAGGTAGCGTGTAGGTGTGGCTCTGCTGTGCTTCTCAATAGGGTGCACTGACAGTAATGGTAGGGGTCCTCTAAAGCATCCTAACATGAATGACGCTGGTACACACCTCCGTAACCAAAAAGCCAGCCACATCTGTCACCAGAACCTGTCGGAGCTCCCTAATTATCACCCTAATTACCTGTGAAGGTGTATGATTACAATCACCTCCTGGAAAAAATGAACACAGGCTGGGATGCTGCTGTCATCTCTATTATAAAGAAGAGAGTGTGTTAAATGTATGTATTAATTAAGCTGCCAAACTTCATTATACAGGATTACACTTTATCTGCTGTGAGGCTGTACATGCATTTACATCTTGAGTCATTGTTTGAATAACGTTGCGCTTTGTTTAAGCTTATCATCCTTGCGGAAGTGCTGTGAATAAACTTTCAAAGAGCAAGTGGGAGGCTTTAAATGTACCTGTATTATATTCTATCTATTATATTTCTTTCTGCAACAACTGTTGTCCTATTTGTACACAAATACTAATTTTTGTACATTTGCATAAGCAGATTAACACGTAAACATTTCAGAGACACACTTTTACAAATCCTTTTAGGTTAATAGCATGTTGAATCAACAGTTTGATTTTATTGTATTTAATCAATAACAGAAAATTGAAAACTGTGTGACTTTTTTATGCCATATTCAGACTTTAAACTGTAAACTATATATATATATATATATATATATATATATATGTATAGTTTACTAAATGCCCCCAAACTAAATTAAATTAACTAAATTTAATTTAGTTAAAAATTAATATAAAAAAACTAAAAACTAACTAAAATTAAAGGGGACCTATTATGCAAAATTCACTTTTGCATGGTGTTTGGACATAAATGTGTGTTGGCAGTGTGTGTACACAACCACCCTATAATGATAAAAATCCAACCACTCCTTTTTTTTAATCCCCATAAATCATAAGCAGTGTCTCAGAACAAGCCGTTTCCAGATCCCTGGCAATGTGACGTCACATTAGCCACAGGCCCCGCCCACGAATGTTGACAGACACTGCCGTTTTAACATAGAACCGCCCTGAGCGAGTTCACAGTCAGTTCACAGTCCGCCATTGCTGCACTGACGGGAATGTCTCCCAAGCGTTTTAGGTGTTATGTAGCTGGATGGATTAATCCACATAGCTCTCTCAATTTACTCCCAAAATCTGAGCCGCTGAAGACAAGGTGGATTCATTTTGTTTTTGAAGAAAATGCTCCCTCAACTCTACCGAAATTTGTTTATGTCTGCGCGAATCATTTCACACCGGACTGCTTTGTGAAGAATGTCAATACAAAGGGACAATACAAAACATACAGTCTCCAGAGTGATACCGGATACGGCAGTAATAAAGGTGAGAGCACTCTATTACAGTTCATCGGAGTTGATTTATGGATATAAAGTTTACCAGTTTATTAAGCACCACCCGAAAAGGCATAATGTATATATTTGTTTACTGTTAGTTGTAACGAGTGTTTCTGTGTACTTCGCTGTGTATCTTGATGATAATGCAAGGGAGAGAGAGAGAGTTTATGGATAATATTTTAATGCACACTTGCACTGTTTTATTAAGCTCTTACAGTGATTTTCTAGAGTGAAGACAGACGCTTCATATTTTGTGTTAAGTACAATAAACGTCATAAAACTCATCGGTAAACTGGCTTGTACTAATATAGTGGATAAAAACAAGACGACAATATAAGTTATAACCGTAATTGAACTAAACTATACCTGTTCTATCTCCATGCAGCATATATTCGCAGTTTCTGACATTATAGTGCGTCCTGACTGAATCCTGACAGGGGAGAACGAGCTCTTGAAGCTCCGCCCTCTTAGGCCGAGCGCAGCAGCTCATTTGCATTTAAAGGGCACACATTGAAACGGCGCGTTTTTGCTCAACCCCAAAAAGTGGCAATTTTAACATGCTATAAAAAATTATCTGTGGGGTATTTTGAGCTAAAACTTCACATACACACTCTGGGGACATCACAGACTTATTTTACATCTTGTAAATGGGGGCATAATAGGTCGCCTTTAAGTTGTAGTAACTTAATTAAACTGTCTTGATAACTTTGGAAATTGGGTAGTGGATTTCTAGTTTCCAGCATGCTTTGCATAGGACTGAATAAAGAGAATAAATGTTGAAATTAAGTGTTATTTTATTTATCTTTTAGTGAAAGGAAAGGCCTGTTAGTGTTCAATGCTGTTATGTTGACATTTAAAAGAGTTGCTGTAATGTTGCTGTAAAGTTTTTGTGGTTACTATTGTGCTGAAGAGTATGAAGGTAAAATCTACATTGACTCTATAAGCATAACTAAAAACTATAAGTTGTAAGTCCATATTGTACATTTTAGCATATATCCAAATATACACAAATATAAATGTAAACGTTATCTATGAATACTAATAAGATCAGGTGATTTCAAATGAGAGATTCCATTGTATATGTATTTTTGGGATGAGGTACTGGCAGAGGTTGTACAGAGGCAAATCCTTTGATTCAACACAATAGACTTCCCTGTACACATGGCAATCCCATTTTATTTTTTCAACATTACATCCCACACAAAATATGCCACAAATTCACAGAGATTTCCCAGCCTTCCTGCAAAAGTCCCTCAGTACACCCTAACAGGGATCATCTTACCATGAGAACCAGGGCTTTCCACAGCCTCAACCTCTGACACACCCCAGCCCTCATCATCTATGCATTTCCTTTACAAAAACCTTCTAAAAGATTAAGGTGATCATATGTGAGACTCTCAATCAAAACTTGTGAAGGTTGTGCCCTTGAAATAAGAAAAAGGTTTCTTACCAATTTTCCATTAAATCCATCTGGTTATTATTACTAGATCTAGGTTATTATTACATGTATTCAGTGCTGCTAGTGTATCAAAGCAATAGATGAGACTATATCCCGCAGGAATTCATGGGAGATGGTGAGAAATGTCTTATCGGCGGTGCAATTATCTTAGAGTGACGTTTAAGCCTATTGCAGTTCCTGAAAGTACAACCACATTGTCTGATTAATGACGCATTAGATGTGATCCGTCCAAATAAATATAGAAAAACTGGACTAAATTCATAAACTAAGCAATTAAAAAATTCTGATTTTTGCATGTGGAAAGTTCCCTGTCAGAAGTAGACATGGAGAGTCACTGGAAATGGAAAATGTGAGTTGGACCTTACAGGCTGAAGAAGGGTGGAAGTGTGCAGGACGAGAGGGTGGGGTTGCCTCAGGATCGCTCACATGGTTTTACTGTTGCTGTGCGGAAACTTCAAAGAACTCTGTGGCTGAAGACGAAAAAAAAAAAATTGAGTTTTTTTTCTTTCCCGCTTGCAACTAGGCAACATGCCTTTAGGCTAAGTAGTTGTCGCAAAAAGAAGAAATCCTCAGGTTTTTACATGAACTCGGTTAAGTCACACCTCTCACCTCTTTTCCAAAAAAAAAAAAAAAAAAAGATATTCCTATACCAGAGAACAGAATGGTGACATAACTGACTGTTAACTTAACAAATAAACATCATAAATTACACATTTTGTCATATAGGCTGGGTGATATATACTACATAGCATCTCAACTGCTTGATTGTTTGTATTGTCGCAAAACGTAAACTATACTATTGCATAATCTATTAAATGCGACTATAAGGCATGGAGAGATATTAAGATATTACAAACATTAAAGGATTAGTTCACTTCCAAATTAAAATTTCCTGATAATTTACTCACCCCCATGTCATCCAAGATGTTTATGTCTTTTCCAGCCGAGGAATAAGGGTCTTGTCTAACGAAACGATCAGTCATTTTCTAAAAAAAAAATAAAAATGTATATACTTTTTAACCACTAATGCTCGTCTTGCACTAGCTCTGCAATCCCCCACGCATTACATAATCACGTTGGAAAGGTCACGTGTGACGTAGGCGGAAGTACTGCGGTATAGGCGAAAAACTCCATCTCATTTTCTCCTCCAACTTCAAAATCGTCCGACATCATTGTTTTACCTTATTTTGTAAAGGCCATTTGGCTTAGTCTTTGCATGTTCGCTTTGTAAACACTTGCTCGGTACTTCCGCCTACATCACGCCTGACCTTTCCAACGTAATGCATGGCGCATCGCAGAGCACTGCAAGATGAGTATTTGTGGTTAAAAATAGGGCTGCACGATATATCGAAATATCGCAAATGTACATAATGTACAAATGTACATTAAGTCGCGGAAAACAACTCCTTGCGGTTTCGCGCTGTCTGCTGTCTGACACACACAACCGAAGCGCGTGCACAAGCCGCCTCTCTGACAGTGCGCAATTCCTTCAGTTCTCTTTCGCGCCTTATTGCACTCGAACGATCAAATACACACACTGTTATGTCAAAATGTCTGTCTTGGTGAGTATTCATGTAAACACAGTCGGTTATGTCTTAAGTGAACATTATCAGTTGGGAAAGAAATCGGATGTGTTTCAGTAGGATCCATGGCCTTGCATTAGGTCTTAAAGGGACAGCAGCCTGTTATACAGTAAACCTGCTGCTGTCTGTCAAACAACAAAAGATTCACTCACTGCTCTTGACTGAACAACTTTTGTAGCGTTATTATGAATCAATGTATATTTAATTAATGTGAAGACTATGCAGTGTTTTAGATTTACATTTGATCATTCAGTTTGTGTATTGTTTCTTACTTGAATGCTATTTCAGGTAAGAATTTGTCCTATTGTATTTGCCCTATTGTTTGTAGTTCTTATTTTTTAATAACAAAGATAAAATAAAATAACAAAATTAACTAATCGTCCACCCCTAGTTTCAGGTATTTTTGTTTACCTGGATGTTCTTGATGTTAAGATTTAGGTTGATATAACTATACTTTGCACCTTGACATAGTTTTTTTTAGCCTGAATTAGATTTAATTAGATCGTAAAAATATCTATTACCTGTTTATTTTAGTATGATCATTACATATATAAAAGATTAAAAAAAAAGAAGAAAAAAAAAGCTAATAAAAATAGCATTTCTCTAAGGAAATGTTATATCACAAGAAATATCGTTATCGCAATACTCAACAACAATATCGCATATTTTCCCACCATCGTGCAGCCCTAGTTGAAAAGTATATCATTTTTATTTATTTTTTTACAAAATGGCCGATCGTTTCACTAGATAAGACCCTAATTCCTAGGCTGGGATCGTGTAGAGCATTTAAACTGCAATTTGGACCTTCAACCCGTTGGTAGCCGTTGAAATCCACTATATAGAGAAAAATCCTGGAATGTTTTCATCAAAAACCTTAATTTCTTTTCGACTGAAGAAAGAAAGACATGAACATCTTGGATGACACTGGGGTGAGTAAATTATCAGGAAGTTTTCATTCTGAAGTGAACTAATCCATTAACTAACACAAACTAACAATGAACAATTTACAGCATTTATTAACCTTTATTAATGTTAGTTAATAAAATATCTTCATGTTCATGTTAGTTCACAGTGTTTTAACTAATGTTAACAGATACAATTTTTTTTTTATCTTAAAAATGTATAAGTAAATTCTGAGATTAACATTAACTAAGGTTAATAGATATTGTAGACATATTGTTCATTGCTTGTTCATGTTAATGTAGTTAACAAAAGCAACCCTATTGTAAAGTGTTACCAAAATAAAATTATATAGCAATCAATTAGTACATATTACAAAAACAAAAATTGATTGCTATCATTTCAATCCTTATATATTCAGTAGAAAAGTCACATCTGACACCTGACCTGACCAGCTCTTGAGTTACAACAGCAGCCACAAAAGCCACTGAAAGAGGACGATCACTGTCAAATATCAAAGCTTCAAGAGAGGAACGACCTGCCACCTTGTGCAAAGTACTATCCCGCTGTTTTATGTCAAGAACAAGAGGTCCTAAAAAAAATTCCTGGCAGATTCTCGTGGCTGCGTGTCACAGAATCCAAACTGCGAGAAATGGGGGAGGTTTACTGCCGTCTGCCAAGTGCTTTAGTCCAAAGTACATACAGCGAAATGACTAATTCCCTCTATTATTTCATAGTTATGTGAGGATTTATTCTACTGTTTGTGTCAGCAGAACTAAATACAGAACAGAGCTTTAGTTTTGCACTTTAGTCAAAAAACTTTCTGTATGCACTCTTACTTCTAATACACTGTAGTGACCACAAAACTATATGTCAGTGGAATTCAGATATGAAGATCATATGCAAATAAGACCTCACCTGGGTGTACAGTGTTAAATTGCTACATTCAAATATCAGGTATGTGAATGACAGTTGAAAATTAACAACAGTTTAAATTCACACTCACTATCTCTGCTATGTGGCTTTAAGTTAATGTATGCAAAACCCGTTCTTTCACAGGAGATCTCGCAACCTTAAACGCCGTCTGCCTTCTTTGAAGCCGCTCTCTTCGTATGATCAAAGAACACATATCACTGCCAGAACATCTTGTTGTAGATGAGGGTACAGGCACCTGCTTTATGGCTCTCAACGGAAATTACTGCCATCCCTTCCTACACAACACATCTCCGACTCTATTATTCGCATGTTCTTGTTTCAAAATAAGCCTTTCCCTGCCAAATAGCTATTCCTTGGAGGAAATGAACTGGATCATCACTTTTTTATATATAGGATCAAATCTAGTCATTATATTTCTAACTGTACAATAGCACAAATCTCACATGAGACAAATGTTTGGCCTTCCTCTCACTTCCTCTTCCGTTAACTTTTTGTCTTGTTTGGATGCAATGGAATCATCTGTGACCATTTTTATATATCTGACTGGTGTGTGAACGGTTTTGCTTACTAGTGTTAAATTGTGTGTTAGCTGGCTGTGATACAATTGTGGTAGTTCTTGAATTCTAGTGCTTTCTATATGAACACCCTATTGTGAAATGATGCATTTGTATTTAGTTTTGGGGGGAAAAAACAGATATGAAACTTGTATGACTCAGAAGTACAATGCAAAAAAGACATCTTAATGAGTTTGATTGCAATTTGCCCTTTTGACTTGTTTATAGTAAAAAAAAAAAAAAAAAACTTAAATCAACATAAATTTACTTGAGAAGCAACACTGCATAAAATATTAATACTTGTTTTTATAGACATTTTGTGGGATTATGTAGAAGAAGACTGTGGTGGTGGCTGCTGAAAATTCTGCTTTGCCATCACAGGAATAAATTTAACATTTTAAAATGTATTAAAATAGAAAACAGTTATTTTAAATTGTAATAATATTTCACAATATTACTGTTTTTACTGTATTCTTGATCAAATAAATGCAGCTTTGGTGAGCATAAGAGACTTCTTTCAAAAACATTAAAAAAATATTACCAAGTCCAAACTTCAGCAGCTGTATATATTGTAATTTTGAGAAATTAGTCTTTCTTTTTAAAAATGACAAATGAGGGGAAAAAAAAAAAAAAAAACATTGTAGCCTATTAAACCCATTGTTATAATGTTACCTAATTCATAACATGTGAAATTTTAAATATGTATTATGTTACGGTGGCTGTAAAGAAGTGCACAAGGAAAGAGATATCGAACGCTCAGGATATCGTATGAGAACAAACTAACACATGAACAGAATGAACAGGGCTTAAATACATGGAAAGGGTAATCAAACTAAACAGAAACAGGTTTGAGGGAGTAATCAAGGAAACTAACTAGGAACTCAGGCAGGTAAAACAGGAACAGAATACAGTGAAACGAAACCAAAACTGTACATACACGTCACAGTACATGGTTACCATCAGTGTTGGGGAAAGTTACTTTAAAAGTAATGCACTACAATATTGCGTTACTCCCTTAAAAAAGTAACTAATTGAGTTAATTAGTTACTTTTTATGAAAAGTAATGCGTTACATTACTTTTGCGTTACTTTTTCTCACCTGGGCTGGGCTTGCTTGTTTGTTATTTAATAACAACAAAAAAGTTCTATTTTTGGCAAATGTAAAGGCCCTTTCACACCAAAAGTGAAATGAATAAGCCTCGGACTGAAGGAAATGCATATTTACGCCTGTACAGTAGAGGGCGCAGCTCAAACAGCCATTCTAGATCAAAGAAGAATAGGATACAGGAGAAGGAAGTTCAACACTCTTATTTCTAAATCTAATCTAAAGTAATTTTTGCTTATTAGTATGGTTGAATTGGATCATTAAAGGTCAGCAGCAAAGACATTGGACAATAAAGTGAGATTAAATGCATAAAGTATATTTGTGTAATTTAATATAGTTAATTATTACAGGTTTGCATACAATTCTGAGGTTGCATTTCACTGTTTTTATTCATTTTGAGGAATACTGAATGTTTTCGTGCAAGCGAGATGAGTAAATGCATGTTCACATTTAGTCTAGAACTACAATAACCGTCATGTTCACACAGCGCACACAACGCCTCTGCACTTTATTTCTCAACATGGCGACAGGAGAGCTGTCAGTCAATAAATGTAAAAAAAAAAAAAAAAAGAGAAAAAAAAAAAGTAACTTGCATTACTTATTGAAAAAGTAACTTAGATATTTTGTTGTAAATTGAAAAAGTAATGCGTTACCTTACTAGTTACTTGAAAAAGTAATCTAATTACGTAACTCAAGTTACTTGTAATGCGTTACCCCCAACACTGGTTACCATTATAACCAATATGAATAAATGCTGTAAAGGTATAGTTCATTGATAGTTCATGACACCTAATGCATTAACTAATGTTAAACCTTATTGTAAACTGTTACTGAAAAACCTCAACATGTGATTTACTTTGATAGTCTCAGCCAATTCACATCATACAGAAATGTTTGCTGTTCACTCAACCACGGCCAACGTCAAAACTCCAAGCGTACAGAAACAAAGGTCACTGCTTCAAAATGACACAATCCCGTGCTATCGGAGGGCTTATGTAACAATTATCAGAAAAAAAAAGAGGTGTGTTTCCACATGATCTCTTGGTTATATAATATCATCTAATTAAACCTAAGCTGCCCCTCAGCATTTATCCAGTCAGGTATCAGGATTTGACAAGTCAATCAAACATCTGTCAAACGAGTGTAATCGCATAGAGCGTCTACACTGTATATCAGACCTGTGTGTGATACATCTCACTCTCACTGTCTCAAACTACAGGTCCTTATGGCTCAAGTGTTGACAGGACGGATGTGTGTCCATGTCCGTCGTCCGGGGACTGGGCTGGCCGCACCGCTACCCTTTTCCTGTTTGACAGGACTTTGACATTCCGGAGAGGCGTTACACATAGGCCTCCCTTTAATGCCGCTGTATGAGAATGTTTTGTACTCAGCCCCTTCCAGGGAATACTGGTAGTCACCAAGTGTCCTTGGGAAAAGACCTGCGTGGGTTCCGTCCAATGAAAAGGATGCAATATGTTCACAAATGTGTAAGTAAGGGATAATGTACACCAATAATAATATATTATGGGATAATGTTATCACAAAATGATGTTTTTGTGCGGTTTTAAAGACCAGTTAACTTTGACCTAACGTTTTATTAACGTTACAGGAAGAACGTGTTCATAACTTTGAGAGAACCTTGCCATAATAATAGCTAAAGTTCTGAGAACGTTCCCTTTTAGCTTAGATGTACAGTTGTAGCACTTATTACACAGCTTTTCAGCACATAAATAATGACGGGGACATGAAATATTGATTTGAGAAGAAACCGTTTTAAAATCGTACCTGTTTATTATTTTACAATTCATTACAGTGTACAAATAATCATTCAAGCAACAAGACGAACACATCAACAATTTTACTGTAGGCCTACTACTAATACTGAAGTCAGTAAATTCAGTCGATAACTGAGGTGCACGATGGCACCAGATGCATTTGAATGAAGCAAGAGAGAGTGAGTCCATGGTATGATACAAAAAGATGCGGCAGCCTCAGATACCCGGATGAGCGATCATTATACATCGTTTCTATTGACAGCGGTCATTTTCAGGGAATAACTGACCTCGGAATGTCACGACTGACCAATCAGAATCAAGCATTTCAGAGATCTGTGTATTTATGCTCTTTAATTTCCACAAAATAACTGCATCGAGAAGCATGGCCTTTGTTTTATCAGAGCGAGAAGATGTAAGTGCAACCATTTAATTTATTTATTTTTCTATTTCTTTGGTCTTTGAGCCATCGTGAAGAAGAACAAAATGCTTCCACTGAATCAGAGATGCAGCAGGTCTGGCGGGCCCCTCTGAGTGCATGTAATGTCTTTAGGGGAGAGCTCTTTGAAGCCTGGAGCTCCGCGGCAATCCCCGATGGCCTCATCTTTGTTTCTGCGCCTCCCCGGCGTTGGCGCAAAGCGCAGGGCAAGAGGGAGCCCCACTTGGCACAGGAGGATGAAACGCGGCAGCCTGTCGGCGCCCCGGCGCTCGAGCCTGCCCCACTAACTGAGTTTTTAATAAATAATGAGGCGCGGTATAAATAAACTACGAAGCTCTGCTACTGCCGAAGGGCTGCAAGATACCAAGGTAACAGCACTGAGAGAGATAAATAAGTAAACAGCAACTCGTTATCACTCTCTGGTGTTTCTATGTTTGTCAAAAAACAAAAAAAAACAAAAAGCACATTAACCGACTCCTCAGATAGAGCTAGATGAGTTTTTGTTAGATTTTTTTTTTTTTTTTTTTGTCTGGGAAAACAGAAAGAGCGGAAAATGGAGGATTTTAATTACCAGAATCACAGCAGCAGAAGTTCCTCGAAGTAGGGGGTTGCGTCTCATGTCTGAATGTTGCTTCAAATTAGCTGGATTATAGGTGTAATGTGCCAGTGTGCATACATTACTACAAACTGGCACTTCTAAAGCATATTATGGGTATTATATATATATATATATAGACACACACACAATAAATGTATGTATGCATGTATGTGTATAGACATATATTACCTGTTCTAGAAGATTTGATGATCAAGAATACTCATAAATAAATAAATTAAATAACAAAAGTGACCTTTAGAGATAGCCCGGCAGATGCATCATGTTCTGATATCTGTGCTCTTTTCTCAGCACCCCTGCATCACACACCTATGGGTGATACATCACCCCCAAACTCTACTGACAGCAGACGGAGGGAGAAAATAGGTCTCCAATAACCAAACAACTCAACATCACACAGGATTCATTCTCAAAGATGCTATTTTACACAACCCTGCAACCCAATATTGAGGTTATATATTCATTAATCTTTGACCCACTCTTATGAACTTGCAGCCAGGTTGCATAACATGATATTAGCGTGTATTATGCCTGGTTTTTACTGCTCCAGTTGAGATGCTGCAGGTGAATAACCTACAAGCTCAGGTTTAAAGATCAGTTATGGCTGGAAGTGTGTCAAAATGATGAGTTCTACTTTTGTGGACTTAATACTAAAACAAATATAGGACAAATGGTGTAAAGACAAGCCTTAGCTGCTTGTTTTAAAAGGTTCATTTAACAGATCAATTTTACTGTCTGTAAATAAATAAATATGTATTTATTTTTAATTATCCAACCACCCAGCAAATGGTTTAGTTGTTTGGCGATAGATCAATCGATAGATAGATAGATATACAAGCACAACTTTAATATAGCTTTAATATATGTTATTGAGGTAAGCATATTAAGTTCATAATGTTGGCTTTAATGATTAAAGCAATTAAGCAATGCAGTTGTGGCATGGTTTATGTGATGATTATTGTATTTAGCAAGCTCCGTTAGAACCAAATGAGGTGTTGACTATTTAATAATTAATTAAACTTCTCAGATGCAGAGATAGACAGCTTGAATGAATCTCCTGTGCACACGGATCTCAGAGTAGCAAGCAGATTTAAGTAAGAGCTGATGTGTTGCAGTGCTTAAGACACAGAAACTGGATCTGAACAGGAGATGAAGAGACAGACAGGAGCAGGAAAAAAAACGGAGGTTAGAGGAGAGATAATAGATGGCAAATGAGAACCAGTGTAAGGGATGTGGGACAAGCAAAAGATGAAAAATCATGAAAGGATGATAAAAAGAATGAATGAAAAGCTGGCTGGGTGGAAGCCTCTTTAAATGTTCTCCATTTCATCAAAGTGACTGTTGGAGGCACTTAACAGCTTTCATATTAAAATGATTAAGCACCTTTTGAAGCAGTGAGGGGTGGAACGGGCATCGCTCTGTTGGAGAGCAGGAGTGAGGGGACCTCAGAGACTGGATCTGAATGATGTGTGAATGTCATAACAGACGTCACCAAAAGAACTGCAGATATACACAAACCAATCATCTGTTACACAGACTTCAATCAAGCTATAGGTTACCAAGATGGCTCTCATATCAGAAAGAACATGATTTTCTCCACAAAATCAGCATGATTTGTAGATAATTGCGAGGGCAAACTACTTTTAGACCTGAATATTGGGCAAACCTGAATAATAATTTTTAAAAAGCCTGCTGGATGTTATCGTTCCAAAGACATTCCTGTTGTTAAAAAGAACAATCAGACATAAAAAACATATAACTTGAACATACACTAAACACTATTAAAACACTATTTGTTTTAATGGAATATTGCAGTATTTGTAATAAATTATTTTTCCATGCCCATCAAAAATATAAATAAATAAATAAATTCATGTGACCTCGTAATCTTTAATCAAAATAATTTCCCCTCCCTTTTGCAGTGACATCTCAACTCTTCCCTGATGATGTGTTCACTGGCACGAGGGCGGGACAACCTGTCACTCACATGAGATCGACCAATAGCAAACCACAACCATCCAATGCTCCACTCAATTCCCCATTGACAAAATCAAGTCCCACCCTACATTTTTTCTTGTTCGAGAAGCCATTTCACTTGGATATATGTCACATAAGGAAGAAAAGACTATCGCAACTTCCGTTTCATGCTGACTTTACATTCTATAATGTCAAGTCAAAAACGGTGATGAGAACTTCTAGTGCCTCAACTGAATCAGTGATTCAGTTGAGCAAATTTCATTAGAACAGTTCATGAGTTCAGTTTGAATAACATGAACTGTCCAAATGGAAGAAAGTGTTTATGTAAGTCAAGTGGTTCACAAAAAGTGAACTTTTAGTAATGAATTGATTGATTAAAAAGAATCAAACTTCTCTACATGTGTATTTTGCAAACAATGTGAAAAAGCAAAATAAAAACCTCACTGGAATGTGGTTAATGTTCCCTCAAGAGGCTTGTATTGAGGTAAAGAGCCGGTCTCATAAACTCCTGCAGGTGTCCTGTGCTGGCGACGAGGTCAAGACATTGAGAGTTTCCTGATGTTAGTAAAACTATGGTGTGGGGATTTCCAGGGCAGAGAAACTTCACTGATAGCATAGAGTAGTAGTTCTCTGATATTTTTTTTCCTAAACAAGGGAAAAACTCACTTATCAATGTTCATTCTACAGACACGCTGTAGGAATGTATCCTCTGCCTCCAGACCATGTTTTGTTTTGATGGGGAGAGCAGTCTTTGGCCTTGACACGTTGTAGAGTCTTTGCAGTTTTACTGTCTTGTACTATAATGTTTTGGACTAAAATGTATGCAGTTAATATGCAAAGATATTTTTCTATTTTAATAATTTGAGTATAATGTCCAAAACGCAGGAGTAATCTACAAAATAAATAAATAAAATAAACAAAATTAAGTTTAAAACTTAATTTTTTCTAAATGTAAAAATCATCTAAAAGACAGCACTTCTGACATTGTGTAAAGTATACACTACCATACAGAAGTGTGGGGTCGGTAAGACGTTTTATGTCTTTGAAAGAAGTGTCTTATACTTACCAATGCTGCATTTATTTGAACAGAAATAAAGTAAAAACAATAATATTGTGAAATATTATTATAATTTAAAATAACTGTTTTTGTTATAATTTATTCCTGCGATGGCAAAGCTGAATTTTCAGCATCATTACTCCAGTCTTGTCACATGATCTTTCAGAAATCATTAATATGCTGATTTGCTGCTCAAGAAACATTTCTTATTATCAATGTTGAAAACAGTTGTGATGCTTAATATTTGTGGAAACCATTATATATTTTTTCAGGATTCTTTGATGAATAGAAAGTTTAAAAAAAACAGTATTAATTTGAAATACATTGTTTAAAAAATGTCTTTACTGTCACTTCAAGTCTTTACTGTCACTTTTAATCAATTTAATGTATCCTTGCTGAAGAAAAGTATTCTTAAAAAAACATTTGAAGGGTAGTGCATATTTAATATATTATTCTAAACAAGTATGGTTATTGAGGTTGATGATAATATAATGTATTGTTATAAAAATATTAATAATTTATTAGTTATTGATTTATTAGTTAAATATTTTGTCACCTTTAAATTGTATTTATAGTAATTAATTTACAAAGAAACAATTAAGATCTATGAATGATTTTAAAATTCAACAAAAATGAAGTCCTGTCAGGTTTATGTTGGTTTTATATTGTTTCCCTGTGTTTCTGTTCCTGTTTCTTTGGCTCCTATGTGCCCGCTCTTCTTTGGTTTCTATGGTGTTTGATTAGTCCTCATGTGTCTCACCTGTGTCTAGTTAATCATCTTGTTCAGTCTCAGTGTATTTAACCACTCTGGTGTCTGGTGTCTTCATTGTTAAGTTTGGTTTGTGTTGCTTCTGTGTGATACTCCTGTGCCTTCCTATGCAAGAGTGTTTTGTTTTGTTTATTTAGTTTAATAAAGTTAGACTGCTGTTATGGATCCTCTGCTTCATTGTGGAACCAACCTGTGACAAGTACTGTCAGAAAAAAAGGTACGGTGCTTATCACTGGGGCAGTACCTTAAAGTGAAAAGGTACATCTTTGTACCTTACTTACCCCTAAATGGTTCATATTAGTACCTTTAAGGTACATATTAGTACTTTAAAAGTGCATTTTTATACCTTAAAAGGTACATGCAGTATCATACCACATTGCATAATGACCTTAGACATAGTTGTTAGAAGAGCCTAAAACATTAACCAACACAAAATTTATGATCTGAACATGTATAAATAAAGCTGTTGTACATTAAACTGCGGTAGAAATGAGACCAGCGGCACTCAATCACTCCAATCAAGAGCTGCTGGAGTCAGTTTGCGGCTGCCAGCATCAGCTTCACTGCAGCAGCCCTCACTCTCCACTCTCACGGGCCTGTATTGTTCAGTATAACTCCAAACAGATGGTCTACAGGCTGGAAACAGGTGAGACCTCTCAGCCGGAGCATCTATAGAGTCAAGAGCAACTCTCAGGCTTAACCGCCTCATTCCATTCAACAACACAGCAGTACATTTATCCCTGATGCCTCAAAACAGCCGTTGCTCATTTCTAGATTTGAAATCGATAGGATTTGTAGATCGATCACAGTACAAAGCGCTGTATTGTATCCAAACTGGGATATTCAAGATCTCCCTGCAGTAAAAGCAACAAACAGACAGTATTGATCAGCTGATCATTAAGTGAATTTGACAATATTCTGTGGAGTCATTCAATGTAAAATGCAGTAAACAGATGCTGGGACAATCTGCGCTACTTTTTCTTTCCAGCCCCAGGGGGACGTTGTCACATGATCTGTGACTAAAGAGAATATAAAAGGGATCATGACCTCCAGAGAGGGCAAACTAGTTTGGGTCCTTGCAACAAGAGAATGCATTGAAACGCAGTCCGAGGTGCCATTAGTCAAACTTATCTTTCTGTTCTTTTGCTAGCATGTCTCCTGGTGCACGTTTTAGCGGGAGATATCTGGTCATATTCTTGCACTTCTTAACCTCTTGACCTTGTCTTTTGAATCTGAATACTGACGCCGGATAAAGCTGTGCTTCTTAAACAGCCAGTGACAATAAAAACAAAGCTCTTGAGGAAAACATCACCACTTTTTTATTTAATTAGACAGTCTTTAAACACACTTAAAAGAAGGTAAATTATTGTTAGATGCTTAATTGCTCATGCCAAATAAAAAATGTAAAAAATGGAGATGATAAATACACTACAAGGTTAACAGATTGCCGACACGTTCTCCAGACTGGGACCTTGCCCGTGGCAGCAATGTAGTGGCATAACCCTGTGTGTACTTCACACATGAAAGTTGTTCTGTACTCGAAAGGAGCAATGTACAGCAAAGCAGCTGGCATTAAGTTTGGCTCCATATGTCTAACTAGTGGCCCGCATCCCAGTTTTACCCGGGCATAAGGCTGCAGTTCTGCTGCAACAGTGTATCTGAGGATTGAGTCTTTGTGGAGATTTTATCCCAACACTGAATGTAAACAGTGCAAATGAGTTTCACCACTACATGCAAACACATTTAAATGCAGAAACACACTCCACTGACCAGACCGTCTGTTAAATGAAATGAGAATTACAACATGTTTGCATTTTGGCACAACTGCTTTATCTATTTCTATGGAAGTGAATAGACGGAGAGATGAAACGCTCATATACAATCTTAAAAATAAAGGTTCTCTAATAGTTCATGAGGCATCCTAATACCAAGAACCTTTTTTTGATACACAGAGTTATTGGGTTGTCTAATTAAAGTTTAAAGGAAAATTGTGATTTTTTTTTAGATCTTAGATCAGTGAATTGGTTTCAATGTAAGGGTAAGGGATGAACTTAATGCAACTAAATTTCAATTTCCATTATTTTGTTGGTTTTTTTTAGTTCTGTGGTTCTTCAGAAAACCACATGTTAAAGGTTTAGTTCTCTTTAATATGAAAATTACCCCAAGCTTTACTCACCCTCAAGCCATCCTAGGTGTATATGACTTTCTTCTTTTTGATGAACACAATCGGAGTTATATTAATAAATATCCTGACACATCCAAGCTTTATAATGGCAGTAAATGGGATTAATGAGTATGAAGCTGAAGAAAGTGCATCCATCCATCATAAACGTATCCGGGGGGTTAATAAAGGCCTTCGGAAAGAAAAGCGATGGGTTTGCGTAAGATAGCGCAAGCCTTTTGAACTGCGAGAGGCGTTACACTTTCTTCCTAAGTTGAATATGGAAGGTGGTCTGGCGGAAGCTAGATATTTTACTTTATAACTTGTTAAATGTGGATTTTTCTTATACAAACATACCGGAGCCATCAGGAGTACGTTTATGATGGATGGATGCACTTTCTTCAGCTTCATACTTGTTGGTCCTGTTCATTGCCATTATAAAGCTTGGATGTGTCAGGATATTTATTAACATAACTCAGATTGTGTTCATCAGAAAGAAGAAAGTCATATAGACCTAGGATGGCTTGAGGGTGAGTAAAGCTTGAGTAATTTACATTTTAAAGTGAACTAATCCCAATACCCAAGAATGTTAAAGGGATCGTTCACCCAAAAATGAAAATGTTGTCATCATTTACCTCACCGGTAGCCATTAACTTCCATAGTAGGAAAAACAATACTATGGAAGTCAATGGCTACCGTCAACTGTCTGGTTACCAACATTCTTCAAAATATCTTCTTTTGTGTTCAACAGAAGAAAAAAACTCCTACAGGTTTGGAACAACTTGAGGGTGAGTAAATTATGACAAAATTTTTGGGTATTAACATGTGGTTTTCTGAAGAACCACAGAACTGAAAAATAAAACTACAACGAAATAATAGAAAGTGAAATTTTGTGGCATTTAACTCCCTGCTACACTATACAAAATGCAGAATGTCATAGGTCAAAGAACATATAGGTCAGAGGTCAATCATTCAGTATGCATGTGAATGCATTCATGCTACACACCTGCATACCTACAGAACATTCTTCATGAATGGTCGAGAAGTAATACAGTACATACACTACTGTTCAAAGTTTTGGGGTCAGTAAGATTTTATTTTTAATTTAAGGATTCATTTAATTGATCAAAAGTGACATTAGATAAACTTTACAAAAGATTTTTATTTTAAATAAGTACTGTTCGGTTGAACTTTCATCAAAGAATCCTAAAAATCACGGTTTCCTCAAAAATATTAAGCAGCACAACTGTTTTCAACATTGATAATAATACTAAATGTTTCTTGAGCAGCAAATCAGCATATTAGAATGATTTCCGAAGGATCATGTGACACTGAAGACTGAAGTAATGATGCTGAAAATTCAGCTTTGTCATCACAGGAATAAATTACACTTTAAAATATATTAAAATAGAAAACCATTATTTTAAATTGTAATAATATTTCACAATATTACAGTTTACTTTTGATCAAATAAATGCAGGTGAGCATAAAAAACGCATTTAAAAACAATAACATCAACAAAAAAATCTTACCGACCCCAAACTTTTGAATGGTAGTGTACTCTGAAAGTATGGTATGCATAATATATGATGGGCATATTGTCCAAACTGCCCTCCTCCTAATGTGACCTGCAATGCTACAGGCCATGTAAAAAAGTGATAAAAACTGTCTGAAATGCTCAAAAAGCATTTCAAGAGGTTTCTAAAAAAGGTTCTCCAAAAACATCAGGCAGTAAAATCTTTTTAATATGTCATATTTTCTTTCTTTCTCACCCTACTTTTTTGCAGATTGAGAAACAAATACTTAATGCTTTCTACAGCACGCCGCTAACAAAAGCTCAACACGTCTGCAGCTCTGTGGATGTTCCACAGCAGATCTGCCACTGTCTCGAGGCAATGTGAGGATCCTCTAACGTACCTTATTAATTCTCTGTTCTTATCTCCTGAAGCTGGCTATCATTACAGCTCTATATATAGAGTCTCAGTGGTACTAAGGGAAGATGCACACACACATTAACATTAATGGCTCTGGGCTCTTCTCTGCTCAGGCGTAATGTACAAGTCGACGGCACACAAAGATACAGTAGCTACACACAGATAACACAAAGCCACGATACACTCCTAACTGTTCTGGCAAAATCATCCTCAATTACTTTCAAATTAAATATGCTAATTACAGCGAAAGAAAATAAAAAGGTCACTTCTGTTTTCAAAATAGAGCAAAATTTTTGAGGGGTATTTTTTCTCTCATTCTTTCTTTTTATGTTCTAATATTTCATGAATATTAAATAGGCCGTTTTGCTATTCTCTGGTAAATGAATGGGCATCTACAGAGATTGTGAAGTGCTTTTTTGCGAATGTAGACTCCCACTGAGTTTGCTAATGAACAATCACCAGGGACTCCCTGATGGGTATTGTGTGGGAGCCACTCCTGACAGTAATGTGAAAGCCGGATTACTTTTTTGTTGGGCCCTTTGCAGCATTATTTCTTCTGTCTCCTTGGTGAGCATCTTAACCCTCCATTACATTTTTAATATTTACTAATCATGCACCACTTTTCACTTTTATCATCCACAGTCCATCTAGAAGCATACTTTGGCTTTTGTTTGGCTTCGTCTGATAAGTACAAAGTGTTTTAATGAGCCGCTCAGAGGGGCCTCTTTGCTCACTCAGCTATCTAATTGAAAACTCCCCTCTTGTCACTGGCCCTCCCTCTGGGTGACTCCGCAGAGGGGCCAGCGTATGGAGCCGGAGGGCTAGGAAAGCCGGGGGTCATTTCAGCGCAGGGCGGACTAGTGTCAGAATGTGACCTCTCTTGCTGCCCCTGGGGCTGGACATGCTCGTCCATGTGGAAAGCAAAGA
Organism: Mylopharyngodon piceus; assembly: GCA_039654765.1. Classification (NCBI taxonomy): domain Eukaryota; kingdom Metazoa; phylum Chordata; class Actinopteri; order Cypriniformes; family Xenocyprididae; genus Mylopharyngodon; species Mylopharyngodon piceus. The sequence continues at coordinate 11,735,380 of CM077444.1, read as the reverse complement.
CAAGTCCAATGCCATTCCTCTAGCCTTCACAGGCTGCTGGACAGAGTGGTCGATTGAGGGCAATTTAGCACATGCAACTTCGCTGCGGCTCTGATCGATTGAGTATGTATGCGTGCATTAAGGTTCAGTCATTACATGTACACGTGAGGGATGGGATGCCTGTGGTGGATCAGCTCAGATGATGTGCAATAAATCTCAAGTGATTTTAAAGTCTGAATCATCTCACTTTTCACGTTGCAAAGATTTGGAGAGAGAGAGCGAGAGAGTAAGGGACTTTTATGCAGCATCTTTTGTCATCTATCTACTGTATAATGTTTTTTTTTTTTTAAATTAATAATAATAAAAATGAATAAATACATAAATACACTGTAAAAAAGAATTGTTGGTTTAACTTAAAATAAGTTACCTGGTTGCCTTAACATTTTGAGTTCATTGAAATTAAAAATTTTAGTTAATACAATGAAGGCGATTGGTTTAATCAACAGAAACTCAAGATATTATGTTATCTGAACCACATTAATTATCTAAGTTGATTTGACAAAAGAAAAAAATGTTGTGATAAATTATTAAATTTATTTTTTACAGTGTATACACTGCAGATCAAAAGGGTCAGTAATATTGAATTAATACTTTTAATCAGCAAAGGTGCATTAAATTGACCAAAAGTGACATTAAAGACTTTTATATTGTTACACAAGATTTCTATTTCAAATAAATGCTGTTCTTTTGACCTTTCTATTGATCAAAGAATCCTGAAAAAAATGGTTTTCACAAAAAATATTAAGCAGCACAGCTGTTTTTAACATTGATAATGATAAGAGATGTTTTTTTGAGCCGCAAATCAGCATATTAGAATGATTTCTGAAAGATCATGTGACACTGAAGACTGTGTAATGATGCTGAAAATTCAGCTTTGTCATCACAGGAATAAATTATATTTTAAAATATATTCAAAAAGAAATAAACTTGAAATTGTAATAATATTTCACAATATTTCTGTTTTTACTATTACTGTAATATTAATATTACAGTATTTTTCATCAAATAAATGCAGCCTTAATGAGCATAAGAAACTTCTTTAAAAAAATCTTACCAACCTCAAACTTTTGAACTGTAGTGTAAAAATAATATAATAAAATGAATAAAAATATAATAAAAACAATAAAAAAATAAATAAATAAAATGTTTAATTATTTTAAAATAATTTTCTCTAATGAAAATTGGCAATTTGGACATTTTAAAAAATTAAACCTTTCATTGGTCGATTCCCTAAAAAACTTTGGCTCTCTCAACATAGCACCACCGTAGTAAGTAAAAATATCGCATTCACACCAAAACAGCTGCTTTTTACAAACAGAAATGATCTGAACTCATAAACAATACGGTTGTGCTATTGTCTATGATGTAAACATCTGAAATCGTTGCATGCAGAATTGCTGCATTTTCACCGACACCAACGTTGAGCATTTCCAAACCCTCAAAATGAAATTCTAAGGCACTGCCTGAGCCCTGAGGCTACTGGGAAACTAGAAAATGTCTGCTTTCCTGCAATTACTGGTGTAATAATCTCAGAGGACCAAAGCTATACTAGCATTGTGACAAACATGATCATTTAAGCTATATTTGCATGCAGGGATAATTAGAAAATATGCGCTGATTAGCCTCAAATAACCATGTCTCATGTACAGCCCCACAATAAGGAAGACTCATTAGGTAACATGACTAATTGGCATTAAAATGATTTAGACATGTAGCAGCACGAGGGTGCACCATGACGCTCTGTATTAATAGTTAGCGCTAAACCTAAAACACCAGCAGCAGAAACTGAAGAGGAGAAACCAGCAGACCTGGAGGCGTACTGGATGTGGCAATGTCAGCTGCGCTCTGTGTCTACGATCACCAAATCTGGAATGACAGACAAGTAGGTATAACAAAGCACAAAGCAAACACATCTCCCTTGAATATCATCATGCATTAGCCGAAATAGCTATGCTAGGAGGGTAACATATATGGAAACGCTCTCAGAGGCCGTATCAGTTCTGCTCTCATTCAGATAAAACTAAAAAGGCGTTTTGAAATTGAAGTCCACCGATCAAGGCGTTTTTGAGGCAATTCCTTAAATGAGAAGTAGATTAGAGACCACATGGAGATTAAGCTCATTGGAACTAGAAGAACCATCTGGGCATTCATAGGACCCTGGGTTTAATTAATCTCGTTGTGGGGGGAGGGTAATAAGCACTCTTACCCAAATCAGCATTTTAGCACGAGAGAGAGAGTGAGAGAGATAGGAGGGAAGAAGAAACCAGCGGTGGCTGTTGTGAAGACAGCAGCAAGGTTGAAATAGAGCATATTGCCTACAGGGAAATTAGCACTGTGTGCGCCATGATGAATGCCCCATTGTATCTTCTGAGTGCATGGGGGGAAAAAAAGAAAGAAAAATGTCTGGCTGAAATTATGAAGTGCTCCCCTTTTTATCATCCTCGTGCCCTTGTCCAGGAGTTTTCCCTGGAAACAGGAAGCAGGGAAGTGTTTTAATGAATGTTGTCGAGCTGGTCATTATCAGTAGGGTTCTAGTGAAGACACTGTGCTGGAATCAGGAACCAACATTTCCTATTGCTCATCATTATAAATTAATGAGCAAAGCTTCTCTTGATGCTATATGTAAGACTGCATTGAACCAGCACTGCCTGTGGTCTATTTACAGCTCCAATTTCTTCGACATCATTTTGGAAAAATATGAAAAATTCTAAATAAATTGTGCAACATCGCAAACATATGTATTACACATTTACAACCATACTTCTGCCTTCTAAAATAAGGTTGGTCTTCTTGAGGAACTAGCTACATAACAGCTTTCATTTAGTCATGTGTCACCAGATCGAAGAGTCACATTTTGGTGATAAATGCTTTCCTCAGTGCTTTAGCACATGTGATTGTAATCAGACACTGTATATTTTGCATGACAGAGAGACATTTTGAGTATGTTTATGTGTGTTTGTTAAAATCACTATGTTTGTTATTTAAAATGTAAAACTCTGCCAGTTTAATATGCAAAAACAACTATAACTATGTCATTTGTAGGATGATTCCATTGGAAAGTGTAAATAATGTTACTCTTTTGTTTTTCTGATGGCTCACAATCTGTCTGACAACAGCAACTTTGGCTCAACCAATGGTGTGAGTTTGGGGCGGGACTAGTTTGTCCAGCCAATAGAAGACAAAGAAAGTGTTCAGGAAACCTGTTTAAAAAGTGTCATTATTTCCGCAACTCCATTTCAACATTTATGAAATTAGCAATAAATGGTTTTAACAGGAATTTAGCACATGCGATTGTAGTCAAACACAGTACATTATGCATGACAGAGAAACATTTTCAGTATGTTGTGTGTTTGTGTGTTAATATTACAATAAGTCAATATGTTTAATTAAAAGTCATTTTTAAATGTTAAAATACTGCTCTGCCAATTTAGTATGCAAAAACAGCTGCAAGTATGAAGATTCCCCTTTGACCATCACAATCTGTCTGACAAGAACAACTTTGGCTCAACCAATGGCGCGAGATTGGGGCGGGACTATCTGTTTATTCTACCAATTGAAGAAGTGTTTAGGAAACCTGTTTGAATAGTGTCATTGCTTTTGCAACTCCCTTTTATGAAATGTTCAGATTGTAAATATCATGTTACTTTGTGAGCATTTTTGTTTAATTAAATGAAATATTTCCAAATGTTTGTCATTTTCTGACAATATGACTGCTTGTTTTGCTAGAAATGGTTTAATATAGTGTACAATACTGAGTTTGTGTGTGTGTGTTTGTGCATGTCCAGATCATTCCCACAGTGCTTCCCAAAGCAAGCCAGGGCTTGTTAAATAATTTAACCCCCAGAGTCAGGCATTGGAACAGCTTGAGTGAGTTTTGGAGGGAACTGTGCTAAAGCCTGCATGGTGGTCCCCATCTGTGGCTGTGGAGGGTCCCCAGACGACCTGTCGCTTAAGATTGTCCAGAAACAGACTCTCTTCAGATAATTGGGCTTATGCTGCTTCAACATTTAATTACGACCACAAGGATCTAATAATGAATACACCTAATCCAATGCAAAATGGTGGGATTTGACAAAGATTAAGAAGATTATTCAACAAAAGACCCGTTCCTTCAGCAACATGACTGTATAATATCTGCACAAATCTGGATTATTATCAAATGAGCAGCGTGTTGTTTAAAACAAGAGCACAGGAAGGGAAGTAGCACATAAAAGTGTCAAATTAATCTTTTCATCTCTTGACAACACTAAATAGTGTCTTTACAAGATCATATTTTGGGAACACAAAAACATACAAATAAAAACATCTATATAACTATACAAATATATATATATATATATATCAACTCAAAAATATGAACTGAGGACTTATATTATTCGACAAACCTTTAAAATATGTTTATAAATGTAGCAAGCTAATGTAACTAGCCACTTATTCTAAATACATTTAGAAAGAAAATATGACGCACCTTAAATGTAGCAAGCTAATGTAACAAGCTACTTATTCTAAATAGATATATTTAGAAAAAAATCTGAAGTACTTTAAATGTAGCAAGCTAATGTAGCTAGCTACTTACACTAAAGGATAGTGCAGCTTTGCTAATAGCATTTTTTGAGTAGCTTTTCCAACACTGAATATTTGTTATCAGTGACTGAAATGTAGTAGTGTAGCAGTTCTACTTGTAAAGCCCATGAATCTTGCAGTGAGCCAAATAAGGTAGAGGTCAAGACAGAGCAATGCTAACAGCTTTTTCAGACTGTAGGAATGTCCAGGTCATTTCAAGACTTCCTCCTTTGCACAAAAATGTGGAGCAAATTCCGTCCTGGAGTTCCACTGAAGCTAATCTGCCCTCTGAAGGAGACGGCAGTCTGCCACAGCTGTTTACACAAACATATGAAACCCATCACAGGGACATGTAGGGAGTGAAAACAGAGCTACACAACATTTACATAAAGTCAGAGACTTGCAAGACTTCAGAGGTTGAAAGAGTTAATGTGGAATGTCATAAATCATTATGCATTAATGCTTTGCATTATGAGCCATCAGCGCTCATTTTTAGCCACACATGTCCATTGACCGTCATGCAGTGTTCGTCATCTTCACTCCCTCCCACCTTGATGGCAAAAACAGATAATGCTTGGGTATTTTTTTCTGCAGAGCATAATAAGAAATGATGTCTTGTCTTCTTAAGGAAGTGAGTGTTTGCTCGGGGACTTGTATTTTGCATCATAAGTAACACAAAATGAGCCTTTCTTTCTGAATAAAAGGATTTTTTTTTTAATTAAAACATTTACCACTTTTAAGACATGCAGTGCCAGGTGTTTCCTCAACTACAGAAGCGTTTTTGTCCCTGGTGATTTAAATCAAAATTAACATATTTAAATTTTTGTTATATTAAGGTCACATTAAAACAGTTTTTTTTTTTTTTTTTTTTTATAATTTGTGCTACTTTTGAATAGGATTTTATCTTTTTTTTTTGTCCTAGACACAGACTTTCAATCTGAACTATAATCCAAAGAAACCATTAAGTAAACATTTAGATAATTACTGTGTAAATATATATATAATATATATATATATATATATATATATATATATATTTACAAAAGTCCTTCCTTTGTGATGTCAACAATTTTGCTAAAAAGGTAAAAGTTAATAAAAAAACACTAATAAAATTAATAAAGTGGTAACATTTTACAATAAGGTTCATTGGTTAACATTAGTTAACTACATTAGTTAACAAGACCTAATAATGAACTGCACTTATACAGCATTAATCTTTGTTAATGTTAATTTCAACATTTACTAATACATTACTAAAATCTTGTTAACATTAGTTAATGCACAGTGAACTAACATGAACAAACAATGAACAACTGTATTTTCATTAACTAACGTTAACGAAGATTAGTAAATACAGTAACAAATGTATTGCTCATGGTTAGTTCATGATAGTTAATACATTAACTAATGTTTAACTAATGAACCTTATTGTAAAGTGTTACCAATAAAGTTCTATCAAAAGTTAGCATACTTGATTCATTGTTATTCACCAACCCCTAGCTAACAAAAATGTTTTAAGAACATTTTGCTAACGTTCTTATGTTATGAAAGTGTTATTTGTCCAGTTTTTTAAATGTCCGTTTTTTTTTTGTTTGTTTGTTTTTTTGTATTCATATTTTTTTATTATTATTATGTGAACGTTAAGGAAACCTTCCATTTTGCAAAATGGTAATGTTACTTATGAATGTTCTCTGAATATAAGGAGACTTATTTCTTAGCACAAAAGAGGACAGTGGTACAAGGGGGTTACCAAATCATTGTTTTAAGTGTGAAAATATAGCAAAAGTAACACAGAAATTCAAAAACAATGGACTTGTGACAAGGCCCCTGAAATAATCAGGCCATCATTTTAAGCTTTCATTTAGTGATGAGGGATTTTTTTGCTAGAAATGACATGCATGGTTGTTGTTCTCACTGGAACTACCAACTGTAGCCAAAGCACAATAAAGTCATGCAGTTAGCCATTTCCGAAGCCCATATTTACAAAATATATATTCTGGGAATGAATACTCTGGTCTCATGAGACCAAATCAGTCATTTTGGATCTAACAGCATCCAAAATGTTATGGTGTTGCTAGAGGAGGAGTACAGTGAGAAGTGCCTGGTTCCCACAATAAAGTTCAGTGGTAGTAAAGCTCTTATATAGGGATGTATGAGTGCTGAAGGTGTGAGGGAGTTGTGCTTTATCAATGCTGTCATGAATTCCCACACCACTGTGTAATTTAATACACAAACTTGAAACAGAAGATGTTACCCTTTCCTCATTCCCTGCATTGTTGGGCATTTTTTCAACATGACAATGAGGATATGCATTCTCCCAAGGTGAAAAACATGTATTGCACTCAATCTTAACAGTCTTGAGCACCTGTGGGGGATACTGTAGAGACAAGTTGAGCAACACTTCCCATTAAAGATCAGGGCATTTAAGGAGCTCATCATCCAAGAGTTAAACAGGACAGATGTGACAATTTGTCATGAACTTGTACACTCCGTGCCAAGAAGGGTCAGAGCAGTATATTCAAAATTATGGAGGGCATACTAAGTACTAGAATATTATACATTTGTTGAATTAAATCTAGGGTGTACTCATTTCTGCAATCCTTAATTTAAACAAAATTGGCTAATTTACTTATTTAGGTCTGTTTACTAATTAGGTCCTCATTTGTTTCTATACTTACAAATTAGGTTCACCTGTGTCTAGTATGGTTTCCTTTGTTCTTACCTTGTATATATAGCCCTGTGTTTTCAGTTCAATTGTCGGTTCTCATCTTTGGTTATAGTGTGTATGCTTTTTTATTCTCATACGATTCTCCCAAGTATTCTCCTTGCTCATTAAAGAATATTTGTCTTTATTACCCGAGTCATGCATTTTGGAAAGACCACACTACAGATCGTGACAATTATATCAATATATTTATTATATTAATGATAAAACATTATATTTTATAATGAAATATATTATTATAATAATTGTGTCAGACATCTGAAAAAAAAAAAGTAAATTCCACAATTCTATCACAGAATGCTGTTAAACATCAAAACGATCATGATGTTTTAGAAACAAAATGAAAAAAAGGCCAAAAATGCATGTATTTGCACATTGCTAGTGGACAAATGAAATGAACTAGTGAGAGTGTGAAAGGTGTGAAGAGCTTTAGAGCGTTAAAACTGCCCATAGTTGAAGAAACATCTTCCACTGAATACATTACACCATTCCCTGATATATGAGGGTGTATTTTCTATCCCAATTACACTAAGACAATAAAGCACAATAATATCGCGGGCTTATAGAGAAGAGTGGCTTGTTCTTATAGGCAGACAAGGTCAATGCAGAGACTGACCTCTGCTAAGTCAATCAAATGGCTCTACGGCTGACAGATGAATGGATTAGCGCAGCTGACCCACTACGGCTGGCCACTCGCGGCAGTAAACAGCTCCATCCTCCTCAGAGCGAATATCTGTAACCTCCCGTACGACACTGAACAGATGAGCCTCGCTGAATGACACCGGGCTGCTTCACGACAGGATTCATAAGCAGCACACCTGATTATTTATAGACGGATACAGCAAAAACTCATTCTGACCGACCTGGGAACAAAAACCCAATTGAGCCTTTTCATAAAAGGCTCAGAACAGAAACATTTACCTTTTACGATAACATGGTATATATTAAGGTAAATAAATGTGATTCTGGTCAAAAACAGAGTCAGATTTTCATGAATAAATAATCAGTCCTCAAACACAACTACGATAAATTTTTAAATCTGCCACCTGTAGGCTTTATGAGATCATGAATTTATTATTAGACAAGATAAAGGGGTGCCAAGAACTGTTTAAATCTGTGTCTAAACAATCAGTGGATTACAGTTTCCTTTATTTACAGCTGCATTACAAGTGCACAGACGGGACAAGTCCCAGCTGAGCGCTACCTGGGTACCTGACGTCCATATTTCTCATGATCAAGCCTCTCTAAAGGTTTAAGACTAGCTATTTTTGACATCTCGCTATTCTTAGCGCTGCAGTCTCTTCCTGTCCTGCTGTTCAAATGGTGTTTAATAATTTAGCGAAACGAGAACTGCTGTTTATCAGTTGACCACAGGGCCTACTGTAAGTGCACTACAAAACACTGCAGAGAGCGAGAGCTGGAGGTGAAGAGATCTGTATAACGGCACACTTCCTGTCTATTTGACCTCAATGACAGCATCTTTGATGTGTGAAATAGACACAGTCAAGCACTATGGAAATAGCCTAATGCGGAAGCCCAGCTGAGTACACCCACACAGCCCATCTGTAGTGGAGGTGATACACGCACAGAAACACAGCACTGAGCTTCCTCAATAGCATTTACTAGGTCACCAAACACACACACCCACACACAGTTAAGCAAGCATGTATCTATATACACTATAGCATTCAAAAGTTTGAGGTCAGCACGATTTTCTTTTTATTAAATGAAATTAATACTTTTATTCATCAAGGACACATTACTGTAAAATGATCACAAGTGACAGTAAAGTCATTTATAATCTATTTTAAATAAATGCTGTTCTTTTTAACTTTCTATCCATCAAAGAATCCTGATATTAAGCAGCACAACTGTTTTCAACATTGATTAATGTTTCAGCAAATAAGCGTATTAGAATGATTTCTGAAGGATCATGTGACACTGAAGACTGGAGTAATGATGCTGAACATTCAGCTTTGTCATCACAGGAATAATGACATTTTAAAATATAATGAAATATAACAGTTCTTTTAAACTGTAGTAATATTGAATATATAGTATGAACGGTAGTGTATATGCTCATCCTCAACCAAATGCTTATCTTTCCAGTAATACAAGGCCATCTTAGTTTATTAAGAATGTCTAGTCACTAGTATGATGCATATATATGATTATATTCACTATGCCCCGACTTAAATCGTACCTTAGTTAACATCATTTCACTGTAGTGTTGAGAGTAACTAAAGAACTATGGGCTTTACTTTACTTCATGTTATCACTTGCATTCATATGAGGCTTTTTCTGTAGAGCTGCTTATAGCTAAATTGAACTTGTTTCATAATTGATAAGCTTTGCAACATTGGCACAGTTAGAACTGAATTGAGCTGTATAACAACACTCATATCTTCTGTAGAGCTTCTTTACAGCTGAAGTTGAATTTATTTCATAATTGATGAATTTCACAACATTAATTTTCTGTTAATTGATGTAAATCTGCTTTGAATCAATCTGTATTGTATAAAGCGCAATATACATAAATAAATGTAACATGACTTTTCCACAGTTTTAATCACATTACTATGTAGTGTAAAGTCCAGATACGTAGCAGATAATAATTCTTTGCAATTTCACAATTCATAGCCACTTTAGATTTATATAAAATCATTTTTACCACTTTATTGGCACATTTTATTGAAAAAACATGTCTTTTCATGTTCTATAAAGCTTGTCTAAGTTACAATAATAATCAAGGTAGGTGGAGCTTAGCGGATCGTCAATTCCGATTGTTGTTTCTGGTTAATGTTGCCTGTAACTGCTGGCCTGTGATCAGTTTCCCCATCCAAACCCAAACCATAATTACTGTACGAGTGGCAAAGGCAAATTTGAGTCTAGACCAGTGACTGCAGGCAACTACAGCTTCATACATACAATTTACTGAAATTACAACCATATCCACATTTAAATCAATAACTCAAACCACCCTCTACAAGCAATATGCAACTAGCACTGAGAAGACTGTGGTGAATCCATAAGATTATGGTATTTCATTCAAAAGTTTGGGGTTGTAAAGATTGAATTTTTTTTAATAAGTCTCTTATGATTATTGCATTTAATTGGTCAAAATACAGTAAAACAGGAATATTGTGAAATATTATTACTATCTAAAAATAACTGCTTTCTATTTTAATATATTTTAAAAAGTAATTTATTTCTATGATGGCAAAGCTGAATTTACTCCAGTTTTCAGTGTTACATGATCCTTCAGAAATTATTCTTATATGCTAAATTATTATCAATGTTGAAAACAGTTGTGCCGCTAAATATTTTTGTGGAAACCGTGATACATTTTTTTTCAGGATTCTTTAATGAATAGAAAGTTCAAAAGAACAGCATTTCATTAAAATAGAAATCTTTTGTAACATTATAAATGTCTTGCTTCACTTTTGATCAATTCAATGCATCCTTACTAAATGAAATAATCAATGATCCAAATCATGCTGCTAAATATATGCTCTTGAGTCACTTAAATAATAATCAATATGATGCAAGTACTGCTGATAGTAGCCTAAATCAATAACAATAACAGCAAATAATTAATGTGGAGTGTTTTGCTGAATTAAGTACAGTAGCGTAACTTAAAGACCTATTGTATGGCAGATGACAAATTTACTCCAAATGTGTTTTTTATAGAAAACTCTCTATCTGAAGAATAGAGGCTCACATCACTCAGTTTTAACTCTGTTAACTAGCTATGTGTCACTAGAACATGAAAGGGCTACAGGCTCTCCATCACAAGCCCCATAATGTGTTTTCATTTATGTATGTGCGTGCATGTGTGCCAAACAAGCATTCCAGAGACTTGATGTGACAATGTGTCTTGATGTGTAAATTACCACCACTTGTGTGAGAACCCAATCTCTGATCACTTCCTTTACATACTAAATGTGTTCCTATAGCGACCGGATGACTGGCACAATGAGCCCAGTGGGTGGACTACTACAATAGGTCCTCTGTTTTTCATGAGAGAGCGCAAATATGTGAAGTCATAAGCGGACAAAAGAAAAACTAATACATCAGATTACTCAATATTCACTTTGTAAACTACAGCAGTCAGGTAAAAATATATAATTTTCCTAAGCATTTTTGTCTTGACTTCTATGTCACATAACATCAACATTGACCCTATTCTCTTTTTTCTTTTTTTTTTTTTCTTTTTTTTTTTGTCTATGTAATCTTTTAATGAAATGCAATAATCTGCTCTGCATCTGAAACGACTTTGCTGTTTGACTGACTAAAAAGCAAAATCCATCATTTTAAATGCTACAAGTGAATTTAGGAATCTCAACATTGTAATGTATAGTATGAAAAATTTATATTCATTTTTAAATTTCCTAAAAATTACATTTAACAATGTTATTAAATAATGTTTTTAAAGATTCGTCAGCATTAAATGATAGAAAGGGTCATCTAAATTGTAAAAATACAGGAAATGAGCATGAAAGAGTAAATAATATTAGCTGATACAATACATTTAAAAAACAACTCTAATATCTATATACCGTGCATCCCTAACATCACATTACTGAAGAAAAATGGGTTGATTTTAAAATTTTGAATATTTAACTGATTAATTTGCTTAAGTCTTTGCAATTTTTAAAACATATATATTAATCAATAAATAAACTAAATAAAAAAAGTTTGTCAAGACAAACTTTGGTGTTGGCTTGAGAAAGCCTGACCAGAACATTTGAAGTAGTTTGGATGGATGGATGGATGGATGGATGGATGGATGGATGGATAAATGGGTGGATGGATGGATGCATGGATGAATGGGTGGATGGTGGGTGGATGGTGGGTGGATGGACGGATGGATGGATGGATGGATGGATGGGTGGGTTGGTGGATGGATGGATGGATGGATGGATGGATGGGTGGGTGGGTGGGTTGGTGGGTGGATGGGTTGTTTGGTGGGTGGATGGATGGGTAGATGGATGGATGGATGGGTGGTTGTGGTCTCAAAAATTGTAGTCTCATAATAAATAAATATTCTTTTATCACCATGCATTGTGAACTCCACCTGTTTCCCAGGCCATATCGCAACTCTACAGTCCCGTGGAGATGTCTGGTGTCTCTCCAATAAAAGTGACCTCTTGACCTAGCCTCTGTGTTTAACGGGTGGGACAGAACAGTGGCGAGGGGTGGGGGAAGTGTGTAGCACCATTGTGTCAACCAGCAATCAGCTCTCTGCAGGCCTTTCACAGCCTGTGTGTAACACACCAGCTCCGGCATTTACCCCACTAAAGACTCATCATTAAACCGTCAGTACCGACAACACTAACAACACATTTACACAGGTGTCAACCAATCTACAAAACCTACAGTGGCTGCTTTTACTGCGCAGAAACATATCTTGAGATAGCTCTAGCCGCTGATTAATGCATTATACAGTGTGATACTGCTAATAACGCCATTCTTCATTAGGACCAGAGTATTTTGTTTATGTTATGATTGTGCTAATTAATGGTGTTTTGACTGACAGCTGATACCAATTACAGTGTCTGCACTTCTATGCGTTGTTGCAGGCCATATCATGAAATATTCATGCAGCATCGACACGCGCCAAGCGCAGCACATGCAGCCGTCCACGTTTTATGCACCACGACCATATTTTCCATAAATGCAAATGGTCTGTAATTGTTTTCATGAGAAAGGAGATACTACGATCTACAGATGGGGGCATTCATGCAGTACTGTCTCAATGGCAACATTTGGTTAATGGTGCACAAATATCATCCTCGCAAAGGGAAAGCGAGAGAAAGAGGCTGATTTAAGACTGTAATAAATGCTGGAGTATCTGCCGCAATTAACAACTCTTTTACACAGCGAGGGTTTTTTTTTTTTTTTTGAGAATTGCTTCTCAGCACAGGGAGATATAATAAACTGTGATGAGCCCCCAGGCATTCTCCTGCGCTGCCGCCATGTGATCTGAACTGACTTGGAGTCGGGTTACCTCACATTAACGGCTGACTCCAAACCAGTGCAGAAAGCACACATGCGGCAAAATGAGCATGTAGCATGTATCTTGTTACTGTGTCTGTAACAATTGTATGATGTACACAACCGTTGAAAAGTTTGGTGCAGTAAGATTTTTGGTAACACTTTAATTTAAGGTGACGTAGTTACATGTTGCTACATGTACTTACTATAGTAATAACAGTAAATTATGCATAATAACAAGTAACTAACCCTAAACCAAACCCTAACCCTAACCGTAACTCATAGTAAGTATACATGTAGTTAATTAATATTACTCAGTACTTATCTAAGTAAGTACAATGTAATTACACCTTAAAATAAAGTGTAACAAAAAAATTTATTAAATAAATCAATACTTTTATTCAGCAATGATGCATTAAATTGATTCAAAGTGACATTAAATACATTTAATATTTCGGTAACACTGTAGTTTAGGGTCCAGTTCTCACTTTTAACTATAGTTGCTTATTAGCATGCATATTACCAGGATATTAGCTGTTTAACTTATAAAGCACATATTAATGCCTTATTCTGCATGACCATATTCTACATCCCTTAATCCTACCCAATACCTAAACTTAAATGCTACAACAACTACCTTACTAACTATTAATACGCAGTAATTAGAAGTTTATTGAGGCAAAAGTCGTAGTTAATAGTGGGAATTTGACCATAATCTAAAGTGTGACCAAGATTTCTATTTCAAATAAATGTTGTTCTTTTAAACTTGATATTTATCAAAGAATCTTGAAAAATGTACTAAAAAATTACTAAGCAGCTATTTTCAACATTTATGATAATAAGAAATGTATCTTGAGCAGCAAATTAGCATATTAGAATGATTTCTGAAGGATCATGTGACACTGAAGACTGGAGTAATAATGCTGAAAATTCAGCTTTGCATCACAGGGATCAATTACATTTTAAAATATATTAAACTAGAAAACAGTTATTTTAAATCCTAATACTATTTCACAATATTACTGTTGTTTTTTCATTTTTTTTAAATCAAATAAAGGCAGACTTGGTGAGCATAAGAGACATACAGTAATAGACATTTAAAAAAATCTAACCAACCCCAAACTTTTGAACTATTTCTAAAAGATTCCTATAAAAGTAATTACAAACCAAACCATAATGTACATTTTTAATAATTCTTAAATAATTAAAATAAAACACTTTTTTATGATACACGTGTGATATGTGAACCAGTAATGACGTGAAAGGTAGGATAAAGCCTTGATTTCTTATAAATTGATACCCTTGTTACAATTTATTTGGATTTTTCTCATAAATGTAGCTAGATATTAAAAACCGGAAAGTATAAAATGTAATAATTTATAAACTAGCAATAAACTAGCACAGGGCACTTATTTCATCTGCCACTGAAAAAAAGTTATAATGCAATATGTATACTTAAATATGTTACTAAAAGTAAGTACTAATGTTTAAAAGTAATTTGTAAGTACTTTAGGGGGTTAAAGCCTTAATTAGTTGAGTCCGACCACCCTTAACTCTCTTAAATGGTGCAATTTAATGGGCTTTTCTTATCAATGTAACCACATTCTATTAATTGAAAGGGACAAAATCTAATGATTTAAGAATCATCCATTGGAAAAACACCAATCAGTCACTGGGTTTCCATCCAAACGTGAGGCAAATCTGTTCAAAGTTCGCAAACAAAGAAAAAAAAAAAGCGAATTAGGTGCGTTTCCATCAAGTTGTTTGAGCAGATGACGGTGGTATTGGTAACCTACACTGTAAACCCTAACGCTCAAAATAATTAATTGGTTTGAGTAGGGAAAACTCAAATTAAACAAATTAGTTCAATCAAATTAACTTTTATGAGTATTTAGAACTTTCTTTTTTCTTTTGAGTTCACAAAACTGACACATTTTAAGTAATCTGAATTGTTTTATTGTTTTGAGTTTTATGAACTTTATGAACTTTTTTTAATTTAGACAAACTTAGTTAGGGCTTAGTTTGAGAACAGGTATTTGATAAACTGATTACCTCAATTTTTTTGAGTTTTGCTTATTCAGGTTTACAGTGTAGTAACCAACAGTATATAAAACACCATCAGTGGAAACAGCCAATTAGTCACGTGGGTTTAATGTTCGCCATGTTAGAATTTATTCGGCAAATGCGTTTCCATCTCCCCTTATTCGCATTAACTCTTTTTCGCACAAGTCAAAAACCACCTTAAAGGGATAGTTCACCCAAAAATTAAAATTCTATCATCATTTACTAACCCTCAGGTTGTTCCAAACCTGTATAAATTTCTTTGTTCTGTTGAACACAAAGGAATATATTTTCAAGAATGTGGGAAACTGAACAATTCTGGGGCACCATTGACTTCCATAGTATTTTTTTTCCCTACTATGGAAGTCATTGGTGCCCCAAAGCGGCCTGGTTACAAACTTCCTTCAAAATATCTTCCTTCGTGTTCAGTAGAACAAAGAAATGTATACAGGTTTGGAACAACTTGAGGGCGAGTGAATGATGACAGAATTTTCATTTTTGGGTGAACTATCCCTTTAAGCGAGCGTAAAAACTTTTTTGCGAATTAAGGGATTTTTTTCCGAAATTGATGGAAACAGATTTTGAATCAGTAGAGCAGCATTCTTACTGTGAAAAGATCACTTGTGATAAATCTGTAAGAAAAAAGTTAATGCAAGTGGGCAGGTGGTCTCATTCCTGTTTATGACCTCATAGGTCAGTGTCCAGCTGCTTGAGTTTCATCTGTTTGACCTATGAGGAGTGACACTCTTTTGAGACATGGTACATTTTGAAAAGTGCACTTATATAAACACTAGTTATGGCAATGCACAGTGTGTGACAAATGATCACTAGAGACAATAGTAACATTAATAAAACATAATTAATGTACAGCGACAAGAACATCTCATCACAAAGGGTATGTTGGAAAGCAGAGTGAACACATAAGGACAAAAACACATAATTGCTCACACATACACACACTCATTGTACCTGTACGCATTAAGTGGACACCTGGGAGAGTTCAGACAACACCTGTTCAACTCCTCGAATCATGGCCGTGCTCTCTTTATACCCAGGTGGCCACAAAGAGACACAGACACCCATGTGGGGAGTGTCCTATAAATAACAACATGTCCCTCTCACTAGTTATTCAAGTCGGATTTCAAGGAAGGGGTTCTGGTGAAAGATGAAGTCATTCATAGAGAGCACGATACTGGGTGTTAACTACAGTAATTGCAGTTAAAAATGCAATTAGGCTGAGAAGAGTATGTATTTATGTGCATTTGTTTCTAAGTAAACAACTCCCCTAACCAGTTATGTAATGAGAACTGATGAGGCAAAGTTCGACTAACTGCCTGAGTCAGCAAACACGTCTGAAAAGGACCCTGGAACACATTAATCGTGTATGGTTTTCAACTCTCTCAACTAATAATGTATCACATTTTCAGTAATATCTATAATTAAATGAACTTTTTTCATGAAGTTCATGAATTTACAGCTGCCATTATTGAAAATTTAAAGCCTAATACATTATTTATGAACCATTTAACTGATACTGATTATGTTATATGATAGAGAATGAATATATAAGAATGAATGAAAGAATATTTGCCGATTTCCTACATAACTATGCTAGTTTCTTAGCAGACTTTAAAGGGTTAGTTCACCCAAAAATGAAAATTCTGTCATTAATTACTCACCCTCATGTTGCTCCAAACCCGTAAGAACACTAATTAAGATATTTTTGATGAAGTCCGTGAGCTATCTGGCCTCCGACTACAGTGACTACAGTGGTTCACCCTTAATGTTATGAAGCGACGAGAATACTTTTTGTGCACAAAAAACAAACTGCGTAGGAGACTGACATGGAAGAGAATAAATTGTTGAATAAAGTCATTATTTTTGTTTGTTTTTTGCACACAAAAAGTATTCTCGTCGCTTCATAACATTAGGTTAAACGACTGTAGTCACATGGACTATTTTTACGATGTCTTTACTACCTTTCTGGGCCTTGAAAGTGGTTGTTGTGTTGCAGTCTATCGGAGGCCAGAGAGCTCATGGATTTCATCAAAAATATCTTAATTTGTGTTTTGAAGATGAACAGTAATTAATGAAAGAGTTTTCATTTTTGGGTGAACTAACCCTTTAAAGTTCTATACAGAATCCCACTTTTTCTAAGAGTGTAGTTTTCAACTCAGAGACCGTTCCCTCTCTCATGCAGTATGCACACATGGACTCGTATAACACAAAATCATATATACACACTCTTCATTTGAATGTGACATTACCACAGTCATTAACTGGAGCTGACAGCTGTGTGTACTCTGACTTGTGTGGCTCTCAGTGCAGAGAGATCTTTGACCTTAAACACACGTCACACTTTATGCCACTCTAATGCTCATATACACACAGGCACCCTGTATATGACCCCACTTACAACACTGTTGTCCACTTAACCCACTGAACTGTTTTAAAGTACCAGAGAGAGTGACATGGCATGATCTGGGCCCACACTCCAATCTATTCTTGGCTACACTAACATTTTTATAGTGTATACTTTTTATACTCTACTTTTAAGCTCCACAGCTCAAGAAAAATAATGTGCTGATGTCAAGGCTCAAATAAATGGAGCTTTTATGGAGCTTTTATGAGGTGTATGTATGTACTGTATCAAAATAAATTACAACTAATAATTTATTAGGTACAACATTTTCAATGATAGCTATAATTAATTTTTAAATTAGCTTTTTTTTTAAACATTTATCAATTTACAGCTGTTATTATTGAAAATTTAAAGCCTAACAAATTATTTATGAACCATTTAACTGATACTTTAAAGAATATATGTTAGAGAATGAATATATACAAATAAATTAAAGAATATATGCTGATTTCCAATACATAACTACGCTATATCTTAGCAGACCACTTTAAGCTTATCTAATAAAAAAAAAAATTAAACAAATAAAAGAATTTTAGGGCTTATTTTGCAATAATAACAAAATTATTGTACATTGTCCATTGCTTAACTATAAAGAAATATATTCTGTTATAAAGAAATTTCTGCTGTATACTCTGGGCTGAAAACTAAAGCCCAAAGTATACTTCACTTTTTACGTGTATGGGTCAGGGTCAGCTTACAGTGCGCGTGACGCTAATTTCATCATCAGAATAGTATGCGTATACTGAACGCGCACCGTCAAATTTTTGTAACTGTGCATACTTTGTACATGCGCATTTAATTTTTTTTGCAGTAATTACTTTATCCACAAGGTGGCAAACGTGCCCTGGGGGCGACGATTCTCAAGGTAGTCGAAGAAAAACTGCATAAACAGAACAGACCGGTGTCGTGACAAATCAAGTCCTCCCTCGAAATCGGGTCTCCCCAAACTGTCAGTTAATGATTATCCTAAGTATATACGAATTATATTAATTTAAAATGTGCATAGCTTACTATATAATGCGTACAAAAACACACACACATGCTAATTGCTTATCTGTATGCTATGCTATAGGCTAACTAATACAGACATAAATGGTCATTATAACATAATTGAAACAGCATTTAACATAACATGATTTTGTAGGAATTGTAATCAGGTGCTAAAGAGTGTACCTATTAAAAGCAATTTGAACCAATGGGATCGCTTGTAGCAATTTGTCACTACACAGGAATGCGTGCAAGCTACAGCATCAATGAAGGCCTACACAGATGAGAGATTGTGTGAAGAGGTTAGAAAGTACCCTCATTTGTACAACTCTAGCATGAAACTTAAAACAAAAACTAATAAAAATGACATGCAAATACAATTACTACAAATTAAACTCAGATTAAAATGAAAACTGAAAAACAATACTCAATTAAAGCTGCAAGCAGCGATGAAAGGGCCCTCGCACCGGGGGCCACCACCACCCGGTGGCCTTAGGAAAACAGTGAATAGTGGGTGACATGCACATAAGCGAGTAAATACAGGAGAAATATGGCCAAGTCATTTCGACGTGCCACACTTCCTGCTGCCAACAGGTGGCGCTTTGACTATTACTAAAAATTGCCACGTAGATGTCTCCAGGCCAGGACTATTATCAAACATGTTAAGTTTGGGGCAGATCGGACATTGTATGCCTGAGTTACAACAACTTCCTGTTTCACGGCGGAACATCGAAATTTGTCAGGCCGCCACGGACACGCCCTTCAACGAAAACTCAAGATCTTCGCAATTTAACGTCGCAAAGGCCTATAGATTAGACTGACTAAATGTGATGTTTATCTGATTAAAGCTGTAGGAGGAGTTCGTTAAAATACAATGTCTGGAAATGGCAACAACTGCAAAATCTCACACTTCCTGTTGGGTTTACAGATTTAGCACCCAGGGACTTTTTTGTAGGTATTGGGCTGTTACATGTGTCTACCGAATTTCATACCTGTACGTGGAATGTAGCACGAAGGGCGCTTAATTGAAATTTTGTAGGTGGCGCTACCGAGCCATTTTGCCACACCTAATTCTGAAATTCAGACGTAAATTTTCACCACTTCTGACGTGTGTACAAAGTTTCATGAGTTTTCGAGCATGTTTAGGCCCTAAAAAATGCGATTCATTTCGGAGAAGAAGAAGAATTGACTGAGCAATTACAAAAGGGTCCTCACACCATCGGTGCTCGGGCCCTAAATACATAGCATAGTATACTATATACTATAGTATAGTATACTATATACTATAGTATAGTATAGTATACACTATAGTATAGTATATATACACAATACTCACACTGCTATAAACTATATTTGTATACTGCAAAAACTCATATACTCTTTAAACTAACAACACACTTTCATGGTGCACTGGTAGCCTAAATTAGCATAAATATGCCAAACCCACAAATAATCTTCTGTTATTGCTCCAAAACAACCTCATCACCATCAAACACTCCCACCAAACATCTCAGTTGCTATGACATCACCTTAAACAAAAACAACTCCACGATTCCAGTCCAGTCTATATTATGTGGAAAAAATGGACAATCTATTATTCCCACTGCTAAGCTCAGGATGACTCAGTATCTTTTACGCCAACTTTTACAGAACCGATTGATAATTGATGAATGGCACTATTCACAGAGCCCACTCTTATGACATCAGTGCAGGTGAATAAAGGGGGCGGAGCCTGCACGCTGGCTGGGTGATCATGTAACAGCTGAGTCATTCTCCAGGAGCGTGTTGTGAGTGAACGCTGCACACAATGCTGAGGTGGGTGTACAGATGACTCACTGCGAGCAGGAGATGAGTGACACATGAAAGACAGTTTAACTTCACCACTGAGTTACAGTAAAAAACGCTGAGTTCATATACATTAACACAAATCGACATGAAGTATTAAGCGCAGATAGTTATGAGAGAATGAAGTCTGAAAAGAAAGGCTGTAAAATCTTAATGCCTGGACTATAATATCATAAAACAGAGGGATTAATGTTTTCCAGCAATACACAGCCTCTTAAATCAGTTTAGGTCAGTGTGGTCTAATGAAGGGTAATAATCTGAGAGTGGCTGCCCAGAGGCTGTAGATGAAACACCTCTGTATAGTGATTTCCCATCAGTCTACTGTAAAACTGGGAGGAGTTTCAGGCATTTCAGTTCAGTACCACCCATGCATTTCTTTTCTTTTTTTGCCGAATTACTGGAACTGGATAGAATAACCCAACCGCGGAACAAAACAACAGCTTTACTTTAACTACATGAACTTTCAGAACAAGATGAATCACAGGCATGTAAGCCAAAACACACTTTGAGTGATTATTCCGCTGCTGTTTTGACACATGGTCAGGAGAGAGATGTGATGAAGTCATGTGTGTTTACGTAAAGTCACGTTAAACAGATCCACACCTATACACTACAGCAATGTAGATCTTCAACTTAACCATACCATACCAGAGTTTAATAGTGTGTTTTTTTTCCAGTGTTTTTGTGTGAAATAATAGGTTTATATTGTCAACTTGCCAATTAACAAGGTGGATTTCTAAATACTCAAAGGGATTGAAGACTAATGAGGCCTTAAAAAAATAATCAGCCTTAAAAAAAAAAAAAACCTCTTGCGTTAGCACAGAGGATTGTCCATACTGAGACAAAAGTTTGGGTAATATTCAACCCTAAAGTCAAAAGAAAAAATATGAAATTATATTTTGCATCATGACAATGATGGCTATTTTGTACCATTGACAATGACAATTAAAGGTTCACTATTTAACTTTATATTTTGTTCAAAATTAACAAAATTTTATTACATCATCAGTCCATCCTCCAAAACATATTTTTTCAGTCTTACCCAGATTCACTATGGTAAGCCTATTATAAGTGTTTATATTTTAGACCTGACTGGATGGTTTTAGCTGGAAATTGCGTATACGTCACTCACCCGTGCGTGTCTCGTCATATCCGTAAATAGAGAAAAGTCGCTCCGCTACTTTGACGCATGTATAGTGTGGGAGTGGCATAGTTACTTGTCACAAAGAGCGAGAAAGGTTGACACAGAGCATGCTAAATCTCGAACCTGCGGGGAATCACCCGTTTTAAAAAAACGCGAACAGCAACATGGAGATGGCATTTTTATTACTCAACAGGTGAGTAAGGAATTTCACTGAACAGATAAAATGCCATATGTAGCTCTCTAACAGAGTTCATTGCAAAGTATTATCTATTGTGAAGGGTCATTTCATTATGGTTAGGGTGACCAGATTTCTCATGGTGGAATACGGGACGAGTGGGCAATATGACTATGATATGAGACATTTTATTTCACTATATTTATATACATTTATTGAACATCTTTTGTTGTTTTATTAACATTAATGACAGACAAATATTTAATTAGGCTACTGTCCCTTTAAGACCGAATCCATGGATGTAACATACTGACACATATCCTGTTTTCACACACCTGTTTACGTCCACTAAAGCCATAACCGACTGTATTTACGTGAGATACTCCACACAATGGACATTTTGACAACTATGTGTGCATTTGACCATTCAGGCGCAAGAAGAACTGATCGTGCGCTGTCTGAGAGAACTGGGATCGTGCGCAAGAAAGAGAGCGCACTTCTGGTCTGTGTCATTCAGCGCGATTCCGCCTATCCCGCCTTGACTAATCGATAACAAATTGTGATTGGATGGTAATTTTGTTCTATGACGAATTGAATGGGCTGTTCTTACGTGACAGAACACTACTATCACTACTCATTCTATGATCACCCAGTTGTAACGAAATTTTAGAAAAGATGAAATACGGGACAAAACATGATTGTTTCTTAATAAGTCGAAACACTAAAAATAGAGCTGAAATACAGGACTGTCCCGGGAAAAAAATGGGACGTCTGGTCACCCTAATTATGGTTGTTGTAGCGCTGTGCTGGAATTTATTTTAAAGGAAGTACTTTGTCTCTTAATGGATATAATTACAGTAACGTCTTCAGCTAGTCAGCTTGAGATCCTTTCATTCTAAACTGGTTATTTCTCTTATAGTCTAGTAGTGAATGTTTTATGAGCAGTAGAATAACCATATTCATCTGCACAGTCACCGAAACAATGTTCCTCTGCAAAATGCAGTTTTGTTTTTAACCGCTAGAGGGCCAAAGTTACATATGGCCCTTTTCCACTGCGTGGAACGACTTGGCTCGGCTCGGCTCGCTTACTTTCGGTTTGCTTTTCCACTGCAGTTTAGTACCGCTTCAAAGTGGGTGGGATTTTAGACTGACCGTTATAGTTGAGCCGCCTCTACTGCCATGGATCCGCTCCCCATCTACCAACGAGTCTGCACCTTGTCTACTGACCACGATACAGCCATTTCTTTTTTCAAGTTGCGTGCGACAGCCGTTTAAAGCAAGTCGTTTCACGAACAAATGATACTGCGGTGGCTGTTACTGACTATTTAAATCTAGAGGGTTTGGTGTCTCGTGTTTCAAATCCAATGACGCTGGTAGTGACGATTCTCTCTGACCAATCAGTGATCTGCAGTGTTTACACGTCACATTTAGTATCGGTACGGCATGCTTGGAACCTCAACCGAGGTGTTACTATTTAAGCGAGCCGTCCCATGCAGCGGAAAAGCGCCAAAAAGTGAGTTGTACCAAGATGTACCGAACTGTACCATGCAATGGAAAAGTGCCAGTAGTGTACTTTAAATCTTTCCCTGCCATTGATGGAATTTTCCGGCAATCCATGTTTTCACTGTTATGAGGTAGGGGGCACTATTATGCATCTTCTGAAAGAGTACAGAATCTCTGTATCAAAACACAGGCAAAAAACGTAGAAACAAGCGATAAAAGCATTGCTTATGCACGTTGTAGTCTTTGACAAAAACAAGATTTTCTCGGCTTTTTGTTCAAAATTTTGCTTTTTTTATTAAACTTACCCACATTCAAGTGTTGATAAAAATTTATATGTATATTTATATGGAAACACACCTAAACAGAATGTTTGACCGTTGCGCTTGAGTCTCGCGTCTTTTGCAGCGCCATGACATTCCGAGGTGAATTTCTCATCTCTAGACCTTGCGTTTTTTTATTCTATTGACCCGTTTTTAACTGCAAAAACGAGTTCTAACTACTGATCTATATAAATACAAAGTTCTGTCATGAAACTAGACAGCACAGGCTAATAGGTCCTTTGCTCAACCTGTGCTTGCAATCACATCATTCTCTATAGGGCTCAGTTGATTGGTTCCTGCTGTATTAGTAGCCAATGAGCTCGCTGCTCAACCTTCAAATACTTGGTTAGCATTTGCCTTAGCAGTGCAGCCCTCCACCTTCCCCAGCTCCACCTGTATAGATCTGCTATAGTTAATTCATGTACTCTATATTGTTCAGCAGTGTGTCGTGTATGTATTGGCAGTAGCAAGTCCCATACTTGCTCTGCAGCAGCAGCAGCGTAACAGATCTATTCCGCCAAGACCAAACACATCAACATTGTCATATACATTACCATGCCAAACACTCAGAGAGTTGTCATGACAGAAATTCATATAATTCATATAGATCAGTGGTTCTAACACAATAATTTTGATTTTGCATAAATTACTAGGCAAATTTAACCATATGTATGTACTCTAAAGTATTTTATGATACATAAATACTTTAGAGTTTAAAATAAGATATCTTTTTTTACATTTTTTTTCAAGAATTTTAGGGGACGTGGTGTTCATGAAAATAATGTCACAATGGCAAATACAGAAACAGGTTTCATTTTCTTGACACAAAAAAATTATTTTGGGGTGAAATACAACTTTGACATGGTCCTGAGATTCACCCAAATTTCCCCAGATCACATACTGTGGTTTAAACACTGCACAAAGATATCAGAATGAATTAACAGCAGCCACTGATTATTTCTCAATACGATGGGCCCTATTGGTGATAAAACCATAAGCACTGCATATTCTGCATATCTAAATCGAAAATCTACAATCATATCATCAAGGGTGTTCACTAACACACGCACAGAGATATCTATCTCATCAGCGCCCTTTGTTTCTTTCTAGATTCTCATTTCTGTTTAAACTGAGTCACGACTGAAATTCATCCCCTACTGTGCAAACCTCTCTAGATTTTCCCCGAATTAAATGGAAAATCTTATAAGCCGAGCGCCTTTTTCTCTCTCATTTGAACGTGATTACCAGCCTTGTGCTGCTGGTTCTCTCTGTTCTGTCTCCCCACGTGTGATTTCATTCTGCTTTGGCAGCTCGTAGGTGTAGAGTGTGTCACGATCCTGCAGCGAGTGGTAATCGCTCTCTATATACAGCACCGATGAAACAGACGGTGAGACACTGTTCATTCACAACTCCGCTGCCAGATCTGAGTCATGAGAGAGGGAAAGAGAACAGTGTCCCACTAAGCAGTGGGAGAGATGCAGTGACCTCATTCTGACTCATGAAGCCCGTACCCTGACACAGGCCTCCGTCACCGTGTGCACGCGTGGATCATCAATAACCTACATATGGATAATACTTACACAATCTGATTTTGTAGGTCAGATCATTTCAGTTTAGTGTTCAGCGTAGGGACCACAGTCAAGTCTGGATGGGATTTTGTCTTTACACTTTTAAAAGCTGATTATTTGCCTAAATCATTTAATGTGCTGGAAATTGGTGGCTGAAATGAATCTCTTTGACATTAAAGACCCTATGGAATCAAAATGGGTGTTTTGTGGCTTTTAGTCTATGTCTGTATGCTTTGATGTCACTAGTATTTGCTATATGCTAAAATTTTGTTGGCAAAACTTTGCTTGTACACATTACTGTTCAAAAGTTTTTTTTTTATGAAATTAATACTTTTATTTATCAAGGATGCATTAAACTGATCAAAAGTGACAGTAAATATATTGATACAAAATATTTACAAAATATTTCTATTTCAAAAAATGCTGTCATTTTGAACTTTCTATTCATCAAAGAATCCTGAAAAAAAAAAAATCACAGTTTCCACAAAAATATTAAACAGCACAGCTGATTTCAATATTGATGATAAGAAATGTTTCTTGAAATATTAGAATGATTTTTTAAAGGATCATGTGACAATGAAGACTGGAGTAATAATGCTGAAAATTCAGCTTTGCATCAGGAATAAATTATATTACAAACTCTAATAATATTTCACAATTTTAATGTTTTTTTGATCAAATAAATGCAGCCTTGATGAGCATAATAAACTTTTCTTAAAATCTTTTTTAAAAAAAAAAATCAGCCCCAAACTTTTGAACAGTAGTGTACATCAAAGATATACAATATATCAGTAAATTAACAGTCGCATATAAAATATATTGCATTTAGATTACCTTTTGAAGTCATCTAACGCTCACTTAAAGTTAATCTTTAAAAAACACTAATAATTTCATAACACTATTGAATGTAATCTTTGGTAAATCTCAAAATGAATATCCATTTTGATACTGTATATTATAATGTTGCAATGCCTAAATTCACTGTACAATGTTTTAATTTAATTTTATTATTTACATATTTTATTACTGTTTTATTTAGACAAAATAGTACAGAATTTTAATATCAACCATTCATCACTTCTCATACACAACATAAAAATAATTATTAGCTTATCATTATGAATGACAATTTTACTATTGTGTATTTCTAATAAACATTTAAAATTTAGTTATTCTCTTCCAATAAAACAGTGCAAAAATATTGATGACTCATCCGGCACTACACAGATTTTTGTCCAATGAAATCCTCTCTAGAATAAGAATGTCCCATGTCCCTTTCCTACTGCCAATTTCTAAATTTCTTTGATATGTCCTGTCCACACTTCCTGTTCCAACAGGAAATATGTCAACACAGAAAAGAAATCTGAACTTGTCAAGTGATTTTATGGGGCTTTTAAGGGGAGCTGTGATCAGAAAATGTGTTTTATTTCTCAATACTGGTTTACAAATGCACAATAAGCTATTTTCCCCCCACCCGCAGTGATAAGTCGAGTCTGAGCCAACAGCAGGCTAATAGACCCACGGCGTGCCACTCAAGTACACTGTGTTCACAACACCAGTATCAGTTTGGCTGCTGCCCCATGACTTCGAGTTCAGATCACCTAGCAACCGTTCCCCTGCTATTTGAATTTTCATGCATCACTATGTCTGCAGTGATGTCACAGTTGCCCTGGCAACCATATGCCCGACTTATTGTGACACTTGCACTGTAAACTATCTGTCTATGGGCTAATGACATTTCCAGGGGTTTAGGAACAAAGCATTTGTAATGCCTTCCGATAATGTTGAGCGATAGTGAAGCTCTAATTTTTGCGTTCATCTAATTAGCTCTATTTCTTCAAGGTATTAAGCTGGAAAACTGTTAAAATAGAAAGAATAATAAGGGAAACTATGTAATGAACTCCTAAACATCACAACAGCAGCTTCTCAGCACTCCCTATTCATTTGTCTTCAACAAAAGCTGTTTCTCTCCAAATAAACTGCACAAAAATGGCTCCATTATAATTCCTCGTATATTCACGCTGCCAAAAAATGAGGCATTGTTATAATCACGCAAATGACCAGTGCTGCCCAGTCAGTCAGAAAGCCACGGGATTGAGCTAAATATAGAGCAGGTCAAAGAGAATGAAGCACAAACCCACAGGCCTTTTTTAGCTCTTAAGACACTAAGCCTCTCTGCTTGAGTTCCTCTTTTTATTTTCTTCTCTTGATTTAAAAGGATGTTTCTGCGTTTCGTTGACCTCCGTCTTACTTAATCATAGTCATTTCCTTAATCCTAATAAAAACATAATATAGGTCTCTGCCACAATACTGGCAAAACTAAACATGCAACATTAATAGCACCCACTAATAAGGTCAAAACCTTTGTGCAAGACACAAGGCTTTTCAGTTATGCATTTTCAGACAAGATCATGACCTTTGAACTCTTAATCTCGATGGAGGAGATTGATTTAGTGGCCTTTTGCTCTGAGCAAGGGTACAGGGTACTTAAAGGACTTGCATATGTTACAGACTTGTCCTTATCCTTCCGGCCCAAACCATAATGATCACTGACCTGAATGTACAAGAACTGAACATCTCGCTTTTGTACAAACCCGAGCCGATGCTTTTGTTCACCTCCCTCGAGAGAGTAAATATTGATGACTGGGACAGTCAGGAGTCTCTGTGGCCAGCGGTAGGAAAAAAAAGTGATAATCTGTCTAGATCACTGCCTTGCCAGAGATAATCTGTCTAGTTCAGAGTGTACAGTACAATGAGGCAGTGCTACAACAGAGCAAAGCCAGGCATGGATATACAGGCACAGGAAGCTGGTGTCCTCTGCCAGTTTGCCAGCTCCCACAAGACAGCACAATGCCTTCTGGGTAAATTACAGTCCCAGAATATATGGGGAATGAGGCTGGAAAAAAAAAACCAGAAAGACAAATTGAACATAAAATCAGACTGAGAGGCCATCTATATGAAAGTGTACTCTGAAATGTTTACAAAATTCACTTCTTAGCAGAGATACACGTTTACAATGTACAAGAGTGGTCCTCAACGAGGGGGCCTCAAGACTAAAAAGTATTTAAATTAATAAATTATTATTAATATATTAAAATGATCAATTATTTTATGAAGCAACGTGAGTTTGTTTGCACAAAAAACATAATTTACCACTTTAATTACAAAATATTATTCTCCAACGCGTTCACGAGAGCACCACGACGCATGTGTGTTGTGTTGACGCGAGAGCAGATGTTGTTGCGTGAACACGTTGGAGATTAATATTTTGTAAATAGTGTTAAATTATGTTTTTTTACACAAACAAAGCACTAACGTCGCTTCATAAAATTGAGGTTAAACCAATGGAGTCACATGGATTACTTTAATGATGTCTTTATACCTTTCTGGGGCTTGAAAGTGGTAGTTGCGTAGGCTGTCAATGGAGGGACAGAAAAAGATCATTAAAAACATCTTGGTTTGTGTTCCGAAGATGAACAAAAGTCTTACGGGTATGGAATGACATAAGGGTGAGTAATAAATGACAGAATTTTAATTTTTGAAATACTGGAAATAACCTATATCAGGGATCCTTTGACTATTGTGTTGGACAACAGGGGCCTTTGAGTCAAAAAGTTTTAAAGGGTTAGTTCACCCAAAACTGAAAATTATGCCATTAATTACTCACCCTCATAACGTTCCAAACCCATAAGACTTTCATTCATCTTCGGAACACAAATGAAGATTTTTCTGATGAAATCTGAGTTTTCTGTCCCTCCATAGAAATATGAATGAATTAAATGGTTTAGTCCAAATTTTCTGAAGAGATACAATCGCTTTATTTGATGAACAGATTGAATTTAGGCTTTTATTCACATATAAACATTCATCAACTCACACATCAGTTGTGGGAAACAGAAGCTCAAGCATGTTTGCATGATGAACTCTTTATGGACTTTTTGAAGCGTCAAAGTTTCAGTTGCGTAGGCTGTCTATGGAGGGATGGAAAGCTCTCAAATTTCATCAAAAAAGATCTTCATTTGCATTCCGAAGATGAACGAAAGTTTTACGGGTTTGGAACAACATGAGGGTGAGTAATTAATGACAGAATTTTCATTTTTGGGTGAACTAACCCTTTAAGAACCACTGAAGAATAGAGCAAAAATATTGATGACTCATCCTGCACTAGACAGATTCTTGTCCAATCAAATGCTCTTTATGAAAATGCCCCGCCCTCTAATTCCACTAGCTGTGCTGTATCTAAAGGCAATTTTAAAAAAGCCCTTTGATATGTCACACCCAAAACTTTCCAACAATAAATACATCAACACAGTAAAGAAAACTTCTGGGATCTGTAATGTTTTCCAGTGTCAAGAAGAATACAATGAAATGAGACATCCCAGATAGCATCCCGCCTGTCTTACAATCTTGCGAGTGCTGGTTTATCGCTGTTCAAGAGCATGTGATTGAACGCTCGTGTGGAATCTAGAGCTCTGCATAATGTGACAGGTGATTTGTATGGGGTCTGGAGATTGCTGACAGGAGAACAAACTCATTCATTGTCTTCTCGTGTGCTGCCGTTCGACTTAGTGGCATGCTGCCAAGCTCAGGCACTGCCAATGACATACAACAACTGAAATGTGCAAAACGCATGTTTACTACAAGGCCCACAGATATATATCAAAACAAACTAAAGTGCGACAATTGTTAGTCGGCTGTTTCATGGAGACATGCTCTTAAATGGGCCACTGGAGATGCACCAGTAATGATAATTACGGTTTAGCACTGTAATCATGCAAATGGATCTTAAAGGACTTGACAACATAGAAAAAAGCTTTTTTTGCGGTTTTCACTTCTCTTATCTGAGTTTAATGTGAAGAGATGACTATAAGTAAGCCATTTGGTTGATTACCTGTTTGTAGCTTGTCTGAAACTCCTGACCAGCAA
The DNA here is from genome assembly GCA_039654765.1 of Mylopharyngodon piceus. NCBI lineage: Eukaryota > Metazoa > Chordata > Actinopteri > Cypriniformes > Xenocyprididae > Mylopharyngodon > Mylopharyngodon piceus. The sequence goes on along the minus strand of CM077444.1, from coordinate 11,705,105 downwards.
TATTGGCTTCGGGGTGGGACTATCTGCTTGCCTGAGCAATGGAAGAATAAAGAAAATTCGGGAAACCTGTTTGAAAACAATTCCAATTGGTGATGCTAGTGGCAGAAACTAGACACTTCATCTTTAAGACACCTTTAGGAGCTCTGCTACCCTGACAGCAACATAATTTCGGCACAGATCCGGCCCACATCTGGTCCATGTGTAATCCACATGTACCAGATGTGGGCCGGATCTGGGCCACACTATGTTGCTGTCTGGGTATGATTGGCTAAGGGCCCTTTCTCATGCAATAAAGCACATCACATAGTACCTTTCAAACTTTTATGTAAAAAAACAAAAAGAAAAGGTTGTATTATAATAGAAATGGCCCACTGTAGATGTTGCATAGTGGGTTGTGTCCATGTTCACCATATTTAAAAAGTTTGGGGTCGGTAAGATATTTTAACGTTTTTGAAAAAAGTCTTATGTTCACCAAGGCTGCATTTATTTGATCAAAAACACAGTAAAAACTGTAATTATGTGAAATATTACTACTTTTTAAGCAAGACACTACAGTCAAAAACATTTTTTCATGCACTGGTCAATTTTGAGATTTTGGCTTTTTATAACGTGTTGTTTCAGACTAGTGGGAAGAAAACATCCAAATAACACTTTTACGTGTTTATTACACTTTATATACTTCAGTATCTACATTTCTACAACTGTTTTTTTCTGATTTATGGGGTGATAAAAAAGAGAAAATCCAAAAATTCCCTCAGTAAAAACAGAAAGAAATATTAAATAATATCCCCACTTAGGTCGACTATAGATTTGCTTTTGATACACTGGCAACACTGATGGGAAGTTCCTGCAGAAGAGAACTGGGAAATCCATCCTCTTATTGGCATTTGCAATGATGTCACAATGGACTTACCCTTATAAAACAAAGCACACAAGCTTTAGTTCTGTTTAAATATCATTTTGGATTACATAAAATGAGAATGTTATTCTGTGGGTCATAACAATTGACAGGTACTTGACAAGTACAGAAGGGATAAAATGCAAGAAATGGGACTTTCCATTGCAGTGCTGGCAGAGTACTACAGGCAGAAGGCATAACTACAGTACCCCTAAAGGGACATGGTGATGGAAAATATGAGATGAAAGGAAAAATTATGTTAATGCTTTATGTTTTGCGTTCTGCCAAGAAACGTTTTTCAGTTTTCCTCTCATCTAATTTTATTCTCATCACCATGTCCCTTTAGAGGCTCCGTACATAACAGGCCTATCCTCACAGCGATCTCACAGCAAGCCTAAATAGACACGCTCAGGGGAACAGTTCACTAATCTTGGGCCCTGTAGCTCAAAATAGAAAAGTCTAAATCACACCTGGATTTCCCAAACCTGCAGATACTTCATTCAGCTAAAACTACTTACAGTTTAGTCTAGTGCAAGAAAGTTTCAAGACTGTTTTGAACTACTAAGACAAGCATGTTTGTGGACAAGTGCTCAATTTAATTAGCATACAACATGACCAGTGTTATTTTTAACTAAACTAAACCTAGAACTGTTAAAAATAAACTTAGAAAATTAGAAATGTTGATTTGGAAACTAATTGAAATAAGTTGAAGTTGAAGTACTAAAATTACTAAAACTAAAATAAAAATAATTAAAAGTTAAATAGAAATGACAAAAAAATGACAAAAGTATGTGTCAAACTAAAATTAAAACTGAACATATAAAAATAAAACAATTCAAAATATATAAATAAATAATACTAAAATACATGACATTTGACGACGTACTATTTTACCATGTTTAAATACATTACACAACTGTAAAACTCAATAAGTTTAGAATACTCAAAACATTTGAGGAAACTTATTACCTCAAAACACTTAAGTAAACTAACTAATTTTTTAAAGTTAGCAGAACTTAAAATTTTTGTGATAAGTGGGGCGGGGCCGAGAGCCTTGGAAGCGGAGCAAGGCCGGTGTGGTGCACAGGTGTCTCTCATTAACAATCACGTCACTGGCATCCCGTCGCTCCCACAGTTCTCAGCCTCGCCCAACTCATCAAAATGTTAATTACATACAGTTTATTTACATAAACATCACATTCAGATCTTGGTTAAATGTTAGATAGCAAATAACACATACTATTATAACTATCAAAGAGACTGTCATTATATACTTGCATGTATATAATCAAACAACATACAGTATATATGGTCTTAAACGTTTTGCAGCCCATCCTCAACCTAACCACAGGCTCTACTCTTTACCACAGTGGCAACCCTACAAAACTAACATAACAGAACCCCCGTAAATCCCAACATAACACAACATTAAACACTAACATATGTCTCCCTATGTTAATCTTGTGCAAAAACACACAAAATAACACTTAATTTCAGCATTTATTTATACAGTCTGACGCAATGCATGCTGGGAATTAAAAAACTGCTGCAACTCAACTCAATCATATTAAGTTCAGCTTACTACAATGAAGTTTTGAGTTTACGCAACTTTTTTCTATTAAGTACAATGAACTTTCATTATTATTTGAGTGAAACAAACTCATTTCATTTAATGAATTTCACTGTTCAGCTCTACAGTGAGATTTTCTGCAGTGTACTACACTCTTATTAGCTGAAAGAAAGCATAGTCAAATTAGCCGAAGAATTTATCAAACAAACACTCAAGTGTTAGCGGATGTGTAGAACTTTTTGAATGGCAGCCAACTATACAGATTCTTCTACTAATTCCCTCTATAATCAGGTTATGAAAGGCCATTTAAAGGTCAGGGCGGGTGAAGGGAAAAGTGTACAGTTGTTCTGGTAGGTTGAACCTTTAGATCAGCTGACAAAAAGAGAGATGGCAGAGACCGTGTCTTGATTCTATTGAAGAGAGAGGGAAAACAGCGAGCCCTCACATGTGACACCATGTGAGTCTGGCTCCAGCTCAGACAGCGAGGGAGCATGAGACAGCCGGGCTGAGACGGTGAAAGAGAGAGTTCTGCTTTATGTAAGGGTCTGCTGTGAGAGGCTGGATGTTTGGAGGACTCACATGCTGATGTTGTGGTCTCTACTAACCAGGCTGACTGTGGGATGGCCCTTTCTCCTCCCCGTCCCCTCCTCTTCCTGCCTCTGCTCCCTGCTTCACCCCTGGCACTCGAAAATGCAGCTGGGACAGGGTGTGTGTGCACGGGCGTGCATATTTGTGTGTGTATATCACTGTTGGGGAAGCTACAAAACTGTGCCCATTTAAAAAAGTAGTGCTACAGGTTACTAAAGAGAATGACCTAAGAGATTTAAGGCAACAATACATAGAGGTACCCTAAATAACTAATAAAACCAGGAAACACCCAAATATTAACCCCCATTTGAAAAAATAGGGATAAACAGCACCATTTAATAAGTAATAAGTATTTAATTCAGTTAGTAATTTTAATACTTTAACAAATTCAGCTTGTTTTAGACAAACAAATTTAGGAGATGAGTATGTGTTTGTTTGCTCAGCTGTAAAGTTGTGCACGCAAAATATAATATTGATATAAAAATTAGCAAATTAGTCTTTTGTCATGCTACACAGCTACACTGTAAAAAGTGATCAGTTGATTTAACTTAAAAAAGGGAAGAAACCTGTTGCCTTAAAATTAAGTAAATAAACTTAATAAACATGGGTAATTGAAAAAATTAAGTTATGTGAACTTGACAATTCCACATAACTTTTTTATTTTCAATTACGCATGAAGTTTATTTACTTAATAATTGACCGTTCACAAAGACGCTACATCCGACAAGCCATGCCGATCTCTCGCCACACATCATGTTCTCACACAGTGAAAAATACATCGCGGAGCAAAGAGGACACTGACAACGCGTCGACAGACAAGACAGAGCAGGTTACTTTTGATATGAAAGTCTCAAATTTCAAATTTTGTCATTTTTAAAGAAATTTAAACGATAAATACCGTTTTGTGGCTCTTTAATGTGTCGTGACAGATCGCTGTAGCACCTCAGTTCAAGCGGCTCGTGAACCGATCATCTCTTCCTACTAGTTCATTTATAGCATTAAATAAACATGAATGAACATCATAAGGAATGTTGTTTCAATCGTGGAAAGACATCAGCACACACCATTTTTCAAGTTCAAGTCCACCTACGTTAATCTGCTAACTCCCCTGACTGCTTTGTCGGACAAAATGGTGGATTTGGCGTTATGATTGGTTAGATCGCCTGTCAATCAAACTCATGGCGAAGGGTCAATTTTAAGGCAATGGGTTTCCTCACTTTTTTTAAGTTAAGTTAACAAGTACACTTTTTACAGTGTACTTATTAGAAATAGTAGTTCTGGAAAAGCTACACTTGAAAACAGTCGAGCTACTGACAAACTGCTGAAACTAAGTCATGTTAGCATTAGCAATGTCTCTACTTTTAGTTATTTACTCTCCAACAATGATATATTTGTGTGTGTGAGTGGCGGAAAGATCTGAGACTCCGACTTTGCATTAAGAATTGAAAAAGAATCAGCCTGTGTCCAGTTGGCCTCCACCCTCCTCACTCACACATACACACACACACTCTGACACACACCCTTTCTGAACCCCAGTCTTCCCCCTCACCAGTGCAGGCAGCTGGCAAAACACAAAGAGAAGAAGTGTGCAACTGGTGCGATAAAGCTGGGAACATCTTGTCATGTCGTCGTCAGCAGAACACATTCTCCACACAATAAATTCTCACGCGCCGTGTTCTGCCCCTCCACCCCCTCTTAAAGATCACTACTGGAGACCCTCCCGACTCTTTCACATTCACGAGATGGTCCAACACAGCCTTTTAGAGTCACAAAGAGACAAAAAAAGCTCCATTCACTACCCCCCTCTGCATCTTTCTTGGTATCTCACACAAGGACCATATATAGGGAAGGGAGTGAATTGTGCCCCCCAAATCATGTGGTGTTTTTCAATGTCTTTGTTTTTTGTTTTTTTTAATTGACAACATTCAAAAGGATTTAGTTTTTAGTTAAACTTTACTGGCTAGCTCAGAAAAGGTAAAAAAAAAAAAAAAAAAAAACACCATAAAAGTACCATAGTCTATCTCAGTGGATCTCAAACTTTTTGACTTCAAGGCCACAACAATACACAGAGTAAAAATGTGTAGAAAATTGTACCTTTAGGGGTACAACAGCTTGTCACTGGGGAAGTACCCTTAAAAGGACATCTTTGTGCCTTTTTAACATTAAAAGGTTCAAGTAGTAGCCTACCTTAAGGTACATATTATACTCTAATGTACTAATATGCACCTTTTAGGGGTTAAAAAAAAAAAAAAAAAAAAAAGGTACAAAGTTGTCCTTTTAAGGTTACTCAACCCGATCTCACGGCAATTCGTACGTATTTTACGAGGTGGCTAATTCATATGAATTCATACGACCTCACTCATACGAATTTGTAAGTTTTTTGCTAAATCGTACATAATTTATGAGTTGCCAAAATCGTATGAATTCGTATGAATGACCTACCCCTAACCCCGCCCCTAAACCTACCCATCACAGGGGTTTAGACAAATCGTATGAATTGGAAATTGGTCGTGAGATAGCGTTGGGTTACATGCTAATCACATGCGTTGGGTTACATGTTAATCACATACGTGCCGAACCAACGATTTAACCATCATAGAGTGAAAGTTTATCATTTGGACGTGTTTTGTCTCGCCAATTAACACATTCAAACGATTTTAAAAGCGGAAGAAGAGGCAAAAATCGGGACTCGCAAGCTGTTATCTGTGCCACACCCGAAGCGAGAGAGAGAGGCGCATTTCAGACAGTGCTCGAACACCGAATTGATTCCTCTTTCGCATTTACTTTCGCTTGAATGGACACATACACACAAAATTATGTCAAAATACCTGTCTCGGCAAGTATTCTCTCGGTAATGTCATTAGCGAACAGTTGAGAAAGAAACCAGATGTGTGTCAGTATATTCAGTCCGTGCATGCATTCCTTCTTAAAGTGACAGCAGCCTAATATTCTTGCTGTTGTCTGTGTCATTAATGTTAATAAAATAAAATAAAACATCATTATCATCACGTACCATGTTCGAGAGAAAAGAAGATAGTAAGGAGAGCAAAGTGTGAGTACCAAGCAACATCTCCAGGTGCTCCATTGAGAACCAGACCAAAAAAGTTATGTGCGCCCCTGGTTAGAAAAATAACCACAATACTAATAAATATCTTGATTTTTAGTTGTTTTAACTTACTTTAATGCTTGTTTTGTCTTATTTTAAATAATTTTAAGTCATCTTGAAGCCTGTGGGCCCTGGCCCCCTGGTTGAGAACCACTAGTCTATATGACTTGTGTGCTAAGTCTTCTGAAGTCACACAACAGCTAGTTACCATGAATTAAAAATTGACAGTTCTGATTTTTATGGAATATTGCTCAGCCCTATATTATTTCTCATTTGAGAAGCGATTTCACTCAGATATACATCACAATAGGGAAGAAAAGATGATCACAACTTCTGTTTCAGGCTGACTTTAACATCATTATTATCTGAAAATCTTTCTCTTTGCCATAACTTTCACATATTTGTGTGAATCAATGGCATTCGGCCTCACAGATGTCAGATGCCTTCACAATGCGTCTTCATATTTGTTAAGTGAATGAGATTTGAGAGCTGCAGATGAGAGGGTAAGATTATCAGCACATTAAACTTTGGTCTTTTTCACACAAAAGTTGTTGTATGTCTTCAGAAAATTTGAAATATTGCTCAGAAGTCATTTAGACCAAATTTACAATCGTTTTATTGTGCTTTTTTGGAGTTTGGTAGTAAAAAAAAAAAAAAAAAAAATTCTCTATTTTCATTGCATGCCAGTGAAAGCATAATGAAATATCTTCTTTTGTGTTCAGTGAAGAATTGATTTACTCTATTTTGATCGCTTCCGTAGACTTGAGTGTTTTTATCCGAATTATAAACTTTTATCCCAGTTCTTATATATTCATGATAATATGAATATTTGTAACACAAAAATAATGATACTGTGTCGTTGAAAAGACTGTTTGTGAAGCGATTTCATACATAACAACTGCTCTTTCTGGCTCAGCTGCAGGTGTGATTTGGTTAAAGGTTTCATAGACACTGGTGAATCACTGGAATTTAGGAATGAGATCATGTGGGTGTTTAAATCGCGATCGCAATCTTTTAACGATTAATCATTCAGCTCTAACATGAGGGTTAGTAAATGATGACAGAATTTACATTTTTCGGAATAACTATTCCTTTAGATAGAGATCCATATCAGTTAAAGTTATATTAGAGCTTTTTAAAAATGTATCAGTGACAACATTGGAAATTATTTATACATTTTATAATTTATCAGTAACAATACTGGAATTTATACATTTTCAATTTATCGGTAACAATATTGGAAATGTATACATTTTTAAATTTATCGGTATTAATATTGGATCTTTAATTGTGTATGCTCATTTACCTTATTTTGACATTTAGCATTTAAAATTTGGCATTATCTAACGCTCACTTAAAATACATTTTTAAAAACACAAATAATTTAATAACTCTGTTAAATGTAACCTTTAACAAATCTCATTAAATATCCATTTTATACTGTATACTATAATGTTGTGATGCCTAAATTCAGGTTTTGCAAAGGTTTTAAAATCAGGCATAACATGAAAATAATTATCGGCTTATAAGTAATCCACCAGACTTTTGATATCGGTGCATTCCTACTGTTGAAGCATTATTAATAAAAGTTACAGAACTGAATCTGTTCTAGAACAGGTTCCCAGGCCTATCAGAGACAGCGAGACATCAGGACAGAGAGTGAGCACTCCGTGCTAGAGGGTTGCAGCGTCTTCCGGAGCGTCGGGCGCTGGGAGACCTGTTCTATGAATCCTCTGAGGACATCGGTGCAAAGTCTGCCGCTGTCTGACTGTTCCCATGGCAACGGCCAGGTGAGCAGACAGGCTAGAGAACACGGTGGGAACATGTGACTCTCTCCACATGCTCAGACACACAGACAGACGTGCTTACAGATCTGTCTCTCAAAAGTGTGTGTCAGTTACACACACTCTAAAGCTCTGAACAAAAAACACCAAGCTCTCTCACAAAATAAAAGCACACCTAGATAACATAGTGAGAACAGTTTACTACTGGCGTGTGCATATGCAAATGTCTTGTAATTTAAAATGTGCACACACAGCGTTTCTGTGACTGCTAACTAACGTTCACAAAGGCGAGGCGGCGTTTCCTACATTAGCTTGGATGGAAAGACAGTGAGAGAGAGGGAAAGAGGAGAGGCGGGGACATCTGCCTGGGGACTGGAACTCAGAGGTGTCATGAAGTCTGAACATCATGTAACGAACAGAACTCTGACGGCAAAGAGAGAGTGGGAGAAAGAGAGAGAGGACAAGAGGATAATTAGCTACTGTGAAAAAAAAACAGTCCTTGGCTACCGTGATGAGTTCTTCCTCACCCAGTGCTTCATATAACAAAGGAGCCAAAGAATAGATATTTCTCAGGCTTATCTCACAGCAAAGATATTAATAATAATTTGAAATATTACAAAAAAGCCAGAAAATAGCTTTTCCATTAACAGAAATCAAATAAAAAATCCTAAACTGAAACTATAAACAAGCACTACAATATGAATGTAAAATAAATAGAAAAAAGGAGAAATTATTTCAGATTTTGTATTATCAATCAATGTTGGAAGATCGGGAGCCAGCTGCACTACCAAACAACCAAAACCTGAACCTGAAACCTGAAATTGACAAGATCACAGTGGTTAGCCAGCATGCAACTCTGAAAGTAATGCTGTTAACTATGTGAATCATTACAAATTTGTGTCTTGTTTAAATGTAAAACACTTTATGTAATTTTATATACAACAAGTAGATCTATATTTAAAAGTCTGCAACATTCTTGGCAACATCAATGTTTATAAACAGAGAGAGAGAGAGAGAGAGAGAGAGATGATTTTGAGATCCATCTTTTCACACTGAGGACACCTGAGTGTCATACACAACAATTACAGAAGGTGAAAACATTCACTTATGCTCAAAAAGGCAACATGATGGATTAAGAGCCAGGGGGTGTAATTTTTACAGTATGATAATGTGTAATTTTTTTCTAATTTTGTTTAAAGATCTTTTTTTTTTTTTTCATTTAGTGCTGCCCTACAGAATCTACAGTTATTTACAGGTTTCCCAGAAAACAAAATAAGTGCAATTTTTCCTGATTATCAAATTTAAAAAGTTTTATCCCTCCGGCTCCTAATGCGTCACATTGCCTTCTTGTGCATCGGTGAATGTTTTCACCTTTTTTAATAGCTGTATATGAGTCCCTCAATTGTCCTCGGTGTGAAAAGATGGATCTCAAAATCATACAGTCGCTGGTGGAAAGGGTTGAAATATACAGAAGATGCTAGAAAACAAAAAGAATGTGGAGGAATCCTGCAAAGAATCCTGGAGGATTTTCCTGAAGGACAGTTAAAGGATTAGTTCACTTTAAAATGAAAATTACCCCAAGATCTACTCACCCTCAAGCCATCCTAGGTGTATATGACTTTCTTCTTTCTGATGAACACAATCAGAGATATATTAATAAATATCCTGACGCATCCGAGCTTTATAATGGTAGTATGAGTATGAGCTGAAGAAAGTGTATCCATCCAAAGCAAAACGTACTCCACACGGCTCTGGGGGGGGGGGGGGTAATAAAGGCCTTCTGAAGCGAAGCGATGCGTTTGTGTAAGAAAAATATCCATATTTAACAAGTTATAAAGTAAAATATCTAGCTTCCGCCAGACCACCTTCTGTATTCAACTTAGGAAGAAAGTGTAACTGACGTCGCGTCAGTTAAGCTTTTTCCGTAAGTTGAATACGGAAGGCGTAGGACGTAGCGTAAGCATTTTGAATTTCGAGAGGCATTACACTTTCTTCATACAGTAAGTTGAATACAGAAGGCGGTCTGGCGGAAGCTAGATATTTTACTTTATAACTTGTTAAATATGGATATTTTTCTTACACAAACACATCGCTTCACTTCAGAAGGCCTTTATTAACCCCCCTGGAGCCGTGTGGAGTACGTTTTGCTTTGGATGGATGCACTTTCTTGAACTTTATACTCGTTGGTCCTGTTCACTGCCATTATAGATTAGATGCGTCAGGATATTTATTAATATAACTCCGATTGTGTTCATCTGAAAGAACAAATTCATATACTGTACACCTATGGCTTGAGGGTGAGTAAAGCTTGGGGTAATTTTCATTTTAAAGTGAAAACTTTAAACTGCTCAGGACAAACAAGGAACTTATGAACAACCATCACAAAAAAAAAAAAAAATGTGTTTATTATCCAGATAACAATACACAGTTCTAATATTTAAGGGTATGTACATTTTTGAACTGGTTCATTTGTGTAAATTCAGCTATTATTTTGTCTTGTGGACTATACTGTATGTAAATGTCTGTTCTTTTAATGATCCCTTATTTTGTTAGCTGCCATGGACGCCACAAACTTTGGCATATAGAGTTACTGGTTATATCACACAAGATCTGCATCCAGTCTGTGTTGCTGAATCATAAATGCAGCAGAGATGCAGTGTGATGGCAGTTTTTAGTGAGTTTATTGCTAAAGGCACATTTATATTACATTTCATCATCATCAAGTACTGCAGTAGACTGTTGTTATAGGTTTGACAATTAAAATAAGTATGGTGCAGATTCTGATAAACCTAAAACAACAATAAATCTAAAAATAAAACCTGAAAATAATATATAAATAACCAAAAACAAAATTAAATTAAAAAAGAAATAAAAAGCAAAAAAAAAAAAAAAAAAAAAAAAAGAAGAAGAAATAACCTTTTCACACATATAATAAATCCCACAGTTTATCGAAGCAAATGAGCAAATTAATGCAAAGGCGCAATTCTGCTTGTACGGTTTCATTCAACTTAAAAGCGAGACAAACTACATGCAATGAGTTCAAAATCATCCATCATTTTTTCAGCCCGTCAGCAAGTGTCAGATTGTCGTAAGCTAGTGGCTCACGCGTGGCTATTTAATTCATAATGAATGACGTGCTGAATGTGTATCTCCGCTCCGCATTATTTATTGATAGAATTCTCTTAGCGTCTGCTACCATAACTGGTATGCTGAAATGCACTTGCAGTAGCTCTGGGGTCAGAGAACAGCACAGCTCTCTCTCTCAGCTTAGGTTTCAAAGACACATGTGGCTCAGGAAATCCCATCGGATCTGCTGTACAGCCACTTGAGAGCCCCTGCAGCTCGGCAGGGTGACTGTGGCTATTTCAAAGCCCAGGGTCCATTATTGGCCCGTGATAGAGACGAATTTCACTGAAGGCCACTGGAAGCAGGGGGCCGTCCACTTTTAGAGCTGCAGGCCGTGGTATATAAGGACATGTTTGCAAATACAGTCACCAGGGTACATTGGAAGGGTATTTTTAGAAGAACTTTAATACGTGTCCCAAATTAGCAAGGGGCAAAATATAACCCATAATATGATTCCCTCCAGATATGAGCATGAGCCCTAGTTTATGACATCATCCAGTGTTCAAAGAAAGACCCTACCTTATAGAGAAAAGGGCATGAATTTGATGTACCTGTGAGGGCAACCTAATCATTAACTAATTTTTGTAGATTTTTCAAGCTTCAAAAGAGTGCAAAAGCACCATATCAAATATGGTCCATACGACTCAAGCTATATTTCATGTCTTTTAAACCCAACTTGCTTTCTGTGAGCCAGAACAGGCCATTCACCGATTGCCTTCTACTGCAGTGAGTTTTTAACCGCTGCAAACAAATGTTGAACTGAACTGAACCTGAGTCAGTAAGACCTAATCATCTGTGCGCGGAACGCACTGACTCAGTGAACCGAATCATTCAGTCAGTAAGTAGAACTTAAATCTGTAGCACCTAATCATAGAGTCAGTGTGTTGAACTCAAGTCAGTGGACCGAATCATTCAGTCAGTGAGTTGAACTCAAGTCAGTGGACTGAATCATTCAGTCAGTGAGTTGAACTCAAATCAGTGGACCAAATCATTCAGTCATTGAGCTGAACTCAAATCAGTAGCACCAAACAATTCAGTCAGTCAGTTGAACTTAAGTCAGTGGGACCAAATCATTGAGTCAGTGAGTTGATTTAGTCAATGGGACAAAATCATTGAGTCAATGCACTGAATTAGAGTCAAAGTGATCGAATCATTGAGTCAGTGAGTTGAACTCAAGTCAGTGAGACCAAATCAGTGAGTTGAGCCCAAATCAGTGAGACTGAAACATTGAGTCAGTGAGTTGATTTAGAGTCAATGGGACAAAATCAGCAAGTTGAACACGTTATTGAGACCGAACAAAGTCCCTTTCAAGGAAAGTCTGTTCACTCGGCGGCCATATTTGCAACACCTCCGGGCAGCTATTTCGGGCACCCAACACCAAGTCCTATCTATTTGAATGGGGGAATCCTGAAATCTCAAAAACTGCTTGTCGAACTCACAAATAAATAACATATTTCAAATCAGCAATAAAATCTGACATGAACTGTGCCATAAATGCTGTTTCTTATGCTCAAATAGCGTTAAAAAAGCTTGTTTTTCAGGCTTGACCAGCCAATGTGCATGTGCAGTCCTAAGCAAGAGTCTCAGGTATCTATGGGAACCGGAGCCTCTAACAGCAGCTACAGTGACGCAATGTCTTTACCAATCAGCAATTGGCTCTTTTACTTACGTAAACACCATATTGCACGTTGCAGTTTCTCCAATTCATAACTAATAGGAGTGAACCGTCTTTCTATATCTATAGTCTTTGGGCTGAATCAGTCTGTGAGACTGAATCACTGAGTTACTAACATAAACTCAAGAACTGGATCACTAAAACTAGTGAAAAAATACCATTTAGACTAGTTTTGTGAACTGGATCAACCGATTCATTGAAAACATTAGACTCAAATTGAGTCATAATTCGTTCATGATTCGGACAACACTACTAATGAACACACCAAGGTTTGATGATTTTCAAGGAATATAAAATTCAGGAGGGCGAAAAATAATGACAAATTTTAATTTGGGGGTAAACTATGCTTTTAAATGTTTGGATGCAAGTTAGTCGGATGCAACCAATCTTAGTACAGGTTCACCCTACTCACCTTCAGTCTACCCCAGTCATGTCTCATAAACTCAAAGGACGAATGTGACTCATCTGCCTTGCTGTCAGTCCAGACTGATCTTCACATGTTGTTTAGATGCTGGAGGACATGCGCTCCTTTTGCTTCTGATTCCAGTGGACAGGAGTGACTGACCTTGTCTATGGACAGAACTGCTGTGTTTGTCAGTATTGAGGAACCTGTCACATCCATCTTCAGCTAATTGTCGCATTAGATTATTGATGGCAGGTATGAATGTGCCTTAACGACACAGGGGCTGCCAAAACAGCTCTCCATAAAGAAATCTATAGGCTCTGTCAATTCTGCATGCTGAGCGATTAAGCTAGCCTCACTCCCAGTCTAACTCCCCTTTGCTGTCCTGGAGCACATGAAGGGGAAAATTGCTTTCACAAGGTAGCAGTGAGTTTGGATCCCATCACAGGGACCTCTTATTGGAATGTCATCTTTGATGAATGGATCCAAATGAACATTCCCCACATTGGAGGCCTTTCGTTGAGGAAAAGGATTGCTGCTGCTCTTGCTCTTCAGCAGCTGCTATCTGCTGATCCCTCTCACTGCAGGGGGAGGTGGTGTGGGTCGGCATAAAAAAGCACAGCTTGAGGTAATTCATACCACTCTGAATCATTAGAAACACTGGGACAAAGTGGGCTTCTAAAACCAAGCTCAAGGTCGACCTTTACACTTCCTGCTTCCTGTTCACTTACTGATGTGGTTCAAATTCAGATGACTCCTAAGAGATCTCAAAATGGACATGATTGGACAAGCTTACTTGGTTATTTAATGAGTTATTTTGAAACTTTTGAGCATTCAAGGTCCAAAGTGAACACAAGACTAGCAAATAAACGCAAGACAAAACTGGCAGGTATATTAGTTTGGGGTCAGTACACGATTTTTACAATTTTTTAAAGAAATTAATACTATTAAAGGGGACCTATTACGCCCCTTTTCACAAGATGTAATATTAGTCTCTGGTGTCCCCAGAATGTGTCTGTGAAGTTTCAGCTCAAAATACCCCACCATTTATTATAGCTTGTCAAATTTGCCCCTATTTAGGTGTGAGCAAAAACACACCATTTTTTGTTTGTCCCTTTAAATGCAAATGAGCTGCTGCTCCCGGCCCCCTTTCCAGAAGAGGGCGGAGCTTTAACAGCTCACGCTTTGGTTGCTCAACAACAACAAAGCTGGAAAATCTCACGCAGCCAAAATGAAGATTGTCAGTAACGGTGTTCAGCCTTACATTGTTCAAACCGGAGTCGGACACTGATGGAGAGACTCAAGAAGTTACAACTTTTAGAATGCAACTGGACGTTTCTGAACGGTTAGTGGATAAATTTATGTAGTTGCCGTGGAATTGATTCAGCTCATCGACTAGCATGTGCCGTCATGTTAATCTTTTGTGCAAATCCAACATTGAATTCACCCTCGTTTGTGAAGCAGTCCAGCGTAAAATGACGGCATGGCAACAACACTCTACTACAACAACTCTTCCTCTTCTCTAAAGCAGCCCAACATGGCCTCGCCCCCTTTGTTGCGTGTTCCTGGGGGCAGGGTTTATGTAAATTTGGGGGTTCGTGATGTCACCAACCCAGGAAGAAGCTCGTTTTAGTCCCTGCCAGCCTTTTGTTTTAGTCCTTAAAAAGCGATTTCTGTAAAAGAAAATATCTCCCTTTGCATTGAACTTTGAGCGTCGTAACTTTGCAGATGTTGTTTATGCTCAAACAGCAACATTACACACTAACTAAAGTTAAAAAAAAAGTGAAATCATAATTAAGGACCCCTTCAAATTGATAAAAAAAAAAGTGACAGTAAAATATAAATATAAATATAAAAAGTAAATATAAAATATATTAAAAAAAAGGAATTTTATTTTAAATTTTAAAATTATTTACAATAACTGAAGGAACTGCCTTGATCAGTGAGTTAGTGAGTTGAACTTGAGAACTGGATCAGTTTTTTTTTTTTTTTTTTTTTTTTTTGTTTTGTTTTTTTTCCCCAGAGTAGTTTTATGAACTGGATGAACAATCATTGAAAAGTTTTTCAGTGAATAATGACTTAATTTTTGTCTGTTTCTAACACAAAGCTATCAAAATACTTCAGAAGACTCTGACAACAGCGTACAACTTATGTGGACCATTTTTATGGTGCATTTTAGAGCTTGACAGCCCCACTCCTCATTAACTTTAATTATATTTAAGAGAGTATCCAGGGTTTTCCTTAGAAATTCTCCTTTCGAGTTCCACAGAAGAAAGACAGTTGGACCATGTTGAGTAGTTGAGAGCTGCAGCTTATAAAACTATCTAAATGAAATAAGTTCTTTGTCTTATGCTTGTTTTGGACAAAGGCTGATGAAGACACAGCCGATCCCAAATCAGATACCACAGGCAGACCGTGTCGTACGCCAGAATAGGATAAACATAAGCGCCTGAGTGTCTGCAGTATTTGTGGTGTGTACTCTCATGTTCTCTGCAGCGTTAATTGCTGCCGTTGTGCTATAAATAGAGAGCGCACATCCATGGCCAGGTTTCTTTGTCCCTCTCCTCTGGATTCAATATGCTGCTGCTATTTCTGTGAGTGCTTCACTCCAAAATAGCGTCATTGAGCTCTAGTGGATCACAGTGTGCTTGCCTGTAGCACTAAAAATAGCACCTGTCAGATATTTTCTCCTGCGTGCCGACTGCATTCAGATGAGCTAAAGGGTATTAATATCCACCAGCAGCATTGTCATATCCTGCAAATGATCACACATAATGTGGGTGGAGTGTATTTTGGGGAGTGTGCGTGACTTTTATGATTGTGTGTGTGTGAGGATGACGGTAAGCTGACATCATCTGGCTCAGATGTCTCCTCTATTGCGTTCTCAGTGACCTCCTGTTTGTAGCCCAGGAAACCGCACTGTGATCCTGTATGTGTGCACTGGCGCTGTAGGCAATTATGACATATATATATTGTAAATATAGTGTGTTTGTATATGTATATATATATAATATATAATGGTATATAATGGTAATGCAACACTGTTTGCTAACTGCCACAACAGGAAAAAAACGCAGAAGAAGAAGAACAGACGATCTATGCATAGATATGTTTATGTGTAATCTCTCAACCAGTGTTTCAAGCGCGGAAAGACAGCTTGAGAATAATATTTCACGTAGCATTACATTTACCTCAGGCAAGTCATTTAGTGTACACGACATGTTAATTCACTAGAGAAATGAACTATAGAGGGAAGCATGCATTGTAGTAGAAAAATAATTGTATAATTAGATTTAGGAGTTAATGCAAAACCTGCCTTATGTGTAATATACATGTTTTTTTTTTGTTTTTTTTTTGAGTGTTGATTATTAATCTAAAATAAAATAGCAAAATAAATAATAAAAATAAATCTAAAAATAAATAGCAACTGTTTGGGCTCTGTTGTTAATTGTAACCTTTAATATTATAGTAATTTGCAAGAAAGGGCTCCCTGTATACAGTTTACAGGATTAGCTGAGATAGACTGTTTTATCCTTAAGAAAATGTTAATTATAATTGAATTTATTTAAAGAGAGAGACCCAATTTGTTCAATAAACCACTGTTTAATAAAAAAGAAAAAAGAAGCAATTTTATGTTTTTTAACAATTTATTTGTTTAAAATAGAGATCACGATTCTCCCACGATTCTGAATAGACAACTAAACAAAACAGTATATTTAAAAAATAGATATATTTAATTAATTTGAATTCATTATTTTAAAAAAAATTGGTTTGACTGAATGATTCAATGACTCGCTCATAAAGACTCAAAAATCTGAATTTTTGAACGAATCTCTTGAATGAATGATTCAATGACAAATACATTTTTTAACAGTCGCTTGTCACCACCTACTGGTGTAACAATGTAATTGATACAATCTTTATTTGAAGCGTCAAATTTCAAAAGGTGATTTACTCTATTTTGTTTGCTATCGCAGACATCAGTATTTTTTACCGAACTATAAACTTTTATCCCAGTACTTCTGTTCATTTGAATACTGTAACACAGAAATAATGACACTGTGTGGTTAAAAAGGCTGTTTGTGAAGCTGTTTCATACCTATGTGACAACTGCTCTCTCTGGGTCAGCGGCAGCGCCAACACAGATTGGAATGTTCTGCTGTGATTGTACTTTTCAATGGTTTTATAGACATAGCTTAATCGTTGACATTTAATAAGATTGCATGAATATTAAATATTGTTATTCATCCAACAGCTGTAGGTTTCTCTTATGTTCCTGTGCAAAATACAGGGCTGAAAAATGCCATGCTAATGGGTAAACCCACTTACATCTAGTTGTTGTATTGGCGGAGATGCATGTTGTGCGCAACTCCCCCTGAGCTCCTGTGTCTGTCCCCTCTGACTCCAGCCATTAATCAAACTCCCTGCAGTCAGACCTGCATAATGCAAACCAGAGCTGACGACATGTGCAGCCCCCCGGCTCCTACCCACAGGAGAGAAGAGGAGAGGAAAAGAGAAAAGAGGAGACAAATGTAAAAACAAACACATCAATAATTATAATTTCAGTGACATGAATCTGTCACAGTGGGGTTTAATCCGTTATTTGTTGTCTGACATTATGCACAAATTATTTTCCAGGAGAAATGTCCCATTTAACTCTTAAAGTCAACATGAAATAGTGTTCGCAACCCATTTTATATCTATAATGTGATATTCTGATTGAAACAGGACATTTAAAAACATACAGAATTCACGGATGAATTTTTCATAATAAGATCTACAACATGCATTTAGAATATATAGTGAATAGGGTGAATTTTTATTTTATGCCGACTTTAAACCATTTCTGTCATGACAACTCGGAGTGTTTGGCATGGTAATGGGTATGACAATGTTGATATGTTTGGTCATGGCGGAATAGATCTGCTACGCTGCTGCTGCTGCAGAGCAAGTACGGGACTTGCTACTGCCAATACATACACGACACGCTGCTGTGAGCAAGTAAGACATGCTGCTGCTGTACAATATATCGTACATGAATTACCCGTAGCAGATCTATACAGGTGGAGCTGGGGAAGGTGGAGGGTTTCTGAAAGCGCGCTGCACTGCTAAGGCAAATGTTACCCAAGTATTTTTGAAGGTTGAGCACGCAAGCTCATTGGCTACTGATACAGCAGGAACCAATCAGCTGTGCCCTATAGATAACGACGTGATTACGAGCAGGTTGAGTTAAAGGACCTATTAGCCTGCGCCATCTAGAGTTTCATGACAGAACTCTGTATTTACTTTGTGGTTAACTCAACAAGAACATGATTTATTGTTTAAGAGTTTTTCAAACTTTATGATTCCTCTACAAAATAAAGACAGCTATATATTTTCATATCTAAAAGACCTTATACAGTCACTGTGGAAAATAAAAATATTTACTTTATTATGCATTTTTTCTACCCATCATCAGATGCATAAACAAAGTGATATATAAAACTACAGCTATCAACAGAATAATTAATTGTGATTAATCTCATGATTTCCAACTAGTATTTAGAAAACAGAATAAAACAGCAATAAGTTAAATTGTTTTACAGCATTTTACATTTTTACACTATTTTTCACCGCTGACCCCCAAGATGTCCCTAGATCCTTGTACTAGAGCATTGTATTCAATGTGATTCATAATAGAAGTTTGAATATTTCAATGACTGATAATGATATCTGTTTGCAAGCACAAGCACAAAAATAACCATAAAACATTCAAATGACTATTTAGGACTTGATTGTAGGTTAGTATAACACCTCACCCTGACCGCAGCTATCATTTGGCCAACTGACTCTCTGTCTTAATCTTAATATAGACTCTCTACTGTATTGGTGCCTGCCAATCTATCCCATAAATCCTTCCCCATTAATAGAACAACCTTGCAAACACAGACTGCATGGCGTATTTTCTAGCTATATTTGGCGCAAAATGGAAAAAAACAAAAACAAATAACACACAAGTCTAACACCCACTGACTAAATATGACTAAATTCAGCAACACATCAATCCCTCTTTACTTTCAAACCAGTCTGGAAACACAATGCATTACTGACACATGATTATGGACGATAGGAGGTTGTTGGTATGTTTTTAGTATAGGGTAAATTAGTGATAGATGCTCTTAGAAGGGGCAGGGGAGATACTGCCCCCTACAGGAAGGCACTGGGAACAGGATCTGTTTATATGAAGCACATGCCATTGAGGGAAGGTAATCTCACCACTACATCACACACGCACACAAACCCCTGATATCATCATGAAAATCTTCAGTCTGTCTCCAAAAGAAGTGCATTTAAGATGAAGCGAAGATAAGCTGTCAGCTCTGAAACAAATTAAAGAACAATTACACAGACAGAATAAAGACACTGGAGTAACAAAACTTTGGGAAATACGAACTGATCCGTGAAATTGTATAACAAGCTGTTTAAAGGAATGGTATAACAAGCAGTCGTTTATGTAATGGCAAATACAACCACATGGGAACTTTGTTAGGAATATTCCAGGCTGTATTACATGATAAGCTCAATCAACAGCATTTGTGGCCAGTCATTTTAGTATTATTTATATATTATAGCATTTATTAATATTTTAATTAGCATTTTAGTTTACATTTTTGTTTATGTGCTTTTGTCATTTTTAATATTTCTATTTACCTTCAACATCTTATTATTTCCGTTTTAGCTTGTTTTAGTAATTTTAGTACATCCAACTTATTTTATTTCAGTTAGTTGCCAACGCATTTAAGTTTTTCATCAAATATTTATATTTAATTTTATTTTAGTTTTAATTACCAAATCAACACTGTTTTTGGCATTATATTGATCACCACAAAAAAATAATTTTGACTCATTTTCATAAATGTAAATGTAAAAGCACTTACATTATTTTGTTCGTACTTGTGTATTATTTCAGCTGTAAAGTTGTTCTTGTCTTTTTTACGGTCATTTTTGGGAATTGTGGCAACAAAGATGTAAAATTGGACATCATTTCAAGCAATTTTTTTCACACTAAAATCACACACAAAAAACATTCTTGTTGCTTTACTTTGAAAATTATGAGTATTTTAACTTGCAACGTCTCCTCCATTTTCACTTCCATAAAAAGCCTCACTGTATTTTTTCTTTTCTTTTTTTTTTTAAGGAAACAAGGGACAAAATCTAAATGAATTTTCATGGTAATCAAAATTATGCCACAAATGTTATATAATATATTCCTTTAGACACACAAAGCCATAAATGTTTATTATTATTAGAGCTGCTTTGAAGGGTTAGTTCACCCAAAAATGAAACTTATGTCATTTATTACTCACCCTCATGTCGTTCCACACCTGTAAGACCTTCGTTCATCTTCGAAACACAAATTAAGATATTTTTGATAAAATCCAATGGCTCAGTGAGGCCAAGCAAGATAATTAACACTTTCAGATGCCCAGAAAGGTACTAAAAACATATTTAAAACAGTTCATGTGACAACAGTGGTTCAACCTTAATGTTATGAAGCGACGAGAATACTTTTTGTGCACCAAATAAAACAAAATAACGACTTTTCAACAATATCTAGTGATGGGCGATTTCAAAACATTGCTTCAAAGCTTTACGAATCTTTTGTTTCGATTCAGTGGTTCGGAGCGCCAAAGTCACGTGAATTCAGTAAACAAGGCTTTGTTACGTTATAAATGTTTTGAAATTTCAATAGTTCACGTGACTTTGGCAGTTTGATATGCGATCCGAACCACTGATTCGAAACAGAAGATTCGTAAAGCTTCGAAGCTTCATGAAGCAGTGTTTTGAAATCAGCCATCACTAGATATTGTTAAAAAGTCATTATTTAGTTTTATTTGGTGCACAAAAAGTATTCTCGAGAGTATTCTCTAATATTAAGGTTGAACCACTGTACTCACATGAACTGTTTTAAATATGTTTTTAGTACCTTTCTGGGCATCTGAAAGTGTTAATTATCTTGCTGGCAATAGAGGCCTCACTGAGCCATCGGATTTTATCAAAAATATCTTAATTTGTGTTTCGAAGATGAACGAAGGTCTTACAGGTGTAGAACGACATGAGGGTGAGTAATAAATGACATAATTTTCATTTTTGGATGAGCTAACCCTTTAATTCTGTTTGCGTCATTGATCAACACTTCCCCGTTTATTTCTGTGAAGCTGCTTTGAAACGATATGTATTGTATAAAGCACTATATAAATAAAGGTGACTATTGTCAAAGATACAGCTAGGGTTATTATAGCTTTGAGCTGTAATGCCATAGAGACGTCCCTGTTGTGGGTCACGTACACATAAATCTGAAGTTGTAAACTATAAATAGATACCTACTAAAAGGATGGAGTGTAAAACCATCACCCATCTATAACTACTACTCAGTGGCTTTCCATACAATCACAAACCATGAAGAACTGACAAACAAGCAGCACACACCATGTATGCACACACTTGCACACACACATACACAAACCCAGCAGGGAAGCATCGGGCTCTTCTTGTAGCCGATACTGTATCAGTGCTCAAAGCCAGTGAGTAGCTCCCTCTCGTCTGGGTTATTCTGCCTAATCTCATCACAAGACAAATCCCCTTTAGCCAAACACACACAAATGCACCAAAGTCCATTAACACAGATAACAGGTTTGCACAACTGAGACCAGCTCAGCCAGACAGTTGTGGCTGCACCACACCATAGTGTACATCACATGTGATTCTTGTTTATTTTGTGTCTGTTAGAGAAGCAGAGAAGATGGATTGAACGAGGGTGAATGGGGGAGGAGGATGAACAGAGAAGTGGGTGAAGCTGAACAGTTTGCTCTCCAGGATCAGAGACCAGTGGGGCCTCTTCGTCTCCTCCTCCTCTGCTCTCGCACTGACATGACGCCCCAGGGGTCACCAGGGCTTTTCTGGGAGCGGAATGTACCACAAAAACAATCCCCGTTACACCCTCACCAACCAGAGAGGACATGGATGATACTAATCCAACATCACAAACCAACTAATGCGATTTACGGCAGAACTGACCATGGACTCAATCCTCTTTATGTATGGCAAGGAAGTAAATAAATATTCGAAATTGAAGAATGGAACAAGTGTTTAAAGTACCCCTATTGTTTTTTTTTTCGGATATTACCTTTCATGTAGTGTGTAATATACTGTAGCTGTTTGTGAATACAAAAAGTCTGCAAAGGTCAAAGTGCATGATAAATGTAGTTATTGTCTCCCAAAAGAAAGAACCGATTCTGAAATGCATGAAACGATTCGTCAGTAATTCCAGTCTTACTTCCTGCATGAACCTACATAGGTTTGTAACAAATTTGCATAATGCCAGCCTATGGTCTTTATTGGCTGCCTAGGGACAACGTCTACTTTGACCCGCCCTCAAACACTGTAGTTGTAGCGGAGGCCTGGAAGAGTTTGGTTTGTGTTGTCGACATGACAAGAAGATGCTGTTTTCTGCACTGCGAAAGCAAATCCACTTTGCAAATCCATGCAATTCCAAAGAATAAGGACTCGGGTTTGAATTGATACAGTAAAACCAACGCCATTGTTATTGTTCGAATCACAGTTTATAAGTGCTGAGGAAGCCTCCGGAGCTGAAATTCAGATATGGTAATGGGTGTTTCATTTCCAACACATGCTGTATGAGGAAGACCAATCACAACAGACTGGGTCATCTGACCAATCAGAGCAGAGAAGGCTCTTGGAAAGGAGGGGTTTAGAGAGAGTGAATCCTTTATCGAACAGTTTCAGACACTGTGAGAAAAGAGGTTATGCTGCAATGTATATTAAGAGAAAATTCAAGTGTTTTTGACCTTGGATGCATATAAATCTTTTGTAGGAAACCTTTAAATAGCATAATAATAGCATTTTAAGAATAATATGAAAAACCCATATTGACTGACTATTCTGAGTAGTGTTGTCAAAAGTATCGACTACTGAAAAAAAAGTCGATACTGAAATTTTAAAAATGTTAAACATTTTGAAACACCTCTGATTGACCATTGTGTTCACATGCTCAACATATATCTGTGATTGGCTACAATGATCAACGCTTCAAAAACATGTTGTAAATAGTCATCAATGACGCCCTTCACCGAGCACTTACACAGATACACACGGGAGCATTTGAAAGCAGGCATCTATCAGCGGACCGGTCTGCTGATAAGATGCCTGCTTTCAAACGCTCCCGCTTTCAGAACATTTCAAACACTTCCGTGTGCTTTCAAACACTCCCGTGCGTTGATCATTGTAGCCAATCACAAGACATATATGTTGAGCCCGTGAACACAACGGCCAATCTGAGGTGTTTACAAATCCGCTCAACAGCGCTCAAAGCGTCACATTTTTAAAATTTCCGTACCGACTTGGTATCAAAGTCGGTACTTTTGACAACACTAATTCTGAGTAGTATGAGGATCTGAAATGTTTTATAAATATATTTATATCTTCGGAGACAATTGTATTGAAAAATGTAATTTATTCCTATGATGATAAAGCTGTATTTTCAGCATTCAGTCTTCAGTGTCACATGATTTTTCAGAAATCATTCTAATGTGCTGATTTTGTTCTCAAGAAACATTTCTTACAACAGCTGTGCTGCTTAATATTATGTGGAAATCGTGATCATTTTTCTGCAGGATTCTTTGATGAATCAAAGTTCAAAAGAACAGCTTTTACTTGAAATATAAATCTTTTGTAAGATCACTTTAGATCTATTTAATGCATCATTGTTGAATAAAAGTACTAATTTCTGTAAAAGAAAACTTTTGAATGGTAGTGTATTTACCTGCATGTTATGTGACCATTAAAAGACATCAGAGAACCATGAACATGTAAATGTGTTGTTAAATATTAACTTTTAAATTCAGATGTTACTTAAAGTATTTTAGGTCAAAGGGGTTCGGGTTGAAAAATTTGAGAATCCCTATTCTAGGAGAAACAACAGAAATATTGAAGAGGGTTGATTTTTGAGTATTTGTTCCCTGATTCAGTTTCTTTCCCACTGCGGTTCTGAGTCTCAAATCCTGACAGTTTAACAGTTCAATCCGTTTGCATCATATTCCTGAGGTGTTAATGTATTACCAGAGAGAATTAACAGATGCCCAGCAGTCAAATAAAAACCTGTCCAATAAAATCTGCACACTGTGTGCGGCTGGTAACGCTCACGCGCACACACTTGGACGGAAGGAGCAGTGAGGCATGTTGATTTGACGTAGCACTGCTTTGTGCTGACAGCAGGAGAACACAGAGGAAACACTGAGTACACATTGTGCACACAGAGGAAACCTGATATTCCTGTTCCCAGCAGAGGACAGGCACCACAGCCGCACACAGAATACCGTGAACGCTCGCAAATTCATTCACTGCTCACACAAATAAACACAATACACACCTTTTTTTCCTGGTGTTACTTGGGTGTTTCTGTGATGAATGCTCAAATCAAATATGTAAAGCATACAGGACGTACCCTAATGATAACCAACCTCCTATTGTGCATAGAAACATTGCATTTTTTTCTACTGATGACAGAAGTGATGAGTTTACAGAAACAAAGTGTTCCAGTATTACTGAGAATTATGGATTATGTACAGTTTAGGACTGGTTTGTTAAAAACCTTTGTCAGCTGGTGGTCTGGTGGGGTTTTTTTTCTTTTTTAAGTATTTATTAAAATTAATGGTTTTAAATATACGGGTCATTGACAAATAAGGTTTTTAAAGGTGTAAAAAAAACAATGGAGATATAATTAATTTTGAAGTTTTATTAAGTGTTAACAATGAGATTATGTGGTTTTTATAATCAATTAACACTGCTTTTGTCGTTTTTTACAAGATGGACAAAATTTGTCACCAAAAAAGTAATTCGGCTTAACCAAAATTTCGGTTTTACCGAATTAGACTTTTGGTTATACCAAATGACGATATTTCCAAACAATGCTAACAGGCATGATATCTAGCTAGCTAGTAAAAGGACAATCAAACATTTTATATTTAGTACAAGTTTTTTAAAATATTACAACATTTTCCATGTTTTATAGCGGTTGTACTGAATGACCTGATGTTTCAGGACATGCGTATGAGAAATTGTGAAAACATGATTTTTTCAAATAGTTAAGAGAGAGTTAGTTACTTTGCTTCACGACCATGTGGTCCTTTGCAGGTGTCTGAATGATGTCACATCCTGTCACATGATATTGACCACATGACTTGATCCAAAATGGTCCCTTTATATTGGTTACTCCAAACGACATCAATGAAATTCATTTTTCCGGACATTCTTTCTCATAACAAAGCAACGACTTCTACGCATAATTTTAATACCATTTTGCACTGTTAATATATGATGTTATAAAATTATGCCAGAATAAAAAATATATACATTAATTACATTTTAATCACAAACGAAATGGCTGTATTGGCCTTTGGACGGTTAAACCAAATGACATTTTGACACTTGAAAATCTTTGTACCTTTATATGTAGTAAAATATAATTGAAACCTTTTGGATTCAATAGAAGAGATCTAGTTGTACTACCTTACATACTTTGGATGTCATAACTTTGTTTTTTATTATTATTAAGGCCTTTGGACAAAAAAATGACCCGTCACATCACTGACCCATACATAAACACATTAAAAACATATACAAGCAAACAACATGTAAATTAATAAATATATATATATATATATATATATATATATATATATAAATGTATTAATTTTAATATATTACTATTCAAATGAATATAAATTTTTATTCATTGTTTCATATATATATATTATTTTATGAATTTGATTTATTATAATTTTAGTAAAAATGTATCACAAAATGGCAACAAAAAAAAAAGTAATTTAAAATGAAGCTGTCTCAACTTTGTCTCGACTTATAAGTTGTTTTCTCTTGGTCTGAAGGTAACAGTCATTCAGTGCAACAGTGTAATAAATACATATATTGCTGCATCAAGGATGACCACATTTATTTTGACTTTAATCTGGGACTCACTAAAGCTGAAATAGCTCTGTCACTCAATGTTAGACCACTTCAACATGAGTGTCTGATATTTGAGAAGGAGGCAACAACTTTAACACCATAAACACTAGGGACATGTGGTTAATTACATTACCAGCCAGCTCAAGAGACCACAACATTTACATGCTTATAGAATCATTTTCATTTTTTTCTCACGATCAAAGTCAAGATACGAGAAAACAACTTTTGCTAAGTTGAGAAACTTAAGTTGTGATCATAAGAAAACAATAATGCACAGCCTCTTAGGGCTTCTATAATATCTGTACAACATTATACTCATAGTTACACCACCAGTTGTAACAGCATGCTTGCAAAGAAAAGTGTGATAGAGCAGTTTTATAGACATGAAATGCTTCTATTACTCATAAGCATGCAGGTCTGAAACTCATTCAGACAGACACGTTGTGTTCAGACTGAGCATTTGACAGTCATGCAGCACCATGTGCAAACAGCTCTCTTCTGCAACAACAATCCCAGTGTGTTTCTAGGAAACGGTCACTCTATAGAGCCTTTGCAAAGCAGCTTACAGACGCGGTCCGGTCCACGGCCGGCACACGTGTGAAACGTGCACGCTCACGCACACTCATGCATGCACGCTCGCAGGCCTGGCCTAGGCACACTCTCTTGGAGCCACAGAGACAGGAGGAGGAGTTTCAGCTAGAGTGGATTGGTTCCCATGCACAGAGAGGGGAGTGTGTGTGTGTATGTGTGTGAGTGTGAGTGTGTGTGCGCAGCGGCCCTCCCAGTCAGATGGACTTCAGCACGTTTACTGGAGCAGCACACCTGCGTCCTAACAGCTGAGACACACATTGTTCAACCTGTTTCGTTTCAGGATTGTCATTGCACTAAAGTACAAAGCTTATGTACAGTCTGTCTTACAGTCATTGTTATAAAATGACTTTCATAACAGCATATATTATATAAAATGCAGGGAACAGACAAAATTTTTTCTGCGAGATCTTTATTCTTTGAAAACTCCAATCATATCCAGTATGCCGATTAATCGGCCGATAATTTGAAAGTTACCTGCCAGCTGGTTGCCAGTTATTTTATATATATATATATATATAATTATTTTTATAGGAATTTATACATATTTATACATCTATATGTATAGATATAGGAATTTATACATATTAAAAATACAAATTGATCACTGAGGCCAGATATTAAAAACATTTCTGTTAATTAATGTTGAAATAAAAAAAATACAATATAATTATTAGATGAAAAGCTTGGTAACGGACTAAAATAAGCTGAAGTATTTAAATTACTAAGTGAAAATAAATAAAAACTAAAACTTAAATAAAAATATATTAAATCTAAATAGTAATATTTAAAAAAAAAATAAATAAAAATGTCAAAAGCACTAAAATAAAATAAAACTAAAACAAAAATGAAAGCTTTTATTTTTATGTTTTCAGTTAAGTATATTGTAGAACTATAAAAATTATACTTTTTTCCAAAAGCTGAGAGGTTCCTAAATATGTGTGCGTGTAAATGCATGATTTAAAGCATTAGTTCACTTCAGAATTCAAATTTCCAGATCATTTACTCACCCCCATGTCATCCAAGATGTTCATGTCTTTCTTTCTTCAGTCAAAAAGACATTAAGGTTTTTGAGGAAAACATTCTAGGATTTTTCTCTCTAGCGAAATGATCGGTCATTTTCTAAAAAAAAAACAAAAAAAAAAAAAAAAAATATATATATATTATATATATATATTATATATATAACCACAAATGCTCGTCTTGCACTGCTCTGCGATGTGCCACACATTACGTAATCATGTTGGAAGGGTCACGCGTGACGTAGGCGGAAGTACTGAGCAAGTGTTTACAAAGCGAACGTGCAAAGACTAAGTCAAATGGCCTTCACAAAAAAAAAGGTAAAACAACAATGTCGATTTTAAAGTTGGAGGAGAAAATAAGATGGAGTTTTTCGCCCTACCGCGGTACTTCCACCTACGTCACATGTGGCCTTTCCAACGTGATTATGTAATGCCTGGCGCATTGCAGAGCAGTGCAAGATGAGCATTTGTGGTTAAAAAGTATATAATTTTTATTTTTGTTAGAAAATGACAGATTGTTTCGCTAGACAAGACCCTTATTCCTCGTCTGGGATCGTGTAGAGTGCTTTGAAGCTGCACTGAAACTGCAATTTGAACCTTTAACCCGTTGTACCCCAGTGAAGTCCACTATATGGAGAAAAATCCTGGAATGTTTTCCTCAAAAATTTCTTTTCGACTGAAGAAAGAGAGACATAAACATTTCAGATGACATAGGGGTGAGTAAATTATCAGGAAATTTGAATTCTGAAGTGAACTAATCCTTTAATAATGAATGCGGATGATGCATCTGTCTGGTGTTACACACATTCTTCAACAAGTCATCTCAGCTCACGCTACAATTATCATCATCATCAGCAGCACTGCCAGGTGAATCAGCGTTATGTCTCCTCAGAGAAATATTTTTGTCACATGAACGCATCATTTAATGATGTAATGGTTAAGTCATATCTATTGTAGTTACTAGCATCATCACTCATGTGATCTGCGACAACTGAATGTGAAAAGAAATATCATATCACTTTATTATAGCGCTAAGCCCACACTGCTGACCTCACCCAAATATAACGATGATTGCAGCTCGTGTCATTATCTTAATCATCTTCATCATTATCACCATCACCAGAATAGAAGCACACAGCATGTACTCAGTCATTCTGTTTGCACCACTGGGAGAAATTCATAGCTGTCATCGTCAAACTCTGCATTTTCTCAGAATATCTGACTATCAAAGGGGCCAAACAACACAGCATAATGTCCCCACACTGATCCGGACTTGGTAGCAAGTTATTTATTTTCATCAGGCGATCAACTTGTTCTGTGCCAGAACTTGTGTGAGTCCATCCCCGGCGCAGCTGAGGGCAAAAGCTCCGAGATCAGTAGAGAAATGAACCCACAGGAGCGGTGAGTCAGATCTGAGTCAAGCCCTGCTCCCCACACAGTCACGATGCTGCTGATAATATCAGATTTGCCAGCTGACCTTCTGAGGGTGGCATACAAGGTCTGCTATGCAGGATACTTGGGTGTTTCTTCAACTATGGGCACTTTTGGTCCTGAGGACTTTAGAAATTAAGGAATTCAGAAACTGTAGAAATGAATCTCCCTTAAAAACTTTTTCAAACTCACTAATTATTTCAACTTGGCTCCTAACAAGTAGATATTCATGTGTCACAGGAAAATTTAATTATTCCCCACCACCTGAACCCATCATGAACATATTTATTTTCAAACATTTCGTTCTGTGAGGTGTAAATGAAAGAAGTGGAAATTGCATTTTCAGTATAAATTATGCTTTTTGCATAATTTGACAAAATAATGCACAATAAACATAATATCACACACATATATATATATATATATATATATAAAATAATACATATATACAATTTTATAGGATTATTTTTTAAAGATTATATACATCTAGATTATACATACATATAATTTTATAAGATTATTTTATATATATTACTTGTAAAGTTTATATATGTTTATATATCTTTAAAAATAATCTCATGAAATAGTACTTATATACTATATATATATATATATATATATATATATATATATACATATTTGTATAATTTTATAAGATTATTTGTAAAGATTATTTTTATATACATATATATATAATCTTTAAAAATAGTATAGATAGATAGATAATTTTTAAGATTAGTATTTTATAAGGTTACTCTTATCTTATTACATTATTACATTATTATAATCTTAATTTATGCATTATTAAAAATGTATAATCATATATAACCATAGTTTTTAAAATGTTATCATAGTTTTAAAAATTATTAATTTGAATTAATTTAATATCATATTTAAAAAAATAACACAAAATTTAAATAATAAAACAAAATGAGTAACAGTTATCCATATGCTATGATTAAACATCTTGGACAAATGTAAAATAATAAAATCTAGATAAAAGGTATTTGAAAAGTAGCAAAAACAAATTATGCCATTGTGAAACAAAATTTTAATGCTACATATAGCAAAAAGAAAAATGTTGTGACATAAAAGTGCCTGTAGTTGAAGTGACACCCAGTTACACCCACGCTGGAACTTTTCTACTGACTTTTGTCCCAAAAACACTACTAACCACACAACAGTTAGAGAGAGAGAGAGAGAGAGAGAGAGAGAGAGAGGGAAGGCTGCAAAGGAAAAGGAGAGTAATAAAGGAATTTAAAGAATCTGACTTGTCTGTGTCGTAAATACACATTTGCGCCAAGAATTCAGTGAATCAGGCAAAAGGCAGCAGGAATGGAGACTGGGATCTGCCCACAAAGCTGAGATCGGTTGTGTTTTGAGCAGCTGCCCTGTGCTTGACCCCAGAGGTTCACATGCTGTAAACTGGACAGGACAATGGGAGGACTTCATTAAAGCAATTCACATTGTTGTCCTGGGCGTCAAGCTACACTGAGAAGCAGGACTGTAAAAGCAAGACCCTGCATGTGTGCGTGAAGAAAGAGTGATAGACAGTGAGATTTGGAAGAACAGTTGACTAAGAGTGCAAGTTTAGGTCAGTAAAAATGTGTGTATAAAGATTCACTGTAAGCACAGGATTACTCACTGTGCTCTGGGCTGCAGCTGGGACTGCTCCACTTCACTGCTTTGGTTGTCGCGGCAACTCAGTGCACGGCACGGGCACGCAGAGGGCACAATGCCAGGTAAAAGGGGGATGTTGGCATCGGCCCGTGGTTCTTCCAGCTGGCACTGCCAGGAACTCGGATACCCTGCACGGCAGAGCCAACTTTATTCAAACACCATCTTATACTTGTACTAAATCTCCATAGATGTCATTACAATACTTGCTTGAGGAATATATTTGTATTGCATTTCTTTGAAGTTTGTCTTAAACCCATACATATTAACTAACTAACTAACACACTATTTTAACGTTAAAATGTGAACACCTCCTATTTATTTACATGCTGTATTTACACAGGACCAAAGCCTACACTCACCTAAAACTTTAACATTTCCCTGCAAAAGAAAACATCTGAAACCAGCTTAGACTGGTTTGCTGGTCTTATCTGGTCTACTAGTCTGGCCATAAGGGAATTCATAAGGTTATTGTTGATATTAGAGGTGGTTTGGCACCAGCTGGTCTGACTGGTCCATTGGATGGTTTTAACACATTTCAGCCAGTCAGGCTGAGAGACCAGCTGACCAACTAAACGAGCTGAGCACTAGTCAGGATGGGAGACCAGATTAAACAAGCTAAGACCAGCAGTCTGGGTTAAACCCAGTCTAGTCTGGGTTAAACTGCTTAACCAGGGTAAGTTAGCACCAGTATTTCCTACAAAAAACACAAGTCTAGTTCATTTAATATAGGGTTTACTAACCTATTACTCATTTTAGTAACATATTCAGCTAGTATGTAGCAAATTAACAAGACATTCCAAAGAAAAGCAAGCACAAACTAGCAATGACTCCATAAAGAAGAAAGTCTGCTTATCATGTTACCATACAGTGGTCTTGATTTATGAAGCAATCTGCATGACTGAACAACAGCTCTTTGTCCCTGTGCTTTCTAATGTTCAATCTGATGCGTCTTGACAACGACTCTCTCCTGCCCTCTATTGCTCGTTTGGAAATATTACAACGATAAACAAAGCAGATCCGTGGCCCAGTTTTCATGACCTTGTATTTAATTGTTAAAAATATTGTCTTCCAAAATGTTGACTGTTACGCGGAAACATTCGTCACATTAGTCTTTTTTAAAATAAATAAATAAATAAATGAAGATTGACATGACCAAAGGAAAATAATAAAATGAACATCTGTTAATTACCTAATTGATTAGCGTTGCTAACTTTGCGTATCAAGTAAATAAAAGCGAACACATAAAACTAAAATAAATGTTGAATTTGAAAGTCCTACCTGTTTATATTAAAACTGGAGCAAAATATGGCAATGGTTAGAGCTGAACTTGTCGACCTTAAACGTCTGATAAATTGGGGCACCTTGCCGACCAGATGGGATGAGAAATCCAGTCACATGAAAGCTGTTCATAACAGCTTATGAAACCGCAGTCTCACGAAGGAAAGTACGCGGTTTAAACCTAAATTATAAGTTGACTAGTTAGCTGCCGCGGTCCACTAGGGGGCCTCAGTTAACTTCCTGTGAATCAACAAATTTTAAAATACAAACTGCGTGCATCGTTAAACCTAAGCAAGAGTGAAAGGGTTTTTTTAAAACCTTTAATAAAATAAACACAAAAAATAAATAAAACAAAAAAAACATACTTTGAATGAGAAAAAAAATACATACACATACATATATAAATAATTACTTTGCATCCATTAGGCTACCATGATCACAGTTTTAGCTGTAGCATTATGGTGACCCAACAGAAGCAATAAAATAGGTTCTTTGTAGATCTTCATGTTAGGCAGGAGAATCAGAAGTGGTCAAAACACCACACATATCCTGAAGATGCCAAAATCATGTGCTGCACCAAAAGCATATCAAGAGTTAGTGTAAATAGCAACAGGGTGGACTACAGCCAAGCAGCATGTGAGAGGGAGAACAAACAGCTCAGAGGACTGATCTGATGAAGAATTGGCTAATCTGTCAGTTTTATGAAAATAATGCTGCATATTATGATTCAGAAACATCTTGGCTTGGTGTGGCGTTTTACAACTGCTGGTGTTCAGTTTAACTAGCAAAAATGGTGCTACAATGCAGTAGGTCATGGGTTCAATTCCCCAAAATACATGAACTAAATGTATAGCTTACAATCCAGTCAACACATAATTGTGTGTAATTAGTTTATTTTTCTTATTTGTTATTTTTAGAACCAATTTGCTTTAGGAACATTCTTTTTATGAATTTTAACCATATTGTTCCCAGAATGTTTTTTAACTAACATGTCTATTCTGGGAACATTCTCAGAACCAAAAACACATTTTTTCAAAACTTTTTTTTTTTTGTTATAGCTCAGACACTACAAGTTGCTTTGGATAAAGCCTGTAATTTAATGTTTTTGGACATTTAATTTTATGTTATTCGCATTTAAATGAAAATATTTTAGAATTTAAATTTATATTAAATGCAATTAGTGTGCAGTGCTTTGTTGACCCACTTAGGACTTAAAGTTATAATGAAATGAAAATTCTGTCATTAATTACTCACTCTCATGTCGTTCCACACCCGTAAGACCTTCGTTCATCTTCGGAACACAAATTAAGATATTTTTGATGAAATCCGAGAGGTATCTGACTCCTGCAGACAGCAATTTAACCACCACTTTCAAGGTCCAGAAAGGTACTAAAAACATCGTTAAAATGGTCGACGTAACTACAGTGGTTCAACCTTAATGTTATGAAGCGACGAGAATACTTTTTGTGCGCAAAAACAAAACAAAAATAATGACTTTATTCAACAATATCTGTGTCATTCTCTTACACTGGTTACATTCAGCACTTCCAGGTTCTACGTCAGAACGCCGACTCACCCCATCCAAGTTTTTGGGTGTCTTTGTGTGAGGTCCCCTGAGACAGCATGCACATGAACAGGGCTAACTCAACATTGCCAAATGTGATTGGTATACAATAAAAAATGTCATGCAAGTAACAAATCACTAGATTAATTAAAATAATGAGCAGCATAAAATATGATTTTCCCTTTTACGGTTAAATTACGGTTACGACATGGTGTGAACACAGCATAAGCTCGTTGTATTGGTTCAGGAGGAACTGTAAAAGGCGGCTGCTTTTTGTTTGCGGCGCTCGGTGATGGCCTACAACTCTGCATAGCCCATAGCCCCATGGAACGCGCTGATGACGTGTGATGTCTGCGCGAGCAGGACGGAGGTATGGAAATACAGGTAGGACATCGTATTATTAGAAGAACATTTTTTGTTCCTGAGACTTCCACAGATGATATATGTACTTTTTTATTTTTATTTTTTATTTATACCACTTCTATTATTGATTGCTATGAGGGTGTGAAAAGAGTTTCAACCAGAATCACAAAAAGTGTTTATCAAAAAAAAAAATAATAATAATTGCCTACCCTACCTTTAAGTGT
The DNA here is from genome assembly GCA_039654765.1 of Mylopharyngodon piceus. Lineage (NCBI taxonomy): Eukaryota > Metazoa > Chordata > Actinopteri > Cypriniformes > Xenocyprididae > Mylopharyngodon > Mylopharyngodon piceus. The sequence continues at coordinate 11,670,782 of CM077444.1, read as the reverse complement.
GTTAAGAAACATAGTCATGAAAGTACTCTTTAAGTACACTTCTAAGATTTGAAGTACACTACAAGTGCACATTCAATACAATGTATGGCACTTCTGTTTCACAAGGGGATGAGCACAGGGTCTTACACTTGATGAACCATGAAAATCATCCATGCTTGTCCTGGGGCATGGGTGTTAAACATGTCCTATAGGGTTTAAAATCTGTCAAAGGAAGGCAAACATTATAAATCGAATATATGCCATGGGGGAACCTCAGCACATGCACATAAATCTGCTGAAGAAGTTAAGATTTGACATCTTTCCCTTCCTTTCACCAATATTTAAATAAAACTTTAAATAAAACAAGTACATTAACAGTCAATGTTATGATCTCATGTTGCTATTCTGCAGATTGGTGAAAGGGTCTCCCCTCAATCAGCCCTCCATGGAGACCTTTAAAACCTTAAGAGGCCAGCTATCTTTCCTTTATAGAGCAGCATTCTGTTTTCAAAAAGTGAGGTGCTTCACATTGTTTCTTTTGTCTCAAAACATTACCGACACAGTTATCACAGAAGACTCAACTCGACACCAACCTGTATGTTCTGTTGGTTTGAACAGCAAAGATGAGAAATGAAATGTAAAGGTGCCAGCTGTTTCACAGTAATGTGAAACTGTGATGTCTAACCCTGGGGCTTCACAGAGCTGATTTTACTGTATGAAAGGTCTGCAAGTTGCTTAAAGTGCTTGTTATACAGGTTGAGATAAAACACTTGTACTAGCCTGTGGTCATGTAAATACTTGCTAGCAAATGAACATGAGAAAAAAACGGCCACCCAAAAACACACACTAGAAAGTGGTGTTATGTGCTTCTATGATCTCAGTTTTTGTTGATGTAAAGTCTTGATTTAAAACTGAAGAAGTATAATAAGTATAAAGTGCATACCCTTAATTGAAAATGCATTTGTGGTGTACTTCAAATCAAATCTTAAAAGTATAATTTTTAAAAACTGTACTTGCAGATAATATTAATGATATTAATAATAATGAAATTGAAAACAATACATTCAGTTTGCACTTAAGTATTCTTTCCTTAATAAGTAGCCTACTCTTTTTAAAATTCTGAAAAAGTGTACTTCTTTTAACAAGGATAAATGCATAGAAATATCAGATTTTTAATGATATTTGTTTAATTAATTCGGGATAATATGCTAAATAGAATGTTACAACATGTTGTGTAAAGACTATATTGAGTTTTGAGCAGCATTATTGTGAAGACTTCAGATTTGCAAAGACAGTAGTGAAGACTTCAGATTATGCCAGCTTTGGATCGACATACAAAACTATCAAATATTATCCTTATAATTGTTGATTATCCTATATTGTAATCATTACAAGCACAAGTTGTAGTTGTTGCCTAACATGTTTGTTGAGTCTACTTAACTGAATACATGACGTTAACTAAGCACATAACAACATATATTATAGCTGTATGCAGTATCTGATTTCACAAAGTGCAACATGTTCCTGGATCAACATCTTTGTTGTTCCTGGAACAACATTCCAATCAACCAATCAGATCTGAGGGACAAGTTTAGAGTTTATGTCAAGTTTAGGCTTACAACCAGGGTGAGGTGCTTCTACATCAGTGTTATTCACCTATCATTTTAGGGATAACTTATGGGTAGACTTAGGTTTAGGGGTACTTATATGGTTAGGACAAAATTTTCGGACAGGAATGTTGTCCCAGGACCAACAAAACGCATCTAACTCAGCAAAATCAGGATGTGCGTAGCTATATATCACTGCCAAATGGACATTACTTTGCTACACTCATTTCTGACTAATAATACAAAAGTATTCTGATAAAGTAAAAGTATTTCTGTAAAGCTGCTTTTCTTATTGCTTACATATTCACAAAATCACAAAAAAGGATCTCATGCTCCAAGAAACAATGCATTTCTTAAATAAATGTATGTACAAATGGAACAAAACATGTGGAAAGCTGTTGCGCAGTAAACATACACCCAGTCCTTTCAATCAACACTTCACTTAAACACACAGCTGATCTTAGATCAGAGATACAAGGGTAAATGTTACACCAGGGACTCAGGAAAGACAAAACAAATACCTCTCTTTGCCCCATTGAATATGGCTTAGTCTTAGATGGAGACAGACTGTTAGATCAAGGCAGAAACTCAAATCCAGTCATTTCCTGGGCTGTCAGGGGCCATTGAAGTTTGTTCAAGTGAGCCATGACAGTCCCATGCACAAACATGAGCATTACAGTCAGAACACCTAAAGTCAAGTTCCCCTGTTTGTAGCACTCTCATGTGGGGGAAAGATATGCTATTTTACTGTATGTAGCATTTTCAACAACAACCATTTTGTATAAGAACATTACTTTTATTATATATCTTTTATAATATAACATTATTTTAATACAATTTTGTGTGTGTATATATACAGTACATACATATGTATGTGTGTGTGTGTGTGTGTGTGTATATATATATATATATATATTAAATACCTAAATCATAAATCATGACAAATGTTGTGTTCAAAAATGTGGATTTGTTTTGGTTGTATTTTATAGTATGGAAGCGTGTTTCTGCCATGGTTTAAAAGATAAAAAAAGGCAATTGCTACTTTTTCTCAGAATTACAAGTTTATATCCTGCAATCCTGACTTTATAACTCGCAATTGCGAGATTTAAACTTGCAATTCAGAGGAAAAAAGTCAGTATTCCGAGATATATAGGCTACTCATAATAGTGAAAAAAAAAGTCGCAATTACCTTTTTTATTCTTATTTTATTTATTTCCCTGGTGGAAACAAGCTTCCATATTAATGTGATGAGATAATGAAGTTATAAGTCAAATAAAAAGCTTTGCCTTCTGTGCTAAAAGTCTGTCTTTTCTACAAAGTGATCATTTATCAGTCTCTCTCTTGGCATCATGGATGACTCAAGGGATTTGCAGAGTTCTTTAGTGTCTCTTACAGGTTGTAAAAAATAGCTTGCACCTGCAATTCAACTGAGACCTTTAGCTTAAAATAGGCAACAGAACTAAAGGAAATAATTTAAGAGCAAGCACAGAGAACAGAAAGAGTGTTAGTGCAAAGCTATATGGCTTTAAACAAGGTAGTTTGTCAAACAGACACAGCAAATTAGCTAACCTCAGGATTGATGATGAGCTATTTTACAGTAATTTGAGGGTGTAAAATCTGGCTAAGGAAGATGTTAATGCAATGAGAACTGCAAAATAAAAATAATTCAAACTTTGTCTCTGATTCAAAGCAAGGCCTTATTGTGAAATTCTCCCTTTATTCACATTCCTTTCTGGTCATTTTTCTCAATTAAAAGCTTTTGAGGTTTAAAATATAAAGTACACTTTTAGAAGAAAAGGTTCTGTATAGAGCCTTAAAAGTTTCCATCCAGCGCTTCACCTTCCCAACATGGGATCATTTTATCAATTTAGTGTTAATTAATTTAGTTTGAAATCATTTTTAATTATGTTGTGTGAATTAAAAAGATTGTACTTTATCACTAGAAAAAAAATAAACTTGTTAAACAAAAGTATTATGCAATTAATGTAAAGTGAACACCTGTGAACCATTTATTCATGAGTTATAAACATTAATAACCTGTGAAAGTGACACTTAATGTAAAGTGGACACACACAAATCATGTATTTATTAATTATTAATACACACACAGAAGATAGTATTTTTTTCTGATGAAATATTTTATTTTTGATGCATTGTATCAGTAAACAACTTTAAACATGATACAAAAAAGATTAAACTTTTCTTTTACATCACATTGGAAAATTACTGAGCATGACTTCTCATGAAAAGTGGCAAAAAAGCAGAAGGTGCAAAAGCAAACATGTCATAGTATGGGGGTGCATCAGTGTAAGTAGCATGGGTGACCTGCTGAATCATTGATGGGGAGGCGTATATTGGGACTGTACAGAGAAATATACTGCCATCAAGATGACATCTTTTCTGGGAAGCAAGACAATGCCAGGCCTCATTCAGCATTCATTCATCAGAGTGGTTTCTTAGACACTCTACACCAGTGGTTCCCAAACCTGTCCTAGAGGACCCCCTGCACTGCACATTTTGGATGTCTCTCTCATCTAACACACCTGATTCAACTCATTAGCTCATTAGTAGAGACTGCAAGACCTGAAGTAGGTGTGTCAGATAAGGACGACATACAAAATGTGCAGTGCTGGGGGTCCTTCAGGACAGGTTTGGGAACCACTGCTCTACACCATAGGGATGTGTTTTAAAAGGGATTTTATTGAAAATGTATGGCCCATCACAAAAAGGAGAATCAGACAACGATGATCACGGACTGTTGAGCAGCTGTCTTGTATCAGGCAAGATTTGGCAAAAATTTCACTTGCAATTAGTATCCCCAGTTCCCAAACAATTAAAAAGTGTAATTAAAAGGAAAGGTGATGTGACACAGTGGTAAACATGCCTCTGTCCCAACTCTTTTGGAGTGTGTTGCAGCCATCAAAATCAAAAAGTGTTTATATTTACAAAATACACTTAAGTTGGTCAGTGAAAACATTGAAAATATTTTCTCTGTACTTTTGTCAGTTAAATAAAGTTTAAAGAGAATTAACAAACCACAGATTCTTGATTTTATTGCATTTTACAAAATGTCCCAACTTCCGCAAATAATTCTTCTACTGTAATTATATCTGAGCATTAGTTTTGCTTTGTCATCTGAAAATGTGTTTGACAGTGTTTCATTATAAACTTATTCATATTTTGAACTTCATTTAGCTTTTTTTTTTTTTTTTAATAATTGTTTGTCATTTTTTTGGCAACCTGGGGTGCGCCCTGTGTCCCACCCACCGCAACCTTACAGGACACACCCTAGTCCTAACTCCAAGTGTTCACTTGGGGTGAACTGACAGCTTTGCCAAAATATGCAACTGGCCAAGGTGTGCAATGCGCAGAGTGGAGTCTTGATCCAGCTGTCCGGCACATAGTTTAGTGCCACAACTTCCCTACCTTCCTGACCTGAAAGGGCAGCTTTTCCCTAATTGTACAGGCGGTTAAGGGTTTTCTGGATAAGCAGACTACAACAGACTGCGCGATGGGCACATAGCTGGTCAGTTCCGCCCAGAGTGCTGCACCAGAGCTAGGAACCAATATGACAAAAAGTCCGATTCACCACAGATTTCGCATTTTAAAATAATTATTTCTGCAGCAATGAGCATTAGCTTTGCTTTGTCATCTGAAAATGTGTTTTACAGTGTTTCAGTATAATTTTTTTTTTTTTTTAATAATTGTTTGTCATTTTTTTTGGCAACCTAGGGTGCACCCTGTGTCCCACCCACCGCAACTTTACAGGACACACCCTAGTCCTAACTCCAAGTGTTCACTTGGGGTGAACTGACAGCTTTACCGAAATATGCAACTGGCCAAAGTGTGCAATGCGCAGAGTGCGCTCTTGGTCCATTGCTAGTTGTCACGCTCATAGTTCAGTGCCACAACTTCCCTACATTCCTGACCTGAAAGGGCAGCTTTCCCCTAATTGTACAGGCGGTCAAGGGTTTTCTGGATAAGCAGACTACAACAGACTGCGTGATGGGCACATAGCTGGTCAGTCCCGCCCAGAGTGCTGCACCAGAGCTAGGAACCAATATGACAAAAGGGCCAATTCACCACAGATTTCGTGTTTTAAAATAATTATATCTGGGCATTAGTTTTGCTTTGTCACTTGAAAATGTGTTTGACTATGTTCCATTATAAATTTAACTATTTCAGATTTCATTTAGCTTTTTTTAAATAATTGTCATTTTTTTGGCAAAAAAAAATGGATGATGCAACGGCAGCCATATTGCGCCAGAACGCCCACCACACACCAGCTTATTGGTGGAAAGGAGACAAAGTGATGAAGCCAATCAGTATATGGGGATGATTAGGAGGTCATGATTGACAGAGGCCAATGGGCAAATTTGGCCAAGATGTCAGGGTTACACCCCTACTCTTTTCGAAGGACATCCTGGGATTTTTAATGACCACAGAGAGTCAGGACCTCGGTTTAACGTCTCATCTGAAGGACGGTGCTTTTTGACAGTATAGTGTCCCCATTTCTATACTGGGATGTTAGGACCCACACAGACCACAGGGTGAGCACCCCCTGCTGGCCTCACTAACACCTCCAGCAGCAACCTACTTTTTCCCAGGAGGTCTCCCATCCAGGTACTAACCAGGCTCAGCCCTGCTTAGCTTCAGTGGGCAACCAGTCTTGGGCTACAGGGTGATATGGCTGCTGGTATAGTTCAGTGCCACAACTTCCCTACTTTCCTGACCTGAAAGGGCAGCTTTTCCCTAATTGTACAGGCGGTTAAGGGGTTTCTGGATAAGCAGACTACAACAGACTGCGCGATGGGCACATAGCTAGTCAGTCCCGCCCAGAGTGCTGCACCAGAGCTAGGAACCATTATGACAAAAAGGCCAATTCACCAATTTCATATTTTAAAATAATTATATCTGAGCATTAGTTTTGCTTTATCAATTGAAAATGTGTTTGACTATGTTTTAATTATAAATTTAACTATTTCAGATTTCATTTAGCTTTTTTTTTTAAATAATTGTCATTTTTTTTGGCAACCTAGGGTGCAGCCTGTGTCCCACCCACCGCAACCTTACAGGAAACACCCTAGTCCTAACTCCAAGTGTTAACTTGGGGTGAACTGACAGCTTTGCCAAAATATCCAACTGGCCAAGGTGTGCAATGCGCAGAGTGCGCTCTTGGTCCATTGCTAGTTGTCCCACACATAGTTCAGTGCCACAACTTCCCTACATTCCTGACTTGAAAGGGCAGCTTTTCCCTAATTGTACGGGCGGTTAAGGGTTTTCTGGATAAGCAGACTACAACAGACTGCGCGATGGGCACGTAGCTGGTCAATCCCACCCAGAGTGCTGCACCAGAGCTAGGAACCAATACGACAAAAAGGCCAATTCACCAATTTCATATTTTAAAATAATTATATCTGAGCATTAGTTTTGCTTTGTCAATTGAAATTGTGTTTGACTATGTTTCATTATAAATTTAACTATTTCAGATTTCATTTAGCTTTTTTAAATATTAAATATAGTTATTTGTCAAATCTTATTCTTCAGCGACTCTTCTGTTATCTGTTGTAGTCTCATGCCTGCTTGTCTTGTTATTGTAGAGATATTATTTCTTACTTTCCACTTGCCTGAAGTTCTCATTGCGCAAATATGTGTGACCAAGAAATCAAAATCCCATTATTCCACAACGGTTGAAGAAAAACAAAAATCTGTGTACGAAACGCAAGTTATAAGCACTTGTGAATGTGATCCATATATGTACGCAATGTCGAAAGACTGTCTCCAAAGCGAACCGCGAAACATTCTAAACTAACGCGCTTTATAAAGGTTTTTCTACTGTGACGTCACATGAAAACAGGCCCCGCCCAAAAGTCGCGAAAGAAACCATAATAAGCAATTGTGAATGTGATCCACATATGTAGGCAACGCCGAGAAACTGTCTCCAAAGGGAACCTCGAAACAATCTAACGCGCTTTATTTATAATGGTTTTCTGCTGTGACGTCACATGGAAACAGGCCCCGCCCGTAACTGACAACAGAAACCATTAGCTCCTCCCCTGAGTGCGCTGGTTGTATGGTCCGCTATGATTAACTCCTCGCTAGAGAATATTTGGGTAAGAAATTGGTACTAAAGTTATTCAGGCAAGAGCAGTGAGTGATTTTCTGTTTTTGATTCTCATAACAGAATGGCTGCGTTTTACATAAAAAGACATCGTCTCTACGACCAATTTAGCTCAATGCTTTTGAGAAACGCAGCCCAGGATGTGCTACCAACACCGTATTTGCATTTTTTCACTATACATTAGAAGTTTAAACGGATATGGCTTTAAAACGCATGCAAATAATACAAACTGTCATGAGTGGCCAATTCACCACAGCAATGTCACGTGAGCGTGACCGTGATAGAGATGATAATCAAAAACAAACAGATGTTTTGTTTGTTTTTGGCGAAAAAAGGAATCTTATACATTTCTTTTTTCACAGTCTATGATCTTCTAGCTTCATACATTGCAAAAATAATAATAATGTATTAGTAAATATATTAAGCAACAACCTAAAACTGACCTGTGTATACCTACTGAAGTAAACATTCAATTTCCTTTGTAAAACTATTATATAACATTATTCAAATGTATTTTAAACAGTGTTTCCCCCGCAATTTAGGCAAAACTAATTATTTGCTGTTTGAGTCCTGAAGAAATCCATGAGTTGCTCAAAAATGAAGAGTTTTTAAACAGTATATGACTGTATGAGACTTAGAAGATGAAATGACTCTTGTGTTGTTTTTAATATATTATAGGCTATACTTTATATTTTGCAGACAGAAATTCTTTTAAAGAAATGGCTTTGATTTCATGTGATATGGTGGGATGTCTATAATGAATGAAACCCGTTTGGCTATTGACATTCTGCTCTTGTGTATATCCTCTATCAGCCTTTAATGGCGCTGCCTCTTCATCTCTGCCAGCAACCAGCTCCGTGCCTCTAAATGATCTCACTGATGGTTCAAATCTTCTCAAAACGTACATTTTATGATAAGCAAGAAATTCTTGATTTCTGTAACAGTCAAGTGTTCCCCCTCAGCCACAAACATGAAATATATGGTAAGTCACTACAGTAATCACTGTTTTAACGTATGATGCAGTCAGAAACATTTTATGACATCAAAACTGTTGAAATAAATTAATTTGAATTGTTGTTGAACTGAAATACTTTGCAATTTCAGAAGTGTTCAAGCAGAACTATGATGGGTTATTTTGGTATTTCTATATTTTGCTGGCATAGTCAAAGGAAATTAGGGTCTAAAAGACTCGGTGAACAATCAAATGTCTGTCTTGGCCCAGACTTTAACAAAGTTATTCTAATCTACATTGTCATTTACAGAATTAAAAGGTCTTGGTCTTTGTGGTACTCTTTAGGAAGACTTCAAGACTTTCTAATAAAATGAACAAATTTACTAAATTAATTTTGAACATAAATTTATTTAGTGGACTGATAACAGTGTATTTTGTTTTTCAGCTCTGGGGTGACTCTGTAGCAAAGACAGCTGAGCAATATCCAGTTTTACTGAGGGACACACTCCTCCTAGTCTACATGGGTCTTTGGGTCAGAAGTCGCAGTTGGTTCATCAAGGTTTGTACCCAGTGTTTCTGACAGGATTTTGTCTACCTGTGGTGGGTGGACCTCGTCACTGTAGGGTGGTCTGGGGGCATGCTCCCCGGAAGAAATTTTGTACATTTTAAAGTTAAATTCATCAATCTGGTGCACTTTGAGAGTTCAAAATTAAGAGCTCCAACCCATATTCAGTGTGCAAATTGAGCAAAAAACTAAGTCTGTACATTGACTTGTACCTGAACCTTTTACGGGACTCAACCCTCTTTTAGTTGTGATATAGTGTATCAGTCTACATTTCATTACATAATAATAATAGTTATAATATTATTCCTATGACAGTAGTAACCATATATAATAGCCATATATTGTAAAACATGTACTGAATGCACTGAAAAATAAATGAAACTTTCATAATTAGTTTTGTCCTAATTTCTATATTTGAAAGAGATAAACACGTGAGCTTTTATTTTGACAGAAACTGCAGTCGAGGTTTATTTTGGTGGAAAACAAGTTTACAAACGCATCTCATTACAAATCTAGTGAAATGCTGTAATCGTCAACTATGCAAATAAAATGTGAAAATAATGCGTAACTCGTGCCCGCTACATTCCCAAATGCACGCTAAATTCAGCACATGCAGAGATGGAGTTCACTGCATTCACTCACTGTGATCTGAGACACAGAGCTGAGCGATCTTTTGCGATTTGATAAAACACAACATTAAGACATTTTGCCTAATATAGAATATTTTTGGCATAGAGGGTTCTTTAAAATTGAGTCAAGCACTCTATAGGGTTATAAAACCCCATTGAACCTTTTTTTCTAAGAGTGTATGAACTGGGCAAAATGTTTATTTTTGCTAAAAAATGGCAACTCCAAAAAATAAAAAAATAAATCCCAATGTGGTTATGATGCAAGACACATTACTCCCCTAACACAATGAAATCATTCATTGGTTATCAGGTCTTTGCGGTATTCATTCTTAACCTGTTTTCAGAGTGCCTGAAACCAGCCATCATGGTTTCAAAGCACCGAAGCACAAGAAACAGTACAAAAAGCACAAAGAAGTGATTATATCAAATAACATGCAAAAATCCATCACACTTAAGTGTGCAGATTTTGTCCACCATGTAACTTTGTACTCACAGGTTAATCCATGCATTTCGTAATTGGTTTCCTAGTTCCTAATAGAGAACAGCGTATAAAATTTAGACACAACAAAATGCCTTTAAGTCTCATAGCTGTTTTTAGCGGCTCTTTTTAAGACAGAATGAGATGCCAGCTCTGGGACTCGGGACTGACCCCTGAACATAAGTGTCTAGAGCAGGCTCTTGTACCTCAACCCTACAGGTCAAAAGTCAAATGGAAGCTTGACCCTAATAAGAGAAGACATCAGGGGTCCCACAGACGTGACCTGGGTCATGGTTGAGTAATAAAGACTAACCATCTGTCTAGCACCTACCACAGCATGTAATGATGTATTGCAGAGAAAGCCTTTAATATGAACATAGATTAAGATAATATTAAACATTTAAATTATTAACTTAATACATCATAGCATGTAGAAAAAAAAAAAGTGTTCACGTCCTCGTAGAACTCGTAATTTCAACTTGTAAACTGGGAATTTTCTGAGAGCTGTTATATGTGGATTGTAGCATTTAAATATTTAAATATAAGTTCCTTCTGTTTGAAGATCGGATTCATCACGCCAGTATGGAGACAAAGCTGATCATAGGTCTGTGTAGAGGACTTATCTGCTTCTTGTGGTCTTTGCTGAGGATCTGTGGTGATGGCTGTCGTGTCAAAGAGGCCTTCACAGGGGATTGTCTAGTTGACAAGATCTCTGCTGACATTCAGGGCTGCATTGCGGTCTTGTCTAGGTGCAGGTCCACCATGCGATCTGGATATGTACCGGATACAGCTGACCACGGTAACCTCAGGATAAACAGAGAGACTAATATTCGTGTAGATAGCATTCTTCTTACAATGTAATAAGTACATTTGGTGTTATGGGAAGTGTTCCTGGTTCTGGTTGACCTAATTTATGCAACCTAACAATCCTTTAACGGATGTGAATTATAGAAATGTAAAATTGTGTTATGTGTATGCCAGGTTAAAGAGGTTTTTAGTCTAGATTTAAACTGACAGAGTGTGTCTGCTTCCCAAACAAGGCTAGGAAGACCTTAGTTTGGGTGCTAAATAGGAAAAGGATCTACCTGCAGGTGATTTTGATATTCTAGGTATTATCAGATGGCCAGAATTTTGAGATCGCAATATACGTGAAGGACTATAATGAGTTAAGCTTGCACAAGTTCTAAAGAGTTAAAGCATTTAGTGCTTTGTAGGTAGTTAGCAAGATTTTAAAATGTATTCGATGTTTAATAGGGAGCCAATGCAGTATTGACAGAACCGGGCTAATATGGTCATACTTCCTGGTTCTAGTAAGAACTCTGGCTGCTGCTTTTTGGACCTGCTGGAGTTTGTTTATTAAGCGTGCAGGGCAACCACCCAGTAGAGCATTACAACCAGTAGAGCATTAGTTGTCACGAGTTATCATCTCGAAATTACAGTATTTACAACATGGTGTGAATGCAGCATAACATTATTGAAATCGGTCCCACTTCATAGTAAGTGTCTTTAAAGGGTTAGTTCACCCAAAAATGAAAATAATGTCATTTATTACTCACCCTCATGCCGTTCCACACCCGTAAGACCTTCGTTAATCTTCGGAATGCAAATTAAGATATTTTTGTTGAAATCCGATGGCTCAGTGAGGCCTGCATAGCCAGCAATGACATTTCCTCTCTCAAGATCCATTAATGTACTAAAAACATATTTAAATCAGTTCATGTGAGTACAGTGGTTCAATATTAATATTATAAAGCGACGAGAATATTTTTGGTGTGGCAAAAAAACAAAATAACGACTTATATAGTGATGGCCGGTTTCAAAACACTGCTTCATGAAGCTTCGGAGTGTTATGAATCTTTTGTGTCGACTCAGAAGTTCGGAGTGCCGAAGTCACGTGATTTCAGCAGTTTGGCGGTTTGACACGCGATCCGAATCACGATTCAACACAAAAGATTCATAACGCTCCGAAGCTTAATGAAGCAGTGTTTTGAAATCGCCATCACTATATAAGTCGTTATTTTGTTTTTTTGGCGCACCAAAAATATTCTCGTTGCTTTATAATATCAATATTGAACCACTGTACTCACATGAACTGATTTAAATATGCTTTTAGTACATTAATGGATCTTGAGAGAGGAAATGTCATTGCTGGCTATGTAGGCCTCACTGAGCCATCGGATTTCAACAAAAATATCTTAATTTGTGTTCCAAAGATAAACGAAGGTCTTACGGGTGTGGAACGGCATGAGGGTGAGTAATAAATGACATTATTTTCATTTTTGAGTGAACTAACCCTTTAACAACTATGTACTAACTTTTAAAGTCATACAATGCACTTATTGTGTGCATACATGTTTTTACATTGTACTTATATTTAAAGATACTTGCATGAAATTACAACCCACCCTTAAACTTACCCATACCACCAAACCTGTCCCTAACCTTACCCATAGCCCACCAAAGTGTTTTGCAATACAACATGAACACAATAAGTACATTGTACCAAACAATTATTTTCGATGCAAGTACATAGTAGTTAATGACACGCAATATAAAGTGTGACCAATAAATGTAATCATGCATAAAAACACACAAAAACACAGATAACATAAATATGTATATTATGTTATTATTAAAGCATATTATATTATTTAATTAGTTTGAAATTCAGAAATAAATTTAATGAATATTCGAATGTGAGGGAATCACCCATATGGTGGCAAACAGCCAGGCCTGGGAAAACCCTGTATATTCTTTTTGTACATATTACACAACGTATAGGCAGAGATGACGTGTAACATTATGCAACTTTCAGTAGTAGCAGCCATGTGTTTTATTGATGGCAATCAAAATTTTTCTAACCAGCCCTTTTTACAGGGTATAAACCTTCAGGAGGCATTTTTCCCGGAGTCAGGTGTAATAAACCAGCCGGACTTTGCCCACAGATTCTGCCCAGCTAGCTCCCCGCGTGATGCACAGAGAACTGTCTCTAGGCATCTGTGAATGGAGCAAGCAACACACTTTTCAGAGGTAAAATATTCACTTATTTTGTCCGTTTCATGTCTGTCAATATATCAAAACGTGTCCGATTAAAAAACAAACTGCATTTATAACATGCAGTGTTAAAACGGAACCATGGTTAGGCCTATTTAAAATATCTAATGGGTTTTTTTAAGCGCATAACAATGGATTACTAGTGTTCTGTAAACGAGAGGTGGTTAATTATCAGTTAGCAAATTATAACTGACATATTATCAACACTGGTAATGATTAATATGAGTAATGTGCCATGGGTCAGTTAATCAAAGATGTTATATTCTGCATAATTTAAAAATATATGTATGCACTTCACTGTGTATGTTCCTTTTAAAATTAAATATGAAAACTCTCTTTTTAAAGAAACACTCAGACCATTATTGCGGAAGTGAAAGCAGCTTCAAAAATGAAAGTGTAAGTTCACGGTAAAGCAAATGTACTAAATTAAACATTTATTATCTTATATAAAATGTAGGTTACAATTTATTTCAATGGTCCACTTTAAGTAACTTTCCAACTACATGTCAACTAACTCTCATTAGAGTATTTGTAGACTGTAGTAGACTGCGAGTATGCTGTTAGGTTAGGGTTCAGGTCAGTAGAATAAGTTGATGTAGTTATAAAGTTACTTATAGTCAGTAGGATGTCTGTTCAAAATAAAGTGTTAGCAGATATTAAGCAGACAGTCTACTTATACTCTAATGAGAGTTAGTTGACATGTAGGTGCAAAGTTACTTATAGTCAGTAGAATGTCTAAAATGGACCACCAAAATAGTGTTACCAAAATATATATTTCACACTAAAATTGCTAAAAGTGTAAAGTGTAAAAGTACTGTTTTTATGGTAATGCAATGTCCAATTTCAAAACGGTTTTCCTGGAATGAATTTTGCGTGTTTAAGCTTTTGAATGATACCTCATATGATGATTACTAAAATATGTTAAAAAATAGAATTAAAAAAGCGTGCTAAGTGTCCCACTACTGAGACTGACAGTTAATAAGTGCTTTTCCCATTATTTATTTAAAAATGTAAGACCATACCATGTGACTGAATGCCACAAATGTGCTCCATGTCAAGACGCATGTGATGTGTGTGTGTGTTCAGAGTGTGTAGGTTGGGATGTGGACGGAGGACAGAGTATTTGGTGAGGAAGAAGAAATGGAAGTGAAGAGCAGCTTGCGGAGGGCCCAGTCTCTCAGAAGTGTTTCATCTGATCAGGTCGTGTCCTGGACAGAACCTGGACTCAGAGACAAGAGGAAGTCTGTCTCTCAGCTTGTGGCACAGTGAGGGAGACATTTCTCTTACTTTAAAGGCATAGTTCACCAATTCTGTCATCATTTACTCACCCTTATGATAGTCCAAACCTGTATGACTTGTGTAACCCCTCTGGTTCAAGCAGCTTGAGATCTCCTATTGTGTTCCACAGAAAATAAGAGATGAAATGTGTTTTGAAAAACATGAAGGTGAATAAATGATGACAGAATATTCAATTTCAGTGAACCAAATTGAGAGTTTATACTTTGTTAATAAACTCTTTCTTGTGTAATAATGACATAATATCAATAATCCGTTGGACTGTTTGATGTTTAACTATGTGGTAAAACTGTAAATCATGCCTTTAAATAAACAGAAAGTGTACATAACAGTTCTATTTTCCGAAATCATTTTGAATGAAATTAAATTAAAAACAGGACTTTATCAGACTTTCTGAACATCATGTCTTCACCAGGTACCAAAACTCTCCTGGAAGAAAAACAAAAGAAGTTGTTTCAGAGGATATCAAGCATGAGGTAAAAACACTAAACCTCACATACTCTATTAGATTATTAAAAATTAAACATGTGATGTCATTGTTTACCTAAGATTGAAGGAATCATCCACTTTTACCTGCATAAAACCTTCTGTGAATTGGTTTTCTAATTTCTCCCACAGTTGAGCATGCAGATTGCACCAATTCCTGTCAGTGAGAATGTCAGCAGAGTTGAGACACAAGTGAGGAAGACTGATGTCAAAGAGAAGTCCAGAGTCTCTCCTCTCTTCCGCAGTAAGTCTATGGGGAGCCTACCTCGGCACAGACCTACGGGCACCACAGCACTCAGGGCGCTCTTTGAGTCAAAGGTCACCACTCAGCCTGAGACCAGCAAGACTTCACTTCAGTCAGTGGGTACTGAGAAAGCCAGTAACACTACTCTTCCAATTACACTTCCCAATAACAAGGATGCTAAGGACTCAAAGCCACAAGTAGAGGCAGAGGTTAATAACAGCCATGATGAACAAGAGAAAGAGACTGAAGAGGTTCAAGTGATTACAAAGGTAAACAGTTAGACCTTACAGAGATGTGCATGAACAAGAGTCATTTGTATTTTACTGATTAAATAATTACTTTTTCAGAGTGTGAGAACAAAACAGATAATAACCCGGTCTGATAGAAGAAAGACCATTTCTGGCATTTATAGTGAAAAAAGATCATCTCCAGAGGGTGAGTACATAACTTTTTTTTTTTTTTTTTACATTTTATAAAGATAATGTAAGTGGTGCTTGCACATGCAAAACTCTTCTGGGTAATTCTGGGCATTTTCAGATTTAAAAAAAAAAATTGGATGGATGGATGGATTGATTGATTGATTGATTGATTGATTGACTATTTATGTATTATTGCCTTATTTATTGTTCACCAGTGCTAAATTTGTAATTCTGATCACTTAAAAAATCTAGCTACAAAGTTTGAGGTATCATGCCTATAGCACAAACCGTACAGGACACTTGCCTGGTTAAAGTAAGGTTAGGGGTTTGTTCAAAACTCTAACCCAAACTATGACCAATAGTAATAGCAATACCTCAGCAAACACCACTATTAAGGATTCTAGTTCAAGGTTGCTTTTCAAATGTTGACAGAGTATCATGTGAGCTGAATGTCAAGATCAAACTATATAGAAGATCTTTCAAGACACAAAGCACATAATATTGCAAATACTGTCAAATCAAAGCACTGGTGAAATATAGAAAATATTCTTTACTTTGCTTTTGATAAAATTTGGGCCACATGTGAGGAGTCTCCAAACTGTAACTGAGGAAATGCCAGATGACATCACAGCAGGAGCAGCAACTGTTCACAATGACATGAGATGAAAATAACATAACTTATTTTAGTCATTTCTGAGTGCTGGGTGGTTGGGGCAGACTGGAAAAGTAGCTATGTATCTCAACAAGTGATTGACTCAGCCTGGTGTAGCAATAGCAGAATAGCTCCTAAAATAGCTGGCTGGCACTTATCCCTCCATGGGAGCCGGACAGGGTCAGCTGTTACCAGAACAGAAGTGGCCACAGGCTTGCTGACGCACTCGGAGGACACGCATGGCCGATAGACCAGTCTGAGGATCATTACTGAACTAACTAATAAAATAATTCAGAGAGATTTGATTGAAGCTTATGAGCAAAGAAAAAGAGCTCTGAATGGTGAGTTTATGTTTACACATTTTTAAACCGCTATATTGCATTAAATAGTGCGTGTGCTAAAGAGGATTTCCCACAGCATGTGCCACTGTTGTGTGACCAAGGACATGGGATTTCCAGAATTTCATTATTCATTTTTATGTTAAAAACAGGCTGGAAAACAAGCTTAACCCTAACATTTTACTGTGCAAATAAATAATCGTATGTTAATTTTCAACTCACTAACATGCTGAAATTAGTTAAAGAGGATTTTTGTTGGACACTTTGCTTCACTTATCTTCATCAAATATTATATATAGACTGTTTTAAAGAAAATCTGTCTTGTATTGTTAATGAATAGCTGTTGGAGAATGTGGTTGTGGTGAACTGGAGAGCAAAACATGATCATTTAACCAATGACTAGAACAAAAAAAATATATAATCCCATATAATCATTGTGATACCTAGATCAGATGATTAGCAAGAGTGATTTAATACAGATGCACTCAACATGTAAATGATTTACTACAATAAAAAATAGACTTCAGTAAAATCAGATAATGAGTTTCAGTTCCTTCATTCTTTTCAGATACTATAATGCAGCCACAGTTGATCACATTTTTATTTTACCAGCTTGAAGCAAGACAATATTTTGCCCTTGAAACATAATATTAGTCTGTACACTTCTTCTCATTTAACCAAGCTGCGTGTTGCTTCTTGGTTCTCGACTGGAAATCCCACTGGTATCTGTGTCACGGAGAGTCAGATGTTTTCCACCCTAGTTTCTGAGCGTACTGATGACTTGCATTCATAGCAGCTGTCCACATTACTGTAATGAGAGCTGACAGAGCAATAATCATCATAACATCGCCATTTTGAAATGAAGCACACAAAATGGATTTAAAATTAATTTTAAAAAGCATTAATCGAGGCATTAGCTGAACTATGTTTGATGTCAGTTACATATAAAAATCAATAAGTCAGTCGCAGGGTTTTCAACCAGCAGAGGTCCGTGAAGATCCTGCGGGGGGTCAGGATTTTCTTTAAAAAATATACAAATATTCCATAAATGTGATACATTAAAGAATCAGTCATTAAATTATAATAGTCTATCATAATTTACAGTTAAATCTAAAAGCCCTGCTAAAAGCTTGCTGGGTCACAGATAAAGTCTCACAAAACTAACAAACAATATGCCTGATCAATCACATGACTGCTCACCTCCCACTGAAAGAAAAACTTTTCTTTTTTAAATAAATCTCATATCTGACAGTTCAGAATGTCTGTTGTGCCCCCTGATGCGTGTGTGTGGTTGTAAAAGCACAGATGTTGACCTTGATTTCATTCCTTCATTCAGGAAATTAGGAGTCAAAGTTTGAGTCACAATAACCATACTGTGATTCTGATCTTTTTGCTGTGTTACAGAGGATAAAAGAAGGTCAGTCGCAGATTTCAGAGACAGCTCGGCTCTCCACGGACTGGAGAAACCCTCTATTTCAGTCAAAGCATTGTCTGCACTATATCTGTCAAAAGTGGCAGCTGCAGAACCAGCAGGAAACCTCTTGAAACCAGTTAGTACTTGTAGCTACTTTTATTCCTCATGATACATGTGGTGACCTTTGGGGCCAGGGGGATGAGACGGGGTAAGGCAGCAAGAAAATGCTGCTAAATGAACTGCTTGTACAACTGCTTTAGCTACAAGTGTTTAGATAAAAGTTCAAGGAGCATGGGTATATATAATTAATAGTTTTACTATATAATACTTTGGAAAACCTCTTAAATGAAGTTATTAAAATCAGTTCATGGTTATTTTCATGAAAGCTCAATTTGAAATTGAATTTGCTGTTTCTAATCAGACATGCTAGTCATTTCCTTGATTTTTGTTTGTTGTAGAACCAGAACTTTCCCACTTCTCCAACTGGGAAAAGGCCAAAAGCAAGCAGGGTAAGGAATAATTGTTTCAAAGATGTACTTTAATCCAGTGATAAAACTCATTTTGGATTTTTCATTTGATTTACAAGTACAAACTAACCTCTGATGTGAACTTTGGGATGAATTGTAATATTGTGTATAAATGTATTTTATTCAAAATTAAGTGCATTATATCATATTTTGCACCTTATTCTTGAAATAAAATTGTTTGCTTGTTTTTAAAAATTAGCAAAACATTAGAAACATTTGTAGTTTGTGTCTTTCTGTAATTGCATAATCTGTAAATAACAAATTGTGGTAGTGAACCCCTGATCTAGGGTCTGAATTAAAAAAACAACATAGGAAGTTGAATTTGCTGTGTTTGATTAACTACTCATTTGCAGGAAAGAACATATAATTATTCTGGGTGTCTTTACCGGTCTTTGTCGGTCTCATAATCACCAGTCTCAAAATCACAATACTAACATGAATGATAATGTTCTCAACTGCCTGAATTCAGACTGCTGAAATTAATAACCATTAGAAACATTAGGCACAAAACGCTGTTTTTCTTTGGCATGCGGTTTGGCTTCCTTACAGTTCAACAGGTATGTTTAACTTCTTAACCATTCATGTTTGCTCAAAATTAATTATAACCATTTGAAATAATAGGTTAATATATTGGCTACAATAATCTAATGTGGTTGTTATTTTTACTCTAAGATGGCTGAAGGTGCTCAAAACAGCAATGCATATACACCTGAATCAAATCCAACTACACATCATCTGGAAACCAGTGTTGATGAACATGAACGAGCCTTTACTTCACCACCCCCTACAAGAGAAGTAATGTCCATTCTGCACCAACGCAGACAGAAATGTGAGCTTAGACGACTGCTAAAACACACTTATCCTGAGTTGAAAAATGTAGACAGTTTGGTCGAGAAGGAGATGGCCGATATTCTTAACATCGACCCAGTCACAGACATTGGATACCAGAGTGAGGTCCAGTCTAGGTGCTGGCTGTTTGAGAACCATGAAATCAATTCAGTGGATTTCCACGACCAAAAACTACAGATGAAAAAGGAGTTTCAAGAGGGTGACATCAAGAGAACCGTTTGCATGTTTGAACAACCTACATCTAACTTCCTCAACGAAGAGAACAAACCTCAACTCAGTGAATCACAGGAAGGGACATCAGAGCAGAGCATCAGAGTGGATGTGAAAGCCACACGCAGAATGTTCGAAACTCAGTCAGTGGATATTCTGAGAGACAGTCAAAGCCCCTGTCCAAGGAGAAACATTGTTTCTGAGGAGGAACGTGGATCAGACCAGAAACCAATGAATGATTCTGAAACTGATGGAAAACAAACATCACACATTCACCATAACAGTCTAACCACTGATTTCATAGGCACAAATGAGGCATTTGTAGGTATATCCAGAGCCAAACAGGTCTTTGAAACAATATTACATGACAAGGAGAGCATCTCACCAACAAATGATAGTTTTAGCCAAGAGGAAGAACTGCTGAAGGCAAATGTAAAAAATAGAGCTCAGATGTTTGAATCAACTCCACTTGATAAGATCAATCAGCAAACCAAGGAAGAATCAGAAACCATCCTTGAAAACATGCAGGAGACTCTAGTTTCATTATGCAACTTCAATATCATGCATTCTGATGGAACCATCCTTGAAACTAATGAAACTGGCCATATCAAGAAAGCAAGATATCACTTCATAAAAGAAGATACAAGACCAGAAATTGATGAAGAAGAGATAGTGACTGGAAGCATAAAGAGCATCATGCTTCAGATGCTACCAGGAACAAGCCTGAACCCAACGGTGACCTTCCTAAAAGAGGACAATCAGGGCAATGTGGAAATTCAGAAAGTAGACGTTCCCACTCACCAACTTCCGTTCACTCAGGATAAAGAGTGCAGGACTGCCAATGTGGTTCAGATTACTGAGGATCTACTCAGTCAAGAGAAGTCCATGAGAAAAGGCATATTAATACAAGATGGTACCACAGGAACGAGAGAGATTACAGTTTATGTTCTTTTTATCCACAGTGAAGACAGTACAGGGGTGAAGGAGTTGGGTAAAATTGAGTGTAGATCCATCCCCTCAAGTCTAAAGATCAATCCAGAGTCTGAAAAGGGTGATCTCAAGACAGATATTAGTTCATCTGAAAGTTCTTCAATAGTAGATACAAACAAAACTAGTAATGTGCAGCTATGCCAGAGCTGCATTGAGAAAGGAGACCTTGATAATCTAAAACGGCTGCAAGAAACATCATCAGATGATGATGACCTAAATATAGGCGCGCCTACAGAGGAATCAGAAAAAACAAGAGAGATTATTCCAGGTAATGTTAACAATATCAAAGCCCTTTTTACTACCAATATAGATAATTTAAGCTTCAAAATTCAGTCAGAAGAAAACAAGTCAAAAGAGTCACCTACAGAAAGTTTGATAAATAATGAAAATAATACAGAAGAATCAAACCAGGCTGAAATTTGCACTAACACTGGGGGCACTCTGAAAAATGAAAGAATTCTTCAAGATCAAGATATCATGGATGATGGAGATGTTCTTCAAGCAGAGCTGGTTGATGTAGTGGAAGATGATGAGTTAGTGAATCTACAAACAGCCATTATGAATCTTCATCAGGCCACAATGGAGGCAAAAGCTCTTCAGCAGAGTGTAGAAGCAAAACATGCATCCCAGACCAACCAAACCCAACAAATCTGTGACCTTGGTTCAGTAAACCATGAGTTTATGCACGTGGAAAACAATGATAATGTAAGTGAGAAAGAAGTGCCCTTACAGTTCTCTGAAACTCAAAAGGAAAAAGAAAGTAAGGAGGAGGTTATGAGGGGTAGCATACAGGCAGCTCTTGATTCCTTGGGAAAGTCCAACTTTAATGTCTCAAAGGGTGATTTTAGAGCTGCAATGATTTATAGAAACTCTGCTAAAGGATATGCAGGACACAAAAAGACAGATGTAGAACAGCCAAGTGATAGGACTAATGAAAATAAGCCATCAACATCTTCTCCTGCACCACTAGCAGAACAGGATGCTTTAAAATCACTCAGTGAGGGAACTGACACAACCCTTTGTGAAAGGCAGTTTGAAAACAAACCAGTGACTTGTTCTCGCTTTCAAGTCTCCGTAGACACACCTGTTAAAAATCGTAAAACTCCTATCGGACCCAAGCCAGCTATCCCACCCAAACCAGATCATTTAAAAATTAAGCCAAACCGTATTGGTACTGAAACTGATGCAAACTGTCTCAATAAATGCCAAGTCCCTGCTACTTCTTTAAAACCAACTGAGCAGATTAAAGAACCTTCAACTCCCAAACCAAGCCCAGACCCAGTGTCTCATGAAGATGTACTCTGCATAAGTGTACAGCATACTAATGCCACTGAACCTGAGCCTAGTGATACATCAATGAGCAACACTGAAAGTTCTGAGAATAAAAAGCTAAATTGCATACAGGTTGTTGAAGAAACTCCAAAGAGCTCCCCAGAAAGCATTGTCAGTGAATCTTCAACAGGATTTCATGGCACTCTTCAAAACTTTGGGGTGAAGCAGAGTGGTTCAGTGCCTCCTGTGAAACCTAAAAGAATCAAAATGGCAAAAGAAAATTTGAAGAACACTACAGACAACACCAATATCAACTCCACCATTTTGGAAACTGAAACAGCACAGGAAATCACTCTTTCTCCTCACAACAATGGCTCTTCAGGTGAGACCTGTAAGATAGATGGCAACAACCATGAAGAAATACAAGATAAAAGTGATCAACAAGTGAGTGGAGTGGTCAGACGGGAAAAGAAAAGAAGAGGAGAGACTGAGGATGAGCGAAGGCAGAGACTCTCGGTGCACATGGATGAAATCATGAAAGGAAATGTGCCGGCTGTCATGGAGATCTTCGATAAGCTGAAAAAGCAAGAGGAACTAAAAAACATACTCTCCAAAGTAGAGGAAATCGAAGAAGACACCAACAAAGTAGATGTGAGCTCGCTTAAAAACATTTTCGAGAGCGTACCAGATTGGGTTGTGCCTCAGGAGAAAAAAATCAAGCCAAAAATAGTCATGTCAGAACATTTAGGAAGTGAACCTGAGGTGATGTCATCCATGGAGGTTGCTTTTGGGGACCTAGAGAAAGCCGGTGCAGAAATCATTCGTTTAAAAGATCAAACCCTTGCGAGACTCATGGATATAGAGGAGGCCATTAAAAAGGCTCTTTACTCAGTATCGACTCTGAAATCTGACTCTGACATTGTAGGACTCTCTGGTCTCTTCAGGGAGTCAATGGTGGCTGTACAAGGTTCACCTCCCTCAGGTAATATCAGGAAAATCAGTATTGGGTCAAGCAAATCACCAAAAGCTCAAAACAAGATTGGAAGGAGTGTTTCTGAACAGTCAACGGCACAGAAAAAGCCAGCGCTTTTTATTCCCACAACCAAACAGAGATCAGCCTCACCAGCGTCTCCTTCATTTATTTCCATTCAGTCTGCAGCGAGGAAGCCTTCGGAGTTGCCATCACCTCAGATCAGTCCCCTGAAAGCAGAACCAAAAGAAGAGGCCAAGCTCCATTGCTGCTGTAGTGTGCCTTCAGACCGCAGGCAATGTTCTGTCACAAAGGGGGCATCCTCCAGCCCCTCAAATCCACAACGGCAGATCAGTGTGCTGGAAGTGCAAACTATGCCCGAGAAAGAAAAAGTCATCGGAACAAAAACCATCAGAGAGAATTACGAGAGGACGGACTGCTTTGGCAACAAGTTCTACTCCACGAAAACCTCCACAGTTGTGACAACCCAACCTGAAACGAGGACAACTTCTAAAAAGCTCACAATGAGCAGTCCAGCCACATCTGAAATTGTCACATACCCAAGAATCAACACACCTTTTATTAGAGAGGACCATCCCCCACTGTAAATGTGGGAAATTTATTTCAGTTTTGGTTGTCACATCAATGAAAAATCTATGTAACAGCCAATGTATTTAAATGTAACACATTTTTGTACTGTTTTGCTTGGTTATCTTTTGTAGGTTACCTCACTATTCCTATGTATCTATGTTAGTATTGACAATTGTTAGTATTTCAGTTTGTTTTTTGTGAATTAATATGTTTTAAAACTATTATTTCCTTTGTATGTTGCAGTCATGCAGAAAACTTGTTCTGACATTTCTGTGAATACAATAAAAATTGAATTTCTGCCATATTTGTCAATAAAAATAATAGAAAGTGTCATAGCACATTCTAAATGTCAGTAAATGGGTTCTCATATGTTTAACAATTAAAACTGAAACCAACACAGTCCCACAACAATTCATAACTTTTTGTTTGAATTGTGTTTGTACGTTTTCGTACTATTTGCTCTCGTCCCACCGAGGGGTAGTTTTTAAGAATGGACCTGCTACATTAGCAGGTCCATTCTTAAAAACATCCACACAAAAATGGATAGCTACATTTTCTCATGAGATTGGGTTGACTGAAATACAGTGAAATACAAACCCGATTCCAAAAAAGTTGGGACACTGTACAAATTGTGAATAAAAAAGGAATGCAATGATGTGGAAGTTTCAAATTTCAATATTTTATTCAGAATACAACATAGATGACATATCAAATGTTTAAACTGAGAAAATGTATCATTTTAAGGGAAAAATAAGTTGATTTTAAATTTCATGGCATCAACACATCTCAAAAAAGTTGGGACAAGGCCATGTTTACCACTGTGTGACATCCCCTCTTCTTTTTATAACAGTCTGCAAACGTCTGGGGACTGAGGAGACAAGTTGCTCAAGTTTAGGAATAGGAATGTTGTCCCATTCTTGTCTAATACAGGCTTCTAGTTGCTCAACTGTCTTAGGTCTTCTTTGTCGCATCTTCCTCTTTATGATGCTCCAAATGTTTTCTATGGGTGAAAGATCTGGACTGCAGGCTGGCCATTTCAGTACCCGGATCCTTCTTCTACGCAGCCATGATGTTGTAATTGATGCAGTATGTGGTCTGGCATTGTCATGTTGGAAAATGCAAGGTCTTCCCTGAAAGAGACGACATCTGGATGGGAGCATGTGTTGTTCTAGAACTTGCATATACCTTTCAGCATTGATGGTGCCTTTCCAGATGTGTAAGCTGCCCATGCCACACGCACTCATGCAACCCCATACCATCAGAGATGCAGGCTTCTGAACTGAGCGCTGATAACAACTTGGGTTGTCCTTGTCCTCTTTAGTCCGGATGGCATGGCGTCCCAGTTTTCCAAAAAGAACTTAAAATTTTGATTCGTCTGACCACAGAACAGTTTTCCACTTTGCCACAGTCCATTTTAAATGAGCCTTAGCCCAGAGAAAACGCCTGCGCTTCTGGATCATGTTTAGATATGGCTTCTTTTTTGACCTATAGAGTTTTAGCCGGCAACGGCGAATGGCACGGTGGATTGTGTTCACCGACAATGTTTTCTGGAAGTATTCCTGAGCCCATGTTGTGATTTCCATTACAGTAGCATTCCTGTATGTGATGCAGTGCCGTCTAAGGGCCCGAAGATCACGGGCATCCAGTATGGTTTTCCGGCCTTGACCCTTACGCACAGAGATTGTTCCAGATTCTCTGAATCTTTGGATGATATTATGCACTGTAGATGATGATAACTTCAAACTCTTTGCAATTTTTCTCTGAGAAACTCCTTTCTGATATTGCGCCACTATTTTTCACCGCAGCATTAGGGGAATTGGTGATCCTCTGCCCATCTTGACTTCTGAGAGACACTGCCACTCTGAGAGGCTCTTTTTATACCCAATCATGTTGCCAATTGACCTAGTAAGTTGCAAATTGGTCCTCCAGCTGTTCCTTATATGTACATTTAACTTTTCCGGCCTCTTATTGCTACCTGTCCCAACTTTTTTGGAATGTGTAGCTCTCATGAAATCCAAAATGAGCCAATATTTGGCATGACATTTCAAAATGTCTCACTTTCAACATTTGATATGTTATCTATATTCTATTGTGAATAAAATATAAGTTTATGAGATTTGTAAATTATTGCATTCCTTTTTTATTCACAATTTGTACAGTGTCCCAACCTTTTTGGAATCGGGTTTGTATTTCCCAAAAGATCTGATGACATTATTTATTAAGTCTTGCTTTGCCTAGCCAATCAGTATTTCATGTACAGTACAATCAAATATAATCATCAATAATATATCTTTTTAGATCTATTTAACAATTTAAATGTACATTAAATAATGATCTGTTAAGCATTCCATTAACTAATTATATTTGTTAATGTTACATTTATTTATTATAAAGTGTTTCCAGAATTATTTAGAAATGTTCTTTAATTTAGAAGAGTACTGCACCATGTTGGAATGCCAGACATTGAAAAACAAATGTATTTTACATGCATTACATGTTTTAGATCTCATTCAGCCAATGTGAAGACAAAATGCAGCTTGTGTTTTACTCAAGGAGTGCAAAAAAACACCATAATTTACACCAGTGTTTTCCAAAAGCCCATGCTGCATAAAAAACACGCAACCTAATAGCTTAATTGAATTAAAGGCCAACTTCTGACCCCAAGTCATGTGGTACAGTGGTGCGTTAACCCTTTTATGTGACTGTAGTTTCAGCCAGCAGCTCAGGAAACATGCTCATCCTGTCTGAAACCAGTTTACCCAATGGAAAGAATGGCAGCTGATAAACTCATTTTTCACAAAACCTGTTTCTGCTGCAAGCACTGCAAAAAGAAACTGAGGTAAGAATATTTCTGATAATAATAAAGCTGATAATGAACATCAATGAAATAAACACATTACATCTAAAATTCTACATTAATTAAATCACTTTGTTACCATAATGCAACTAGGCCATAAATCACAGCAAATCATTTATTATGAAGTGCTGAAGTTGCAGTTCTGCACCAGGTTTTAGACTTTGCCTCTTAAGCTGTTAACCGACTTTGCTGACATTGCAGCTGTTGCTTAAAACTGTTAATCTACAAATATGCACCATATTAATGTGGTTTTTATAGCCTACAGATCATAAGCCATGAATATACTAAAAGATGTTTTTCTTGGTTTTAGCCTTCAAAGCTATGCGCCTCTCTACGGGGAATTCTACTGTGTTTTCCACTATCAGCAGCTTTTCAAAAAGAAAGGCAACTATGACGAGGGCTTCGGCCGTCAACAGCATAAAGACCTTTGGCTACAGAGGAATGGCCTCTGAACAAGTATATGGGCCGTAATCTTGACACAGCAGATGGTCTTATGTTGGCAAATATAATTTTCTGGTCTTTTGGTGATTGTGCATCAACACGTTTAAATCAAATAAAGATTTAATATTAACATGATTTCACAAAGCAGTTTGTATCTATAAATCAATATCGCTCCATATATTCTAAAATGTTTATGTTGTTATGTTTGAGACCCTGATGACAGTGTGTTTTATGATATCAGTGTATGGCAAAGCACCGTTTAAACTCCACTGAGCGGTAATACAAAATAGTTTACATACTGACTGATGTATCTTAATAATTTTAAAACAAATGTGTCAAAAAAAAACATGGATGTCTGGGATAAAATCAAATATGAATATTTGTACATATTTTTTAGATGCTGTTTCACTATTTCAATGACTGAACTTATAAATAAATGACCAAATTCTGTCTTCATTAATGGCTTTCTAGTTGATTCAGCTTTTCTGTAGCATCAATCTGAAAAGTACTGGAGAAAAACACTCCTGTATGTGTAAATAAATCAGATTTTTACTATTTTTCAAAATGAAATGTTAAAAAAAAAAGTACAAATTTATTTTAATCAAAACTTTACAAACATGATACTTGCAGCATGAAAAGTAAACAGTCACACCTCCGTTTGTATTATTTTACTCATCCACACTTATTCAATAAATCTATTTGCATGAACTTCAACTACATTTTTAAATAGAAATAGAAATCTCATAATTTTGTGCTTCTGAGAGCCATTTCCTGCTCCTGATTCAGTCCGTTTTCAATACTGGCTTTCTTTGATCCCCTGTAAATGAGAGAGAAAAGAAAAACTTAATTTTGTGCATCAAAAGTTTAATGTTTTTTACATGATTTATTATTGCAAGAGACGTTTCATGCTTAGTTGAGTTGAAATGCCATTAGTATAAAGAATACTCACATGCTCTCATCCACGGGAACGTCAGTGTGGTCCTGTAGCTCGGTGTTTAGTGTTTCTGGGAGCAGGAAGGTCAGGGCTCCTCCCACAAAAGGAAGAGTGCCGTATATGACCATTGGAATGGCAGGATGATACACGTCCAACAAGCCAATCAGAGGAGCTAGAATACCAGCGACACGCGCACACATGGAGTTCAGTCCCACTCCATTTTGCCTAGATGATTGAGTTTAAGAATGAGAAGTCATTTAGAATGCAGAACTGAAAATAGTGAGTGTTCATGCAGGTTTCTCTCTTTTACATACATACCTCACAACTGTTGGGTACAGCTCAGCAGTGTACACATAAACTATGGTGAAAGAGGCAGCGAGGGAGAACTTCCCAATCACTGCAATCACAGTCACAATCACAGGATACTCTGGAAAAAAAAGCAGATGGAGTTGAAATCAAGAGTATTAACATACTCCACTAATTTTCTGTCACATTAATGAACATTTAAGCAGTTTTTGTCATTTGAATGTTTTTCCAACTCATGAAAACTCCTCATGACAAGAATTTTATGATTTGGTGAATTAGTTGCGAATTCTTATGAATTCATACAATCTCATCCATACATTTTTGTACGTTCTGCTCACACCCTCCTGAGGCTTAGGTTAAGGTGTGGACTTTCATGGTGATGTTTTTGCCTGCAAATCATACATTTTCATAAGAATCAGATCATCTGAATTCATACAAAATCGGCAACTAGTACAAATCAAGAGTATTAAAAGTGCCCGACTAATTTTCTGTCACATAAATGAACATAGCAAGTTTTTGTCATTTGAATGTTTTTCTAACACAGACTCATGACAATTCCTAAGAATTGTATGGTTTTATGAATTTGTTGCGAATTCACATGAATTAGTATGGATCTCATTTGTGTGTTTTTGTTCGATCTTCTCACGCACTCCTGAGGGTTAAGTTTAGTGTCGGACCTTCATGGTGAGTTTTCGTACTAATTGAATTGTACTAATTTGTACAAAATCACCAATTAGTACAATACTTATGAATTCTCATGAGATCAGGTTGGTTTTTCTATAAACATGTTCCAAAATGAAAGTTCTGAAAGTGTTCAAATACTTCAAATTCTTCATTTAAATAATATATTTATTGTTTTATTTTGTACAATTTAAAACATATTTTTTGTCAAATGTTTTGGTTAAAAAATGTTTTTCTTTCTTTAAAAGAAATACCATACTGTATGTTTTGATATCTGTGTAATACAAAGACTAAAATCTATACATTATCTGTATGTGGAATAATAATTCTAAAAAAATAATTATATTTTCATGTGTTAGCAAAACAAATAGTACACATTGACTGTGTCCAAAATTACCCCCTATACCCTTAAATAGGGCACTATTTGAGGGGACAGCCATTTGTAGTGGTGTCATCAAGTGCACTCATTCAATCCCACAATGCACCGCAATAACGAGTGTACAACCGATGTATGCTCAACGGCTATAATCAGGGCTTGACATTAACTTTTTTGCTCACCAGCCAACCAATTTTTGGGTTCTAAAGTTACTAGCCACTCAACATTTTCACATTTTCAATGGCCACAATTTTGACATTGATACCATGGGGAAAAACTGCAATATAGATATTTTTAATATTATCTCATAATTTGGCAGCAGGTATTTTAGGCTGCTGTCACTTTAAGACCTGAAGCACGGATCCATTACTGTTACGCATGGGTTTTCTTTCTCAAGTGCATTCACTTAAAACATGTTTACATGAATACTTGCCAAGACCAGCATTTTGACATTATTTTGTGTGTATTTGACTGTTTAAGCGCAATAAGCAGCAAAAAAGAACTCAATTTAGTACTGATAAGCGGCTTTATGTGCGCACTTTGTGTGCAAAAATCTGAATAATGAATAAAATTATGCGCAATATGTTCAATCCCATGCCAAAATTCAAGCTCTGTAACACCAACAATATTCATCCAGAGCAAATGAAATGAGTGAGGGGAGACGGGTTTGTGTGTCAACTCGCTGATGGAGAGATGAAAGTGCAGCTGGTATCGTGTTTCTATTCTGCGGAAAATGAGTATTGGAAGTGTTTCAGATATTTCAGTATTGATATGTATCGATATTTTGCCCATAATGCACTGAGTCGCACGCCGAATGAATTCCTGCGTCTGACCTGAAGATGGTGTCCGCAGTTGAATCATCCATCCATTTTCCAAACCGCTGATCTAATGTGGCTACAGCATAATATCATACAGGTATAGATTCCTTTTTATTGATTATTAAATTGTTTAATTAAGGTTTATACATAGGTTCCATGACAGAGTTCAAGATTAATCTTTTCATCTTACTAATGGAGCTGCCAGTTTGCTAAGTTTCAAATGATTATTAAAAAGCAAGCACAAACTATGTAAAAGTGGCAGCCATTCCCGGCACTGAGTGTTCGAATTTACTCACTCGTTTTCATTCACTCCTTCAAGTGAACTATATTAGTGGACTAATGTAGGGAATAGTGAATGAGGACATGATTTCGGACACAGCCATTGTCGGTGTTGATTTTTACACATTTTTGGGGACAATTTTTTGACCCTCAAATGGGACAAAATCCCTCCTTCTTTAATTTATAATAAGACTCCCTCACCGGCTGGTATAGCAGGAATAACCAGGCAAGCAGTGCCTCCAAGGAGCAGAACGGCACTCTGGCAGATCCTTCTTCCGAAGCGCTGAATGAGAGGAAAGCAGGACAGTCGGGCAGGAAACTCTGCAATGCCAAAGATGAGTTGAGTCAGGTAAATGTCCAGGCCAAAGTTCCCCACGTTCAAGCTGACTCCATAGTAAACCAGGCTCGTCACAAACCTACAATAACATAAACATATGATAAGATATTCGGCTGCTTTTTTTATCACATTGGGAGTGTTATCACAGTTAGATTGTATTCCAAATAAGTCTTTATGCTCAGTGATAATGCTTTATTGTTAACATTTTTACTGTATGTTGTTGAATTTGACACATTAGGTGCGTCCCAATTTGCGTACTGAGGAAATGCTGTCATAACTCACCACATATAGCACATGATGAGAGCTCTTTTTCTCAGGTAATCCACTCGAAACAGGTCAAGCATGGTGCCTGTTTGGGCTGTGTTTTCTGCTTCCATCTGATAACGCATCCTTTCACGTTAATTCATCATTTTAAAGAACAACTTTCGATTGTACTGTATGTTTTAGAAGGCAAATGGGAGTGAATATGATCTTTTTATCAGCTCTTTTTTTAGACCAGATAAAGCTTGGCTATTTACAAAGAGAAAACGGTCACCTTGTCGAGCAGATTTTCAGGAACCTTCCTGCCATTGATTTGGGCTGCTTTCAGGATCTCTTTCTTGGCTCTGTCTTGCTTGCCCTGAGTCAGAAGCCATCGGGCAGACTCAGGGAGAATCCTGCCAATCAAAATAGCTTTTATCACTTATTAAAAAAAGGTTAAATATTTTATTTGTATACTTGCATGTCATGTGACCGACATCAGAAAACCGTGCAAATGTGTTGTTAAATTATTCAAATATTAATTTAAATCATAAAAATATTAACACAATTACCTCAGGGGACACTTCAAGTAAATATTTTAGGTCAAAGGGTTTCGGCTGACAAAAAATGTTTAGTAATCTGTAATATAGAATAACTCTAACCAGTAATAGACGCAGAATAGCCCAACTGGCGCTGACAGAACCAGCTGCAAAATCCTCCAGTTCCGGATCCCAAAGGCCACACCAGACAGCAGCATAAGACCAACGGCATAAAAGCAGTGCGACAATATGGTGAAAAGGGCACGCTTGGCTGAACCGCACCACTCAGTACCTAAAACGTGTTTTAGATACCATGAAAAATATAAAATTATAAAATAATCATCATCTGCTGAGAACTCAACAGGTTCTTTATGCATTTTCATAACGATTTCTGTTGTTACAGGACATTTGTTTAAAGTCGGCATGAAACAGAAGTTGCAATTTGTGATGTATATCCGAGTGAAACGGCTTCTTGAACAGGAAAAAATGTAGGGCGGGACTTGATTTTGTCCATCTGGAATTGATTGGATGGTTATGGTTTGCTATTGCTGTGATGTCATTTGAGTGACAGGTTGTAACACGTCATCAGGAAGTTATTTTAAAGGGTTAGTTCACCCAAAAATAATGTAATTTATTACTCACCCTCATGTCATTCTACACCCCTAAGACCTTCATTCATCTTCGGAACACAAATTAAGATATTTTTGTTGAAATCCCATGGCTCAGTGAGGCCTGCATCGCCAGCAATGGTACTTCCTCTCTCAAGATCCATAAAGGTACTAAAGACATATTTAAATCAGTTCATGTGACTACAGTGGTTCAATCTTAATATTATAAAGTGACGAGAATATTTTTTGTGCGCCAAAAAAACAGTGATGGCTGATTTCAAAACACTGCTTCGGAGCATTACAAATCTTTTGTGTCGAATCAGTGATTCGGATCGCGTATCAAACTGCCAAACTGCTGAAATCACGTGACTTTGGTGCTCTGAACCACTGATTCGATTCGTAAAGCTCCGAAGCTTCATGAAGCAGTGTTATGAAATCGGCCATCACTAGATAATGTTAAAAAGTTGTTATTTTGTTTTTTTGGCGCACAGAAAATATTCTTGCCGCTTTATAATATTAAGATTGAACCACTGTAGTCACATGAACTGATTTAAATATGTTTTTAGTACCTTTATGGATCTTGAGAGAGGAAGTACCATTGCTGGCAATGCAGGCCTCACTGAGCCATTGAATTTGATCAAAAATATCTTCATTTGTGTTCCGAAGACATTTTGTCTGACAAAGCAGTCAGGAGTTAGAAGATTAACCTCGGTGGACTTGAACTTGAAAAATGGTGCGTATTGATGTCTTTCCGCGTTTGAAACAACATTCTTTCTCATGTTCATTCATGTTTATTTGATGCTATAAATTAACTAGTAGGAAGAGATGATCGGTTCACAAACTGCTTGAGCTGAGTCGCTACAGCAATCTGTCACAACACATTAAAGAGCCACAAAACGGTTTTTATTGTTTGAATTTCTTAAAAAATTACACAATTTGAAAGCTGAGACTTTGTTTCATATCATAAGTAACCTGCTCTGTCTTGTCTGTCGATGTGTTGTCAATGTCCTCTTTGCTCCGCGATGTATTTTTCACTCTGTGCGGCGTGACAGCGCCATGGCTTGTCGGACAAAGCAACAGTAACTAAGGGGGGCGGGTCTTTGCGAAGGGTCAATTAAGGATTACGAGAGCACGAGAATTTTAAAAAATAATGATGTGCAAGGATAAATCATGTCAATTTTGATTTCATGGTGACTTTAAAGCATACATGTAAATGCGCTTTCTACATGCTATCTACTGTATATCTAATTATCTAAATTAAATTTCAGACTTTTTTTAATATACTGGTATTAAAAGGAGTCACAGGTGTTACCCAGAACAAACGTGTTCATCGAGATCCCTGATATTGTGGTGCCGACCACAAAGCGGAGGGCTATGTAGACATAGATGTTGGGGGCAAATGCTACTCCCACCCCAAACAGAAACTGCAGGAACAAGGAAAGCAGTGTGACAAACCGTCGGCCGTACCTGTGACAAAAAATAAGCACAAGCGCAGTTATGAATGCACTCAAATTACTTATTTGACATGAAAGAGTAGCCCTTTATTACTGATGGCTTTTTAAAACAAACTGAATAATCTGTATGTTTTGTTTTTTGGAAAAACTCCAAAATAATCATTGTGTTTTAGATCATTCTTATGTTTATTGTACTCTACACGTACTTGTCTGCCATTGGCCCAAACAATAGGGCTCCAATAAGAAGACCAGCCATGTAGATGGACTGAGATGCCTCATTATAAATCTTATTTTCACACACCAGGTCAAACTATGATAAGATAAAAAAAAGAAAACATGATGAAAGACAGCAAACAAACGATGCCAATGAAAATGATATGTATTGGTTACAGTTTATAATAACTTTCAATTGTATGTAATTGACAAACATTAAAACTTAATATAAAAAGGTAGGTTTCATTTTGAAAGTTATTTTCTGAAGACATTTACAGAATTTACATTTGCATTTATGTTTCGACCATTAATGTCCAAGAAAAAAGGCACATTGATCTTTTGTGATAACAATATATGGGGTAATTTGGCACAATGGAAACTGTCATGCTAAATTTAATGGGAAAAATTATGAAACAAACACAAAACTAAACTATTATGATGCATGCATGTACATAGCAATTGGTTTTATGCTAACAGATAACAAATGGCTGCAAAAAATAAGCTGCCCAGCTAACAGGGAACATTCTTTTTAGTTCAGCTAACATTCTTCAGATTGTTTAGGGAACATTCAAAAGTAACATTCCCATGATGTTTGCAAAATTATACAATTTGGAATGTTTCCTTAACATTCACATAAGCAAGGAAAACATTTTTAAAAGATTTTTTAAAAAAACTGGACATTTTGAACGTTTAGAGAACATTCAGAAATAACATTTCCATAACTTAATATAAACATTAGCAAAACGTTCTTAGAACATATTTTTTGATAGCTGGGTGAGCGGTCAAAATCAGTGATATAGTTATTTTTTAACATGTATTTACTAGTGCTGTCAAATTGATTAATCGCGATTAATCGCATCTAACATAAAAGTTTGTGTGTGTGTAGGCCTATACACACACAAACATTAGAGTATTTTGAGTAAACACAAGAGTATTTACATTAGTCAATAAATACGTGGTTCCGCGTTTAATACGAGATTGTCCTGATTGACTAGTGGTAGAATTTTTGTTCAGCGTGCCAGAGGTTCTGGGTTCTAATCCGCCCTAGTGTAATTTATTTTAGTTTTTTCCTATTAAAACCAAAAATGTTCATCAGTGATTGTATATCAAGAGCAGGGACACGTTTATGTGTATTTTGTTTTGTGATTCTGGAACGAATAGAGAGTCTCCGCAACAGCGTTAAGCAATAGATTAAAGCGCTCGTCCATGTGAAGACTGCGCAGTGTGCACGAGAACTCAGCATGATTTCAAAAACAACACATCCCAGCGCCAGATCGCCTATTATTTAACACAAACGAATGAATTTCTAATCAACTAGAGATGTTACTTTTGTATTAGATACATCCGTGCGCGAGATGTTTCAAAAAGTGGTGGGGACATGTCCCATCCGCATATTACGCCTATGATGCGATTAATCACGATTAATCGATTTGACAGCACTATTTTTTACATAGGCCTACAATATGGGCTAAATGTTTCAAGCGTTTTTAAACGATTCGCCAACCAAAAGTTAAACTATGAGTTAGAAATTGCCTTCGCTTGAGGAGGTCACATTAACCATGGCAACAGCAAATCGATGCTGTCTGTATCGACAAAACAAACAATGTCATTACTTATCGAGTTATTATATAGGTTTAATCGTCACACATATAGCGCAAAATCGTTCGTGTTTTTTTCAAATGTCTTTAAGGGTTGCGCGAGACATTTGACCAGATTTTACTTTTACCAGAAAATTACCGACAGTGTAAATTTAACTACTCTGAAAGTCACTGAATAATAACTAAAGTATAGGCTAACCATAAAAGTTAATAATATTTATGAAAAAAAAAAACCAAAAAAAACATGCACCATATATAATTGTATATCAATATATAAAGTTCAGTACCTCAGTTATAAGGGTGCTGCTGCCTTCTGGTGCCTTATAAACCCATCCATCGGTACATGAAGTCGTTGTGTTTATTCCATAAGCTTCAATGACATCAAGATCAAGATCAACAGGTGAGAACATCGTACAGCTCTCATATTGTCCTTTACTGTCCAGAGGGATGGTGAGGTTCAGCTGCTTCTCCTCTGTCAGGTTGGGAGCCCGCTTTAAGATCCAGCTGCTGTCGCAGTTGTGTGGGAAGGTGATGGCGGTGAAGACCTGACCGAACATGTGGAAAGCTGTGAAGATGTTGGGGAGGCATACCGCCACCAGCAAGCGCTTCTGAAACGCGCCAAACTCGCCGACAGACGACAGGATCTGCGCGAAGTCTATCATGATCACTGGGCGACCATCAGCGGCGGCTCGCGCTTAAAACACCTGCACCGCGGTTCCGATAAATTAATTTTTAAACTTGTCACAAGTTCAGCATATCTGCATGTGCGCACTTATCTGTTACGATCAAAGATAAAGAACTGTTATTTCACCCCGAGAAGGACAGTCAGAAGACTTTAAATAATCATAATTATAAAGTATGATCCTACGCCAAATTAGGTAGCCTATAGTAGGTTAATAAGCTGATTCCAGCGGTTAAAATGTGCTGAGAGGAGTTTCTGCCCTGTGTGTGTGTGTGCGTGTGTGTGTGTGAGGGACTTTGGATCATGAGGCTAATGCAGTTAAACACTGTGGCCTTTTTGCCTGTTAATAAGGCGGTCTAAATATTGTGGTAATGTGTAAACTGGTGTGATATGCTTGTGGGGTCAAGCACATTATTTAGACAACAATGTAATGTGTAACAAAGTAGCCACACTCTCAAGGGGAAAATAAGATGATTGTGACAAGAACAGGACATGCTATGTGACCAAATAAGGTCAAAGAAAAATAAGGACTCTAAAAGTATTGCCAATGGTACAAAACTTACTCAATATTTTCAAAAATATTTTTAAACATTTTGTTTTTTTTAATGAGTCATGAATATCAAGATGTTTTCCTATATGACCTGAATAAAGTGTGCCTTTTAATTAATATCACAGCAGTCTCCACTGCTTTATTTAAACTAAATCTTTAATGTTAGTTTGTTCTTAATCTGTATTTCTATACTGTAAAACTGAAATGAACCAATAA
The DNA here is from genome assembly GCA_039654765.1 of Mylopharyngodon piceus. Lineage (NCBI taxonomy): Eukaryota > Metazoa > Chordata > Actinopteri > Cypriniformes > Xenocyprididae > Mylopharyngodon > Mylopharyngodon piceus. Next base: position 11,634,010 of record CM077444.1, on the reverse strand, counting down.
GGAGGCATTATCTTTTAAGTTCATTCTTTATTGATTTTAAAGCTTTTAAAAACACGCCTTAAAATTCAAAACAAGCAAAATAAAAATAAAAGTGAAAATATAAACTAAATATTTTACTGTTTTTTGCTTTTCATTTTTTGTTTCTTACAGTAAACTGACTGTGAAGGCGGTCTGTAGCTGTACTCCAACACTGGTCTGTATTAAGAAGAAGCCAGGAGATTTGTGCGACTTTATGAAATGCATATTACTAAGATTGGATATTATTATTTACCATTTAATCATGTTGAACATATATCTGCTGCATAGCAACCTCAATATTCAAATTTCCTTATTTAAAGACTAGCCTTTTCAAATGCAAGCAATTTTATAATTTTTTCCCCCCTATTTTTAGTGGACAGCTTTGTTGTGATTGCAAAGAGGTGAAAAGAAAATACTTGTGCGTTATCAAAGCTTTCTTTTACTTCCCTCTTATCTTTTGAATCTTACCAATAAAACTGGAAGATAACGTAGGAAATAAAGATATATATATAAATAAAGAGATGTACAGATACTAAATTTTTCCACCGATAGCCGATAATTCAGTGATATCTGCCGATACCAATAACAATACCGATAGTTTGGGGGTTCTGCCTTTTATATCTTCTTTTAAATTAATGATAATTTCATTATAATTAATAATTATATTTTTAATTATTATATTTTGAAAGAAATGCAAATACGAATTTTATTCTCTCCATTTCATCAACTTGTTTCAGAGTAACTGATATCAGTTATAAACAAACACATTACTCAAATTAATATTAACACATATTAACTAAATTCTGAAAATTAAATTAATATTTCTTAACTTTCTGAATGATATAAATTCATATAATTACTAATAATATTGAACATCAAACTGGTTTCTTAGCATTTTCTTTACACAAAGCACAAATTCAGTACATTTTCCTGCCGTTTTGATTGACAGGATATATTGGCCGATAGTGCAAAAATTTGCTAATCGATACCGATTATTGGCCGATATATCGGTGCATCTCTAATATATATATATATATACACAGTCAAACCAAAATTTATTCAGACACCTTGAACATTTCATTCATTAATTCAGTTTATTCACTACAGTTTAAAAAAATGGTAATAAAACATGACAAAATCTCTGAGTTAAACTGTGTCAGAAAATAATAATCTTAATTATGTCAGATAACACTTAAGCAAAACATGGTCAGGTCAAAGTGTCTGAATAATTTTTGTTTTTTATCAATTTTACTGGTAGTCCACTGTATGACGAATTTTTGGGTATAATATGTCACAGTTTATTTTGCTATCCTCGCTTACATAAATGAACTATAGTGTCCTGCATCCACTAGTAAAAATATACCAAAAATATCAAAAACGTCGGAATAATTTTTGGTTTGACTGTATATATATAAAATATTAAAATGTCAAAAAGGTCAAAGGAAAAAAAAAAAAATCAGGTGAAACATTGATTCAAAATAATTAAGATACTTAAGATTATTCCAGGCTGTTCTTGCACACAGGTAGCGATATGTTTAATGAGATTTCTTGAGTGAAGTAAACAACCTTTCATAAATTCTAAGGAGAACTTCAGCAGTTTAGGACAGACCTGCTGGAAACTTCAGGCAAATATAGGCCACCTAAGATTCCGCTGTGATTATAGGCACCCTCATAGACAAACAGACAAACCAACAAAACTCACAATGTGTCTTTTGTGACCGACACCACCTCCCATCACCGTATTTATGAAGAACACAAAGGCCATGAATGAAACATCCCATATAAAATCAAACCAATGGCAAATTACATTATTTACATGTTCAATCGAGATCAGAAATACACATGAATACTTAAGAATTCAATTCCAGAACAGAAAAAAAAACAAAAAAAAAAAACAAACACCAAAGTTTCATCAGGTACCTCACGTACTTCTACTTTTTTCAAAAATCTAAATCGCTTAAACAGAGACTTATAAAAAATGAGAAGTGACAGATATAGTCAAAAACTTAAAACCAAAATGCACAAATTAATGTGAAATCTAAAAAAAGGAGAGATATGGTTGATGCAGAAATGTGTAGAAACATTAAGGCAATAACTTTTAGAGCAGCGTGGGATAGTAACATTTGCAAATGTGCCCTGTTGAGTGCACACACACACACACACACACACACACACAAATAAAATAAACAAGGGAAAAGCAGCAAAATAAACCAGCCTTTAGGAGTGTTCGTTGAGGCTCATTGACACTGAACAGATCATTTAATCTTATTCAGTGAATGTGTGTTGCATCTGAAATAAAGTATATTTGTGTTTGTATTGACACAAGCCAGTGTACAATGAAGGAATCAGACTCTCTGCATAACAGGCAAGAATGGAAAGGTTGTTTTTGAGCGCAACCAGAATCTCTAAAATTTCTAAACCAGATTCTGTAAATGTTCATCAAGCTGGTTTAAATGAACCTAAGTAAATAATGCAAGCGGTCTGATAAAACATGCTAGTGGCTTCTCTTTAAAGGCATAGAAAAAAATACAAGTAAAAAAAAAAATTCTATAGCTACTGCAAACCCATTCACTCATTTCCTCTATTAACATCACGTTTCTTTGAGTTCCACTCTCCTCACATGCACTCAGTAGTTACATTAGAGGCATTTTTACATTTCATTTTTTGGGTGTCAGTTCAGATTGTGCAAAAATAGAACAAACATAGGAAAAAAAAAAGAGGAAAAGAAAGAGAAACATTAAAAGAGCATTAAGGTTATATCTGGTTATGATAATGGCATCCTTGTACGAATAAATCGTAAACTTTATTTTAATGGATTCCTACAAATTCTGATCAATCTCATCTTTGTGCAACTCTGCCGTTGGGCCATTTAAAAATCCTATGGGTTGAGCAATGGTACTTTTCTCTTTGGCAACAGTGGTTTCTTGAGGGCAATTGAGAGAGGAAAAAAATATCAATGTGTCATTCTGTTGGTAGTGTTGGTTTGTTTTCACATTTGTAGGCAAGTCATGGTCCCGCACAGAGCCAAAGTTTAGCTAATGCTGAGCTGAGCAAATCCCAAGAGTTTGACATCATCAGGAATCTCAGAGCCTTCAACACCAGAGGCCTGAAAAACAGCACGCATGACGTGTTACTGCAACACACCGTTGAGGATTTAAGGCCCGTTCACAAAAAATTATAAAGATAAATATAGCTGCAAGCAGCAATTACGGGGCCAAGCACAAAAGCGGCACAACAAGTCATGCTAACATGGCATCAGACCAACTGCAACACTGAGCAATTAAAGATCTATTAAGATCATTTTAGGCAAAAGAGCTGAAAAATCAAATACAGTTAATAATAAAGATTTGCTGGTTTATCACTTTCTGATTGGCTGTCCAGGTTTTTATCATACATCAGCTGGAAAAAATAGTTCTGAAAGTGATTCCAATGATATTGCTTGTCTGTGCCATTATCGTTATAGTTGTGGTGTGGACTCTGTTATTCTTTTATATATATATATGGTTATTGTCCTTGATGTGAACGGGCCTTTACTTGGGTTTACTTTACTTGGGTTTAACTAAACAGTCACTCACCAGTTTAAATGTGACATTTTTATTGGAATGAGGCTCTTCAACTATCTTCTGCAAATTAGCAGCCACTGAAATTACACAAAACAGAAGTTTAGGACTAAAACCATGATTTACTTTAAGTTTTATTTTACCATTTTAAATTATTTAAAATCACAATTTATTTTCTTTTAATTCCATAAAAGAATACTTACCTATAACTAAATCTCGGCCATCTACCAAGCCAGCCGATACCAGCTCCTGAGAAACCCCATCTGCTGTGTCTACAGACAGAAAATATATGTGATGCATTTATTCCACTTTAAAATGATTTGTTTAGACCAACAAACTCTGATTCTGGCGATTTACAATCTCCTGGATATTTGAACTGACAAGGTTGTAGATCTTTCAGAATGAGGCTGACAACTTAATAGCTGATCAGCTGCACACATCATGCTAACATCCTGTAGTCAGTACAGACAGCAGAATGAAGACGTGTTCGGGCAGAAGAACATTCTCACACACCACATCAGGCCAGCTGTGTGCATGTCACTAAATGTTTTATTTTGGGAAAATTCACAACATGGCACTGACAAAACGCAGATGCAGGCTCTTTGACATCAGATGGGGTAGAAAAATGTTGCTCTTGCTTTGATTTGGCCTCTCTGCTGGAGGGCAAAACACTGAGATAAACAGGAACTGATTCTAAAAGGACATTAAATTGATTTTTAAAAGAAAAAAAAAAAAACATTGGACAAAAGAACTGCCCAAGTGTGTCGTAAATCGTACTGATTGAGATGTTCACCACTCTTGACAAATGTCAACCATAATATTCAGTGTTTTTTTCTACAGTCATGGAAAAAAAATCAGACAGTTTGGGAATACATCTGCATTAAAGGGATACTATCTAAAAATACAATGTTTTTTTTTTGAGGGACTCATTCACCTGCATTTTATATCTTTTATAGCATTCTAAAAATCTTAATTTATGTTCATCTGAAGAAAGAAAGTCATATACATCTGGGACAGCATTGGGGTGAGGAAATGATTAGAGAATTTTCATTTTAGGGTGACACTTTATCCCTTATATCCCTTTAAGAGTGTATTGTGTGGATATATTCAAGTGCAATTATTGCTAGACTTTTTGTTGTAAGACTATTAGCCATGTGTCTTTATGCTCTTACCTCTGCCAGGCATGAACTCAAATCGTATGTCATTCAGCTCCTTTTTCAAGTTTCTGTAGGACAGGAGGAGAAAAAGAAGTCATCTACTGCTCCTGTCTACACTCTTAATAATAAAGTTTCTTTATTGGCATTGATGGTTCCATGAAGAACTTAGGTGAGTATTCTAGCAGCAGAGTTTTGAATATACTGTAATCTGGAAATGGTACTGGCACATAAACCAGCAGGATGAGACAAAGGCATGGATAATGGTTTCGGCATCTTTGACACTAATGCAATGATGAAGCTGGGCAATGCGACGTAATTGAAAGAATGCTGATTTTGTGACAGAGTTAATATGAGCCTGAAAGGAGAGAGTTGAATCAAAAACAACACCTAGATTTTAACAGTACAAGATGATTTAATAAGAGTACCAGCTATCTCAAAAAAATAGAGGTTAGCCAATCTTTTATTTTATGTACGCAAGCAGAGATTTTGTCAATTTGAGTGGATAGAGATAGAGATAGCCTACAGATAGAGTATATTTGAATGTCATCAGCATGTAAATGGTAATTAAAGCCATGTCCGTACAAGATTTGACGCAGGGGTAGTATATAAATAATGAATAGTAGCAGGCCAAGAATGGATCCCTGGGGGACACCTCGCTTCAAATGGGCCTAATCGTAAATAGCTCCAAACATAAGAACAGCAAACACAACTTACCTTAACCTTAATACTAAACTGATGGGGGACTGGGAGGCATCACTTCCTGGGGCCTACAAATAGAGGCAGAGATAGTGATGAGGAGCATCAGCCTCTCTCACTATGAGACGTCTTCATTTAAAAACTGAGGTGGCCTAATAACTGAATGCTTGATGCTATAGCTACCTGCGCAGGCTGTGGCTGTGATGGGGTTGTAGTTGGGGCAGTGTGTTGAGTGTTGGCCGGGCCCTGGCCAGCAGCTTGAGGTAGTTCAGGCTGGAGATGACTGCTGAAAGGCTGGAATATCTACGAATACATGCATAGACCCACACAAACATTTATTAATTACGTTATAAATACATAAATATTATAAAATCTAAACTCTGGTCATTATAAAATATATTAGATTAAGATAATACCAACATTAAATGAAAAAGCTATGTCTGGAATGGAATACTAGATTACTATTTAGTGGATACTGTGCAGTGTACACTGCTGACTATTCTTAAAAAAAAAAAAAACTAAGTGAAACAGTAGGTATTATTACACAATAAATGTTTAAAGAATATAGTATACATTGCATGTGAGTGGCATCTAGTTGAAATATGGTTATTTTGCCCTTTTAAATTCAAATCATTAATACTGTAATACAAATACAAAAATATATTCAAACATTTAATTGGTTTTTATAAAGTGCAGGATACAGCAGTCTGCAGAGTGCCATACTTATTTTGCCAAATATAGTAGATCATTTAAGTATTGCATACAAATAAAAGCATTATATGACAAGTATGCATACTGCATCGTAGAATCGTAAGAATAATACACTAGTATGGTATTCTGAAAGGTTCTTCATGGTCTACATACCTCTGCAGTCTGGAGCCCTTCTTTTACTCTTGGTGACTGTGTGAGAGAGATAGAACGGGCAAAAGTCAAAGGTCAAAGTCTCTTGTAATAAATAATAATATATAATTGTTTGGGTTACGGTAATTCAGCATTGGATTTAAACGCACTGTAGTAAGGAATGAAGCAGCAGGGAGTTAAGGCCCTTCATGAGTATTTCAGTTTACACTTTTGCTATGATTTTAAATACACATTTCATAGTTTTCATATAATATCCTTCAGGAAGTCAAGGACTATTAGAATTGTTTTGAGATATGCAACCAAATTACAGGTTATATCCACAATTTCTGCCTAGAACGTACATCCAAACACATCCAAAGTATTCCCAAACCCTTAACCAAAAAAAAAAAAAAAAAAAAACACAAACACTTCCACCTAAACTGAGTTGTGTTCAGACTTACACTACCGTTTAAACGTTTAGGTCAGTTTTATTTATTTATTGTTTAAATAAATGAATGCTTTTATTCAGCAATGATGCATTCAATTAATCAAAAGTGTCAGTACAAAAGGTTACAAAAGATAAATTGTTATTATTATATTATTACTGTATATTTAATTAATTTATTTTTTGATCAAATAAATGCAGCCTTAGTGAACATAAGAGACATATTTTAAAAAATACAAACCCCAAACTCTTGAACGGTAGTGTACATATAGATATGACATGATATCAAAGGTATTTGGCCATATAACAAGTGACAAAACTGGAATCCAAAGATCATTTAGTGACCAGAAGTGGCCATATTGCATATTAGTACCTCAACCAGCAGAAGTCTCATTACAAGGCTGTTAAACAGAATTTGGTTGGTTATCAGAGGTCATTGATTTGGTCAGTATGTCAAAAGTTATAAATAAAAACACAGTACAGATGGCGTCCAGGAAGCACACATCATCACTATTAAGTCAGTCTCTGTTTTTTTTCTAGCAAGAATTGGCTACACTGTTTTTGCTTCACCTCAGTTTAGTCATTGAGATTAGAGCGTGGTCAAGCTTAAGTAGCCGTGTAAGTAGATATTTCTGTAGGTGATCTCAAAAGGCACATAATAGCTCTTTGTTCATAATAAGCTGGGGATACGGAACAAAAGTTATCACATTAAGTGATCTAAATGCTTTTATACTGTACATGATTATTTCTTGCATAGATATGCAGAGAAACAGATTATCACAGACAGGTGAAGGGGCAACGGTCATCCTTAACCAACCTGAACTCTAGTATCTTTATTGTTTTAGTCTTTGAAGCTGGATAAGAAGAATGTTAGCAGATATATTATGCTCTCTGAACAAATTCACTTCCTCTTTATCTAGCACTTCCAATTACTACACATCCCAATGCTGTGTCTGACTGAGTATGATTCCTTGTTAAGGTGAGCCATCTGTATCAGTGGGAAAACTGAACAACCCTGGGTGGGGGCAGCTCAAGAGGCTGAGAGAAACGGACTTGTCGCCTTGTCGACTTCGACTGCTGCTCCTTTAGCGGCAAACAAAAAACACAGAGCCCAGGGATGAGAGGTGCCACAACAGCAACACCATTACAAACACCACACACAAACAAAGAGTGCAAACAACCAGTGTTAAGACTATGTGTGTGTGTGTTTGTGCGTTACCCGTAAGGCAGCAACAGCAGCTTTGCCCTCCTCGCTCTCTTCATCCAGTTCATCATCGCTCCATTCCCACTCTCCATCTTCTGTTTTATGGAGTCTCCCACTGGAGCCAGGAACTCGCCGTACCTAAACACATACACACACAAACATACATTTATGTTTATACAGACATACGTATAGAAGAGCAAAATATGTTTAGGTTTAAAAATATATTTTAAAAAAATGAAAAGTTAAAACAAATGTAATTAATAATTAAATTTATATTTCTAATTATATATATTTATTTTATTTTTCTCTTTATCAGTCACAGAAAACAAAAAGATTTAATCTAAATGAATACATTTAATTAGCTTAAGTTCTGAATATCTTTTTTTCCAAATTGATTTGGAATATTCTTTATTGTCCCTCAGATTTTGATTTGTGGTGCTGGACATATAGATAAAAATTGTCCAAATCATTATATAAATATGCGCAGTATATAATAATAATATAAGGTCATAAAACATGGTAAAAATTAAAACATCATAAAACAATAAAAATAGTACCTAATAAAACATTATATAACATTTTCCTCACCTTTCTGGCTCTCTCTGTAATTGTAGGTGCTCTATGTAATAATTTCTCCTGCAGGAATTCATTATTCTGCCAAACAAAACGGAACAGTAAGATAGATATTTTTTCTAAATTATGCAAATAACCACCAATTAAGGTTGAATTACAAAATGGACATTCAAATTCAAGTCCAGCCCCCTACTGGGCATGTGCGGTAACATCTGAGTACTCAGTGCTGGAAGGAGAGAGGACTGGCTTGACTTGAATAGTAGTAAGGGAACTCCATTTGGCAGAGAGTTTATCAGCCAGTTGGAAAGGGACGCTGGGATGCTTATCCCTGCTTTTGTTTAGACACCGACATGACGGCCCAGTAATGAGAGGAATGCTGGACTGAACTCAGTAATGATTTATTTCAATGGGGGAATGTAGAGGTACACACACACACACACACACACACACAAACACAAACACTTACTTGGTGATCTAAATGGGGACTTTGCATAATCTTCTGTTGTATTTATATGTATTTTTACAAATGAGGACAAACCACATCAAGGATATTAAAAAATAAAAAGTATCATTTAAAATGTATTTATGTAATAATTTATGGTGCTTTTTTGTTGTTTGGAGCTTGACAGTGATCACTATGAAGTGTTGTTTTATGAAAAGCATTTCCTTTTGTGTTTCATGAAAGAAAGAATGTCATAAAAGTTTGGAACAACACGAGGGTGAATACATGATGACAGATCGCTCCAACAACTATCCATTTAAGACTTAAAAAAAAGTAAGATTCTTACCTTGGCTTTCTGGAAGAATTTATGTTTTAAGAGTTCTGATGATGTTGGCCTAAAAAGCAAACACTATTGAAATATATTTGCTGTAACAAAGTGTAATCAGGGAATATAAGCCTTAACAGTCACTAAAAAGTTTTACACATAAATGAATTGTACTTTTAAAGTGTTTAAAATCATATCATATCAGCCAAATAAAATCTGTTTTATTTTACATTGAGCAGGTAATGGTGGCTGCCATGTTGGGATCACATGACCAGCTGAATATTACTGAACATATAAACATACAGTACCATTCAAAAGTTTGGGGTCAGTAAGAGTTTTTTTTTTTTTTTTTTTTAATGATTTATAAAGATTTCTATTACAAATAAATGCTGTTCTTTTATACTTTCTATTCATCAAAGAATCCTGAAAAAAATATCGAAGTTTCCAGAAAAATATGAAGCAGCACAGCTGTTTTCAACATTAATAATAACAACTAACAAAAAATAAATAAATTTTGAGCACCAAATCAGCATATTATAATGATTTCTGAAGGATCATGTGACACTGAAGACTGGAGTAATGCCCCCTGACAATTCAGCTTCATGGGAATAAATTACATTTTAAAATATATTAAAACTTTTTTTTTTTTTTAAATTGTTATATTTTACAATATTACTGCTTTACTGTATTTTTGATCAAATAAATGCAGCATTACTGAGCATAAGAGATTTTTAAAAAACATAAAATAAACTCTCTGAGCCCAAAATTTTGAATGGTAATGTATTTATATAACAAATTTTTATGCAGCTCTGCTCAGCACCTTTTCTCTGGCTCCTTCTGCAAACACAACGAGATCATCTTCCTCAAGGACTTCCCGTATTTCTTCACCATCTCTTTGTCTGCGATTCCAGTCTCAAGGCAAGGTGGATCATTCTGCAGGGTCAACATCAACACCTGCAAACACACACAACATGTTTCTCATTAGAGTGATGCATGACTGTCTTAATACAGCCGTAAGAGTCATTAGAGCTGTATGGGACTGTATCTCCTGCTCTATCCTCACCTTCATAGGAGGGTATTTGTGGTAAGGAGCGGAGCCTGTGGCCAGTTCGATGGCTGTGATCCCAAAACTCCAGATGTCTGCTTTGAAGTCATAACCTTTCACCTGCACACAAACAGTCACAGATTTGTTTAACATGAGAAATGCATCCATATGGCAGCAGTTACTGACAATTTTACATCACACTGAAGTCTTTAGACTTAAAGACAAAATAAGAGCTTTAATTGTCCGTCTAATTCAGTCCATATACAGGGAGGTCCTACTAGTGAAAATACTTCTATTTTGCATAATTCTAATTTAATACAAATAATCTTCCATGTGATCTCAGGACCTTTGAAGCCCACTGTATCATCTTCACTGGAATCAGATTTTGTGTCATTTGTTTAATGGTGTTAAATAAGCAGTTCTACTCTAAGTGTGTGAGTAAAGAAGAAAGTGGTTGCAGGATGGGAACACTTACCTGCTCCATCACCTCTGGAGCCATCCAACATGGCGTTCCCACGAACGTCTTCCGCACTTTATTTCGAGTCATGTCACCACCAGTGGCTAGGAAGGCACTTACTCCGAAATCTAAATATAAAAAATAAATAAACATCTAAAATAAATAATAAATAAACATATTATCCAACAAGTAAGTGTTTTTGTCTAATAAGTAAGTAAAATAAAATTCAGTGTGGCAACTTACAGAAAGGAACAAAGGGCACTTAAACACTGCACTTAAAAATAAATCATTTAAAGGGTTAGTTCACCCAAAAATGAAAATTCTGTCATTTATTACTCACCCTTGTGTTGTTCCACATCCATAAGACCTTCGTTCATCTTCAGAACACAAATTAAGATCTTTTTGATGAAGTCTGAGAGGTTTCTGTCTCTCCATAGAGATCCAACGCATTTACCACTCCAAGGTCCAGAAAGGTAGGAAAAAGACATCATTAAAGTACTCCATGTGACTCCAGTGTCCTAAACTCAATTTTATGAAGCGACGTGAGTGCTTTGTTTGTGCAAAAAAACAAACAAACAAACAAACAAACAAACATAATTTACCACTTTATTTACAAAATAATATTATTCAAAGCATGTTCACACAACAACGCCAGCTCTCGCGTGAATACACAACACATGCGTCAAGATGCTCTCGTGAACACTTGCGCATGTGCGTTGAGTTGACGCGTGAATCTGAACACAACACGCATGCGTCGTGAAGCTCTTTACTTACAAATATTTTTGTAAGTAAAGTGGCAAATTATGTTTTTTTGTGCAAACATAGCAGTCATGTCGCTTCATAAAAGAGTTTAAGCCATTGGAGTCACATGGAGTACTTTGATGTCTTTTTCCTACCTTTCTGGACCTTGGTGTGGTAGCTGTGTTGGATCTCTATGGAGAGACAGAAACCTCTCAGACTTCATCAAAAGTATTTCAATTTGTGTCCCGAACACGAACGAAGGTCTTACGGATGTGGAACGACAAGAGGGTGAGTAATAAATGACAGAATTTTCATTTTTGTGTGAGCTAACCCTTTAATACAATTAAAAGGTTAGGAATAGTAAAAAAAAGTACTCAGATGTGCACACTATCATTCAAGAGTTTTTTTATTTTGAAAGAAATTAATACTTTTATTTAGCAAGGGAGCATTAAATTGATCAAAAGCGAAAGTAAAGAAATGTAATATTATACATTACTCTCACTTTTGATCAATTTAATGCAAGATTTCTGTCAAAAAAATGCTGTTCTTTTGAACGTTCAAAGAATTAACAACAACAAACAAATGTATCACGGTTTCCACAAAAACATTTAGCAGATCAACTTATTATTTCAATGTTGATAATAATAAATGTTTCTTGAGTAGCAAATCAGCATATTAAAATGATTTTTAAAGGATCATGTGACACTGAAGACTGAAAATTCAGTTTTGCAATCACAGGAATAAATCATGTTTTAAAATATAGTTAATTTAAATTGTAATAATATTTCACAATATTACAGCTTTTTTTTTTAATTATCTAGACTATACACATTCACTGTTAAGCAGTAGTGAATTGTGACACTGCAGTTAAACAGAAAGTTGGTACCTGCGATTTGCACTGACCCGTCCTCCCCCAGCAGGATGTTTCCAGCTTTAAGATCCCTGCAGACAAACACAGGGTCTGTCTTTAGACACACAAACAGCTGTGCAAGAATACAGATGTGGATCATACTGGTTAGACAACAGTTTCATGAAACAGTATTATGAATATAATAATAAAGGACAAAAGGAAGATTCAACCAGAATGAAATGAGTACAAATAATATGTGTGCATGATGTTTCTGTGTGTGGCTGGTACTAAAGCTACAGCATCCAGACAAATGTGGTCATGGTGACAAAGTCCTGTTTGTTTAGACGCAAAGATCAATACTATATTTGTCCCTCTGCCCTGACATCTGCTCTCGTCCATAACTGATCAAGTCATGTGTGTGTTTGTGTAACACAGAGATCGAGATTTGTACTTCAATCCAGGGAGAATCTGAGTGTGTTTCCTATCTAACTTTCAAGGCTGAGATTCAAAAGTGCAACCAAAGGAGATTAATGAATGTATCATTGGATATTTTTGAGAATAATTACGTTTACAGTCATGTTTTATGATACTGTAGACATTCAGGTTCTGTGTCCTTGTATACAAAGTCATTTCAGTACGCTGAAATGAAATTATTTTTAATTGTGGGAAAAAAATATTCAAAATTGGCTAGCAAAATGTTGTTAGAAATGTTGTAAATTACTCTATATAAAAGAAAAATAACTCTCGCAATCATGGATATTCGTTGGATATTCAGAACTCTTGTATGATATTATATTTAAGACTTTAAGTTCACCCAAAAATTAAAATTTTGTCATCAATTACTCACCCTCATGTTGTTCCAAACCTGTATGAGTGTATGAATATGAAGATATTTTAAAGAATTTTGGAAACCAGACAGTTGATGACACCCATTGACTTCCATATTATTATTTTTTTTCCTACAATGGAAGTCAATGGGTGCCATCAACGGTCTTGTTACCCACATTCTTTAAAATACCTTCATTTGAGTTCAAGAGAAGAAAGAAACTCATACAGGTTTGGAACAACTTGAGGGTGAGTAAGTAATGACAACATTTTCATTTTTGGGTGAACTATCCCTTTAAGATGCCAGTGGAACCCATAAGAATATATTTAATATGGTTAAATTTAGCTCACATGAACAGGTTATTCATTTTTATGTATTACTTGCATTATTTATTACATTAATTATTAATTACAATACATCCTGTGTGATGAGCCTGCTAAAGGGATAAGCTTATAATTTTCTTGCAATAATTTTTACTGTCCAGCTGGGGGCAGCAGAGATATGAATTAAACTGAAGCTGATGACAGAAAGTAAATGAACTTTTGAACATAATAAGAAGACTTTGTTTCTGTTATCATAACAGTCACATTCTCTTGCCATGACGATATGCAATTATGCTCTTCAGGGGTGCAAAACCATAATTGCAACCTTTCTGCAGTATGAGCCCACACAGTCACACACATGGACCAACATATTCTGAGAGGCCCCAGTTGTTCACTACTGCTGGGCATATCAAAACATACTAACACATGTCCACTCCAAACTCATGCGCATTTGGAGGTGTTCTTGAAGCGTAAAAGATGTTTGGAGACTATTAGAGTGGTTGGTAACACTCCTGCTGTCTGTGAGCACAGCTGATAATCGCTTGCATATTTCTCAGACAGGGCACTGAGAGGAGAGAACATGTCTGATTTGGAAATGAGATATAAAGAACAAGATACGGTGAACAGGATATGTGGTTGATCTGCGTGTAAATAGTACAGCATACTGCATTTACACATGTGCGTATGATTTTCTTCAATTACAGGCACTTTTACTCCCCAGGGGCTGAACAGATTTCAAGCTTGTGATATGAAGAGTCAAAAAACTGCCTTTATTATTTATTGTCACTTGATAAATTCAAGTTTTATATATATATATATATATATATATATATATATATATATATATATATATATATATATATATATATATATATATATAGATAGTTCTAACTTTTTAAATGCTTTATACTATGCATAGATTTTAATGCTTACCCTAAAAATACTATTAATTCAACTTTTAAAAGTAGGATGATCTAATATTTTATATCAATTATTATAACTAAGACAAAAAATCTTCTTCTATGCTTTCACTCTTTCTTAAATGCATCCCAGTTCAAGCTTGTACTATTCTAGACAATGTTTCAAACTTTGTATTGCTAGCACTTCTTGTGTTATTGTATAATAATAATCAACAATCAAATAGAAAAAATGTAAATTGCATGTAAGGCAAGTTTTGCATTAACTTCTAAATCTAATTATAAAATTATTTTTCAATTATTTCTCTACTTCAATTCATTTTTGAAATATAATCATTTATACACAGTTACTGTCATAACTTGTTTTCATAACAAATTTATTTAAACATATATTAAATAATTAAGACATTACTAACAGGTAAAGTAAATATAAAGAATATATAAGCTAAAATAATGCATATATTTAGTGAAACGCTCCCCTCTATAGTTCATTTCTCTAGTGAACTAACATGCTGTGGACACTAAATGACTTGCCTGAGGTAAATGTAATGCTACGTGAGATATTATTTTCAAGCTGTTTTATTGATGTCTTTCCGCGGTTGAAACACTGGTTGAGAGATTACCATCGCTGCGTCCGAAATCGAATACTTCTCTACTATATAGTACGCGAAAAACAGTATGCGAACAGAGTAGTATGTCAGAATTCATAGCATTCGAAAAACAGTAGGTGAAAATACCCGGATGACTTACTACTTCCGGTGAAATTCTGAAGTGTGCATGCATACGATGGACACTTTACTATCCCATGAGGCCACGGGAGAGGATTTGTGAATGGAGTTGAAGGGACGTAACTGACGCTGGTAGGTCATGTGACAGTAACAACATAGTGGACGTAGTACGTCCGAATTCATTCATACTACACGAATTCGTACTATATAGAACGTACTTTTTCAACAGTTGTGAAGTAAATTTAAATATAAATGTAGTACCTACTCAACAGTACGCGATTTCAGTCGCAGCTCATATCTACATATGCATAGATCGTCTGTTCTTCTGTGCTTTTTCCTGTTGTGGCAGTTAGCAAACAGTGTTGCATTACTGCGCATGCCCCTTCTGGATTGGAGTGTGGATTGCCTGTGACTGACTGTATTCGTCGTCTGACTGTATGCACCGAACCGTGACGTCCGTACCGTGACAAATGCATGTACCGTTACACCCCTACTTTGTTGCATTTGTCATTTTTAAGTCACTTTGGATAAAACCATCTACTAAAGTATATAAGTGTAAAATATTTTTAACAATGTATTATTACTACCACTACTAAAGCAAATCTTTATTCTAAAATAGTTTAAAAATCTTTCAATCTGCATCGAGACTATGACAAATGTTTTTTTTTTTTTTTTTTTAATGTTAAAAAAATTTATTAATTAAAAAAAAAATCTAAAAATTAAAACGGTCAAAAGCGCCCATTCATATTTTATCTTACAAACTTGGAAGCTCGGAGGACAAGGAAGCCTTGGTGGTAGATTATTAGGGGAATGATAATAATACTACAGGGTTCAGACATACAAAAACTTGCCATAACGCAACTGCATCACCATATAAAACCCAGATGGCACTAGGCAATCCAAAGAATGTCAGAACAAAAGCGGAATGGTTTCCTGAGATCTAAGTGATACAGATCTCTTACAGCCTGAGCAATGATGTCACCCCTCTGTGGGAGCCATGACAACGTGTTCTGGTTTCCCCAGCTGACACTCATAACAAAGAGAGTCTCAGTGTGAGGACAGACCCAAAGAGTCCATTTGAGTCCACTCACACCAGAGCAGAGAGAAGCTCAAAGCTCAACATCGACAAACAAGATTGTTCTTAAACTGTGGCGAGGGTGAAAGACTGTACAAGAAGTCACGAGGGAGAGAGTAGATGGGCGAGTTGGTTTTTACGCCCATCTGCTGGACTTCACAGGGCAGTGAGGATGATGAAGAATTTTGCTGCTTCACACCATTTTGACAACTGACTTCATGCCAGCCTTAAGCCACAGTGTCTAATTGCATCCTCCAGGGATGTGGGGGGCACAGTGTGACTCCCTCCTTGCGGCACACGCCACGAGCATGTGCAAACATAGATGTTGTTTCAAACCCTCTTCACCTTTCACTCATATGATTCAGAATACATCCTCCTGACACATGCTTAAAGGAGTTTTGTGGCTTTTAGTTCATGTTTACTAGCTTTATATGATAATGTACTTCTAAAAGTTAGATTTTTTTTTTTTTATTATTATTATTTTTGGCAGTGAAACAAAAATATTGATTGATAATTCAGATTGGATGGATGGATGGACCGACCTATGTGTTACCATGAAAACAAGGGACATATTGATGTGTCAAAATTAACACGTTAACACATGCTCTTTTGCGCTTGAATGGAAAAAAGCACAAATTATGCCGAAATGCCCGTTTTGTCAAGTATCCTCGTAAACACAGTCTTAAATGAGTCAAATAAAGTCTTAAATTACCGTAAAGAGTTGTGAGAAAATGATGCAAATCCGCATCATGTGCGGCAGGTCTTAAAGTGACAGCAGCCTAATAAACCTGCTACAGTCCTTCATTAACGTTAATCAAAGAAAAGTAAAGAAGAAATCACTCTCAGTTAACTGAATAACTTTTGTGGCTTTAATAAAATTGAATAAAAATTGTGTTTAATAACTTTAGTCAATTTCTGAATATTTCATTGTATAGATCAAATATTTAAAATATACTGTCTTTATGTTGTTTCAACATTAATTTGGAGATTTTATATTGTAATAATTTAACATTTAAAGTATATATTAGTCGTGATTAATTACAGAAAAATGTGCGATTAATTAGTTAATGACATCCCATTCTTAATCCGTAGGGTTTAATATGGAGTTGGCCCACCCTTTGCAGCTATAACAGCCTCAACTCTTCTGGGAAGGCTTTCCACAAGGTTTAGGAGTGTGTTTATGGGAATTTTTGACCATTCTTCTAGAAGCGCATTTGTGTGGTCAGGCAGTGATGTTGGCGAGAAGGCCTGGCTTGCAGTCTCCGCTCTAACTCATCCCAAAGGTGTTCTATCAGGTTGAGGTCAGGACTCACTCATCCATGTCTTTATGGACCTTGCTTTGTGCACTGGTGCGCAGTCATGTTGGAACAGGAAGGGGCCATCCCCAAACTGTTCCCACAAAGTTGGGAGCATGAAATTGTCCAAAATGTCTTGGTATGCTGAAGCATTAAGAGTTCCTTTCACTGGAACTAAGGGGCCAAGCCCAACCCCTGAAAAACAACCCCACACCATAATCCCCTTCCACCAAACTTTACACTTGGTAAAATGCAGTCAGGCAAGTACCGTTCTCCTGGCAACTGCCAAACCCAGACTCGTCCATCGGATTGCCAGACAGAGAAGCTTGATTCGTCACTCCAGAGAACACGTCTCCACTGCTCTAGAGTCCAGTGTGGCGTGCTTTACACCACTGCATCCAACGCTTTGCATTGTACTTGGTGATGTAAGGCTTGGATGCAGCTGCTCGGCCAAGGAAACCCATTCCATGAAGCTCTCTACGCACTGTTCTTGAGCTAATCTGAAGGCCACACGATATTTGGAGGTCTGTAGCTATTGAATCCGCAGAAAGTTGGCGACTTCTGCGCACTGTGCGCCTCAGCATGCGCTGACCCTGCTCTGTGATTTTACGTGGCCTACCTCCTCGTGGCTGAGTTGCTGTTGTTCCCAATTGCTTCCACTTTGTTATGATACAACTAACAGTTGACCGTGGAATATTTAGTAGTGAGGAAATTTCACAAATGGACTTTTTGCACAGGTGGCAACCTATCATGGTACCACGCTTGAATTCACTGAGCTCCTGAGAGCGACCCATTCTTTCACAAATGTTTGTAGAAGCAGTCTGCATGCCTAGGTGCTTGACTTTATACACCTGTGGCCATGGAAGTGATTGGAACACCCGAATTCAATGATTTGGAGGGGTGTCCCAATACTTTTGGCAATATAGTGTATATATGTGTATATATATATATATATATATGGAAATGGAGCACTTCAATAGAGTTGTGCAGGTATGACATCACTTTGTAGGCCAATCGGCAGTTAGCATCACCCTGGTCTCTCGACAAAAACCCAATAGGATTTTTCTATAGGCTTTTGGATTATCGCAAAAAACAAGCTCTGTGGTCAACAAAAGATTATGATTACATGTTTTGTCCATCAAGATAATTTTCACAGATGAACACCACCTTTATGAATTTTGAAGCCTAAATGCAGTTGCCAAAGCTAAAGGTAGGCTATAAACGAACTACACCATGTTCCCACGAGTTCAACGTCACCACCACTAAGCTTCCGACCACCACTAAACTCTTTCAGTATTTATATAAAAACATTTTCCCAGAACGTTTGAGTTAGAATAGTTTATAAGAGCACAACTGTAAGCATAATGAGGCTGTAAAAGCGGATTGAGCTTACCTGTTCGGCGTGATGACGTTTAATGTCCCAGACAGCCTCTGTAGTCCAATTTAGCCATTTGTTAGCAACCGCCTTTTTCAAACCATGTAACAGCTTAAAAAAAAAAAAAATCACGAGTGGGGTAATACTGATGTATTATGCCGTAGAATAAAACGTGAAATTGTCTTGAGCTTGTGTTCACCACAGACCTTTTTTCAGCCTTTTAACCAAAATCCCATTCAAAAAACCCATTGACTTCGGGACGATGGAACCGGAAGTGCTAAAATGCTAACTCTCTTCCGGGTTTTGGCCTACAAAGTGATGTCATACCTGTACCACTCTATACGTCCCATCTAACATATAACATGCCAACACAGGGAAACAAGATCTGGCTCCGTAATAAAAGTCCAAAATCTGTGTCCAAAGGCAACAAACTAAATGTACTAAATTTGCTTATGCATTTGTGTCAGACATCTAAAAAAACACTCCAACAAGCTTCTAGCAAGTCAAAAATTACCTCCCGTCACACTGGCGGCACAGCAGAGAGCAAAAAGACAAGGTCTCCTTCATTGAGATTCAGAGTCCAGCTTGGTCATGGGCATTTAACCAGACTAAAAGCCTGTGAATTATTTACACTGTCTGCTTTAACAGGCCCGTGCGTGTATAGAGAGAACAAGGGATATGAGAAGAAAGCGATTAATATAAAAAAGGGAGCGATAGAGAGAAAGAAACGACAGATGATTTAAATCAACCATCAGTGAGTCATCACCGCAAAGAGAGTATTGATGTCTGAAGATGAATGTCTCAGATAAACTAGCAAAGGGATCTTTGATGAGCTTACTAAAGATTGGAAATGAAACGGCCATATACGCTTGGCCTACATCAACTGAGATTTGTATGTTTTAAAGATTTAATGATACAAGACTGAAGGGTACGATTAGACTAGACAGCTCACTCAGTTTTTCCATGGATTTCCATTGGAAACTCAAGCAGATGTTGATTCTGAAACGGAATTCATTAATTCCATCATTCATCATCTGAGATTAGGCTGATTAAATGGAGTCTCGGTCCAGAGGCATCCTACAGACCTTCTTTGTGTTGAAAACAGTCCAGTCTTAAAGAGACAGTTCATTTAAAAATGAAAATTCTGTCTTTATTTACTCATTCTCATGTCGTTTCAAACCTGTATGCTTTTTTTTTTCCTGCACAGATCTTGTCCATACAACAGTAAAGCACCATAAAAGTATTCCATATAAACTCTTGTACGATATTTCAAGTCTTCTGAATCCTACAAAAACTTTGTGTGAAAAACAGGCCAAAATTCAAGTTATTATTCCCTGAAAATCTTCCCCTCTGAGAGTGTGGTTAAAGAATCACAGAGTCATTTGACTGATTAACAAACAAATCAGTTTGATTTGTTAATGAATCGTTCTTTCAAGACAGTTCTTTTGAGTGAACAAGTTGATCTGGTTCACAAATCAGCCTAAATGATTATTCATAGGTTTCTTTTTGTCATTTTTTGGAGTTTCACTGATGTGATCACTATAAACTTTTATCGTATGGAAAAAAGCTGCATGAATATTCTTTGAAATTCTGTTAAACAGAAAAAATAACAGCATACAGGTTTAGAACAACATGAGGGTGATTAAATAATGACTAAGTATTCAAAAACCTTTCCAAAAGTGAGAAGTGTGTTACCTGTGGATCTGGCCATTTTTGTGGAGGTACTCAAGACCCTGAAGGACCTCTTTCAGCACCGTAGCTATACTGGGTTCATCCAGCACACCGGTCTTGTGTTCCCCCTTTGAAATGATGTGCTTTATCACATCTAACACTGAGCCTGCAACAAAGACAACACAGAGAGCTGTCAAGTATGTTGTACTGTCATTAATATCACAAGTGCGAATACTAGAAGAGCATCTGCGAAAGGGCACATGCTATATACTAGACTCAACACATCAAAGGCTGATGTGCTTCATTCTTGTGCACTTGGCTTGCATGCATGACCTTAAAACTTTTTCAGAAGGTCAGACACAAATTTCATAATCTACAATAACTGGCTCTGGCTGCTTCCCAAGAATCTTTGTCACTTTAAAAACATAGCTTTTAAGTGCTGTTTATACATACATACACTTAACTTGATTATGGGACACCCAACAAACAAACATTGTTTTAACCCTAAGGGACAGAAATATGGACACCCAAAGCAAATGTTTCAGGAAAACAATCTGTCAATCCTTATTTTTCCCATGACATTTAATTAAGGCATATCCAAGAGTCGATGAAGAGAATGTTCTATCAGCAACTTTATTAACCAGTTAGGCCATTTTTTGAGCTGGAGGACGGCCAGGACCTCCTGCAAACAGCACAGACAGACAAAAGCTCCTGAGGGAGCTGATGTAAATGACATAAACCAAAAAGACTGCTGGCCTCCATGTGTCAGGGAACGCTCTGAACGGCCTCATTTCAGACATCACTTAGACAAAGACGGTCTGTTCATGCAACCACCCTAGAATTGCATATGTAATTCCTATCCATGTGAAAAGTTGGAGTGAACTAATAGCAAATAGCATCCTACTCAGCTCAAGTAATCTAAACTCCCTGAAATGAAATTCTAAGAAAGTGAATTCTGAATTCTTAGAATTCTGATCAAATTAACTGCCATGGCATCACAGGGTTCTCTTCACTGACGCCGAAAGCGGAACTTTAAACCCTCCGGGGGAGAGGAAGTCCAGCAGCGTGCCTTCAGCAGAGTGGGTGGCTGGCCAGTGTTTTTGAGGGGCAGAGCGACAGTCCAGAGGCACAAGATATTTAATAGCACAATCACTTTAGGATATTTCTTAAGGATGGAAACATTATATTAAAGGGTTAGTTCACCCAAAAATGAAGTTTCTGTCATTAATTACTCGCCCTCATGTCGTTCCAAACCCGTAAGACCTTCATTCATCTTCGGAACACAAATTAAGATATTTTTGATGAAATCAGAGAGGATTTTTTATCCCCCATAGAAAGCAACATAATTACCACATTCAAAGAGGTAAAGACATCGTCAACGTGACTACAGTGGTTCAACCTTAATGTTATGAAACGACAAGAATACTTTTTGTGTTCAGCGCTTCCAGGTTCTACATCAGAATGCCGGCTCATTATTGGCCGGCTCCTGCGTCAGCATCACATCCATGAGTTGTGCTGCTCACGTGACCAACGTCGGCCAATAATGAGTCGGCGTTCTGACGTGGAACCTGGAAGCGCTGAGCCTAAACAGCGTACGAGAATGACACAGAAGAGAAGATAGTGTTGAATAAAGTCGTTATTTTTGTACCCAAAAAGGATTCTCTTCGCATCATAAAATTAAGGTTGAACCACTGCAGTCACGTCGACTGTTTTAACAATGTGTTTAGTACCTTTCTGGACCTTGAAGGTCTATGGAGGAGTCATATACCTCTCAGATTTCATCAAAAATATCTTAATTTGTGTTCCGAAGATGAACGGTCTTACAGGTTTGGAACGACATGAGGGTGAGTAATTAATTTTTGGGTGAACTTACCCTTTAAATGGCAAATACAAAAATATATATACTGAATATATTCAAAAGAGTGAATAGAGATATACAATTTCACACAGGCCTAGAATACTGTATTTTCAAAGTGCAGCATGACTCACCAGGAAAAACTGAGGGATCATACAGCCTAGGAAATCAAGGTAGTTTATCACACCCACACCCTAGTTCATGGTAAAGTGATTCCAAGAAACAGAAAAATGGCCCATGTGTTTTCTTATTTTGGTTTCTTTTTTTCTTCTTTCTACAGCTCATTCTATTTCTGTGGTTTAAAAAGGGCACTGTCGACCTCCAAGTGGCCTGAAGGTTGTTTTATATAAAAACTCAAATAAGTGAGCATTCGAATGAAAGAAAAACGAGACCGTGAAAGTGTGTGTGTGTGGGCATGTGTGTGGCATGAAGCCAGTGCACTGCTGACTGTGCGAACAACACATCAAATTTCAGTGACGGCTACGACCTGGATTAAGAGCAGTCAAGCTCCAGCACAGAGAGAGAGAGAGAGAGAGAGATCTTGGCAAATGACACCACATTAGTTTGCAAACCTGTGTGAGGCTGATGGGTGAGGCTACTGAGCAAAACCAGCAAAAATGCTTAGTGTACACCAGGAGGGTCAGAGAGCAGGAGAGATAAAAATGTAGTAATTTCCAATACAACTCTCCTCAATATCTTGAGCTATAGGGTTAAAATTATAGGGTTAAAATTAACTTTAAGACCGTGTTGTTCACCCAAAAATAATTTTGTGACATCATTTACTCACCCTCATGTTTCATACAGTACGACTTTCTTCTGTGGAACACAAAAGGAGATATTAATGTTCATGCTGCTCTTTTCCATACATAAAGTAAATGGTGTAGGTTCTCACACTACAGAAAAAAACAAAAGGCACCATAAAAGCTATATGGAAATAGTATGAATTGTGGTCTATATTTCCTTCTTAAGGCAGATGACAACTTTGAAAAATAACACGTTGTATAACACGTATTTTTGGAGTTTGACTTCTGGTCACCATTCACTTTCATTGTATGGAAAAGAGCAGCTTGAACATTCTGCTTAATATCGCCTTTTGTGTTTCACAGAAGAAAGAGATAGGGTTTGGAATGATTTGAGGGTGAGTAAATGATGACATGATTTTTATTCTTGGGTGAACAAACAATGTGTTTAAGTTGATATTAATCTCGTTAGCATCTCATTGAAGAAAATCACATGGGTTAAAGGGATAGTTCACCCAAAAATGAAAATTATCCCATGATTTACTCACCCTCAAGCCATCCTAGGCGTATATGACTATCTTCTTTTAGATATCTTCTTTTCTTCTTTCTATTTCTTCTTTCCTTAGTCCTCCAAGGTTTATAATGGTTGTGATTGGGGGGCCGCGTTTTGAAGTCAAAAATAATGCATCCATATGGATATTTTTCATACAAAAATGCATTGCTTCACTTCAGAAGGCCTTTATTAACCCCCTAGAGTCCTATGGATTACTTTTTATATGGATGGATGCATTATTTTTTACTTCAAAACATGGTCCCCCATTCACAACCATTATAAACCTTGGAGTACTAAGGATAGTTTTAAATATATCTCCGATTGCGTTCGTCTGAAAGAAGATAGTCATATACACCTAGGATGGCTTGAGGGTGAGTAAATCATGGGATAATTTTCATTTTTGGGTGAACTATCCCTTTAACAGCAACATAAATGACAAAAGTTTCAATTTTGAATAAACTAATCCTTAACTATGAATGTAAGGGGCTCATCAACAAAACTTCCCGTGTCAGATCCCAAGAATGTTGCTCATCCTGGAACGCCTCAATCATGTGAAGCCCCATGCTGAGGTGTGATGGAGATGTGACTAAATCGATTTATGTCTTATTTACATGAGCCAAACTCTCATTCCAAATACTCTTTAAAAAGTAACTTTAACAGTGACCATGTGGTACAAAAGCATTCTTGATATTCTCTCATGACACTTCGAGGAAATGTATCACCAGGAAATCTACATTCTGTAATTCCAATTATGCTTCCGCAACAGGAAAAGAAAATGACTCTTTGTCCAACAGTTGTCAGACTATCTGACACTGCTGCCTTCCTAAGGATCCTGCATTGGTGTGGGTGGAACATGCCATGTCGTGCCCACTGGGCCAAAGGGCACAGGGCCATACGGGGTTGCTGGTGAGGGAAAGATTACTCCAAGAAAATAAGGGTGGAGGAGCAGAGGGAATAAAAGGAAGACAGGAAGCATCTGTTGTCTCTCAGTGGGCTGTGAGTCACTATGGGCACAATGCCATATTTCAAAACACTGTGCTTAAAACCTACAAGATAGCGACAGCTTAAAATATTATTGCATCAAAAATTTCAATTGCTCTGGTTAATCTGCTTGCTGGATGAAAAAAAGTCACATTCAAGACTAGAAAAAAATTCACATTCAAGAATGCAGAGTTTATGTTGAAATTCCTTATAGTATGTGTGTGTTTGTGTGTGTGTGTGTTTCCGTACTTATATGTGTATAATATGCTAAGTCTCCAAAATGTGCTTTATAAATAAATAGAAAGAAAGATAGATAGAAAGAAAGAGATAATAGACATTTTTCTGTTTTTACACGTACATAAATGGCACCTGTTGTGTAGAATGACCCATATATTTCCAGTGCAGCACACAGGTAACAGCCAACAATGTGTGCTTGTAAAGTTGTAAAACTCCCATCCTAGCTGTAAAAGATCTACTCACAAGTGCTGTTCAGAGGCCAGAGAGGACAAACTTTGTTGTGCTTTGTGCTAATGAAGTTATTGATCGTGTCCCTATCTCACATACCTTTGTACCTAACAAATAGGCCATGCTGAGAAGCTGACTTTCTGCCAGATCTGGTTTTCCTGTAAAGCCACAAGTGAGTAAAGCAACTATGAAATGTATTATTCTTTTTTTAAATTCAATTTAAGGCCCTTTTGCCTTTATGATACAGGACAGTATAGAGTATACAGGAAGTGGAGGGAATGACAAAACGTATTACTTTGAAAAACAATATTGCATTTTCCTAGTAAAAAAAAAAAAAAAAGATATTGAGATTATTTGTTTCGTAGTTCTTTCCTGAACACACTTCCTATGCTGAAACTATGGAATGCCACCAAGCAGCTTCATGTAAAATCACATTCCTATTTACGTCATCACATCTGACAGCTGCCAAAGGGAATATTACAAACGTCTCTGTCAAGATGGGACGGTTAAACACGTAGAGGTCACATTTCAAGGACAACTTCAAGCTACCAACCAACAGATGGCTTTGAGCAGAACAGCTCTTTAAAGGGTTAGTTCACCCAAAAATGAAAATAATGTCATTTATCACTCACCCTCATGTCATTCTACACCCGTAAGACCTTCGTTCATCTTCGGAACACAAATTAAGATATTTTTGATGAAATCCAATGGCTCAGTGAGGCCTGTGGTACTTCCTCTCTCAATATCCATAAAGGTACTAAAAACATATTTAAATCAGTTCAGAACACTGCTTTGGAGCGTTACGAATATTTTGTGTCGAATCAGTGATTTGGATTGCGTATCAAACCGCCAAACTGCTGAAATCACGTGACTTTGGCGCTCCGAACCACTGATTCGATTCGTAAAGCTCCGAAGCTTCATAAAGCAGTGTTTTGAAACACTAGATATTGTTAAAAAGTCATTATTTAGTTTTTTTGGCACGCAAAAAATAATCTCGTTGCTTTATAATATTAAGGTAGAACCACTGTACTCACATGAACTGATTTAAATTTTTTTTAAATTTTTAAATTTAAATTTTAATGTTTTTAGTATCCTTTAAGGATATTGAGAGAGGAAGTACTATTGCTGTCTATGCAGGCCTCACTGAGCCATCGGATTTCATCAAAAATATCTTAATTTGTGTTCCGAAGATGAACGAAGGTCTTACGGGTGTGGAACGACATAAGGGTGAGTAATAAATGACAGAATTTTCATTTTTGGGTGAACAAACTCTTTAACTGTTCACTGAAGAGGACTGGAAATTTTTTGCCTTCATATTTAAAGGGATAGTTCACCCAAAAATGATAATTATCAATTACTCACCCTCATGTCATTCCAAACCTGTTTGACTTTATTGTTCATGCAAAACGCCAAAGAAGATATTCTGAGGAATGTTTTTGAACTGTTTTTGTCCATACAAGGGAAGTCAATAGGGTCCAAAACAACACTGATTGGACCCAATTGACATTCATTGTATGGACAAAAAAACACTATTTTCATTTTTGTGTTCCACAGAGGAAAGTCAGTTTGGAATGACATAAGGGTTGAGTAAATGATGCCAATTTTCATTTTTAGCTTATACAATAAAAACACAGCAGTATCTGTTATGTTTAAACTAGCTGCCTCCCCCACTTGATAAGAGAGCCATTATTATTTAAGATGCAGCCCACTGTGATGTGCCCTGTGTGCCAGGCACAACATCGAGTCCAGCTGTGAGACCTGTCATGTCCTACCTTTATATTTAAGACAGGCAGTGTGCCACCTGAGCATCTTCAGCTGGCAGAAGCAGAAGGAGGAGGGCACGGCAGCTGATGACAGGCGTAAAATGAACAGCGATTATCCAGACAGAGTGATTTCAGCTCTGCACCGGGGGAAGAAAGGCCGCGTCCCACGGCTGTCAGTGTCAGCACGAGCCAGACTATAATCTCCCTGTCCAGCACTTGGCTGCATCTGGGACAGAGCATTACACGCTGGCTTGAAACATATCATCAAACT
Source organism: Mylopharyngodon piceus (assembly GCA_039654765.1). NCBI lineage: Eukaryota > Metazoa > Chordata > Actinopteri > Cypriniformes > Xenocyprididae > Mylopharyngodon > Mylopharyngodon piceus. Next base: position 11,606,819 of record CM077444.1, on the reverse strand, counting down.
CTCAGCAGTAGCTTTACACAATGGGGTTTGGAAAGACAGGAGCACTACTGGAGCTTAAGGACGCAGTGCAATCAAGAAGCAAAACGTGCTGTTTAAAACTCTGAATTAAAACCAGAGCTGCATAATATTGGAGGACTTTTTTTGAGTGTGAAATCCTTGTAGAGCTGAAAGATTTGGGAAAAACCTGAACAATTGGGTGGTTATACTTGGGTTTACTCTTTACAAGAATCAACTCAAATTTATTTCAGTAACCATAAAGTAAAGAGTTTAAAAAATAAAAGTTTTCATAGGACTGTAACATTTTGGTTTTGTTTTTCACTCTGTTTGCTCTGTTCCTGTTTGCCTGTGTTTCTAATTAGGTTCCTTAGTTACTGATTATGTGTCTAATTGAGTTCTCTTATTACCTCCTGTCTATTTATACCCCTGGTTCTGTTCAGTTTTTTGCCAGTTCTCGTTAATGTATAGTTTGGTTTGTGTTTATCCTGTGTGTTCTTGTGATCTATGTAAAATACATGAATACTGTTTTTTTTTATAGACTTTATAGACAGACAGATCGAGAGTGACTATTGAAGGACCAGCACCACATTCTGTTGTACCATTGTTTGAAGAATTAGTCTTCCAGAATCTGGCAGTACATTTGGGGAGTTCATTTTTCCACATAATCAGTAACTAAGGACTTTTCAGGATAAGAGATGGACTAAAAATGAACTCCCAAAACGATTCTTTACCTAACCTAAGTCTCTGAGATCCTGACACCTTGCACTTCTGGAGACTCCAGGTAGGTTGCAGTTCTGGAAAATGGTGGCGCTGGAGACTAAAGGGTTCCTGATGGTTTCACACTTAATTCTTAATTCTTTTGCAGTTAACATGTGTCTTTTCTTATCCACCTGTTTTTGTCTGACCTGCTGACCCAATGAGCGTTTTACTGTCCAATGCTCATGCTTTAACTTTGCAATTTCTAGTATTGCATCCTTCTCATGGGCATTTAATTATTTTTGACTTTTCAGTCTGAGTTTCTTTTTTGGCTCATTTTATCTGTAAAATAAAACCTGCTTAATAATTATGCACACCTCAATATAAGGCATTTTTCATTTCCAGCCTTCATGAACAATTATATATCACTTATAAATGATTAAATACAAAATTAATAGTAGTTATTAAGATTGATGTGGTTTGGAATTGGTAAAACGTACTTGGAACAAAAAATATGATCAGAAAATCAACTTGCAAAATAATTATGCGCTCTTTCGCTCTCTCTCTCTCTCTCTCTCTCTATATATATATATATTATTGTGACTATTAAATAAAATAAACAAAATAAGTAATAAATTGTAGTAATATTGCCAGCCGCCAGTGTTTTTGATAAATTTCACAAAAATGTAATTGCTCCCAGAATATTTTGTTTTATAAATATCTAAACATGAAATATATCAAATGAAAGAACAGAGCCTCTGCTTCATGCATTATTTTTTATCAACACTTGAATCTGGGTAAGTTTCATAAAAAAGCAATATTTTGAACAAAAACCTGAGAAAATCGTGTGCATAAGCAATGATTTTATCACTTGTTTCTGTTCCTTTTTTGTTTGTGTTTTGATCAGGAGATTCTGTACTCTTTCAGAAGACGCGCCTACCGTATAACAGTGAAAACACAGAAAGCTGGGAAATTCCTTCAATGGCGGTGAAGCGTTGTCTCATAAATGACGGAAAAATCCGTCAGTGGAATGGGAAAGAGTTAAAATAAATAAAATCTGGTGACAAAAATAATTTTATTTTACTTTAAAATTACAATACTAACGTCTATGCCTTATATCTTCATTTTCAAATGAGCTTTTATCTTTACGGGTTGCCAGCAAATAAAAATATGAGCTGTCAGTTTCATAATGAAACACCGCTGAAACACTGTATCATGATATATGCATGTGCAAATGCCGCGCTTCACTCTGAAAACGGCAGCGCATATATTTTTTAACTAAATCGTACCCTGCGCAATTTGACAATCACAAGCCATACCATGATATAGATTTTATAATGTGCAGCCCTAAATAAAACTATTTACAGCACCTTCACAGCTGCAAAAAAGACAACAAATTCTGATCTGTTTGCACAACTTAATGCGTCAGGACAAAGATGTGCTGTGCACGTCTTAGGAGAAATTCCTCAAAAGCCAGACTGACTAGATTGTCAGAAGATACCTGTGCTGGGAACAGTCATAATGCAATAATGCTCTAAGACATCCTGAGAGTCTCAGGCTGCTGCAGCACTAATGCATCTGGTGTAATTAACAGCGGCCTCTCATTAACTCCGTAGGGGAGCTCCTGGCAGACTCTATTATCATTCTAACGGCTCATTTGAGATCCCAATCAGTGGTTATAGCACTCAAAACTGAAATACAAATGCATAATGTATTTCAACTACCAAGAGAAACCATCTATATATTTAGGCAAACTTTAATTTGAGTCAAACAGTATTATGTACAGTATATGATAGATGAAGGACCAATTATACACTACTGTTCAAAAGTTTGTTGTCAGTTAATTTACTTCTTTCAAAGCTCCTTCAGATGTTGTCTTCAAAAAAAAAAAAAAAAAAAAAAAAAAAATGAAGTTCTCTCAGTACACACAGGATGTTGTATAAATATTGGAATCAACGTAACTGAATGGCATTTTTCAGTGCTTGGATGCAACCAATGGAATAGATGGAAATTAAGTGATTGGATTGGAGGAAAAAGAACAGGTGGGCAGAACTTACCACCACTGAGCAGCTTCATGACCAACCACAGCTCATCCTTCACCACAAACGATGTGTAGTACGACACAATGTTGGGATGGTGACACTGGCTCATCGCCTGAATCTCTTTCTAGAGAGAGAGGGAAAAAAAGAGAGAGACAATCACTCTTTGTTGACAGTAACCTGATTTAACCAATATCCTTTCTAAATGATTCAGAGTCTGCACAAATTGGATGAAACAACCAATCTGATTCCTGCAAGGCATTTGCAAAAATCAAATTTAAGGCTTTTTAAGACCTTTTTTAAGACCTCCACAAATAAAAATTAATATTGTTTTAGAGAGATGTAGATCAATGTTTATGGTAACATCCTAAACCATAAAATGTCTGTAAAAACAATGATTTAAACAACTACTAAATTACAATATTTATAAAATTATAAACCTCAAATTTCAACCTTTAAACCATTTTTTAAGAAAAGGAATTTAATCAAAATGATTACATTTATTCATTTAAAATATGACTATACATGATATTCTAGAACCTTATTATTCTACATTTTTTTATGCAAATTAGCTTCTTGTCGATCCACCTGTTAACTTTTGCAACATTGTGTGTAAGCTGTGTAAAATTAGGGGTCGATCTTCACATTGGTCTGAACAAAAATGGCAGATGTGCTGAATTAAAAAAATGCTAATAAATCTAATAGTAGATAGCGATGATGGAAGAGCAGAAATATAGTGGTAACCCCGGTTACCTCTGTAAACAAAGTAGCACTGCTTTATTAGGCATTATTTGGAGGAAATATGGGGAAAAAAATGCCAAAAGGTGATGAGTCCGCAGGTATGAATTATATAAACACAAATAGTCATAAATCAAAGTATAATTGTGGGGTTTTCGGTGATTGCAAACTGCTCTGAAAGCGTGAGCCTGTAGAGCAAGCAATTCCGCTGCATTTTTTCTTTGTAACATGCAGCGAACACTTTTATTTAATCAAATTGTAGCCTTTTGAATTTTATTTATTACATTAAAGGTGCAGTAAGCAATTTCTGAGAAATTAAAAAACAGCGTTAAACACAGGAATCAGTACGTGCTGGTCGCAGACTGAAACAGCTCTCCATAAGGCATTTACTGTGTATACAGTTACACAGTATGTGGTCCAGAATGCACTGGGCCTCATGGCTTAACCGAATAACTGTGGTGCCTCACAATGGTGCCATTCCAGATCTGGATTAATGTTTAAACAAGTCTGGCTCAGTTGCACAGTTGGCAAATCTTCAGGTTCAGAGCAGATATTTACGTACTTCAGGTAGTTTTTATTAGCTCACTCGTATAAGAAGCACCTCCAGCCCCTTTCACCGACCGCAAAGCATGCACAAACTGTAAAAATAAATAACATCAATCCAAGCATGCTATAAACACCATGACACCTTCATCTAACTGCCTTGCAGCCTGTTCCAAACAACCAAGGTGCCCAAATAAATAGGTGTATATGTAACTGTCAATATCCATCAGAAAAATGTCGCTGCTACATGGATTTGTCAGCAATCGAAGACAGAAGGAAAAACAAGCAGTTCTTCTCTATTCCCCTGTTTATTTGCTAGTGTTTCCAGTTGACGGAGCAGTTGAAGTGAAACCTTTGCAGCTCGGAGAGATTGACAGCTGAGGTAATGTTGGCACAGTGGCCGAATCCATCACTCTGAGCACTCCCCAAGTCATTTGATGGTGGAGGCTTACTAATGATATTACAGAGCAATTCTGCCATTTCTATTTAGCTGTCAGGCACAGTCTTGTTCAATTTGTTACATGCAATGCAAAGCAATCAATAAGAGAAACTAAAAAACTGCAGGCTTAATGCTAATGAATGGCCACATGAGTTTACACCTTGTTCATTCCACAACCCTGAAGCTTCATATAGTCTTGTGCAGTTGTGTTAATATTAAACTGAATTATTTATTCTCTATATCAGTAAGCACTGTTTCTGAATTCCCTGAAATGCCCCAATTGTAGTCTTGAGTTTTCTTCCAGAAACATACACTTCACAATATTCCTCATTTAAGTAATTCCTGCCCAAGGCATACGCAAAAAAGGGGCGAGGCCTGGTTGAGTTGCGCTAGTCGAAACTTGAGTTGAGTTTTGAAACTCACGATAATGTTAAGGGGCGCGACATTTCAGAAACACACTCAAAGCGGATGACCAATCACAACACACTAGTCCAGCCAACCAATCAGAGCACATTGCGCTTTTCGGAAAGAGGGGCTTCATACAGACAGGAACTAAACAGAGCAGTACGGTCAGACTGGGAAGAGAGGTGCTACAATAATGTAAAACATGTGAAAAATAGTGGGGTTTTTTGAACATTCAAGCATGAAAACCTATTCTAGTAAACCCCAAAACAAAATCAAGACATTGTAAAAGGGCATAATAGGTCCTCTTTAAGTCAAGTGTAAATCAGCCACATTTTAACAAGTCTTTTGGAATCACTACTCAATAGTTCAACACTACAGGAAAGACAGAAATGTCAGAAACCCAAGTATGAGATCAGCATATCTCAACTAAACCTGTTCTAAAGTCTGCATTTACAACTGCATACAATTTACACAAACACTTCCATCTTTAACTATGGTTTGAATGCAAGTTTTGTAATAAAACGCAGCAAAAATGTAGCCATGTTGTAATTAAGGGCACCAATTTTCTTCAAGTTAACTCTTTCCCCGCCATTGATGAGTTATCTCATCTTTTATGAGAAAACGCTTCCTTGCTAAAGACGAGATTTTATGGTTTTCTGTGTTTTCACTATTATAAGGTAGGGGGCGCTATTACACATGTTCTGAAACAGTACTGAATCTCCTGATCAAAACACATGTGAAGAAGATGCAGAAACAAGCAAAAGCATATGTAATCATATGCATATGTAAAATAACGAGATCATCAATATTAAACAGCATATAAATCTAAACTGCCTAACGTTACTGAATGAAATGTCGACCCAGGATGAGCTATAGGACTGTGCAAGCTTTGGGGGTGTTGATGGACTCGATCTACTCCATGTGTTTTGATCATCGTTCTGAATCTGATCCAGATGAAGTCTTTGACAAAAACGCAATTTTCTCTGTGCTCAAAATGTTGCTTTTTTTATGAAACTTGATAAAAAAAAAGAATGCGTGAGGCTAGAATAAAGGTTTTTTTGTTTTGTTTAAAAACAGAGTCTGTTCTTTCTTTTGATATATTGCATGTTCAGATATCCATACAACAATATATTCTGGAGGCCATGAATTTTTTGTGAAAATAATAAAAAACGCTGACGGTGACTAGCAACTTTTTTTGAGAAAAAAAAAAAAAAAAATGCTGGGGGGGAAAGAGTTAAGGAACAGGTTGCAGTCCCCTCCAATATTAAATAAAAAGTGAATAAGAAAAAAGGCCATTTCAATTTCCCGAAAAACAACTCATGGCAATTGAACTTTCCAAGTTGAGTCCTCAAATGACCCTGTCAACATGAGCCATGTTTTCCACTGACCCAAAAAATAAATTTACAAGTGCAATCGTGTATGCCAGTCAACACAAAGCTCTTCTCGTGCCAACACTGTAGGGTTACTGACACCCCAACAGTGGGCCACTGGGTATGTCCCACCCCTCTGTCCCAAAGCTGGATTTAATTCAACAATTTAGTCAGCTTTGGCTGGCTCCACAAAGCCTGTGTCCAGTTCCACCACGGACACCAGGTTGAGGGCGTATGAAAACAATAATGCACAGGAAGGTCTCTGGACATTCAATGGCTAGGGCTCCATCTGCGTTCTCACAGTAGAAGCCGAGGGTCATCTCAGCGTGGCTGGCCAATGTCTACCCGAGAGAGAAAAAACACAATAGCCAGAGCAGGGAGGGTGACAGGGAGACTGTTTGCCACCCGATTTGTGTACGTCCAGAGGACAATGAGACATGATGAGCAAAGAAAAGCACTGAGACTCTTTGTCTGAGGTTATGTCATTGCCTTTCTGCCACTATGCCCAGTGGAAAAAAACACTTTCCTTCTTCCTCAGGGTAAATTTCTCACTCAATATATGATGTTCTCCAGTATCCATTTCAAATAGCATTACATTTACATTAAAGCCTGGGGTAAACATTGGTCAATTTGGTTATTCAGTCAAAATCTTATGCATTGAAACTATCCAAACAACTATGTGCTTTACTTCAACATATTCACTAAACTTTGACCCACTGATATTCTCACACTGCACTCACCCCTCATGACCCAAACACACACACATACACACACTCTCTCTCTCTCTCTCTCTCTCTCTCAACATGCCACGAGAAACAAGCTCCTGTTTCATTAACTTGAAAATCAGATTAAAACAGATCAGCAGTATATTCAGCTGATTCACTTTCAGAAAAGCAATCTTTTTTTTCTTTTTTTTTAGAACATTTCCTTTGAGATCGGTAAAAGGGAAATTGCTCTCCTGCTGAAATGCATCAGAAACACAATCTCACAATCTCAGAATGTAAATTTCAGGTATCTTAATGAAAAAAAGGATATGTTTTGGTAGAAAAAACAACAACAAAAAAACAACAACAAATATTGATTACAATAAGTATTACAATTACATTTGAACTTTGACAATTAATATCTCATGCAGCTGCCATTAAGTATAATAAAAATGATCTGATACTGAATAATAATAATAATAATATTAATCCTGAATATTAGAATTATTACACAAAAGTAATATTCCACATTCGGTCCAGATGCAGAAAACTGAATTAAGACATTTGACCATATCGTGATTTCAATTTTCAACTTAATTTTGATTAACTTTTAACAAATGATTATCATAACTGATAAAATGATTCTGTGGTAAAGTAAATACTAAAAAAAACAAACAATTTCTACATAAAAAAGTTCAGGCAAGAATTTAAAAACAGGAGAAAATTCTATATTAGTACTCAATTCAAGCTTGTAGAAATTAAAGCTTAAATATCAACGATATAAAATTAAGTAAAACCTACTCAGCTTTTCTGAAACTGGTGTTCCCATCATGCATCAGGGCATGAATAATTAATAAGGTTTAATTTTTTGCTGTTTTCCAGCTGTATTTACACTGTTTTATCATTGCTTTTGTTGTTACGTTTAATAACTTGCAATTTTGTGACATCTGGAGTTCATTTTCTACTCAAAATGACACATTCATACTCAAAAACGATCTATCGAATGTTACCGTCCTTCACTGTGTATTGTGTACCAAGTATTGAAGTCTCTGTGTTCGGATGAGTGCTGCGTTACTTATGTAGATATGAGGTCTACACGATATCTATTGTATTATTTATTTACATGTTTCTAAGTAAAGCACACACTTTAAAAGCATGGTTTAATTCAATGTTATATTATTTGAGTAAAGAGTTAATTTTGTTAAATTTACTTAACTTAGTTAAGTAGATTTAACTTAATTCTATATGTGAAATTAAATACATACAATATTTACTTAATTTCTTTATGAATGTTAAGTTCAATAGTAAGTAGATTTTACTTGATAACAGGTAAGTTGTACAGAGCAGCAGCAGCAGGGTTGTCAGGTTTTCACAACAAAATCCGCCCAATTGATACCCAAAACTAGCTCAATCGCGTTCATCTCGCGGACATGAAAAACAACCTGCGGCAACAGTGTTAAAGTAGCCAAATTCCGCGGGAAAACCGCGGACTTGGCAACACTGAGTAGCAGCAAAATTTACTTATAATGTGTTGCAAATTGCAAATTGTTATGAGGATTTTATCAAGTAAATCCTACAAGTTATTTTTGTCAGAGTAGTAATATAAAAATCATATAATACTGAATAGTAATATTAATAATGAATATTAGAAGAATCATTATTCAACAGTAATATTTCATATAGACCATATCATGTTGATTAACTGTGTAGCCCAAATCATCATATTCAAAAGGCTGACATCTGTGAACATAAATTAAGCAGGATAGTTTGAATATATTGTATATATGAGTGACACATTCCTAGGCAGCTAATCTATCTAGAAGAAATGCAGCACATTTAAAAACCGTCATCTGATGGACAACTGGCAGACACTGTAGTCATGTGATTTCAGAAGTCGTGGGGAGGACTTGTCACATCCCCGTAGAATAAACGCTGCAGTGGTACACAGTGGGTTCACTATAGATTCAGCTTGACGTCAATGGCACTGACAGGATCTCAGCTCAGTCAGAGAGGAAAATTGTTCCTCCCACCACAACAGAGTCACACGGCTTCTGCGTTGTGACTTGTTTGGATTGTCCTGTTCGTTTTCACAGCAGTTTGGGCTGTTCCTGCATGTTGGGAAGAACTGAAGCACGCTATACTCCAGCAAATTGGCCTGATCATAAGTGAAATTGACCTAAACCTCTCGAAGGAATTTCCTCCGAGTGCAGCCCTTGATGCAGATTACATGCAATAGCCGCCTGCTGCTCCCACTCATTACAGGAGCAATCTGGCTTTAATTTAATGCCTCCTCTGTGTTTAAGAGAGCGCTCAGCAGGTCATAAAGGCAAAGAAAGCATCAGAGGAAACCTGAACTGCAAATTTTCCATGTGACCCTAACTCTACAAGAATCTCCCTTTAACTTTAAGGTTTTACTTCAGTTCAGCTGGAACAAAGTCTCCATTTACTGACTTTTCTGAATCATAGAGGGCAGGACTAGGGATAATATCCCTAATGACTTCTAACTCCTCTGTAAGACACCTGGATGTGGGAAAAACTGAGTTTCTGGTAGCCTCCCGCAGAGAGCTTGTAAATCAGGAATATGAGCTTTCCCAGTGAACGACGAAATCGGCTCCGCCTGGTCACGAGGAACAAATGTATGACCTTTTGAGCTCCCTGAGGAGTTGACAGATGAAATTAATAAGATGGGAAGGGGAAAGGATTTGTGTAGAAACTTGAGGACTCATGTATGGAAACTGTAACTTGACAAGAAAGTAACGGGGAAGCTTTCAAACCAAACAGAAGTTGGTGTTTTAGGGCATTTTCAGACCTGTAGGTCGTTTGCTTTTCCAAAACAAGAACTTAATTTGATACAATGTTGCATTTTCTTCTTGGATCGGTTCGCTTTCACAAGGAAACATTTCAAAGCATACCAAAATGCGTTTATGCAAGTCACATGTAAGTAAAACTGTCCTCTTATTGGTTAGAGTTCACCTGTTTATGTTCCTCTGCGTGATCTATCAAGATGGATTGACAAGTTTGCTCCACGGGATTATTGTGGTTTTATCTGTAGCTGCCGTATTACATATATTTAATTATATTTAAAAAAATATATATCATTTATAATGCAGTTAGAGCAGGAATCAAGGCTTTGCCGGAACAGCATTCTTGCAAAGCATGGAGAAGAGCAATTACACAACATTTTAAGATGAAGAGGAGCTCTTTGGTTTTCAACCACAAAAACCTCACAGAATCAAACACTGCTTTTTATATAACACATTTCCCGTTATGAATTATGATACCACGTGGTTCGCTGCTTGATCCGAGCGCGATTGCACTGTTTATATATGCCTAAACAAACCGAACTAAGGGAGAAAACACACCAGGTTTCAAAACAAACGCTCCACATGAGCCAGGTGTGAAAACACCCTTAGAACTGGAAGACAGGCAATTTGTTTTTTAAGTTCTTTGATGACCGGGATGAAGTTTTATATTAGCCAATGTTGTGATTCACACAGAAGTGCAAGGGGGAAATTCTGACTAGGAAATAAAAACTCTGGCATAAAACTGGGAAACAACACAGGGATTCCCTTTGGTCCAGTTAATAATGGTTTCAAGGCAATCTGGAAATGGTAGAATCCATGTGTTAGCTCTTTTTATCACATGAAATAGTTCTGATTCTCAATTACTGATGGTGTGAATGTGCATATTTATACTAACGTTCAAAAGAAATAAACACTTATTTAGCAAGGATGCTTCAAATTTATCAAAAGTGGCTTTTACAAAAGATTTCTATTTCAAATAAATGCTGTTCTTTTGAACTTTCTATTCATCAAAGAATCCTAAAAAAAAATGTATCACAAAAATATTAATTGGCACAACTGTTTTTTTTTTTTTTTTTTTTAACATGAATAACAATAACAAATGTTTTTTGAGCAGCAAATCAGCATATTAGAATGATTTGTGAAGGATCATGTGACACTGAAGACTGGAGTAATGATGCTGAAATTTTAGCTTTGCCATCACAGTATTATATGACATTTTAAAATATATTCAAATAGAAAACAGTTATTTTAAATTGTAATAATATTTCACAATATTACTGTTTTTACTGTATTTTTGATCAAATAAATGCAGCCTTGGTGAGCATAAGAGATTTCTTTCAAAAACAGTAGTGTACTTACATACTTACTTTTATTTAAATTTAGGATAAATGTAACCTAATCCATGAATTTAGAATATTTTTAAAATATTTTTAAAAACAAAATTTAGTATATAATACTCTTGCAATTTGGGGTCCACTGAAACGCTGAACGCCAAATCTGAACGCAATTTCAAGAGGATCCATTTCATGTTGTTAATTCTATACTTATGTTAATACATGTAGCCTATATAATACACATTAGGGCTGGGCATTGACAAATTTCATGATTCTATTCAATTACGATTCACAAGCTTGAAATTTGATTCGATTTAGATTCGATTCAATTCCTCAAGGAAAAAATATCTCTGAACTAATGCTGTATACTATACAGGGAATCCCAGTTGGTACAGCACTATAATATTAAAGGTTAAAATTAACTGATTTGTAGGCTACTTAAATTTAAATTGCACATAAGAAAGGTTTTATAATAAAAAAAAAAAAACAATTAAATGACAATTATGTTTTTACTCGTTTTTTGGAAATATATACATTTAAATGATGGCCATCATAAAAACAACAAATTTATTCAAAAATACATTAAATGAATATGCAATATAGATAAATGCAACATTACGTGACATTGTTTACACTGTTTTACTGTTGAAACCATAGACTGTAAAAAAATATGGAGGACGCACCTCCACTCTCTTCCATTGTAGAAAAGTGAAGCCGCCAATGTCCCAATATGGTGCAGACATATTGTGCTGATTCGGGACCCGATTCTGCGCAGTAGTGAGGATAAAGTGGAGCCGCGCGCTATCAAGGCCCCACCCACAATCCCACAGAATCGTTTAGGACAGTTTACTGCAGAACAACTCATTATGCCGGTGTGAAATAAACTGTTATCGAAATGTAGAAATTGAAGTCAAAGCTCCAATCTCCTGCAAAAAGTCCACAAAAAAGTCCTTTGGTGCCTCAGTGACTATTTCGCTCAGAAAAGCTGTCAATCACAGCTGTCCAAACTTATTTAAAGAAACGAACACTTGAACTTACATCAGCATGATGTACAGAAACCATCTTTGGGGAAAAAAAATATTTGAAGTGTAATTTAATTGTTTAGTTTAGTTTCCCATTAAATTACATGGAGAGGGCGTGGTTTATGATCTATACTGGGACCAACCACCTGGGGGCGATCGAGACGCTTTGGCTTCACTTTCAGGACTTGTGCGGCATGCTTGGTTGAAACGCTGAGTGAGTGATTACATGAGACATGATACAGATTTCTCTAAGTTGTACTGTATCTTTCAACATACCTTCTGATGTTCATTCATGTTTATTTTGTGCTGTAACTAGTAGTAAAGCAGAAGGGATGATCAGTTCACGTGCCGCTTGAAATGAGGCGCTACAACGATCTGTCATGTCACATTAAAGTGTGCCAAAGAGGTATTTATTGTTTTAATTTCGTGATAAAATTGACAGAATTTGAAAGCCGAGACTTCATTTCATATCAGAAGCAACAAAGCACAAAGCTTGCGATTTATTGGATGGGAGGCCCGCTACAAGGCTTTGTTCATTCATCAACTGAAAACAGCATAGACTGAAAGATCAATTCTTGGGATTTAAAGAATCGATATTAGTTCTTCAAAATGAGAATCAATTAAGAAATAAATATTTTTAACCCAGCCCTAATACATATCGTCGCTGTCGGGCGGAGACCTTGTATCTCCAAAAATGCTACTTTTCAGGAAATGGAAAAACACTGTATTTTTAAAATAATTAAACACACTGTCAAAGTTGATATTGTGGCTTTATATGTGGTCAGACACTTGTATGTGTCATTATATTATTAACATTTTAACAACATTAAGCTCAAGTGGAGTTACAAGGTTTTTGACCAACTAATTTATGACATACACATTTTGTCCGGATCCAATGGAGTTACAAGGTTTAGAAGCTCTTCTTAATACTTTCGTTGGTTAGACAATTGCAAAAGCCACAGATAGATGTAAAGGGTGCCCAATAGTAATGATTAATGAAAAAAAAATTACGAAAAATGGAGATACAAGCCCAGCAAACATTGGTCTGATAGCAACGTCGAGTTCCTGGCCAAAAATGGTCGCGGTAGGACGGCATAAATCTGTAAAAATATGTAACACAGAACATTTCCTAAAAATACATTCAGATACGTTTCATAACTTTAATTTTGGAACTATTTTTCAACCATGACGGGACATGTCTGAGGGACGTCTTTTTAACGGTCATTAAACGTCCAGTCCAAATGTTTGATGGGAGGATTCCGCCCGACAGCGACAATATGAAAAATCTGTTCCTACTGTCCAAAGACACATACCAAATGTCGATAAGTTGTGTCCAAGCATTACAATCAGTCCTGTATGGTCATTATTCACTGTCAGCTCATAAAAGGTGTTGGCATTTATGAGCCATGACTTATTGAGTGGTATTTCTCATATGCAGCCTTTAAATGTTGCACAGCTGGGATCATGCCCAACAGGTTTCATACATTTAAGTAGAACATGTGAAAAAAAGTCGACATGAAATGGAATTCACAACCTATGTTACTTCCATTCTTGCGCCAATATCTTCAAACGCAATGAACCATACAACAAGTGCAATTTAATTATGTGGTAACAAGTTCAATACCAGGAGCTCATCCATGCTTGTCTGACATTTTTCCAGATTGATGCGTTTGATGGCGACCTTCTCCTTCCTGGGCACACAGTAGGCAGCCTGGACCACAGCCGTAGCTCCGCTCCCTGAAATACACAAGAATGCATGTTAAACTCAGTACATCAGGAGCTGGATTGGACATAAAGTCATGACAGACAGGAGAATGAAGAGATGAGACTGACTGTTCTAGACCGATAACTAATAATCACTAACTAATAAATTTAGTAATCCATAAAGCATTGCACCTATGTATGTCGTGACACTTATATATATATATATATATATATATTATTTTTTTTTTTTTTCCCTGGCACAAATCTACATCTAATGTCCACTTAAAACATGCATTTGGGAAAAAAATATTTTAATATATATTAAAAATATTAACTTTAATGGGATTATAACAAAGAGTCTCTTACATATACAGGACAAAGAAATTATAATAACAAGTTACTATGTCAAGAGGACAAAATAAATAAGAAATCTTACTGCCCAACAATATTTCTGCAAACCAACAATATAATGGCATGAATAATAAAAATAACTGGATGAACTTAGCAAAATTATAAAATAACTAAGGCTGTCAAAATTAAATGCACAGTTAAATGTGACTTTTATTACAATGGGTTTATGTGAAGTTTAAGTTCACTTAAATTAAAACAAGTTGTTATATTTTTTTAAGCCATATATTAAACATTAAAATAATTGGAGATTCAATGTGAAAATATGTATTAAAATATAAAAATATATAACAAATTTGAATGTTAGGTGCGATTAATCTTGATTAAAGAAAAATGTGTGATTAATTAGTTAATTTTTTTAATCGACTAACAGCACTAATATATATATATATATATATATATAAATATAAATTCAAATAAAAAAATATTCAAAACAATTTAAATCTAATATAATATTAATAAAAAATAATAATTGTTATATTAAAAATGCTGTTATATTAAAAATGTTATACTTTATTGATGTTTGAATGACAAATGATTATTACTGAGTCTAAAAGCAGAAATACAATAATGCATACTGATTATACGCTTTAATTGCTCATTAAAAACACTAACATCTATTTCTAGCAATTACACTTACTCCCTGGGAAAGTGTTGGAGAAGAGCTGACAGCTAAATGCTAAATCAAAACATTCCTCTGTCACTGCAGCATTGGACATTTATTCGAGAAGACTATTAAATCCTAACAGACTATAAGTCAAAGGATTTGAGCGCTATACTTGGCTTTCAACTTTACTGCTGAGGTTAATCTCCAGAGTGCTTTAATGAGGTTCTGCTCATGGCACCACAGACTGGCACAGGAGAGAAAGCAGACAAGACACTTCTGGAGACGGTTATCCTTGAGAACGCAAGGTCGCCCTGGTCCACACATCCTCCTGAATAGTAGAAGACAAGACTCTACGGGGACCGAGACCCTCGTAAATCAGCAAGCACCTATGTTTCCACTGTGAGCTGAATATAAATGACATATTATTGTGCTGGTATGAGGCAGAGGGAATTTTTTAATCATCTTCAATCAACTACTCGAACTCCATATGGCCTAATAATAACAAAGTCCTCATTGTTTAGCATTTTGATTACACCAGCAGGGCACCATGGATTAGGGAAAAAAGGGAACAAATCTGACAACAATTCTCATTTTCAATTAAAAACTACAGTGCTGAACTGGTTTGACTAGTTTGTGTACAGCCAAACACAGTCATTGGAGAATTTAAACTACAATGATGAGACTGAACTGAAGTGGTATAGCTAAATTGTTACCAAAATGTGCTGACAGCAATCCCATTAATCACATCCTGGCCTTATCATGGCCTCCAGACGGATGTTGGTCCACAGCACAGCCCTCAAAGTGCCAGCTGTGAATACTACAGGTCACCCGGGATGTTCAATGTTCATCAATCAGAGTCTAGAGCTATATTCGAGACCCTATGCTATACATTAAAGGAGCGCAGTGCACCAGATGGAAAGAAGATTAAGTTGCCTGTGCCAACAGCATGAGTTTAAGTGTAAATTCCTACAGACAAACAAACAATCGGTTGTTAGGGATGATTCAGGAAAGACTGTACTAAAGTTGAGCATTTTTTTTTTTAAGTTGGCATGAAACAGAAGTTGCATTAGTCTGTTCTTCCCTATTGTGGCGTATGTAAAACGGCTTCTCGAACAAGAAAATATTTAGGGCGGGACTTGATTTTGTCCATTGGAAATTGATTGGATGGTTGTGGTATACTATTGCTGTGAGTCAGTAAACACATCATTAGAGAAGAGTGAATTAAAAAAAAAAAAAAAAATTATGTGCATGGATGAATCATTTGAAATAAAAGCTGCAATATTTCATAAAAAATAAAAACTGTCAATTTTAATTTCATGGAGATAATTTTCAGCATTGGTCAATATTTAATTGTGCACACTCATTTTCCCTATTTTTACATTAATTTATTCAGATAAACAACATAGAAATATAGTATGGGACAAAATAAAGATGAAACACAAAAACACAAAATAACTTTGCACAATTATAAAAGAATACATACAGTAACGATTTAATTAATTTAGTAAAACAATATAAAATGAAGTCAAAATCAAATGAGTTGCTGCAACTACAAAGTTTGCTAATCTAATTCTAAATAATAAATTGCATTACATGGTATGTTTTCAGCAGAAAAAGAAACTGAACTTAACATGGTATCATACACACTGATAAGCCAAAACATTATGACCTGTCACAGGTGAAGCGAATATTGTTAATCATCTCCTAACAAGGCCACATATTAAGGGGCTGTTTACACGACACCGTTTTCAACTAAAAACAGACAACTTCTTATGGGTTTTGGCTGTTCACATGATAACAGCATTTTGGGAGCCTGAAAATGCAAACTTTTAAAACGGGTTACAAAGTGCAAGTTTTTGAAAACAATACCATTATCATCTCTGTGTAAACAACAAAAATGAGGATCTGTGAAAAAGGTGACGCTGTAGTGAGAAACTGAGTCCCCCCCAGGAATCGGGTCTCGTTTAGGACCCTGAGTGATCCCATTGGTTCAACAGACTTTTAATGGGTAGTATTTTTAGTGCCTGATTATAATTTATGCAAAATCATGTTGATTTATATCATTTAAAATGCGTTATAATGACCATTAATGTCTTTTAAATTATGTGGTTGACATACTACTATATATAACTTAAGCTATAGGTTGTGACATCAAGCATTTCTTGTTCTTACTGTTTTTAGTTACTTATGTACTAGCATAGCATACATCTACCTGATTAGTCTGCTAGCTTAGCTTATATTATATTAGGTTTGTTTTTTGCTTCCACTATAGCTCCCAATTACAAGGAGTCAAATTAATGATGTTTGTGTGTACTTAGCATGACAAGTAATTAAAAATGTATAATAGTAATATTATATACTATTCCACATTGCTATTATTTTGTAAAATTAATATTAAATTACTTTTACAGTATGTTGCAACAATCCTTATCCTTATTAAAAAAAAAAAAAAACATTTTTAGGCATGGTTGTGTTTCCAGTTTGTTTTATTATGCAATATATAGGCATTCATTTTATATTTCAAGCATGCGGTTTGTGCACTTCATACAATAGTGAAATAGGTTATAGGTTATAATTAGTTAAGACATCACAATAACAACTTTTGATCAGGCATTACCTCCTGGGTCCTAAAGGAGACCGGAGACCTGATTCCTGGGGGGGGGGACTCGATTTCTCATGACAATGGCAGCACATGCGTATTACATGTTTAGTCTATAGGCATGTGCATTTGGTGTGAGTGCTCTGTAAAATGTGTATGTGCACAAGCCTGTAGTGTCTCTTTACAAAGTGACATCGCCAACTACTGACCTGGCATGCATAATACAATGTTTTTAGTCATTTTCGAGGATCTGTTTCAAGAATCGTTTTGACAGCATGGTCATCTATACAAAAAAAGGCTTTTTAAATATATATTGTTGTCATGTAAACATACCCTGGGTAAATTAGATGGTAAGCAAACAATCAGTTCTCGTAATCAATGTGTTGGTTGCAGGAGAAATGGGCAGGAGTGACTTTGACAAGGGCCAAATTGTTATGGCAAGGTGACTGGGTCACAGTATCTCTGACGAAGTATATCAACGAAGGCTATCCCGTTTGGTCCAAGCCAACAGAAGGTCTATTGTGGCACCACACAACTCACAAAATTTTAACGATGGTTATAAGAGGAATGTGTCACAACTGACAGTGCATCGCACTCTGATGAAAATGGGGCTGCATAGCCGCAGACCAATCAGAGTGCCTATGATGACCCCTCTCCACCGTCGGAAGTGCATACAATGGACACGTGAGTGTGGGACCTGGACCTTGGAGCAGTGGAAGAAGGTTGCCTAGTTCGATGAGTCCTGTTTTCTTTTACATCATCTGGATGGCCCTGTATGTGTGCGCCATTTACCTGGGGAAGTGACGCTTCATGACTGAGTGTGATGCTCTGGGCAATGTTCTGCTTTGAAACCCTGGATCCGGCCATTCATGTGGACGAAAATTTGACATAAACATTGTTGCAGACCAGGTACACTTCTTCATGACAATGGCGTTTCCTGGTGGAAGTGGCCTCATTCAACAGGATAATGTCCCCTGCAACTCTGCAGACATTGTTCAGGAATAGTTTGAGGATGAGTTCAAGGTGTTGCCCTGGCCTCCATATTCCCCAGATCTCAATCTAATTGAAGTAAAGTGAAGTAATGAAGTGAAGTGACACGTGGCCAAGTATGGTGACCCATACTCGGAATGTGTGCTCTGCATTTAACCCATCCAAGTGCACACACACAGCAGTGAACACACACACCGTGAACACACACCCGGAGCAGTGGGCAGCCAATGCTGCGGCGCCCGGGGAGCAGTTGGGGGTACGGTGCCTTGCTCAAGGGTCTCACCTCAGTCGTGGTATTGAGGGTGGAGAGAGCGCTGGACATTCACTCCCCTCACCGACAATCCCTGCCGGACCTGAGACTCGAACCGATTACCTTTGGGTTACAAGTCCGACTCTCTATCCATTAGGCCACAACTGCCCCACATCTTGAGCATCTGTGGGATGTGCTGGACCAATAAGTTCAATCCATGGCGGCTCCACCTCGCAACTTACAGGACTTGAAGGATCTGCTGCTAACGTCTTGGTGCCAGATACCACAGCACACCTTCAGGGGTCTTGTAGAGTCCATGCCTCAGTGGATCAGCACTGTTTTGGCAGCACGTGGAGGACCAACAGCATATTAGGCAGGTGGTCATAATGTTTTGGCTCATTGGAGTATCCTACTGTTTAAGTTTTCTAAAGTTTTTTCTTTGTTTAAATAAAAAATGCTTTTATCAAAATTAACAGTAAAAGACATTTATAATGTTATAAAAGTTTTCTATTTCAAACAAATGCTGTTCTTTTGAACTTAAAGAAAATAGAAAGCACGTATTTTAAACTGTAATATTGCAGTTTTTACTGTATTTTGATCAAATATATGCAGCCTTGGTGAGCATAAGAGACTTCTTTCAAAGATATTAAAAAAAAAAAAAACATACTAACCACAAACTTTTGTATATCAAACGTTTGATATGCTCTTGTTTTACCACTCTCTAACTGTTGATGCTTCTTAACTTCCTTCTGTCTCCAATAAACACATCAAATATCTCACACAGAAGGAAGTAATAAAACTGCAAAAGCTGCCTAGCAACCCAATAACAAATATAATAAAGTCATGATACTTCATTAT
Organism: Mylopharyngodon piceus; assembly: GCA_039654765.1. Lineage (NCBI taxonomy): Eukaryota > Metazoa > Chordata > Actinopteri > Cypriniformes > Xenocyprididae > Mylopharyngodon > Mylopharyngodon piceus. The sequence goes on along the minus strand of CM077444.1, from coordinate 11,587,312 downwards.
ATAAACATAATAAAGTATTGAAAACAACCTGTGAATATCAAAGACATACTTTTATATGGTCAGTTATTAGACGTTAATATTGCAGGTGTGTTGGGTGCAATAAAGTGGTGTTATGTTAGTGTTCTGAAGTTCTCGCCCAAGTCGAGGATCACAGACTCATCTATTGATTGAAATGAAAATACTGCAGAAGAAGAGTTTCTGTGTACATCTGCACCACAGCAACAGGATTTTATGGAGGCCTGTTGCTGCTTTCTGAATCGAATGATTCAATATCACGTTACCAGGTTACAGCCTTAGAGAAATTAAATGAAAAACCACCAGCTAATGTTGTGTGGTTGCTTCCCTAATTATCCTCAGAAAAAAAGGATATACGCCTGGTTTTAATCAAGGATTTTGATTCATTCCGTTAGCCAAATGTTTAAATGAGCAGACCGTGATCTGACCACACATGCCTGGAGACTGAAAAATACTTAATGTATCTGATCTGAGGTTTATTAAAATGTGAATAATGATTCATTTCCTCTGCCTCCCTACTTGATGTCCCTAAATAGAGAGGATGTTAACTTCATGAGAGAGTTTAGGAGGAGATAAAAGGTTAATAGCCTTCAATTACTTTCCAGTATCATGAATTAACAAGCTACTTTGAATTCAAAGCCACTTGTCAAGAAACAGGTTCATTGTGACACAAACTTGTCGAAGAGGTAATTATTTTATTCAGAACAATTAAATGGTCTAAAGAGGAGTACGAGACTTGATTTAAGAAGGTAAATTCTGGAAGAAACAAGTATTAAACCTTTATATGTGTCCAAATCAAAATCAATTGGTCATAAAAGGACAAAGTGTGGAATTTGACTTCTTTGCAGTGTATGGCCCAAAAGACCAGCATCTGAAATAGGCTGAGGTCCCCGGAGCGGTGTGAATGTGTTCCTTCATGCATAGTTCTCTGTTTGTGCTACCTTGAGCCAGCCTGTTCTCTCACATCAGGAGCCCTTTATTACATTTCCTGGGCTTGCATTCCTCACACTATTCTAGGCCAAACTGAGACATGTCACACTTAGGGAGCTTCGTACTAGAGAAAAGCTCTGACAGAGCACTTGATGCACAGGAATGCGTACGATTCACTTTGAGGGTGAATTGGATTTCGGAAAGTACAACTGGACAATTGGCAGAGTGTGTAGCAACACGATTTTCGCAAAACCTTGCAATTTCAAAATAACAGCAATGATAGCAAAACGTGTCTTAACATACAGCATAACCGGTGTAGTCCAATTCCTGAACAAATGACTCACATGAACCGGTTCTATTTAATGAATCATAAACATACAGCACAGCTGGTGTAAACTGATTCAGAAACAAATGACTCATATGAACAGAATTCAAAGCTTACAACATAACCTGTGCAGTCCAATTGATGAAGATGAAGTGAACCAAAAACATACACTGCAAGCAGTGTAGTTTGATTGATAAAGAAAGTGACTCATATGAACTGGTTCTTTTTAGTGAATCAAAAACATACAGCACAACCTGTGTAGTCCGAGTGATGAAAAAAGGTAGTCATACAAACTGGCGCTGTGTCCAAAATCGAATGCTTCCCTTCTATATAGTATGCGAAAACAGTACGCTGAAAAGTCCCCAGATGACCTACTACTTCCGGCGAGATTCTGAAGTCCGCATTCAATGGACACTTTACTATCCCATGAGGCCGCGGGAGAGGATTTATGAATGGAGGTGAAGTGACGCAACTGACACTGGTAGGTACTTTGTTGTCATACACCGATTGTTCTGCGCAGCGCCGCTTCAAGTTGAACACGCCTAATGACTCACATGATCTGACAAGAGAAAAAGAATTTCCAACTCAAATCAACAAAATAAACACAACTTCTGTTTCGCCTTAGGCCCTGTTTACACCTGGTATTGGGATGCGTTTTGGCCTTCTCTCCTCCTACTGACACAATAAACATTATGGGAAGTGCGCTAATCAGACGGGATTTAAACTTGCCGGCTGAAGCCTTATTTGGTTGATTATGATTTCACTTTTTTAACTTTAGTTAGTGTGTAATGTTGCTGTTAGAGCATAAACAGCATCTGAAAAATTCCTTTTAATTCTCGCTTTAAGGATTACAACATATGGCTGGTAGAAACTATAACAAGCTTCTTCCTGGGTTAGTGACATCACTAACCCTAAAATTTACATAAACCCTGCCCCCGAGAACATGCAACAAAGGGGGTGAGGCCATGTTGGGCTGCTTTAGAGAAGAGGAAGAGTTGTTGTAGTAGAGTGTTGTTACCATGCTGTCATTTTACGCCGGACTGCTTCACAAACGAAGGTCAATTCAACGCTGGATTTGCACAAAAGATTAACATGACGGCACATGCTAGTCAATGAGTTGAATAAACTCCACAGCAACTACATAAATTTATCCACTAACCATTCAGAAATGTCCAGTTGCATTCTAAAAGTTGTAACTTCTTCCTGAGTCTCTCCATCAGTGTCCGACTCCGGTTTGAACAATGTAAGGCTGAACACCATTATTGACAATCGTCATTTTGGCTGCCTGAGATTCTCCAGCTTTGTTGTTGTTGAGTAACCGAAGCGTTAGCTGTTAAAGCTCTACCCTCTTTTGGAAAGCAGGCCGAATTGCTCACACCCAAATTTGACAAGCTATACTAAATTATCTGTGGGGTATTTTGAGCAGAAACTTCACAGACACATTCTGGGGACATCAGAGACTTATATTACATCTTGTAAAAAGGGGCATTATTGGCTCCCTTTAAAGACGAAAAATGTACTAAGCACAATGTTCTCTAAACATTTCTGTTTTTTAAGCGCAGTCTCGCAGCTGTCAGAGCAGAAATGAAAGCTGCTGCTATCTGTGTTTTCCCGTTGTCTCCGGTCGCGTTTAAATGCAAATCACGCGAGCTTATTTCGCCTATTAGATCAAAAGTTCTGAAAAAGCCCATACATTTACCCGCCAATAGGCCCACCCCTCGAAGTAATCAGGACAGAAGTGGTCGAAAGTGGACAAAGGAGACGGATTAAAACTCTAGGTGTAGATGGGTACATATCTCTCTCGTCCACTTGTGATCCGATCAACCAAAACGCATCTTAATACCAGGTGTAAACAGGGCCTTACAGTCTCAGACTGTCCAACAGCAGTAATCAAACATTTCCAGTCTAGAACAGTGAAGGACTGTGGAACCTGAGAGGAACAGAGCATGACTCCATCCGAGGAGACTCTGTGCTCTCTGAGGTGGAAAAAACAGCTAGGATCAGTGAAATAACAAGACTCCAATTCCCCTGGGAAGATACCAACACAATGGTTCAGCTGAGTGTGCTCCAAACTCACACTCACACACTGTGAACTTTCCAATGGAGAGTGGAATAACAGAAGTACCCGAGAAATCCTCCTGGACTATATGGTTTAATGCATTCAGATCCAGTTAAAACAACTCTTTGTCTGTGATCAATAGTAATAGGGTCAAAGAAAATCAGACAAACCCATCCTTGGCTGGAAGACAAAAGGAAACGTTGACTAATATCAACTTCATTCAAAAAGTCACGCTTTTAATGGAAAGAACATGTGCCTTCAGCTTCAATTCTATGAAATGAAGCTGCTCACAAGTTCTCAGGATTGCAATGGGAGGTGAAACATACTGTATAACATACTGCAGATGTTGACAGCCCAAATGTGGATGGAAAACACACATATATCATAACACTGCAATTGGGCTTTAGAAAATTATAATAACTGAATCTGGCTAAACATTTTCTGCTCATAATCTGATGAATGCCCAGTAATTGCTGGACTTTGACAACATATTTTTAATGAATTTATTAGAAAATTATGAAGGCAAACATGTAATTTTCTGTGATAATTTCAATAATTGATTGGGAGTAGAGTTGAATGATTCTGGTAGTGGTAGTTGCATTGCTTTCTATGGAGGGACAGAGAGCTCTAGGATTTCATCCAAAATAACTAAATTTGTGTTCAGAAGATGAACGAAGGTCTTATTGGTTTGGAGCAACATAAGGGTGAGTAATTAATGAAAGAATTTTTATTTTTGGGTGAACTAATCCTTTAATGTGTGTGGTTTTTTTTGTCCATTTTATCATCAGCCAAAAAAAAGGTCTGATGGCTTACAAACTATTTGAGGTTTCATTCATGTCCATAGAACAATGGTGGAGGATGATTTATGCACTGAACATTAACACTTACGGTTATGGGTGTGTTCAGATCTCTAACCGCGAGTATGAGCAATAGTAATAGAGATGCTTTGCTTAGTGAGCACCATTAATAATTCCAAGGTGGCTGATGAAAACAAAGTGCTTATTTTATTTCAAATATAGTCTTTTTTTTTTTTTTTTTAGTGCATTTCTCTAAGTCTAAACCAACTGAAGCAATACTTAGAATACAAGAATACAGGGCCTTCATAAAAGCTGCTCGGGTCAGCAACTACAGCTTCCAGCTGGGCTCAACACCACTGGCCAGTTTACACAAGGATTCAGATACACAGAAATGCTTAGCACCATAAAATTAGCCCAATGAAGTGACAGAAAAGCAACCAGCTCCTTTATTAGTCTATGTTTATCAAGCCTACAAATCAAGACTTCTCAATTCATGATTCAAGAGATTTAAGATTGAAGATTAGTGCACTGCAATTAATTTTTTAAAGAAACACAGAAACTTTTCATTTAGCCGAAAACTGAAATTCAAATGTATTTAATCATCAACACTCAAATAAAAACTGCAATATCTATCTATCTATCCATCCATCCAATGTGCTTTTTGTGAGTTTTTGCGGCATTCAAGCTGAACACTAATGCTGCCACTCAATCTTTTTGCCTCCCAGTGGGTGTAAACGCAGTGACTCCCGCCTACTGTGACGTCATGTGCATAGGGCATACCCTCTATATATCTGAAATAATGCTTAGTGAAGTTTTGTTCATGCATCAACTGAAAACAGCATAGACTAAAAGACAGATTTTGGGATTTAAGAATCAAAATGAAGATTGATTAAAATAGAGAAATCGATATTATCATCCCAGCCCTAGACACAGCTGACATGTTTACCTGTTGTAGCTTATCCACGCTGTGTGCACAAAATAGTTACTGACACAGTCAAAATGGCCATTTGAGAAGCGCTAACAAAGACTTTAGATATAAAAAGACGGTGCTCTCATATTAGGGGAGAAAGTGCAAAGAGCAATAGCAGAATAAGTCTCGCCTTCTAAATAAAAGAGCCAATCATCAACTGGTAAAGTCATTGCATCACTGCAGCTGCCTTTAGAAGCTCCGGTTGCTATAGAAACAGTCAATGTTCTGAGACGCGCGCTTATGACGGCACATGCTCAATGGTTGGTCCAGCCTGAAAAAAAATTCAGTTTTTTGTCATGATTATGAGACAGTTGTCAGATTTCATTGGTGAATTTAACTGTTAGCTTGGTGAACAGCTTTGGAGAATGTGATGTTTCCCCATTCAAAGAGATAGGAGCTGAACTTGCATAACTAAAATAGCTGCCTGAGAGGTGTTTCAAAGATGGCTGCAGAGAAAAATGACTTGCCTTAACGGGACTTTGTTGCTTATTAAACATCGCTGTTTCGATTATTTTGGTCCTGGGACACCTGGGATTGAGTTTAAAGGCAGAATAGTAACAGAGACTGTGATTAAAGTACAGTATGATTACAACAAGACGCTGAAGCTTGAGATGTCCAAGCTTAAACTTGAACTCCAGAAGGACTACAATCAAACTCGCCTCTAACATGAACTCCTGTTTTGGCATGTCATGTCACATGCCAGGTTACAACAAAGAAGCAATTCTGAAGGTGCATGCTAGAGGGCACAACATATCCTGACAGGGAGACATACAGAGAGTGTTTCCAGGAATTTGGGGATAACTAAATCTTTTGGGACAACTGCAGCTTACAAAAACAAACCCGAAACTTTGAAGTCTATATCGGTGCACTTAGAAGAAAAAAAGCTTTAAAAAGATAGAGGACTTATTAAAAGACAAGTCCAGACTAAGGATACATTTAACTGAAGCTGAGATATCAAAGTAATTTTTGTGTATTCAACCATGCAAAGCATGAAAGATGATATATTTCTCCTCCACAAGTTGAAATGTTCAAGGTGTGGGGTACTTTCAGTGCTGATGAGTCAAAAGAGGAGGCATGGTAGAAAAAAAGGCAACAGTAAAGACAGGTTTGACCAGTCTTTCACTGTCTCTCTCACACACACACAGTTAAGAGACTAGACACAGGCCCTAATGCGCAGTAAGTTTAAAGGAAAAGCTCTTGTAATTGTTGTACATTTGGGTCATTATCAAGTATATATTATACCACCTAATGTTCACAGTCACCTTCAATCAATATGTTTTACAAAATGATTTTTATTAAAAAAAAATTAATTATTTCAAAAACCTTTTTTTTTCTTTTAATATTCATTATTAAAGGCACAATATGTAATGTTTCGCTGCTAGAGGTCGCTTATTCAAAACAAAGGTGTAGCTTGATGACGCTTTGATTTCGCGGAATCATGGAAGGTGTTGTCTTCACGTCTACAGCCGGTGGAAAAGAATCCGACGGGACTGGGGCAGAAATCATATTCATGGATGAGCTAATGTATTAAAGATTTATTAACATTACTGTAGTATGAAGCAGGGTGTGGCTGAAAGCTGTCGGAGTGGAACAAGGCCGCTGGAGCGATTGCTAATGAGAGACGAGCGCGACACACGGCTCGAGAGCAGTGGAGCTTTTATTATGCCACAGACAATCGCTTCCGCTTCTTCCAGTCATGCGTATGTGGGGTAAGCAGCTCTGTTTTATAATATTAGATACATTTGTGTGTTGAAAGTTGTAATAATGCTACTCTGTGCGTTCACTCGGCGGCTACTATGAGACACTTGTTGCACACTGCAGTAAGCTAGATCGATAGTAGGCATGGTAAAACATGGTACTCGTGGTTAATCAAAAAAAAAAAACAAAAACGAGATTTAAACAATAAGACTTACTGTGTTGAGCTATATAACAATGATTCGTTTTCTGTTGATGAATGTATCCATCCAAACAGTTGCTCACCTGTCTAATAAAACATAATATATTAAAGCGTGGTTTCTACAAAATAAAACCATAAATCGAGGGTAACGCGGGTATGATGTCATTGATAGTCGACGCACGGACATGATCCATATCCTGGTTAAAATTGCTTATTTCTTTGGATTTAAACATTCTTGGAAACATTTGGGATAATGTAAGTACATAAGTCAACAAAATATATAACACTGTTCTAGTGGTTTTTGGATATTTTAATCCAAAAATCTTACATACTGTGCCTTTGAACTAAATTTATGCTTAAAAAAAATATGAAGATTAACAAGACAAATGTCAAAACATCTGTTTCCAGAAGAGGGCAAGCAATTGCAAAAATCAATATAGATCAATATTTTACCCATTTGCTGTGATGCAATTAGTTGTGCATATTATAATCCACTGTTTTTGTAGTTTTAAAACATGAAACTATATTAGAGGATGAGGACAATTCAATACTAAAAAAAGTGTTAAGTTTGAACTGCATTATGAGTTACTCTGGCAAGAGCTTAACAGCTTTAAAAACTAGTAAAACCTTGTCAAAACATGGAACATGCAAAAAGCTCCCTTTGGGGTCTAAAGCCCTGGAAAGAAGTATATCAGGTATCAGATGACTCTTCCAGCACTCGTGTGACTGTGCAAAGGGGTAATCTCAAGCTAAAACCCTGCGATGTAACAAGATTAAATCAACCAGTAACCAAAACAATACAGACAATAAAGTGCTCAGAAAATGAAGAGCATAATACACATGGAAGAAGATCATGCCTAGAAAGCAGATTTGGAGTGCAGATATACTGACAGGCTGTAAAACTCGCTCGCTGGTCAGAGTCATGGATCATCAAAAAGAATTACAGCTTATAACAGTGTCTTCATGGCCACACGACAAGGGGGTGATGGAAACTGTCAAGCCACATATGGTGCACTTATTACAGAACAAGACCCTCTGGAGAAACCTACTGTTAAACATCTTGTTCAATGCATCCCTTTCAGTCCCCAGACCAAACCACAAAGTTACACAGAATTATTTGTTCACTAACTGAATAAAAAGGTCACCAAAACGCTATCTAGTCTATAAATAAATAAATAGTACAAGATATTTATTTATTACGTTCACTGATGTAAACGTGGAGCGATGACCCATGAATGTAATGTTACAGAGGTTCGTATAGGCTCTGCGCGCGCACTATGACAGCATGAGGGTTTTTGAGACCCACAATGAAAAGACGGTTCTCACCGGTCTGACATATGACTCGGTTCTAAATTAAGCAGACTATGCTAACTCTTAGAAATGTTTCAACAGTCATCTGTAAACTAACGCTGTCAGTAAGCAGTTTTTAACCAAACGTAAAAGTGGGCGGTACCTTCATAATAGATTGCACAATGCTGTCAACCAATAGGTACACTACAAAATACTGAGAATTGAGAATATTAAAGAAGGGAAAAGGCCATAAAAAGGTTGTCATTACTGAAGGAGCGTTACTGCACGTGTTCGGGCTTATCAGCAGAATGAGGCGTTGTCGCGTGCAGAATATTTTAGCTGTTTGGCATACGTCTTCAAATACTACCATGCAAACTCTGTCAATGGGCTATTCACATGAGTGCCATTAAACTTCATCATCTGCACTGTCTGCATTTCAGTAAGGTGGTGAATGGTTAAAAATGCTCAGAGAGAGAGAGAAAGGGAGAGAGAGAGAGAGAGAGAGAGAGGTTGAACTTGGCATACGTGACAGGCTTGACAACTGAAGTGGAGGTTATGAGTCTTTTGCACACACCTACTTTAACTCATTAGCTTTTAACTCAAGTTAAGACTTTTTGAGAGTTGAAATCTAATGGCATGTGCTCATAACAAGTGCTAATTAGTTTAAAAACCCAACCCCTGGTTTTAATACATCATTTTAAGCTCCATATTTACAGAACCGCCAACCTACTGTACATTGAACAACAATACGCACAACTCACTTCCACGCAACGTTTGTAGCAAAATAACAACTTATTTCTAGCACACAATGTCATGTATTCACCGGCTATCATATAGGTACACACTCACCGATCACCTCCTGCAGCTCATAGTCATCCTTGTTGATGGACCAGGGTTGGGAGCTCAGGTCCTCCGACATGTCTCAGGATTGCGTACCTTTATTTAGATCCTGATGAATCCAAGCACTAGTGTTGGGTGCTTACAGAAAACAACGTGTAAATGTTACTGTAATTCGCAAAGCAGTAGCATTCCAGCTCTTCTCCGCGATTACCTTCAATAGCCTTTCTATCATTCCCAAACTTTGCTACCAGCGCCAAAAGCCCCGCCCTCCACATTCCTACACACGGACGGACGCGATAGGCGGCCATCTTGGGTGTGTAATAATCACACACATTATCTATTATCTCCCTTTAAAATAACTACCATGGTACTGTACACAGTGCTGGATAGTAACTGATTACATGTGTTCTGGATTACGTAATCAGATTCCAAAAATCAAGTATTTGTGTAATTAGATTATAATACGTTTTAAAATACTCGTAATCAGACTACAGGCTACTTTTTATTGATTAGCCTATATGATTACATGTTATTCTCACAATGGCAGTAAATTATTCATAATTCATTGATTCTCCCTACTGCTTCTTTTTTATCTTTTAAATTTTCCTGTCTAAAAAAGCCTTCTTCTTATATCCGTTCAGAATCTCTTCCAGGTTTGTAAAATTACACGCACAGACCAGACACTATGAGCCGATCACTGAAAACTGAGCAAAACGCAGCATCACTGGGTTTACAGAAATCATTTCACTCTTAACAAGTGTTTTCTCAAAATTGCAACTTTGCAGTCGACTCCTGATGAACACATTAATTATTATTTGAATGATCACTCATTGAGTATTTTAATCATGTATTACTGTCTTTGGAAGGCTTTCAAACACATTAAATTGCACAAATCCACGTCATTTCATATTTACATGCAATGCAAAGATTCCTCAACTTTTTTGTCAGCGGAACCTCTGACCTAATATGTTTAGGCTACTTGAAGCCTTTAATAAGTTAGGTCAATAATAAAATTAAATCAATAATAGCCTAATACATAGGCTAATAAAATGAAGTTCACGGTTCTCTGATGTCGGTTAATGGTCACATGACATGCAGGTAAACAAATAAATAACAAATAAAAAAAATCATCTTTGTTTTTATTTTAAAATTATTTATTTTAATTTTACATTTTTATGATTTAATTAGGCTACTTAATAGCTTTTCATTAAACTCACGAACCCCAGTTTGGCAAACCCTGACGTAATGTAACACTTCATGTTGTTGATAACAAACAATGGAATATATTTTGTTTCTCTTCGCATTTTTATATGGTAGGCTACAAGATTATCCTATTCAAATCAATGTGATAAACGAGGTCAAAAGTAATCTAAAAGTAGCCTAGTCAAAAAGTAGTCGTATTATATTACTTAAATGTGTAATGTAATGAATTACGTTACTAGCCTAACTACAATTTTTGTCATCTGATCTGGAATCAGTAACCGACTACAATTTGTAAATAATCTAGCCTACCTAGCACTGACTGTACATTCCGGCAAAATATCAATAGTTAGGCTATTAGCTAATATTATACTGCAAAAATAATTGTGCTATAGTATTAATACTATAATATTATGCTATAGTATTAATCCTAGGCTATAATATTACTATCTTCCAGTAGGCTATTAACAACAAATGTATAACTATGATTTATTTGGTGGAAAGTATAGTTATTATCATGACAAATATTTGAAAGCCTAAGCAATAAGTATAATCAAGCAACGTTAATTGTATATAGGCTAGTTTATGAGTCTCGTTCTTTACACAAAATTAATTAGTACAGTACTACTGCAAGAAGCACAACCTCCAAAACCTAGTTCAGCACTTTCGGGTCAATCACAGGGTCAATTATTGCAATAATTGGTAAAAAAAAAAAAAAAAAAAAAAATCATCCATCGTTCCTTTAAACGTTTCATTTTAAATAGTTATAATAAAATGCATCGTGGCCATTTTTTACTGATTATTATACCGCCATCTCGTGGAATAAACAGTACACTACACAGGCCATTCCTCAAAAAGCATTCCTATGAAAAGGTAGAAGACTTCCAGAAATAAGTTAAGAATTTATTTATTTATTTATTTTAATTATAGCTTGATAATTAATAGTGATAAGAAAATTAACAGAATGCCTAAGAGGATGGAAATAAAGTGCTAAAGTTAGAAGATAATTCAGACCTGAAGATAATTCAGATTTATTTCACACCAAAACAACCAAGATTTAATTAATAATAATTTCTGTAAATTCATTTTAGAATACTGGACGGAATGTTAAAGTGAGACAAACCAACTAATTGAACAAAGCATCACAAAATTCATCAAACCTAAACTAATTCGTGTCACTTTCTGGAGGATGATGTCATTAAGCAAAGGGATATTACAAAGAATGGAAAGTGAAATTGAGGACAGGAAACTCCTATAAAATGAGGCTCGATTACAACAACATTCCCAAGAATATTTTAATGAATTCCATGTTAGAAGTGAAAAAATAAAAAAATATTAATATTAATTTAATCTCGTAATAATGTCTCGTAACCTTAGAAAACAGTGGAGAGTCGTGCCCATGCGTCCACTCTCACCCACCCGACACATTTCAAAAAGTTTCTATCATAAAATCTGCAAAGTTTGCTGCAGTGCAGAGGTTACTCCTGTTGGTTTTCTAATCAGCTTCACAAGAATGCATTTCTCACTGCTTCAGTAGAAACAGTTTCCACTAACAGGAAGTGCGGTAAATGTGGCAACTTGATCTAAATACATCTATACAGACGGACTTGCATCTGTATACACATGAATGACCTACTGTATGAAATATAAGCTTTTTGCTATTAAAGCAAATAATATGCACAGCAACCAAATATATGTATCTGTATGTACTGCTGTCAAATGTACTGTATGTAAAAGACCTGTATAGCTTGTAAGTTATGTGACACAAGCAACAATACAAATAAATACAAAGCCAGTTACATAAATTGTTAAAACATAGAAAAAGAAAAAAAAGAATTGAAACAATAGTAACAAGGTCTGATCTAACAGATCAAAAGCCATTAACTTTTCTGTGCAGATGTGTCGTCACAGGAAGACTGAGGTATTCAAGACGTAAAAACAAGGTTAACCAACTATGACTGCGTAACCGAGATAAAGATTGTGACAGTGAATCTGTATTTATCTGTGAACTTACCAAGAAATGCAGAGTAATAACGTTCATGGCAAATAGCAGAACAAACGTAATATCCACAAATATATTTCACATTAATATTTTATAACACAAAAGGCACTGCCAGTATGAAAGACAGATTAAAAGTACATTCATCAGAGCCATCATGTGTTCTTATGTACCCATAGTACTAAACTTACTTTTAAAAATAAAGGTTCTTAAATGATATTGATGGTTCCATGAAGAACCTTTAACATCCACTCCAGAAAAGATTCATTAGAAAAAAAATCTTTCTTTTAAGAACTGTTCACTGAAAGGTTCTTTGAGGAACCCAAAATGGTTCTTCTATGGCATCGCTGTGAAAGCGCCATTTTGGAACCTTTATTTTTAAGAGTGTACCATCACTGCAAGAAAGTTTAATGATAGCAAATCATTAAAAAGATTATGCAGATTCAGATTTCACCTGCCAAAACACTTGCCATAAAGAACAATATACAAAAGAAACACTTCTGCACATTGCAAACAAGACAAGAAAAAGAAACTAAATGGGGAACCATTTTTGGGATTTACTTTGGAAAGCTGAGCAACCTTTTGATTGGGGCAGATGTAAAAGTACCTTTCTTGAAACGTCCATAAGCTGGACTCACTACTGAGTCTGAGAAACTCCAAGCGGAAATCACAGAAGGTATTTTCCCTTCATCTTCCATAGGGAATAGTGTGCTTTACCCAGTGATGACTGTATAGTAAACCGTTACTGGTGTCTATAGAAATGTTCAGGGGAGTGCGAGCGCCTTGGCCAGCCGGGTCCAGAACCACGCTTGTGTGCAGGGTCTGGTGTAATCACAGATGGTCAGAAAACGGAGGATGCTGGGAAAAGGCTTCTTCATGGTTTTGTAGACAACAGGGATTAGGCGTTTAGAGCGAGCTCCTGCGGCAGAGACAAAAGTGAAGCTGATGTTGGGCGACGGTTACAGTTTGGAAATAAGAACATTTCTATGCTGCTTTTGAAGCTGCATTATACTTTTTTGGCTCAATGAGAACTATAAATGTACAGAGTTTCATATGTATATGTCCATGTATGATATATGCAGCAAGTTTATGTACCATGTAAAAAAGGGTGCTGCAGAGTCTGCCACCACGACCATGCCTAATGGCCGACAACTCTGACTCAAATTTTAGTTTTTAAGCATGTTAAGTGCCTCAAAAAACCCTTGGGCCCTAATAAGCTCACTTAATGAAGTAATTAAAACAGTAATGCAACTCAAATAAATATTAAAGAAGATATTGTACCTGGGCAAAGGCTGAGTGCAAACTTAGTCTGAAAGTCACAGGCATCACTGTCCAGATAGTCATCGGAAATGACCACCACCATCCTCTTACATCTATGGGGCATATTTTAATTATAACCATTACAATTGATTACAAACATTTAAAGTAGATATTAGACAACTCATCAAGAATTTACAACTGAAAAAATATATTAAAAAAAATTTTTTTTTAAATTCTAGCCAATCCTGATAAGCTGATTTTTAAAATTATGTTACGGCTGTTAAACAATAAATGATTGATATAATATTATATACTATTTTTGGGTAACACTTTATTTTAGTGTCATTGTTACATATAAGTTACATGTAGTTACTATAGTAATTATGAATAATCACATGCTAACCCTAAACCAAACCAAACCCTAATCCTAACCCTATAGTAAGTACATGTAGTTACTTAAAACCCTCTGGTGCTCTTCGGTCAGTTTTGACTGAAAAATTTTACGTTTCGTTTTTTTTTTTTTTTTTACAATTTTTTACTTCATCTGAATGGTATGAAACTTGGTAAAGGTTTTGGCAACTGTCGTCTTTGAAAAGAGATCAAATTAAGTCTGTGCTCTAAAGGATTCAAAATGTATGACAGTTTAAGTTGGAAATTTCATTTTCAGGTCTATGCTCAAAAAGTGGATAAATGGATTATAACTACAGCGTAAATATAATTTAGTACCATAAAATCCCCTAAAAATACAAAATATTAAATAAAAAACATTATCAAACTAAAATATAGTACATTTGTTTCATTGAAACATTTTTGACCAACACGCAAAGAGCATCAGAGGGTTAATATTACTCAGCACTTAAATGTTAAAATAAAGCGTAACCCTGTTTTGTTAAAACAAATAAAAAATAAAAAAAATAAAGTCAACACAAGTATATATATATATACGATATAAAGAATTGATATTCAGTTTTAGATTGGCTAAGTATTACAATTACAATTTTTATTAAATTATCAGGGTTTTTTTGTTTAATTTCAAGTGAGCATTGGATGAAAAATAACCCTAAACAGACTTGCCTTTTTTCTATGAGCTCACTGGCGATGGTCCACACACACGTGCCTGGAAGGACGTCTCGGTCAAAGACACACAGCTTCAGGTTGTATTCAGTCTGTTCCAACTGTTTGATCATCTCATGGACAAACTGGAAGTCATTCTGACAATAGCAGATGAAGGCATCAAAGGTCTCCGGTATTAGTCCTGTTGAAGACAATGATTAGTTTGGTAAACTGCTAACTAACTCCACAGTGCATTCAGACTGATCAAGGAAAAACTCACCTTGTGGATCATCAAACAGCGTGATGCCTTCTCGCTCCTGTGTGCGGGGCCCGCAGCTGTCCACCACTGGAACCTGGACGGGCTTCCTCAGTTGTCTTTCCAAATACTTCCTGCAGTCATCATCTGTGCAGAAACACCAACAAGATACAATAACACTTAGTTGGAGACTTTCGTTATTGTCCTTAATAATTAATGTCATTTCATGTTTTGAATAGTCACTTCCTCTTGTAGTCATGATTAGTCATTCTTTTCTCAACCGTGGCCTTTCAGCATATATGTGTTAAAAAGGTGTGATGTAATAATGTCTGTTTCCATAATACATGCAATATTGTTGGGGGGGCATGGCGTCTCACTTTTCTGAATAAAATTTTCTTTTATTAAGTAGACAAGAACTGCAATAAAACGTGACCTTTCTTATTCATTTTTTTTTCTGGGTTATTACTGTATAAACAAGGAAATATAAAATAATAACAACAATACTAATATTAATAATAATACATTTTACTATATAAAGCACTTAATTACTTTTAATTATTTAAAATATTTATTAATTTTATAATATAATATTTTAATCACTTTAATTATTAACATATTAGTAGCAACAGTAACAACAGTAAATATGTCGTATCATTTATTTATATTATTACAGCAAGCTAGATTATATCACAGAAAGTATATATAACAATAATAATAATAATATATATATGTATGTATGTATAAAGTAATATTGATATAAAATGTGGATGACGTACCTATAATCTCCTTGAGGTCTGTTATAACATCTTTCCTTTCGGCTTTTTCTAAAATCGACAGTAAATTTGCTACTGTGGCCTCTGGACGAGTTTCCCACTCCGTTAAAACCTTTTCAAAGGGATAGTCTCTTTTCTCGAAATTTTTTATCTCCAGGTAGGTAAAGTCCATCATTTCGGCGACAGTCCTCCAGTCTGCTGCCACTGTGTTTTGTGGATTTAAATACAATCCCAGTTTCTTTCGGAAATTGCAGTTTAAAGCTGTCACTGGAATCACCTCATGGTCTATACTTGACTTTGATGCCATATTTATGGGCAAAATCTCACTGTTATCCACTTAAGTTGTTAATCTCCTCGTTTAACTAGAGAAGAGAACGTGATTAAAAAAGTTAAATATCTTTAAAGTGTCATTTCCTGAAGCTACCGATAAACTGAAGGAAATCAAAACTTACGAAAAGCAGTATGCTACGCAGTACAGAACACTGAACAACTACAAATGTTGTTTAAAGTCGAGTGAAGATGAGGAAATGTTCGCAAAAAAAAAACGTCAGAGAAATGACGAAATAAGCGTGTAGCCAATTGACTCATGAGCGCGCGAAGTTTACATAAAAAAGGAGGATCGACTGTTTCAGGATCGGCTGTTAGAATTTCATGCGTCATTGAGGGATTAGTAAAACACTGATCTCAGGCCTGCTCCCAAAGGCACAGAGCTCAATACCAAATATGGACAATTTCCGAACTAAAGTTGACGGTGGAGGAAAAAGCTATAATGGTCTCCTCCGTTTTGGTTAAATGTATCGAATATTAGGTAAATAATTGTTAATGTTGTCTAAATTACATTTTATTGTTAATGTTGTCTAATTATAATTTAGACAACACTAACAGTAAACTGAACACAGAGAAAGCTCCCAACATAGACAATTAAATCAAATGTGGTGTACGTGTTTGGAGAGTAAAAAAATAAAAACACTTTAGTTCAGACAATGAACTTCTTGAAAAAAGAAACGTTGGCATAGATCTTTTACAAAAAAGAAGCGAAGAAATTTTGTTTTAAAATATTAATATTTTGTGGTTTCAGTGGTTTAACCAACATGCAGGAAGCAATTTTGTTGTCATGTGACAAGAAACCAACCAACCCATAAAACATAGAGGACCCCTTTAGACTATTACATATTTTGTGAAAGTGCACATTTTGTACAGGTCAAATGACGTAACCTTCGATTAAAAGTCCTTGATATTCATAACTTTAAAAAAAAAGTTGTAAGAAAAGATGCAAGAAACGTATTGTAGTATTTTTTACTTAGTATTTTGACTAGTAATCACAGTTCCGAGCACACAGCTGTCTTGCAGCCTTTTCCCTCGCTTTTCAAAACCAAACTGAAACATTTGGCACTTCTCACTTCCTATTTCCGAATAAATGAAGAAAATACTCTGAATGTGCACTTTATTAAAACTTTTTGACAGTTTGTCTATAATTTACATTATATATCACTGTTTCATGTGAGAAAGGTAAAACTCCCCCCCCCCTCCCCCCCAAAAATATAGGTATAACAACCTTTAAAAAAATCTCTTCATCAACTTTTCATCATCCTTGACTAAACCAGGACATTCGCAGGGATTTATGAAAACAACCAAAAAATACAATATTGTATTCAATACAATATATACAGACACATGAAAATTAGAGCTACATTGTTATAATGTCCTCAAAATATGAGCAATTTCTGTATCTGCGTGTGAAAACAGATTCAGAAAGAGCAACCCAAAACCACAATATTTTTCATTTCCCCTTCCTCATTCCATTCTGTAACCTGTGGCCTGAGCAGATGCCCTATTATTATCTGTGAAGCAGCTCAAGAAAAAGCACTAATCCACTACATCTTATCCTCAGAAACTCTTTTTCTTGGAGAAGTAGAAGTCGATGCCCCTGTCTTTGTGTTGTCTTGGTGTGTAAGATGAGCCCTTCCTCCCTTTTGCTGATGATGGACCAGACTGAAAAAGAACCACAATTATACAGCGTAATTATATTGTGTTACTTTTTTTAATACAAGCTTGCATTTGTCCCTTATAGTCAATAACAATCAGTTGTTAATAATCTTACTGATTTGTTGTTGACATGACGGCTCCACTCAGGCGCTATGACGATGGGGGAAGGGTATGTGTCGTTGAGCGAAACCTTGGCGTGTGAGAGTGCAGAGTTGCTGAGGGTCCAGGGCGTGTGCACGTCCCCACCTTTAATACCTCCAAGCTCTGGAACCCACTGTCGGACATAGTCCCCCTTCACAGATACAACATTTAGTGTCAATTTTGTGAAGAAAAATGCCTTATCCTGCATTAAACTCTTGGATACATCAGACGCATGTGTAACTTCCTCTTCCTATATTTACACTTGCATTCATAGCAGAACCTGCTTACTTAAGTGACAAGCATTTGCTACAAGCATTTAAAAAGCATTTAAAAGTGGAAAATACCAGGAAGTGCATTTACAAATATGATTCACATCAGCTTAGGCCATAAAAGCAATTGATCATTTTAATCATTTAAACATCCATTTTATTTGCTGATATTAGATTTGCTGTAATTGAGCACTTTTAAACTTATAATTCAAGATTTTGTTTTCTAATTTAATGCTGTGTGTGTGTGTATATATATATATATATATATATATATATATATATATATATATGTGTATATATATATATATATATATACACACTAAAGGCTGTTAATTGTTTTCCAAGCTTTACAAATACGATTCACATAAGTTTAGGCCCTAAAAGCAGCTGTTGATTATTTTTTAATGATCATTTTATTCATTTTAACATTCATTTAATTTGCTGATCTTAGATAAAATGTACTTGAGCACTTTTAGTTCAAGTATTATTTTATTATTATTATTATTATTTTTTTTTGGGTAACACTTTATTTTACAGTGTCCTTTTTTCCACACGTTACATGTAGTTACTATAGTAATAACTATAAATTATTCATAATTACACTGTAACAAGGAAACCTTACAATAAAGTGTAACCCTATTTTGCTTTTTAAAATTGATTTTAATGTAATGTAATTTTTTTTTTTACTAAAGGCTGTTAATTGTTACTAAGCTGTTAATTTATCAATTACAATTTATTTTGACTAATTATTATTTTGACTTTATTTTCCCTTTCCGACTTTGGTTTTCCTTGAATTGTTTAATAATTATTTTACAGTATAAATTATGTTCCATTGTGACAACTTACCCCTACAGTATACAGAACTTTTTATCACAAAAGTTCAATATGTACAGTGAACTTTATACTTTCTCCTTGGTAAAAAAAAAAAATATATGACTACTTTTTAAAAATAATAATAAACCTTTAAAAATAAACCTACCCTGAGAAACATTCACTGGGGTAAAAACTGAGACAACTAGACAACTATTCTCTCTTACTTTTTTGCTTAGATGTTGGCTACTAATAAAATGTATGAATCAGAATGCAGGTGTTTTTTGGTTGTATGTGCTATTACCTTAAGTGACCTGTAAAAACTACTTACGTTATTGTCATAGTCCAGTCCTTGTTTGATCATATTAAACTTCCTGTTTTCTCGTGGGTCATTTCCTATTCCGGCACTATAGAGCCAATTTCCATAGTTGCTGCAGACGTCATGGTCCACCTGATGACAATGAAAGATAATAGCAATCAAACGGCAGCAAAGAGCAGAAAGCATCAAACCACTCCATCAAATATAAATGTTTCTCACCAGCAGGTATTCAAACCACTCAGCGCCCAGTCTCCAGTCTAAACCCAAGTCCTTGGTCAGAAAGCTGGCCACATTTTGACGTCCTCTGTTGGACATGAATCCTGTCAGTGCAAGCTCCCTCATATTCGCATCTACAAACGGCACCCCAGTTCTCCCCTCTGGAAAACATGTGAAAAATATTTTGCTATTACTTCACAGAAAATCAACTGAGATGTGTATTCTTCAGTTGATTTATGAAATTAAAGGGATAGTTCACCCAAAAATGAAAATTTTATCATCACTTACTCAACCTCAAGTTGTTCCAAACCTGTATGAGTTTCTTTCTTCTGTTGAATACAAAAGAAGATATTTTGAAGAATGTTGGTAATCAAAGAGTTGACGGTAGCCATTGACTTCCATAGTAGGAAAAAAAATACTATATGGAAATCAATGGCTACCATCAACTGTTTGATTACTGACATTCTTCAAAATATTGTCTTTTGTGTTCAACAGAAGAAAGAAACTCATACAGGTTTGGAACAACTTGAGGGCGAGTAAGTGAAAAAAATTTCATTTTGGGGTGAACTATCCCTTAAGTACAAAATCAAGAATTAGAGGAGAAGACTAGCAGATTCTCTGCAGGACACATTACCTTTCCATGCATTGAACAATGTCATATCTGTCTTCCAGGGCACATGCTTATCTTGCAGACCTTCAGTTCATGAGGGACGAAATGATCATATTAATTATTTAAACATCCATTTAATTTGAATAGATATTAGAATGTAATTGAGCACTATAAATCTTTTATTCAGGAAATGGTAGAAGATTTGTTGTATTTCATTTCATTTTATTGCTTATGATTGTTATGCATTTTTTTTGGGGGGGGGGGGGGGGGCTTCTTTCAGTTAAAGCTTAAATAAATGAAAAAAATTACAAAATTTGACCATTTTGAGAATTAATCATGTTGCCCTCCACACACTACCATTCAAAAGTTTGAGGTCAGAAAGGCTTTGTTTATTTGCAAGAAATTACATCAGCATATTTTTTCTTCAGCAACAATGCATTAAATTGAGCAAAAGTAACAGTAAAGACATTTATAATGTTAAAAGGTTTATGCTAAAAATGTAATGTTCCACAAAAGTGTTAATCAGCACAACTGTTTTCTACATTGATAATAATAAGACATGTCAGCATATTAGAATGATTTCCAAAGCATCATGTGACACTGAAAACTGGAGTAATAGTGCTGAAAATTCAGCTTTGACATCACAGGAATAAATTACATTTAAAAATTTCTTAAACAATTAACAGCTATTTTAAATGAATAATATTACTGTTTTTACTGTATTTTTGATCAAATAAATGCAGCCTTGCTGAGCATAATAGACTTCTCAAAAACATTAAAAAATCTTAAACACATACAAAACCAATCCAGACTTACCATTCATATGAAATATTCTGTTTCCATATTTTAAACCCACAAACTTGAAGTAATCTCTCCACAGAAGTTCAAATATCACCCTGGTGAAGACAAATTTAGTATTCTTGCAGATAAAAACCTGAAATGAGTTTATCTTATTTGAAAACATATTCCAGTTCACATTCCTCACCAGTATGTGCTTTGGTTGGTGGTTCGTTCTGCCTCATACTTCTTTATCTGCTCATAGATGTACCTGGGTGATATGCAGCCCAATGCAAGCCTGAAGTACAGTGAAGGAGGGTCAGCATTAGTCTGTGCTTTGCTTATGCATTATAAAAAACATTATTTTGAAGACTCACCAAGGAGAAAACTTTGTGGAATATTCCACTCCGATCATGCCATTCCGAGTCTCCTTATAAGTCGCAACGGCATTCTGTGATAAAACAAGAATATTAAATAACCCTCTCATTGATTGAGTTATTTTTAGGAAAAAGGAAGAGCAGGCCCTACCGTGTCCCAGAAGTAATGTTTCAGCCTATCAAGAGCCTCAGTCTCTCCACCGCGGCACGGGAAGGCCGAGCGGCAGTCCATCACTGGCTCTGAAACCACAGATAGGAAATATATCATGATTGTTCTTTGTGGTTAACATAATATGAATTGTTTTTATCCTCCAAATATCCTTTTGGGGATTATTCATTCATCTGAGAGGAAATCAGAGCACAATTCATATAATATTGCTATATTAAGAAAGGGGAAATATGAGTAGCCGATTCAGCCTTTTTCATTGTCCTACTGACTGTGTTATGTTTTGTATCTAGAGATATTGGTGCAGTTTGCTCTAAATATGATTTAACCTGTTAAATATCAGTAGCTACGTTTACATGAAATCATTCTGATTGATGAATCCGAACATAGTGGTTACATGAACGCTAAATAAAGTGATCGTGTTGATATACAGAATATACAGTTTCCCGCTGTTCTCGCATACTAACCTTCCTCCCACCATTACTTCTTTTCTTTGTTTTAAAAAGGAATATTTATCTATCTATGTTTATATTTGTTAACTTAAAAGGATAGTTCACCCAAAAATGAATATTCTGTCATCATTTACTCCCCCTCAAGTTGTTCCAAACCTGTATGAATTTCTTTGTTCTGCTGAACACAAAAGAAGATATTTGGAAGAATGTTTGTAAACAAACAGATCTCGCCCCCCATTGACTACCATAGTATTTATTTTTCCTACTATGGTAGTAAAAGGGGGGCGAGATATGTTTGGGGGGGGGGGGGGGGGTTACAGTTACCAGGTTTACATATATTCCAGTAAAGTTACGTAAATCAAGGTACCTGTCTGTCCCAGGCCCTCAAACGTAGGTATAGGACCCTCCTCCAGTCCAAGGGGAAGAGATTTAACCTGTTCCGGGGTGGAAAGGACAGGTCGCACTCTGCCCTGTTCCTCAACCACTTTTCTGAACTGGGTGTAAACGTCAGGTAACCTTTTAAAGACAGTGGAAATTAACAGGAAATTTAGTCACACATTTAAATTGCTGACCTCACAAGTACTGAAACTGACACTGTAATTACTACTCAGGTCCTAAAAAAGGAAGTTACAGTAATAGTGGAATTGAAAAATAGTTTCCAGTACTTTTCTGTAAAGTTTCCTAAGAAAGTTTAACTTGTTTTATAAAGCTTTCCTAGGATAGAGTTCCTGAATAAGTTGCTAAAGTTGCATGAATGGACTAAAGTAACTGGTAAAAAAAATCAATTTTATTTTATTTTTTATTATATGTCAGCAACAAAATCTATTTTAATGACAAGAACAGAGTAGTTTAAAACACAATAACAAACAATATATATATTTTTTTTTTGTGGATAAGTGATTATTATAAAATAATGTCTTGAATAAATATTCATAAAATGCTATACAGTAAATTCTATAAAAAAATCCTTAAATATACAATTAGAAAATTAGTGATGTAGTGTTTTGCATCATTCTCAGATAACGTTTTATTACACACTTTGCAATCAAGTTCCTGTTTGGAAAAATCATTGAAAGTACAGTGTATGGAAAATCTAATATTTATATTAAGATTTATTTAATATAATAAGCAGAACTGTAAAAAGCAGAATTGAATTATTTTAATGGCAAAATATTATGTAGGGAGGCACAGACAGAGACCATAACAGTTTCATAATACTCCTAAAATTTTGTAATAATATCATTAATTGTCTAAAGCTCATGCAGGGATTAACTAATGTTAAACTTAATTTAAGTCTTAATTTAAGTGTTGTTAGTTAACTAAAACAAAAACTATTAAAAATAATTTTTGTAATTGAAACAAAGCTTAAATAAAGCAAATATTAGTTGAAAAACTTAAACTAAAACAAAAATTACAACTGTTGCCTTAGCAACTAACTGAAATAAGTTGAAGTATTAAATTAAATAAATATGAAATATTAAAAAAATGAAAAACTAATAAAAATGACAAAAGCACATAACAAAATGACTTAAAATAAAATTAAAATAAAATCTGAAAATAAAAAAATAAAAGCTAATTAAAAATATGAATAAATACTATAATAATATATAAATAATACTAAAATAACACTGGAACACTTGTCCTACCCTCCAATGTGACTGAATGGCAGATCATCTCTGTGGTAAAGTGTAGACCCCCAGAAAATCTGAACTTTGACTTTGTTTTGGCAGCAGATGTCCTTTAGCTTCTTCTCCACAGTCTTCTCCTCTGACGCCACCTTCAGGAAATTGACAGAAAGACTGCAAATACTGAACTTCTACATTCACAGCTTTCAGCACTATATGTGGCCACTCTGAAACGCACCTCTTCATGAAATGCCACAGCTGTGACTGAATCCAGCTGCTTAATCAAATCACCAACAACATCCTCCGGCTTTCCTTGTCTGACGACCAGCGTGCTGCACAAAGACATACAAACATATATTAATCATAACATCAGTATGTGGAGAGAATGTACATCCTGTGTGTGATGGAACATTCCCACCTTCCCCGTTTCTTCAGTGTTGCCCTCAGGTCTTTCACACTGTCCAGAAGGAAATGTAAACGGAACGGACCAGTTTTAGGGAAGTTGAAGTGATGGGTGCCCTGGTAATGACGCGGGTCGAAGCAGTAGAGGGGGATTATGTGCTCGGCATTCCTCTGAGCCCAGTGAAACACCTGGATGAATGGAGTAAAACTGGTTTATCATGTTTTTTTAATAGGTCCATCAAAGCTTAACATGTCAAAGCAAGCAGTGCAGTTCATAAAACCACTGTTCATTTGCACAGTGTAGTTCATAGACCTAAAATTTGTTTACTAATTCAAAAGATAGCATGTTTACTAAGTATATATATTGGTAGTTGGTCAGTAATCGTCACAAGGGATGTGGTCACATGCTAGCACTTCTATAGAGGACTAAACTTGCATATAAATATACATATATTTATATATGTATATAATAAATGACTCAATGGTTTAAATGTAGCCCTATTTTTGTATTAATGCTGTCCTTAATTTATGTATTTTTGAAATAATTTATTATATTTATTTAGTTTTTAGTTATTTATTTGCAGAGAGAGAGAGAGAGAGAGAGAGAGAGTTTATAATAATTGAGAACCAAATCTGCATATTAGAATTTTAGGGATCATGTGAGAGCATTAACACAAAAATAGGGCTAAATTAAAAAAAAAAAAATCCATCGAGTCATTTATTACATAAATATATAAATTATGTATATTTATTTGTATGCAAGTTTAGTTCTCCATAGAAGCGCTACCATGTGACCACGCCCCTTGTGACGATTGCCGACAAACTATCCAATGAGCGCCCGGATTTCGCTTCACATGGACATGATGTTTCGCAACTCAAATAAATGAAACGAACTCCATTTATTATTCTCAAGTGTTCAGTTTTATTTGTAAACAGTAAAATTACTTAGAGAATCATTATAACTTGTTAAAACTCGAGCAGGACATCATATAGTATCGAGCAGGACAAGTCTATGCACATAGATAAAGGCGCGAGTGTGGTTTGCTCGAGACAAGAGACTGAACGATTTTATGCTACTATATAGATACAATATCTGTGATTGTGATATTTACCTCGTTATCATGCAGACGCAGGTCGTTTCTCAGCAGACATATGACCGTACGAGAAGCGGACATCCTGGCAATCGGTCTTTAATGGCGTAAAGAAGTCTCCAGCGGTTGTGTTTACGTTGAACATGCAGACCAGCAAAGAAAGAGTGACGGGCACGTTTGGTAACATGCGCGTGAGGTTACCAAACATTAAGTCTGAAAGCGCATGTGCTCTCCTTACCAAAATTACTCTGTCAATAAACAAAAAGTAATTAGTTAACAACATTAGTCAACTTGAAGTAATATTGAAAAACACTTTTAAGCATTTATTAATTTTAGTTAATGTTGCAACATTTACTAATACATTATTAAAATTATAAGTTGTATCTGTTATTATTTAATGGACCTGAGTGGACATTAAACAGTCCTATTCTTATTATCTAACATTAACAAATAATAAATACTGTAACAAATGTATTCCTCATAGACTTTAAGTCAGGGAGGGGCTTGCCATATTTAGTTTTTGACAGGAATGAAAACGAAGGGGGATAGAATTAAGCCTATGTGCGTTTAATGGATAACCTACTATTCTTTAACAACAAGATACTATTAGACGAAACATATTTTCGAAGAACAAAAAACCCTCCATTAAGCAGTTTCAAAATTTGTTTTTTGTTTAAACTACATCCAGAACCTTTATACAATGCATGCCTGGCATTGTAAAGACAAGTACGTCACAGCCTTGTTTTCATCCACATTAAATTCAATATGGCGTCTACCATGCCAAAGGTGTATTGTTAGTTAAAATTAGCTAATTGGTTACGTTAAAGGTGCAATAAGTGATTATCTACAGAAACATTTTTTTGTTATGCTGGTTGAAAGTCTCTTATCCTGATAGCAATCATATGTTAAGTGGTCTAAATTTATTTTTATGTCGTCTGTGGAAGGCATAGGACCATAAAATGTTCGTTCAATCATTGCATTCGGTCCGAAAAAAATGATAGCATGTGTTTGCATACCACTGCGTAGCCTGTTCACGCAGACATCATACGCATACGTCCATCATCAGCGCGTTCACATAAGCTGTGCAGAAAAAACGAGAATGGAAGGCAAACAGCAACAACCTAACTTTAGTTTAGTAGTACTGTTACTCACTGTACTGTAAAGTTTTCTCACTGGTGAATGACACATGATGTAATCCAATAATCTAGTCTTTTAGCTTCTGGCCTGTGCGCGTTCATGTGTTTTGGAGGAGGCGTGGCTTTGGACGGCGATTTGCAGGGAGGGTGGAATCATGATTTCAATGCTAGCAAGCTAAAGTTAACATATCCCAGATCACCTATTGCAGCTTTAACTAATAGCACCTTATTGTACAGTGTTATAATTTTGCTACTGAAAAATGAATAACATTTACATTTTTCCAAGTTAAAACCCAAATAAAAAAATGACAAAATAATATGGCACAGAAGCTGGTTATAGACAATAAATTTATTTATTCAAATGTACAAAATCACTGATAAATGTTTTCAGGCTTTTTCATCAAGGCAGCACCGAATTGTCCATTCTTAGCCCCTCAAAAACCAGTGTGGTCTGGTTCACTCTCAGCTGAGATCATCTGAAACCCAGACCTCTCCACAATCATAATATACTGTGACTAAGGTATTTTGTATATAATGAAACATTATGACAGCTTGATACAGTATCTATTTACAATACAATCATCTTCAGTAAAAGATCTTCAGCATCAAAGTGTCTTTTACAGCATCACTGTGTGATACTGAAACCATCTGAAGGACATCAGAAAACACATTCCACCGTTAAATGTTTTTAAATTGACTGACCTCTCAGAATAAGGGCATCAGAGAAGGCACTATTGCAACAAAAATTGCTGCTGGTGTATTTCTCGAGTTCAAAACAAAAACAGCAATCATAGTATCAAGTGTTTAAAGTTTAACATTCGAACAAAATCGAAATAATATGCCATTTAAAAATGTACATTTAACATTTTTGATACATTGTGTCCATATTCATGATATAATGATAACAAAAAAGTTTGCATGTTTTGAGCTGACAAAAGAAAGAAGCTCACTATAATAGGTTACAAATCAAGACAGCGACTGTTTCAGCAACACTGAACAGTGTCCAAATTCATATTTCAAGCATATTGCTCTTTGGTTGTATTTGACTGAGCGAACAGTACAAGAATGCTAACACACCAGCCGTAGTAGTCTTCTCTAAATATTGCTTTGACACTTTAGGGTAATTTTTTATTATAATACAAAAAGTTCGGTATCATCATTCCAAACGTGAATTAAAAAAAAAAAAAAAGTATAAAAATATTCATTAAATCTCAGCTGATTATCCTATGTGCTCTATGCATGAGTCCAAGAGTGCAATGGGAATGTATTTACAGTGATTAACTCTGGGTAAAGAGTGCTTTAAGTAAAACTTTACATAATATAAAAAAAAAAGACGTGTTTATACAGTCTTCATTAGCTGAAAAGACATGAAAAAATGACACATTTCTCTGTCTCATACTGTACCACTTTGGTGGTTGCATACGTCTTATTCTGTGTCACTCTTATTTGGTTAGATTCTAACCATCAAACACAGTAATCTTAAAAATTACTCCAACGAGTATTGTACAGTACATCTATCATTATATTTGCTCCATGAGGTCTTTTCTATGCACTTTCAATGACACTCAGGATTGGACCCAGGGATACAGAAGTACATGAGCCATAATCAAAATCAACTCTCTTTTATGACCGAACGAATTCTGTTATACAAAAGACCACGTTTAACTCTCGCCACCTTAAAATGACACTCTAATACATTTGTGCCAAATTCAGGCCATGTGTGATTTGTTCAGCAACCCCTGTAGTAACGCATCAGTGCGCTTGGGCTGGTTTCAAGTGCATCGGGGGATCCGATAATGTCAACCGGCAGTAATGCATGTAAACTATGCTATTGTATTTTTGACCAGTGACACATTATGTGCCAATCTGTGCCAGTATACTAAGTGTTGGCACTTTGGATGTATTGTAGCATCCTAGCAAAGCTGGTTCAATCGCTAGTCACAGGCTCTGTCCCAAATGGCACCGGGGTAGGGTGACCACATGGTTATTGCTGGACAGTAGATGTGTTTTTGCAGAACAATGCGGGAGAGAGAAATTTACCACTATTGTACAATGTAAATATTAATTTACATTAGTTGGAAAGCCTATTTGCCATCACTTTGGATGATAATGTTTTAAATCGCCAACAAGCTTTGTTAATTGTGATTGGCTCTGTGACTGGCAATCAATTTGCCCAGGTTTGAGTGATACAATTTACTCTACGGGACCTATTCAGTCTACTAAATATAATGAACTGAATAACAGGCTAGTAGGTAAAAAAATCACATTTTATATTAAAATAAATTTCCTTAATTAGACTATGCAAACAAATGCGTTTTACCGGATTCAGTGCGTCTTGAACTATTTTTTTTGTTGGATCTGGCAGGTTTAATAAGGATGTTATCCAGTACGTGTCTAGAAGAAGTCTTGGCTGGTGTAGCTATATTTAATGATTTCCACATTGGTTCTTTTACTCCGTCCACAGTCGTCATCAGCTGGAAAAAGGACGTGGGACAAAGCTCCCAATTACGTGACTGTCCCAGTCATCCTACACCGGGGTCAATGACAAATACAAGTGTCCATATAAAGAAAAGTAAAAATCTTTAAAAATGTAGTTTAAAAACTTACATTTTCAGAAAAGTATTCTTGTATATTCATGCTGGTTACATATGGTTTTAAAAAAAACATTTTCAAGAAATTTAATGACTATAAACATGTAATGTGGTGTAACCATCAAGTAAAAAATAATATATTTTCCTTGCATCTTAAATACGTCATTATTTGTAATTGTGATGTTAATCAAAAATAACAATTAATATGTGTACACAATATTTTTGTGATTATTTAAAAAAAAAAAATTGAAGTAAAGGTGTTTTTTTTAGAAATATAAAGAAATTATTAAATCAGAAATATTAGTAAGGTTTTGGGGAATCACATCACATGATGTTTTGAAACCTGAATATTTTGTTAAAATATTTATTATTATTATTATTATTATTATTATTGATCAATCAAATAATGAAATATTATGCCAAACTACCATGTTTTCCCCCCAAGAACTGAATTATTTCAATGAGACTTTTTCTACATTATGATTGTTATTTTTGAATAAATTAATAGATCTGGACAAGAAAACAGTGTAATGTCATTGACCCACTCTCCGCTCTCACCGTCCTTTAAAGTATCAATACTTTGTCACAAGGGATGTTGGGTAATAGTGTGCAGTGAACGACTGTGACACGTTTCCAGTTATCAACATCGCAAATTTAGTATAGTTTTTCATATTTTCATTTAAAAAAAATACATTTAG
This sequence comes from Mylopharyngodon piceus, assembly GCA_039654765.1. NCBI lineage: Eukaryota > Metazoa > Chordata > Actinopteri > Cypriniformes > Xenocyprididae > Mylopharyngodon > Mylopharyngodon piceus. The sequence continues at coordinate 11,557,982 of CM077444.1, read as the reverse complement.
AACAGCATACTTTGTGTTATATTACCTTGGCAGTAAATTACAAAAAAATGTTATGAATTAACACTGCTGTGAGAGTGTTTCTAATACAATGGTGTGACGGCAATTTTGACATCATTCTCTTTTCTGTCCAACAAAATCAATCTCTCAATATTTTTCCCTCATTTGGGAAGTCGTGGAAACACCATCTTGGATTTTGTCTTTTGCTTTTGGAAGAAATTGGAATACAAAGACTATATTTGCTATCTTCCCCCGTTCACCACTAAAGAAGTTTAGTTCAAGCTGTTTATCTGACGACCCCGGAAATGTGAAAAAGGTCCATTCAGCAAAAGGGAACAAGTGCATCATTTGGGACAGAGCTATGCATAATTCTGATTAACAATACGGGAAGTGCTATTAGTTTTTTCCGTCCATAGTTTCCCTCTTCACATGATATTTTTCGAGCTGCATTGAGGAGATCTGAAATACACATCCTCTCTTTATGGTCAAGTTTGTTCTTAGTTGGCTGGTTGGTGGGTTTCTCCGGACCCTGGAAGGCAGAGTGGTGATTGTTCGCGGACAGGTGTGGGGTTTTCCCTGGGGATTCCAGAGATCCGAGATCAAAAGCTGCCCTGGACAAAGGGGTGACTGAGAAGCCCCTCAGCAGTGGGTCGCCATTTCTCTTCCACAAAGATCTGCCGCAGCAAGTCCCTGCATGCGTCGGACACACCCTCAGGCAGGTTTGGCTTGGTCGGCTGGGTTGCGATCTTGAAAATGGCTGCCATTGCTTCATATTCAGCCCATGGGGGCTTCTGAGTTAGCATCTCTACGACCGTGCAGGCAACACTCCTGAGGAGAGAGAGAGACGTAAGGAACTGTTAGCTAACAAAAGCTATGTTTCCATTCATGTATTTTCATGCGAATTTTAGGATGGAAATGCCAAGATGCGCATTAAAATTTAAACTGCGCACAACTCAATTGAGGAGAATAACATTCGATAAGAAAACATGCGCATAAACTACGATTGAAACATATTTACCAAATAAACTCCTGAATGTGCAACAAAAAAATTGTGTGAATTTGCTTCAGCATATTATGTAATTGAATAACTGGACATGAAAGCATTTGTTGCGATTCATGTGCGTGCTTTGAGGTGCAAGACATTTAGTGCCAGATTTACCAAATTAGCACAAGACTGCAATCCCATAAAAGCGCCAATTATTGCATATGCAATAAAGTCAGCCACAAAAATTAATTGTCCACACCTTTTCATCACAAATTTTTCACTGCATGTCTTTAGTAAATCCTGACAGTAGTTTTTTAATGCCAAAAGAGGGTTTGCGCAAGCTGTTATGAAAATCTGGCCCTTGTTATGTAGGGAAAAAAGAGTCACAGGCCTTCCTGATTGTAGCAACTTTAATTATTTTTAGGGCTGTCAAGCAATTAAAATTTTTAATCTAATTAATTACACGATGTGGCGATTAATTAATCTAATTAATCACAAATGAATCACACATCAAATTTGGCAGAGAAATTATCCCCAAAAGATAATTAATAAAGTCATTATTGTGTTAAATGAGAAAAGCATCAAATATACATTACAAAAGCTTTAGAAAGAAATATTTTATTTGATTTAACATAGACTGTGTTACACAAAAAAAGTTTAGGCTTCAACGGCCATGAGGGTGAGTAAATGATGACAGAATTGTCATTTTTGGGTGAACTATACCATTAATGGGTTTTTATTAATATGGAAATGAAATGATACTCTAAATAAGAAACTAAAACTGCCAGTAGGTGGAGGTAAATGTCTAAAAGAGTAAGATTTTGAGTCATTCCTTCATTCGGGAATTAAGTAAATGGCTCTCTTTATGAATGAGCCATTGAATCATTCATGAATCATTGAATCATTGAATCATTCAATTGATTTGCTCAAAACGCAGATTCATTCAGAAACAAGATGCACAATGGTTCTGCTCTGGCTTTACATGCAATATTTTCGTTTTCAGAATTGAGCAAAAGCAGACAATATTGTGTCTAAAATATAACTAAATATATATTAACTTCTTATTTTTTAAATATCACATTTGCTATTCAGGACAAAAACAGCACTCGTGTGATATTGCGCTCGTTACACGTGTGATATTGCTTAACTATATCATATGATATAAATATGAGACAAACTCATACAGGGGCATTTTTGCCCTGATATCTTGAATTTTAGGAGCATTCTAGCTCAACTGCATTAATTATTATGCCCTAATTATTTTCTTACTGATACTTTGTGCTAATTTTACGAGGAAGTGAAGGATTTGTTCTTTTGAACACATGGGATGGAAGCGGTGTTTTATTCACACGTTTTATGCTAGTGACAGCATATAAGTGCATCAGCTCTCACCAAATATCTGCTTTGCGTCCGTATCCTTCTCCATTAATGACTTCCGGGCTCATCCAGTAGGGGGTGCCGGTGACCGATTTGATTCCCGTCCCGGACATGCAGATGGTCTGAATGCGCTTGCTAGCCCCAAAATCTCCCAGCTTCACATTTCCAGAGGAGTCCCTCAGAATGTTTGCGCCTGTGAAAAAACATGTAGATTGAGTTACACCAGTAGAGATGTTTGTAAGACCAATGATGACAACTGCATAAAATTATAAGCTGCCTATGGCTGATGGCGTTTGAAGTTTGAGACACAGCCTTTCTTCCCACGCTTCTAGTCGGAGTGATTTTCCGTTGCTTTAGCTGTGTTGCCTGTGAGATTTGTGCTTGTTTGAGTAGTGACTAATTCCCGCCAGCCGCAAGATTTCCACACCCTGGTAGTCTCACTGTATTGTGAACGGAAAATTAAGAAAAAATATGAAAGGAAAGACAGAGACTCCTTCCTTTGCAGCCCATACTTCTTGTGGATATTTCCAATAGAGGATCTTCAGTTTGTTATGGGAATGACAGAAACTGTATTGGTCACATATACAAAAATTATGTTTTGTGTTACATTATCTGTTTGTTCATCATATGGCTTTCTATTTTACCACATGTATTATGGTGGATATCAGTTCATTTTAAGGTAAAAGGTAACTTGGTATTTTAACATTGCTTAATTTAATATATGGGCCATTCTACAGAATTGGTTCAAAGTCAGAGTTGGAAACGTCTTGAAAAAAATGTCTTTTTCCACAAATTTTATATGTATGCAAATTGTATAATATCCAAGGTACACATTTCTAGTAATTGTACAGTTAATTCTCATATTGTATTTTCAGAAAGTTTTGGAATATTTTTCCTCTTCCCAAAATTGTCACTACCGAAACACAATGATAAATAATTTAATAAGAAAGGTTACATTGACCTATTAAGATTTTGTTTACATCTACCTTGTAAATATATTTTTTGCTCTTTTTTAAAAAAAGTTTTCACAGGTAAATCAATAACAATTACAATTTTAACAATATTTCAAGTGTAATTTATGAGATTTGTTGTATTTTGAATCCAATCTTTCTTTGTAAAAGGCATAAAGTTTATCATACTGATTTCAAAGTTAAGGATTCATTAGTTTGAATATATATTCAACCAAACACTATAATAACATCTTAGTCGATAATTCAATATACTTTATTTTTGACAAAACATCCCATGTTTCGGTCGTGACTGCACATTTTCGGTAGTGACAGCAATGTTTTAGTAGCGACCACATCACGTTACAGAATTTTAACTCGCATACTAAAACACTAATGATTTGCATAATAAAACACACTAAAATTCTAATGATTTGTATAACTGTACTAAAATTTAGCTTTAGTAATTTCCCCCAAATAAACGATTATGTGTTCCCTTTTGTCAATACCAAAACAATGATGTCACTACCGAAACAGTCACGACCGAAACGTGGTAAAGTTTCGGTTGTGACAATTTTTGATACTTTTGAACCTAGCTCAAAGATGCTAATCAGCACATGGTTACCTAGCACAGTTCTGAACAGTTGTACACACACAAAAACAAAATTTTATGGAATAACACCCAAAAAAGAAAACAGGTGTTTGGTATTGACATTCCTTAAAATTACACACAGATTTTTAGACTTTTGAACACATTTAACTCAAAATGATAGTACCTATCTACTATGAAAGAGAGGCTATGAGAGGGAGGGACACAGGAATATTTCCTGATTAAAAATGTAGAAGTGTGGTTAAATTCGGTCTCAGCCAATGGACTAAAACATACACTGTTTCGGTAGTGACATGAAAATGCGAAAAATGGAAAAAAATGGAAAAAAATATTTCAATATTATTTTCACAAGTTGAAATTTAGGGGTTAGGGTTCGAGACAGCCACCTCCCAATTGAAAGTACCCAATAAATGATGATTTTATATATATTAAGCTTACTGATATTTTAAATATTATTGTGGGATTCAGTAGATAATAGAAGGATCTTAGTAAACTTCTAAAATTTGAATACTTAAATGCTTTTTAAATGTGTTGTTTGGTTGTGGGACAGCAGTATGCACCACTTCTGTAGAATGGCCCATATGTGGCCATATCATATGTTGTAAAACATACAGGCACCATACGTCATCCATTACCTGATACAGTATCACTGCATTTTTTACAGTGAATTTTATGGTAACCACAGCTGCCGTTTTTTATTGTAAATTTAACAGGATAATTTTTACAGCGATCTAAAACTTTTTGGGTGAAATATTCTGCTTAAAGTGTTTGTGCCACATTTCTTTAAACAAATAAATGTGACTTGGTTTGTAATTTTTATTTATTTTATGTAGTACAATGCCATTCATACATTTTGAAGTATTTTTGGGACCACTTGTTGCTTTCTTAATAAATTGAGAGATTAAAGAGTGTTCATGTCTAGTAGAAGCAATGCAGACACTGTCTGGTAAGTACATATGATTTAGAGGATGTGTTTAATGTTGATGCTTAAAAGAAATACCTAATAGACAGGTTGTTAATTCTGGTCAGAGTTCAGCCCTAAAGTCTGAAGGAATGCAAAACCTTTCCCTCTTGCCATTTTTGGCAATACCTAAAGGAAGTACGAACACAACTCTACTTAATAACAAGAGATGTATTTCAGGTTGTGCGGTGTAAGAGACACTATCCTTTAGATTTACATTGCAAAGCAACAGCCTACTGCTCTTAGCCGAAGGTGATTTACCTTTGATGTCTCTGTGTACGATCATGTTGCTGTGCAAATAGTGGACTCCCTGTAGGATCTGTCGGGTGTATCTGCGGGTGACTTTTTCAGTCAGCGCTCCATACGCCTTCAGTTGGTCTTTAATAGAGCCCTAGACACACATGGACACAGATTTATCATACTGTTCAACAGAGTGCTATTAAACAAGAGCAACGAATCTTGCTTGAATTCAGATACCATATTCAACATATAAAGTATGCATGTGTTTTATTCTCTAAAAGTAGAAAAACTATAAAGACTTTGTATTTTTATTAGGAAACTTAAAAAACAAGCTGTCAGCATATGCTTTGACAGGAAACATAAAAACAGGATTCAAACCTGTTTACCAAAGGATACAGTGCAATGGAAAATAGTTTGACCCCTTACAGATTTCCTGATTGCAAATGTTTTGCTGTTTTATTTTTGTTCATACTGTATGCAGTAACAAGTATGTATTAAATAACACATACAAAGTATACAAATTTGCTGTGTAACTGTTTAAAACAAGAAACAAATGAAGAGTTACACAGGAAGTTTAGAGTAGTGTTGTTACTTGTATAAATTATGGTGTTTTTTACCCTAGTGGATGATAAAAAATGCACATCAAAATATGTGTTTCTACTTTATTTTATGATTATATATATATATATATATATATATATATATATATATAGAGAGAGAGAGAGAGAGAGAGAGAGAGAGAGAGAGAGATCATTTATTATTAATTAAATACAATTTACATTAAGGTTCCATTTATTAACATTTGCTAACTACATTAGTTTGCATGAAATAAAAATGGAAAATACTTCTAAAGCATTCATTAATCTTACAGTAGTTAAAGTTAATTTACACATTTACAAATTATATATATAAACATTTACATTATTAAAATCAAATATCAAATAAAATGTGTTAAATCTGTTAATATGCTAAAATGAAATAATGTTTTATTGATTATTATTTAATAATTCTAATAACCATTTTTATTAATTAATATTCACAAATATTAATAAATACTGTAACAAATGTACTGTTAATTGTTAATGCATTATGCATAATAAAATGAAAATTTTAAATAAATTAAAATTTTATATTTAATGATTTTATATAAATTTAATATTTAATCATACACCACTATTAATAAAATAATATTAAGAATAAAAATATTTAATAGTACTAACCTGTGTAAAATATCATATTTAAAAAATAAAAATAATTTCTTTTTTACACAGTAGATATGAATGCTGACTTTGTTCATTAAAATTTTTTTATTAAATTAATACTATACATAATAGTTATACAGTAAGAAATAACATTAAAGAAGGAAATCAGGCAGAGAGGACATATATATACTGTATATACAGTCAAACCAAAATGTATTCAAACACCTTGAACATTTCATTCATTATTACAGTTTATTCACTATAGTTTAAAAAAAAATGGTAATAAAATATGACAAGAAAAAATCTTAATTATGTCAGATAACACTTAAGCAAAACATGGTCAGGTCAAAGTTTCTGAATAATTTTTGGTTCCAAATGTTTATCAATTTTACTGGTAGTCCACTGTATGAAGAATTTTTGGGTATAATATGTCACAGTTTATTTTGCTATCCTCACTTAAATAAATGAGCTATAGTGTCCTGCACCCCCTAGTAAAATATATATCAAAAATATCAAAAATGTCTAAATCATTTTTGGTTTGACTGTATATATAATAAAGTAATTCATATTTGCTGAAAACCAGTGTTTGCAAGGAAGTCGCACTCAGATGTGTTTACAAAACTGGAGCTGGAAGTGTATAGTTCGTCAGGACTCTGAACTTTTTTTTTAACTTTCTGGAAAAACAGATCATAGTGCCAAATGTTCCTCACATGTGTCTGTTTTTCTTTGAAACACTGGCCCAAACAAAGTTCATATTTCCTCAGCTTTCCTGTTTACACCCCTCGCCGAAGAAACAATGTCTCCTCAAGGACAACATCGTGAAACACCTGTGACGCAAACTACAATGCCTTCCTAGCAATAATACATTTGCACAGCTCCTTCCAAACAGTAATATTTTGTATTATGAAGTTCCACAATTTCCTTTTTAATTTATTAAAATGAAGCAATGTGTACCGCACATGCAATCCTACTGTAATACACTACTACAGGCTCTAGCGATCTTCTGATCCCTCATTATGCAATACATTTCTCACCTCACGTAACCCTATTCCACATCCTACTCATTCAAACTCTTTCTCTCTTTCTCCTGTTCCCTTCACCTCTGCTCTTATCAGGAGACAGCAGTGCTGTGCAGAGGCTGGTGGCTTTGGCTCTGAGCAGCGATGCATCTGTCTGCCAGAGACCTTGGTGAAACATTCCCCTTTACCAGACAATATGTGACTAAGACACTCAGTCTGCGCATATTAAAATTGAGCTGACAGATGGGACAGACCACGTCTGACGCTCATTAAAACACCCATTTGCAGAGAAAATGAACTCGTAAAGCTGTGCGGTTGTGCTGACAAAGAACACTGTGGATATGTTCATAAGCCAGTGACATTTTGGAGTGGGTTTGTCATTATTTGGAAAATGCAGATTCATTGTAAGTTTAACAATGTCATTTTCTTGAAACACACAAAGGAGGAATTGAGAATGTGCCCGCTAATAGTGTTGTTTTTTTGCACGTTATCTGTGTTTTTTTAGCTCCTGAAAGAAAAGAAAATAGGAATGGTATCGATATGGGTTTCCTTATTTAATCTGATAGATTCACAAGCTCTTGATTAGTTTAGATTCCAATTTTGATTTCATTTGATTCAACTCTGATTAATTTGTCCATTTTGCTTACATACATAATTCTTTCTATAATGTTGTAAACTTGTCACACTGACTGGTCTGATTCACTACAAAAGAACCAGTTCATAAGAGTCATTTGTGAATCGAACTACACTGCTTGTGCTCTTAGTGTTTTGATTCACTAAAAAGAACTGGTTCATATGAGTAATTTGTTTGTGAATGTGGCTACACTGGTTGTGCTGTTTATTCTGATTCACTAAAAGAAACTAGTCTGGTTCATAAGAATCATTTGTTCGAGAATCATCCAAGATGATGCACTTAATTAACCGAAAAAACAAAGTGTGGATTGTTGGTCACTTCATGCACTCAAATGTCGCAGCTTTAATTATGTAGCGGAGGGGGAGGGGCTTTCAGACTCCGATGCTGAATGACAAAATAACCTTATAAAACTCATACACTACACGGTTGAGTACATAGTGCATAAGTGCATATTGTTTAGGGTTGTCAAAAGTACTGACTTCGGTACCAAGTCGGTACTGAAATTTTAAAAATGTGACAATACCAGCATTTCCCCCTAGCATTTTGCATTTTTCCCTTCAGCATTTCCCCCTAGCAATGGCATTGGCCATTGTGTTCATGCACTCAACAGATATGTCTGTGATTGCATACACAGATACACATGGGAGTGTTTGAAAGCAGGCGTCTATCAGCGGATCCGTCTATCAGTGGATATATTAGGGCTCCGCTGATAGACACCTGCTTTCAAACGCTCCCATGTGTATCTGTGTTCTGGTGAAGAGCGTCAAAAATGTCTATTTACAACATGTTTTTGAAGCGTTGATCATTGTAGCCAATCACAGACATATCTGTTGAGCGCGTGAACACAGTGGCCAATCAAGTGTTTAAGAATCCGCTCAACAGCACTCAAAATGCTAGGGGGAAATGCTGGTATCGTCACATTTTTAAAATTTCAGTTTTGACAACCCTAATAATGTATAGTGCGACATTTGGGACGCAACTTAGTCATTCTTTATGTTTTGATTCACTAAATACACTGGTCTTGCTGTACTTTTTGATTCACTAAATGAACCAGTTCATAAGAGTCATTTTTTCATGAACTGGGATACAATGAAAGTTTTGATTCACTAAAAGGAACCCGTTTTTATGAGCCATTTGTTTGTGAATCGGGGTATAATGGATGTGCTGTATGGTTTGATTCACTAAAAGGAACCAGTTCATCCAAATCTTTTGTTTGTGAATGAGGCCACACTAGACACGCTCAGGGCTTGACATTAACACCCGCCAACCCGCCAAATGCGGGTAGATTTCAGCTGTGGCGAGTAAGACAGCCACTCCCACTAGCCACTTTGGCGGGTTGAATATAATTTCAGCCTACAGCCTAATCAAAGGTAGCCAAGCTCGTCGTAGCACAAAATTACAATCCAATCATAATTCGTTATCGATTAACTTGCAGTTAATCGCTGAATGACACACAACAGAAGAGCTCTCTCACGTGCGCTGTCTCTCTCTCTCTCTCTCTCTCTCTCTCTCTGTCGCGCACACGATCAGTTCTCCTTGCGTCTGAATAGTCAAATACACGCACACACAGATGTCAAAATGTCCATCGTGTGGAGTATCTCACCTGAATACAGCCGGTTATGGCTTAAGTGGATGTAAACAGGTGGGTAAAAACTGGATATGTGTCAGTATATTACGTCCATGCATTCAGCAGCCCAGTTAAATTCCTGTCTGTCATTAATGTTAATCAAACAACAAAAGAAGTTAAATAAATGTATACATGTTAAATAAACCTACTGTATCTGAAAAAAGAGTTTATTTAATTTACTATTGTATTTGTAATTTGCTAATTTGCTTCTTTGTTCTTATTATATAGCCTAACAAAAATAACTTTTCTTTTTAAACTTTTTAAATTTCTCATAGGCCTATTATGGTCATATTGCCCACCCCTTGCCCACCTGTACATACCAGCTGATATACCATGTAGTCTTGATTTGGGTGGTCAAACTGCATTTGAAAGTTTGAAAGGGTTTTAAATCAAGTAAAATGACTTAAAATCAAGTAATTTTAGCATGTCAAAGTCAACTTTAATCATATAAAATGTACTTTCCTAAAAGCAAAATTGTGGCCAGTGAAAATGCTGAGTGGCTAGTAACTTTGGAAAAACCACTAGCCACAGTGGCTGGTGAGCAAAGAAGTTAATGTCAAGCCCTGGACATGCTATATGTTTTAATTCATTAAAAGGACTTTTTGTCATTTGCTCATGAATTGGGCAGGGCTACATTCAATAGAAATACGGGTCTATTTTCAATAAAAATACATTCCTTGACATTATTTCATGGTCACTGTCTTTTTATGTTGTCCATGACCATGGGTGGTAACAGTGGATATTAACAGCACCAACCAAACAGTGCTAAGTTTTGTAAATAAGGTGCAATATATAAAAGGCCTAATTTACAAAGAAACAAAGAGTGTTAGTGCTAAAAAGATTTCATTTAGATATATAGTGCCTGGTTAAACTGGATTGTCAATGGTCAGTGAATAAGATGCATGTTTTTGCGCTGAAATCTTTCATGCAAATGTGGTTGTTTGGTGAATTTACCCAAATATGTAATTGTTTTCTCATTCGTATCATGGTATGCATGAAGTCTACACCAACTTAAACAAAATAATGAATATAACAAACAATAATAGACACTGAGGGGCTGAAAATAATGTGTGCAAGTCATTCTAAAAGTAAACATTTCCTCCAATAATAGCAATAACAGAGCAAACACAATATGCTCTGTGTGGTTTATACACACCCCAGGCATGAATTCCACAAAGATGGACAGTTTTCTCTGCACCGGATCACGCAAGCAGCCGTAGTACTGCACTATACGCTCGTGACGCAGGTTCTTCAACAGCTGAATCTCACACTCCAGTGCATTTACTTCCTGTGGAGTGAGACAAAGAAAATTCAGAACGTCTCTTCAGTGCATAAATACTGTCACCATCTGAGCCCGCTTCAAACTTACCTTGCTGGTCTCCTGACAGTCAGGGTCAAAGGGCACCTGCTTGGCCGCCAGCTCACGTCCCGTGTCAACGTCGTAGCAGAGGTAGACCTCGCCGAAAGCGCCCCGACCGAGCAGTTTCCCCTGACGCCAGTTTACCGGAGCCCTTGGGGCTGAGGGTTAGAAGAAACAAACCACGTTAACCTCACCAGCACGCCGCAGACTGTAACTCAAACCAGACGAAATCATACACAGACTAGCTGACGACACCGAGTCGAACCGCAACTGTATTTACAACTGGATGCTATACAGATTTATATTTTCAGATTTATCTGCAACTGTTCCCCTCTCAGGCAATAAACTAAGGTTTACATGAACAGAGAGGCAGACAGTGAGCTATTGGCAGTCGCAAGTTATTCAAAACTAAGTATTACACACCTGAATATCCTTTAAATCAAAGTCGTGTTTTTTTTTTTTTAACACATTAATACAACGTTTTTTGTGTGAATCTCTTTTTATGGCTCTCTACAGTACACATTTGCAGCATGACTGATGGCTATCATGAGCCACATACATAATAGCACAGTATGTGTCTGCATGTAATATTTCTGCTATTGTTCTCTAAACATGCTGCAAGGATCTAATCATAGATAGATGAACTTTATGTCTGGATGCAGTTAAACTACACCCAAGTTTGAGAACAACCCTCGCCAGACAAGATTTACGCATCTCTCAGATTCATTTACCGCTTACTCTATGACGGACACATTTGCGTCAGCATTTACGATCATCTTAATCAGCTTAGTGTTCCTATAATGATATTTGACATGAAGCTATCTGAATAGTTTATGGAGGATCTGGGGGGAAAAAACCCGCAGGCAGAGAGTACAGAAGAGCGTTCATGTTCATCCGTCAAATTCAGGCGCCCATCCTAGATTAATGGAGCTGATTAAAGAACCTGTTTATTCATTGTGTAGTTTTTGTTTGGATCTTTTTCCATGTTTTTCACTGTATTGTTGTCTGTTTTTATTTGTGTGTAAAATAAAAAACGTGAAAAAAAATGTTAATTTGCTTTAACTGCTTTGATCTATTCAATGAAAGGAGCTTATAAGAGTCATTCATTTCCCGAATTGGGCTACACTAGTCTCGTTGTATGCTTTTGATTTACTAAAATGAACCGGTTCATAGGAGTCATTTGCTTGTGAATATAACTACGCTGCTCGCGCTGTATGCTTTTGATTCAATAAAAAGAACCAGCTCATAAGAGTCATCTGTTTGTGAATCGGACTACACTGCTTGTGCTTTTGTTGCCCTAAAAAGAAACAATTCATAAAAGTCATTTGCTTATGAATCAGACTACAATGGTCATGCTGTATGTTGTTGACTCACTAAAAAGAACCGATTCATCAGAGTCATTTGCTTGTGAATCGGAGTTCACTGGTCATGCTGTATGCATTTTATTAACTAAAAAGAACCAGTTCATAAGAGTTATTTGCTTGTGAAACGGACTACAGTGCTTGCGCTGTATACTTTTTATTCACTAAAAAGAATCATTTGCTTGTCAGTCCCACTACATTGATCATGTTATGTTTATTTTTGCATGCAGGCCGCAGGGACAACTCAATATAAAGATGTTTCTTGCCATTATATTGTGGTACACTCTTTTTGTTGTAAAATATGATTTCTTTTGCTGCGATTCTATTTATTCAGCCGCATTAGATGGTACATAGAAAATGGGTACAGCCCTACATATGAAACACAAAAACACACTAAAATCAGATATTTCTGGTCTGGAGGCAAGCGTGCAAATGTGTTTAATGGGATTTTCTTTTCTAATTGTCTGCATAAATGTCCTCATGTATATGTATGCATGTGCTCTCACATTTAGGACTGTTGCGTTGGCAGTTTTTCTCAGTCCAGCTGATGGTGTGCAGATCTCCACTGTACAGCAAAGTGCTTTCCCCATTATAGCTGCGTGTACGGCTGGACGGGACCAGCTGAAACAGGTTCTCTTGAGGCATAAAGCTTCGAGGGAAAGTCCTGCGACCTGTATACACACACATATTTTATAAATGCACACGATATAAAATACAAATACCCCTTTAGACCTTTTGACCAATAAACTTCCATGACCTTTTGGAGACTTTTCCAGTCATTTGAGAAACTGAATTTATAAAAGCATTTCCTATCTACATATTAGTGTTGTCAAAAGTACCAACTTTTTATACCAAGTCGGTACTGAAATGTTAAAAATTTTATGCTTTGAGTGCTGTTGAGCGGATTCGTAAACACCTCTGACTGGCCATTGTGTTCACGCGCTCAACAGATATGTCTGTGATTGGCTACAATAATCAATATCGGGATAATCGGGAGAGTTTGAAAGCGCACGGAAGTGTTTGAATTTGAAAGCGCTTTAAAAGAGGAAGTGACTATACACACATGCTTTCAAACACTCCCGTGTGTATCTGTGTAAGCGCTCGGTGAAGATGTCTATTTACAACATGTTTTTGAGGCACTGATCATTGTAGCCAATCACAGACATATCTGTTGAGCGTGTCAACACAATGACCAATCAGAGGTGTTTACGGATCTGCTCAACAGTGCTTAAAGCGTCACATTTTTAAAATTTCAGTACCGACTTAGTACCGAAGTTGGTACTTTTGACAACTCATTATTATTACTACATTATAACACAATTACGTTAATTTCCATGATTTTTCCCACACCTGGAAATCACACTTTTTTAAAATTGCTTGATATTTCCAGGTTTCCCACCACCGTATCCATGTTTAATAGTGTTTGAAAAGTTTGATTTTCAAATTCCAGCATAGCAAGGTGCTAGCAACAAGGTCATAGGTTCGACTCCGAGCCAGGGAACGCACATGATACATAATATTACCTTGGAAACACTATAATCTGCTTTGGTAAGAGCATCTGCCAAATGCATAAATAACATTCCCCCAAAATGAAGTAAATCTTTGCAGAATTCAGATTCCTGTTCTGAATAATCTCTTCATGCTTTAAGGCACATACAATCAACACGTCATGCCACATGTCTAAACATGTCTAATCTTTATATTCCCTCTCTTCCTCCCTGATTCTCTCTCTCACGCTCTTCTTTTCCTTTGTCTCTCACTTCCTCCATCAACCTTTCCACAATGCAGGAAACTCCTCTCAGTATACTGTTTTGCAATAGTCAGTGTGCCTCATCAGGGGAAACACAAATAAAACACACACACACAAAGACACACATAGACCAGCTCTTTAATACAGTACATTCAGTTCTGGGGAAACTCAAATCATACTGGCCAAGTTCATGGCCATGTGCACAGCTTTATGTCTTCTAGATCCGGCCTCCAGCACTGCATGTAATGTAAGGAATATGCTGAAAAGATCAGCACCTGCATAACAGCATCAAATCAGCATAAACTAGCCTTCTAGTCTCTTCAGGAGGGATGAAAAGGGGTTTTGTATTTTGGTATTGGCGGTCTAAAAATGTATGGATCTGGGCTGCAAACACGTTTGATTCCAAGTAGGAGAATCACCAAGAACACGATCTTGCTCTGTGCCATTGTGCAATGTCCTCCATGCTAACACGATCCAGAGGGATGGTCCATGCAATTAGTGAATTGTGATTTGCTTTGGATAAGAAAGCATCTACTAAATGTTAACCAAAGAATTCATTTACTAATTAGGTGCTCTGAGAATTGAGAAGCTCCAAATACCATACTGAAGTTTTTGCTCTTAACACCAGTTTTCATGCAGACTTTGTGAAAACAAAATGGTGTCATAAGAAACAAAACACATATGAGGCCAATTATTTAAAACAAATCCAGCAGGCCAAGGCAGAAATTACTGACTTTTTTCACATTTTATGATCTGTTTGGGGGGAAATGTACCAAATTTTAATAAATAATAACAATAACTAACTAAATACATTAATAACAATAATACTTATTATATTTAAGGCTTTAAAAAAAATTATAGACAAAACGATAACTAACGGTGAAATAACTGACACCTGGTGTGCAGATTAGATTAGAAATCATTAGATTACAACTCTTTTCAGCATCATGAACCTCGGTTATTCATTCAAATTAATTACATTTAACCTCTCAGTTAAAAAGAATAAAATCGAATCATAAGTTTATAAATAATTTCAGAATAATAAATGACTTACACGCAGTCACTGTTTTCATTTATTATAAATAGAACAGTTACACACACATTGTTCTAAGGGCAGATCTTACCGTCACCGTAGTCTTTACTGCGACTGGACACGTGGAACTGCCGAGGGAAGGTCCCGTGTTTCCCATGACGTCCTGCAGGTGGAGCAGTTAGATACAGGCCGATTACTTGAATGCTTGACATAAGCTATGATTTACAAACAGGCATTTTCTCCTCATTTACAGAAAATAGCAAATTTGATCAGTAAATTAATAAATTTGATATTAAGGCAATATGTAACTATGCGTGAAGTCACTGAATAAACAAATTTGTGAGGAAAATGTCAGCAAATCAGATATTTAACAGCTCTTTATCTCTCTCTCTCACACACACACACACACACGTATATATGGTTTACGGGGACTCTCCATAGATGTAATGGTTTTTATACTGTACAAACTGTATATTCTATCCCCCTACACTATCCCTACCCCTAAACCTATCCATCACAGAAAACTGTCTGCATTTTTTGAATTTAAAAAAAAACACTGTTTAGTATGTTTAAGCCATTTGGTTTACGAGGACACAGGAAGTGTCCTCATAAACCATGTTTACGTTGTAATACCCATGTCATTATACACATTTGTGTCCTCATAAACCATGTATACAAGAACATACACACACACACACACACACACACATAAATTAAGTATATATGTGTATATAAATGTGTATAAATGAAATTAATTTAAAATTTAAATACATTTAAAATAATATAAAAGTAACATGTATATTAATGTATACTATTATTAAAAATAATTACATCAAGACATGATGATTTTAATGTATTACTGTGGTTTATTACAGTAGTAAATTGAATCTAGGAGAAAATATGCTTAACTGTCATGTTTGTTTGTTTCTTTCTTTCCTTTTCTGTATTTGTCATGAAAATAATGCAAAATTATTTTGGGACACAAAACAAATATAAACATTCTGATATGGTGTCATGCTCCAGGGTTTCTGTTTTGAATAATTTATTACAAATAATAATAAATCCTCTCTTTTAAATGGTAAAAAAGACTTAACAAAAAACGGTCATGAAAATGATGTCACAAAAACAAAAATTGTAATGGTCCTCAGACAGGCTTCATTTACTTTATGTAAAATATAATATGTGGTCATTCAGATTCAAGAAAGAAAGAAAGAAAGAAAGAAAGAAAGAAAGTGAGACTAAAAACACCTGCACAAAATGAGAGAAAGAGAGTTACAGAGTAAGTGTCTGCATGTAAACACAAGCAGGGGCCCTGACTAGATCACTTGAACATGATCGCTGCGTTCTGATGCCACATGCAATTGAAAGCAGCTGTTGAGCGAGCGACTGCCTCCCCATGTGCTGTTTGCAGCCGTCTCCCAGGGAGACCCAGTGATTTGCTCTGTTTAGAAGCAGAGCGCAGGGAGGAAAAATCTACTCACAAGACCAAGGGAAAAAAAGGCTGCTCTCTATGGAGCAATCCTCAGTGTTGGGGATCTGAATGCATGTATGAGTGTGTTTGGCCTTCAATGGAAAGACACGTACGATGTCTGTATCATAGAGCTCTTTTTATTCTCTAACTGACTGGGATATAAACGGTCTGCACGTAAAAACGAAAGTTTCCATGAAAAGTGTTTTTGTGCATGTGTGTGTGACCGGCCTCCCTCTGTTGGGGAAGATTACTATCTCATTATCAGGCAGGCCTGCTCTATTTGATCGCCGCTCAAGAGGAAAAACAACAGAGGGAAACCGGGCATGAGCATGAGAGCTGGAGAGAGTGAGAGTGACAGAGCAACGGAGAGACAGAGAATACTAACCAGGGAAGGACATGAGAGAAAATCTCCTTGTTTAACCACTCCAGTAACTTTCAATTTCTCAGCACAGCAGAAGAAAAGGAATGAAAGGGGAAAGAAGAGTGAAAATCTCATTCTCTCCCTGTCGATACAGGTCTATAACTCTGTTCCAAAAACCTAGTGAGCTACCTACGTATGCAGACTTTTCAGGCATAACACTGAAAGAAAAATCAATTTCTTAATCAATATGTTTGTCTTATTTTCTAGTATAAATATTTAAACATCCTTAAACAAAGATAAATTTACTTGAAAACTAAATTGAATATATATATATATATATATATATATATATATATATATATATATATATATATATATATATATATATATATATTTAACATAAATTCCACAAAATTTTATGACAACAAACTTGAAAAATGATTTCTGAAGGATCATGTGACAATGAAGAGTAATGGCTGCTGAAAATTCAGCTTTTCCATCAAATGAATAAATTTTATAATACATTTTATAATAATATATTTAAAAGTATTACTGTTTTTACTGCATTTTGATCAAATTAATGCAGCCTTGGTGATTTTAAGAGACTTATATACTTTTTTTTTTTTTTTTTTTACAAAAATATGTAAATATTTATATATTTAAAATATCTCTTGAATTAAGTTTAAGTTCTCATTAAAAAGTTGTTGTATTTATGCTAAAAAAAAAAAAAAAACTGCCAATGAAGTAAATAATAATGATGATAATAATAACAACACTAACAATTAATACATTCTCTGAAAATAACCTTAATATTTAACGAAATTTTGATTCCAAAAAATACAATCCTACAAAGAAGCATCCCAGAATGGATGAGCAAAATAAATAAATCACCAAAGATGGGGAATAAAGCAAAATGTTATCAATGTTATTAATATATATTGTAATAAATATAACTGATTTAATACAGAATAATAAAGAAAATAAATCTAATCAAAATTGACTTTTTATATTCATAAACTACTACTATAAATATATTTCAAAACAGAAAATATTAATAAAAATAAATTAACTAAAATAGAATAAATGTTATGATTATAATTAATTTAATACAGAAATTAACTGAAATCAATATTGAGTCAAATCTCCTATGCACTTCGAAAATGAGTTCCTGTCTATGTAGAATGTCAAATCAGTCACTTATTAGGCTCTACTTCTGTTAGGATGCTCCCTTAGAAGGCAGCTGCCTATTCTAGGCAGTACACATCAAAGCAGCTCACTAGGTTTGGGAACAAATGTAGAATCACAGCTGCATTCAACAGGACTGCATTTTGACGCCCCATTAGCAACACAGAGTGACCACAGTCAACAAGCTCAAAGGAAGCACCTTTGCTCCTGTCATAGAAAGCCAGCTCTATAACAGAGCAGAGACCATTAAAACAAGTCACAGCTCTGATAGAAATCCATATTCACTTGCTCAAGTCAACCTCACCTTTGTATTCATAGTTGAGGTTCAGGTAATTGTTGTCCCGGTTGCTCTGGGAGAATGGCGGGCTGTGGAAAGACAAGGAGAGAAGGAGGAGAGATGATGGGTTATTTTTGCTTGTTACTCCCTTGTGTGCAGTGGTGAGGTTGGGCCGCACCGTCTGCCTGGCCTACATTCCTGCACCGCACAGTCCCCATTGTGCCAATGTGACCGCCTGCCACCTGTCGTTACGTTGAGGATGGAGACTTGAGATTTTCTTTACCCGATACCTGACCCGAGATACCAACGTCTGACCATTCAACACGGTTTTGTAGACTTTTGAATAGCGCAGTGAAAGCGTTAAGTGTCAGTCAAATCTGTACAATGCAGCGACCCAAAAAAGTATTTGAAACATGTAGGCCACCATCTATGTGGCATTTGCAAACAAATGATGCTAAACCTTTTCACTTTATTAGCCATTTTGCGGTGGTCACGCTATTTTTGAAGTATGTGAAAATATTTCAGACCCCAGAACAGATATAAGCAACAGGATATGATGTCATGCTCAATGGTTTTGGTTTTTGGGTCAATTAGATGTCTTTTTTTTTCCTTAAAGAAATTAATACTTTTATTTATTGCAAAAGTAAAGACATTTAAAATGTTACAAAATATTTCTATTTCAAATAAATGCAGTTCTTTTAAACTTTCTATTCATTCACTAAAATATTAAGCAGCACGACTGTTGATAATAATAAGTAATGTTTCTTGAAAACTAAATCAGTATATTAGAATGATTTCTGAAGGATCATGTGACACTGAAGACTGCTGAAAATTCAGCTTTGCCATCACAGAAATAAATTGCAATTTAAAATATATTTAAATAAATTGTAAAAATATAAATTGTAAAAATATTTCACCATAGTGCACAGTATTTATTTTTGTATTTTTTTAATAATGCCATTTAGTTTGATATTTTGTTATTTAATTCAAATGCATTTGCATTGCATAGCATAAAATCATGCAATTATTTCCATAAAGGTATATTTTTGTGTTCTAAAGTCCTTGGTAATGTTAGTTATACAGAAAACAGATGGGTAATGGCATTAATCATATTTTCCAGGCAAACAAATGACTAAATGAATTCAATCTGCCATCACTTGCTCAGCTGTGGGTAGTTAGAAGCAACATTCAGTTTTTTTCTGTTTTAAATCAATGTAAGCTGTAGCTGGCATTGATTCACAAAACAAAGGCTCTAGCATGTTATATGATGTTGCAAGACTTTTTCTTGAAAATGACAGCTCTTGGGTTTCCTCTTCTAATCAAGACGTGTTGAAAGTCAACATAAATCAGCAATAGCAACCCATTTTATTTGAATAATATGTGATGTGTTTCTGAGTAAAACCGGATAATCAATGAGAAAGAAAAGTAGAGCAGGACTTGATTTGATCCACAAAAAGTATTCTCGTCGCTTCATAACATTAAGGTTGAGCCACTGTAGTCACGTTAGGGGTTGAACGACTTGAAGTCGACATTTATGTGATTAAAGTCGAGTTGACGTTGACGTCATTAATGAACAAATAAGGGGCCGTTCACACAGAACGCGTTTTTCCATTCCAATGCGCTACTTTTCCATTGTTTTTCTATGTAAATACGTGACATACGGACGTATATATGATCATTTAGAACGCCGACTAACATACCTGTACAATAAGCTGTTTAAAACTTGCATCCGATCAATATTGAGCATACAGATGGTATTATCAAACATATCTTATGGAGTGCTCTTGGAGAATGCATTTATTTGTCATTAACTGTTGGATACGGAGCGTAAATATGAACTTCAAAGATTTCTTATCCTGTTGCGCCCTCTATAGGCCATGACCAGCGACTAGTCAACGTCATGCTTAAAGCGTCATGGTGGCAGAGCAATTAAGTCGACTAGTCGATTAGTCGGTGCAACCCCTAAGTCACGTGGACTATTTTAACAATGCCTTTACTACCTTTCTGGGCCTTGAAATGTGTTATGACATTGCTGTGTATAGGGAGATCAGAGAGCTCTCGGATTTCATCAAAAATATCGTAATTTGTGTTCCGAAGATGAATGAAGGTCTTACGGGTTTGGAACAACATGAGAGTGAGTAATTAATGACAGAAATTAAATTTTTGGGTGAACTAGCTCTTTGAAATAAAATTCCGATGATGTGTTTACTGGCATGAGGGCAGGACAACCTGTCACTCACATGAGATCACAACAATAGCAAACCACAACCCAATCAATTCCCCATAAACAAATTCAAGTCCCGCTCTACTTTTTTTTTTCTTTTCTTTTTTTCTTGGATATACGTCACATTAGGGAAGAAAAGACTATCGCAACTTGCATTTCATGCTGACTTTAAGATTCAAACAGCCCTGTTTCTACTTGCTCTATAAAAGTCAAGATGATGTTTAATTAAAAAAACAAAACTCCATTTGAACTCTTACAGGCGTTGGCAATAAAAAAAACATCATGAGTTAATGTGCAGAAAGACATAAAGTGATTGTTACTGCCCCGACCCTGTTATCCCTGTCCGACGGTGACGTCAGTACTGAGAGGGGGGATCAGCAAGACCCCGGATAACGGGCACACACACACCCGCAGTGAGGGGAAAAATTTCCATGCACTTGTTTCCTGCCATTGTTCTGAGGGCTAAAAGCCAGATAAGGCTCGTGCAGGTAGCACGGTTTTCCTTTCTCTTTCCCTCTCTCTCTTTCTCACTTTCCTGTCTTTCATTCTTACTCTTTCTCTCCCCTGTGGTTTTTCACACTGCATTATTGACTGACTCATTTTATAACAATAGTGCTCAGGCAACAGAAAACAAAATATATTGGTCAGATCAACCCACTCTCTCTCTATCCTTCTCTCTTTCATTCTCCCTCTCCGAGCAGAGCAGAGGCGGCGTGCGATAGCACTGGAATCCAGGCGTCCAGATAAGCGAGCTGTCGCCATGGTGACATCAAGAGCTTCCTGGTTGGCCTTTGTGGCGACCTGATTTCATTTCCTCTCTGGACAGTTGCCACATTTATCAAATATCTTGTCTAACCATAATTATTATAATATACTCTTTAAGGTAAAGTGTGTAATTATCTCATTTTATACGCAGAGACAACAAGTAAGGCATTTTTATTTGGATTTCAACTAAATACAAGTAGTGACAATACTGAAATACATATCACAGTAATGTGACAGTGGTTTGCTGTTTTTGAAACAGTGTCCAATAATGCTAAATGTGGCTGAATAGTTTTTAGTGGCTATAACACTGAAAAAAAAAAAAAAAAAAAAAAAAAAAAATCAAATTAAATTAAATTGGAAAAACAGATTCTAAAATAAAATACTAAACTAAAAAGTCCAATAATTAATTTTAATTTAATATTAGAAACAAAATATTTTATAATATACAACATTTTATAACCCGATTTCATTAAATGGTACCTAAAATTAAAATCGCTCATGGTGGTCCACTTTATACATTCTTTAAGTAACTTTGCAACTACATGTCAACTACCAGTCATCAGAGTATTAGTAGATTGTCTGCTTAATATCTGCTAAAAAAAAAAAAAAAAGTATGATAAATTGTTTATGATAAATACCAGGCTAATTACTCAAGGCTTTTTTTAAGACCAATTAGTAGTAGTAGTCGGTTGCACCAGCTGTGCGTAATTTGCAAGTTTTAGCGTAAAGGGGCACTAAGTTGCAACTTGCGCATTACAAAATATTTTGCATTATTAAACTTTGTTGAGATGTAACTCTACGTATAAGCTAAATTTTTACTTTAGACTCTATATATAAGACTGTATATTAGGTCATTGAACGTAAATGTCATATTATGCCACTACCAGGGCTACCCTCGACTAAAGATTTTTCTGGTCAACTATTAGTCGTCCATTTTAAGCGATTAGTCGACTAATCGCACGTTTATTAATAAACCATATAAATCATAATAAAGGGCCTTTAATGCCTACATAGCCTAATCAGCGTTCAAGCGCACGCATAAAGCTTGCCACAGCACACCGGCAGAAGTAATGATTATGAATGTGTCAGGAAAAAAAGCAAGTAGATTGCTTTAACATTTTAACAATTCATTGATAAACTAGTGTTTTCTGTATTTTCGGCTGCAGTGATGAAGTTGACGATGCGGACTCGTCATCTCCGCAGTAGTGGACACGCCTATATGCTTGTTTATTATTGTATTATTCATTACATATCCTGAGAATATTTGTTTTCCATTTGAATTGGTTCATTTAAAAGTAGACATTTCACTTTCTATAGACATATTTTTCATGTCTGTTAGGCAAGTTTCATGGAGTTTCAGTTCTTTTTTTGCCTCAAGTTCACAGAGAGAGATGGCATAAATCACACCCTGTTTGCTTTCATTATTTTACAAAAGCATGTTTTGTTGTTATTGTGAGTGCACACAAATAAACAGACTCTTCACAGATTCAAAAAATGTATTACTCTTATCTGTATGACCAAAAATGACAGAGTGTTTTAAGTGCAAGTGTTTGCACTGGCGCCTCCATGTTAGCTGTCATGCAGTAAGTGCGCTACTATTTAACTTTCACACTCCACACAAACACTTGAATAGCTCACATTTTTCTAGGTTAGAGTTAAAGCGAGCTGCCATGTAAAGTTGCTACTAATTACATGTTTCAGATGAAGCCATATTTGAGGTCAATGAATGATAGGCAAACGTTTGGATGTCCAGCTGTTAATGATCTGTCCATCACAGACTGCATGACTTCGCCACTTCCTGTGGATTTTTTTCCCTGCGACTAAGTGACTAATAAAATTTTGGTCGACTAAGCCTCTCCTCGTCGGCTAACAGTTAGTTGACTATTAGGGGCAGACCTGGTGACTACGCATTACTTTATTGAAAGTTTACGTCTTACTAGCTACATTCTGCCTTAAGAACAAATGGTGCAACCGTAAAAGTACAGAGTTAGATACAAACTAGCTAGTAGGTACTAAACCTCTAGTGTGGAATTTACATTCCAATTTAAGAACTTATGAATGGTCGGTGCAACCCTACCCTGGTCTTTTTTTAAAATATAGTCTTCTACCTCCCTAATTCACACAAGTTTATAAAGCAGTGTTTGGCCTACCTGTCCAGTGCTTGGTCCAGTGACTGACAGCTGCTGGAAAGCGACCCATCAGCACTCCCGAATGGCTCCATAATCTACAGACAAAAAAGAAATGACATCATTTCATTGCATTACATTTTTCATTACCATTTGTGCATCTGAACCTTAGCCCTCTACAAGACAGACGTAAGATTTTCCATGAGCCAATGCCCATAATATGTCCAAGCTTCCTTTTATCCAGTCTGTTATAAAGTGCAGTTACACAGAGCAGTGACATCTTGTACACTTTAAACAAGTCAAAGTACAGGGCGAAAGAACATAAGAGACCATAAAAACTCAGTATTGTTTCTTTTTATTGGACATTTCACAGTTTGTTAAACCAGGGTCATTCTTAATCAGAAACAATCAGGGTCGTTCAAAACAAACAGTCATTTGGGATTCATCATAACCCTGGTTTATCTTGTTCCAGATACTTTAATTCAGGTTTTTAAATGTCACACTGTGCATCTGTACACTCTGGATTGCCATGCTTATTTGCCTATGTATGAGGTTTATAATTGTCTGCCTGTTACTAAATAAATTGCCGAAATCTCCTAGTACTGCCTGATTTCATATATATCGGTGGAAAATTTTAAATTTATCACTATCAGTCAATACAAGATATTTAATATTGGTCAATACAGGATATTTCCCCTATTTTAACATTTAGAGTTATTTTGGTATTTTATGATGTTCAGTTAAAAAAAGTTAAAGGGTTAGTTCATCCAAAAATGAATGACTCCCCCTCATGTCGTTCCAAACCCGTAAGACTTTCGTTCATCTTCCGAACACACATGAAGACCTTGTTGATGAAATCTGAGCGATTTCTTTCCCTCCATTGACAGCTACGCAACTACCACTTTGATGCTTAAAAAGTTCATAAAGAGATCATAAAACTAATCCATGAGTTGAGTGGTTTAGTTCAAACTTTTTGAAGTTTGCTTTATATGATGAACAGTTTAAATTTAGGCTTTTATTCACATATAAACATTCATCAACTGGTCAACTGGAAGCTCAAGTTCTACGATCTCTTTATGAACTTTTTTAAGCTCTCAGATTTTATCAAAACGATTTGTGTTAAGAAGATGAAAGAAAAGTCTTACAGGTTTGGAACGACATGAGGGTGAGTAATTAATGACAGAATTTTCATTTTTAGGTGAACTATGCCTTTAAATCTTTTCTTTTCTTTTTTTCTTTGGGTCATAAAATCAATCAGTGCATCAGTGGTTCCCAAACTTTTTCTGCTAGCCCCACGCTGTTGTAGAGGAAACTGTTACACACAAAAAATCTATTGTCAAGCTAACAGTGGCTAGGATGTTGGCTAGGTCGGTGGCTAGGTGGTTAGCTACCTGGTACTCCGCCATGACTGCGGTTGTTATGCTTCTGTCAGCTCGCTTTCTGATTGGACATCATTTCATTCCACAAGACGATCTGTGGAGTGTGTCTGCGCATTTGTCCTCGGGGTTCCCCCCACACAATAAGATTTCAATCAGATTCAATCACTCTTAACACACATCACACCACACCACAGGAAAATCTGACAAGATAGTCTGTAGAACCTTCAAGATAATCGGGACTTTACCTAGGATTTTCAGAAGGGGAGAATTGGGCTCAAAATCGGCCCGATTATCTTCTAGTGTGTGGGTGCCTTTAGCCTTGCCGTGCCCCCATTTTATAACTCCGGGCCCCCCCTAGGGGTTGCCGCCCCCCAGTTTGGGAACCACTGCAGTATATCAATATCAGTATCGGTGCTAACACTACTCATAACCCAGGCTTAAAATCTGAATAATTGCTTAAAATTGTTCAAAGTGTCTGTTTAAAGACATGGTGTACTGTGAAAACATATTGTGAAAAGTCAGCTGTAATCTGCAGCTCCAAACCATGAATCTTACACTGGAGTCGAGCGTTTCTGGGATGAACTCTCCTTCACTGTGGATGCTAGTGTAGGACCCCTGCCGAGCGATCTGCTGCTGCTCTTCTGGTACGCTGCCCGGTGGGGGTGAGGTGCGGCCCGTGTTCAGAGATCCTGCGGGCAGACAGAGTGATGTTAGCATGACACATCCCACAGTCTGATGCCGAAAAAACAGTCTGGAACAGTAATACTTCCACAGAAACTAATAACAGGGTGCAGGATCACAGAAAAAAAAAAGAAGTTGAGCAGATTGAAGTGAATAATGACTAAAACTGAAGCGTGGTGTGAGTGACAGGTACATGTGAGCAGAATGTGAGAGGAAGAGACAGCGCTAATAATGGATGAATAAAGAGAGAGGAGTTTAATGAAAAAGAATGGCAATAAAAATTAAAAGAGCATGGGACGGGAAGGAAGGATATATATATATAACTAAAATATATGTAATGGCAATAGTGTAAAAACTGAAACTGATAAATGCACTAAAATGTACTATTTTATTACATTTCAGTAATAATTATATATTATGAAACATGAATATTTTGAAATACTAATATATATATATATATATATATATATATATATAACAGCAACACCAGCGGTTAAAGTTACCGCAGGAGGGAGCATCTCTCCTGAGCCTGAGCCCATTGAGTTTAACCAGACTTACTAAAGCGTCCCGTGGGTTTGATGGGGAGTAACTGGGAAGGAATGCGGAAAAGTCACGTGAGACCTCCATTGCACTATAATTGGATATTGCGCTGTTCATGCATAAATCCCACCTTTTTCCTCCCTCTCTATGGCGTTGACTAAAACAGGCTGCTTTTGTTACTGTACCTTTAAGACTTCTATACATAAATAAACTGTTTAAAGGGATAGTTCACCCCAAAAATGAAAATTCTGTCATCATTTACTCATCCTCAAGTTGTTCCAAACCTGTATAATTTTCTTTGTTCTGCTGAACACAAAGGAAGATATTTTAAAGAATGTGTTAAACTGAACAGTTTTGGGGCACCATTGACTTCCATAGTAGTTTTTTTCCTACTATGGAAGTCAGTGGTGCCCCAAAGCGGCTTGGTTACAAACTTTCTTCAAAATATCTTCCTTTGTGTTCAACAGAACAAAGAAAATTATACAGATTTGGAACAACTTGAGGGTGAGAAAATGATAGAATTTTCATTTTTTGGTGAACTATCCCTTTAACTAGCCTCCATGTACAGGTTTAGTAGAAGTCATTCATAAGGTTGGGCCAAGTTGTTTTTTAATATTAAATAGGTGATCATACATACAGTAAATGTGGGTGGTCATGTTAATGTTCTAATGGATGTAATGTCAAAAAAGCATCCAGTTTTTCAAGATATGGTCTCTTTAAATGCTGTTTTTATTAACCAGCTGCTAAAAAGTGATGCAAAACATGCTATGTAAGAAGGCAGTGCAAAAGTATTTCTCCTTCACCCCATTATGATGACAAATACTGACTGCTCTGACATACTGAAATCTGTAAAAAATACATCCTTGACATTCAGCCAGCAAAAACCTACAACCTCCATCATTCAGTATGCAACGTGAAGCGAGCTATTTTCTTTCCCACATCTCGTTCTCAGGTGTGAAAACAAAGAGATGGTGCCAAACATTGAAAAAATGTGAGATGTTGAGAAAAAGAGTGCGTCACTGAGCTCTGTATCGCTGAGAAACGCTTCGTTCTATACATGCTCTGTTTGGGGAAGACACTCATTCTTGTTTTGCATAATGTTTCGCTATTAGTGTGTGTTTGTATGTCGAAAGAGACATGACAAATGGATTTATGCATGTGAATTTGCACTCTTCTACTGCTGATCACAGCAAAAAGCTTTAACCTTAACACTATAAACTCGTTCCACTAGCCTTTGAAGCACTCTACGATCTGAGACTGACAATGAAATGACAATGACAATGACTTTACAAAACACAGATCCTAACAGAGCCCGAATCAAATTCAAGATACCCTTGATTGTCCTTACTCAAATATGACAAGTTCTGTCATCAGTTTCCTACATTCGTTTGCATTCAACAAAATGAAATATCTGCATTTCATAGACTGCATGTAGACTAGTACAATTAATAAACTGAAGTATAAAGACATTTCATTTCATTATATTTTATTTTGAATGAATGGGGGTCAGTAAGTTTTTTTTTAAAGATATATATATTTAAATAGAACACAGCTATTTTAAATTGTAATAATATTTCACAATTTTACTCCTTTTTACTGTATTTTTTAATCAAATAAATGCAGCCTTGGTGATAATAAGAGACTTCTTTCAAAAACATTAATAAATCTTACCGACCCCAAATGTTTGATTGAGTATATCTTTGATAACCCCTTTAAAGGTGACTATAAACATCTGAATTTGTTGATGGGATAATGGAGGGTTTATACATCTGTTGTGCATCATGACATTTAAATTAAATGTCGCTCCACCTCACCTGCCATCTGAGAGCTAGCAAAAACTGTATCTGCCTACACTGCAAAAACATTACTAATACCATGAGGAGGCAAAACATAAATTTAATTTGGGATTCTACATGATTGACATGTAAACAAGCACCTACATTGATATTCCAGAATGTGCGTTCAAGTAAACCGTTCATTTGGAATGCACATTCCGATTGAACTGATTCCGATTGGCCAAATATTATGTAAATGCAATCACACAGGGAAGCGGTATCAAACTGATGGTTTTAATCTGTTCCTCTGCCATTCAAAACAACCAAAATGATTTGCCCAGGCTTTCTCTAACAGCCCTGATGTCACTGCGCTCTTTAATGCCATTTCCCAGTCCTGATGGAGAAAAGTGCAAACAAAGCTGACGATAAACCCATTGTGTACTGTCATTTTGCCTGTGCTGTGTGTGTTAGGGGTGTGTGTAAGCCAGCATGACGCACCTGTAGAGTGTTTGCGCACTCGCTCAGAGCCTTTGAGAACCGAGGCTTTGAGATCTCCCAGGGACCTGGATGACCTCATCTCGCTCTGCTTGTCTTGGCCGCTCACTTGAAGGAACTGTAGGGAGATGGACACATATAAGGAATTCTGCTAAACCTGGAACAATATGTGCGATTCAAAAGTTTTCATAATAAATAGTTTTCCAATAAAGAAAGTCTAAACATCCTTAAAACATCTTGAGATGCAAAGAAAATAAGACTTGTAAATAAGGAGAATATCCTGAATTAAGTTTTTTCTTACATACACTACTGGTCAAAAGTTTGGAATCGGTAAGATTTTTAATGTTTTTAAAAGAAGTTTTGTCTGCTCACCAAGGCTGCATTTATTTAATTAAAAATACAGTAAAAACAGTAATATTGTGAAATATTATTACAATTTAAAATAACTGTTTTCTGTTTGAATATATTTTATAAAGCAATTTATTCCTGTGATACAAAGCTGAATTTTCAGCATCATTACTCCAGTCTTCAGTGTCACATGATCCTTCAGAAATCATTCTAATATGCTGATTTGCTGCTCAAGAAACATTTATGATTATTATCAATGTTGAAAACAGTTGTGTACTTTTTTTTCAGGATTTCTTGATGAATAGAAAGTTCAAAAGAACAGCATTTATCTGAAATACAAAGCTTTTGTAACATTATACACTACAGTTCAAAAGTTTGGGGTCAGTAAGAATTTTTATTTTTTTGAAAAGAAATTAAAGAAATTAATACTTTTATTCAGCAAGGATGCATTAAATCGATCAAAAGTGACAGTAAAGACATTTATAATGTTACAAAAGATTATATTTCAAATAAATGTGGTTCTTTTGAACTTTCTATTCATCAAAGAATCCTGAAAAAAAAATATTGTACACAAATATTTTGTACAATTGTACACAAATGTTTCTTGAGCAGCAGATCAGCATATTAGAATGATTTCTGAAGGATCATGTGACACTGAAGACTGGAGTAATGATGCTGAAAATTCAGCTTTGATCACAGGAATAAATTACTTTATAAAATATATTCAAACAGATAACAGTTATTTTAAATTGTAATAATATTTCACAATATTACTGTTTTTACTGTATTTTGAATTAAATAAATGCAGCCTTGGTGAGCAGATGAAACATCTTTTAAAAACATTAAAAATCTTACCGATTCCAAACTTTTGACTGGTAGTGTACATTGGGAAATTGTCGCTCCTTTTTCTTAAAAAAAAATAAAAAAAAAATAATAATAATAATAATAATAATAATAATAATAAATATATATATATATATATATATATATATATATATATATATATATATATATACATACATACATATACACACACACACACACACACACACACACACACATACATACATGCATACAGTGGCAAGAAAAAGTATGTGAACCACTTGCAGAATCTGTGAAAATGTTACAAAATAAGAGAGACAATACAAAATGCATGTTATTTTTTATTTAGTACTGTCCTGAGTAAGATATTTTACATAAAAGATGTTTACATATAATCCACAAAAAAAATAGCTGAATTTATTAAAATAATCCCATTCATAAGTATGTGAACCATTGATTATTAATACTGTGTGGTTACCTGGATGATCTACGACTGTTTTTTTGTTTTGTGATGGTTGTTCATGAGTCCCTTGTTTGTCCTGAGCAGTTAAACTGAGCTCTGTTCTTCAGAAAAAATCTCCAGATCCTGCAGATTCTTCAGTTTTCCAGCATTTTTTGCATATTTGAACCCTTTCCAGCAGTGACTGAATGATTTTGAGATCCGTCTTTTCACACTGAGGACAACTGAGGGACTCAAACACAACTTTTAAAAAAGGTTCAAACATTCACTGATGCTCCAGAAAATAACATGATGCATTAATAGACGGGGGGTGAAAACATTTGGAATTTGAAGATCAAGGTAAATTGTATTTAATTTGTCTTCCGGAAAACATGCAAGTATTTTCTGTTGCTTCCGAAGGGCAGTACTAAATGAAAAAAAATGATATTCAAGCGAAATAAGAAAAATTTGGACCTCTTCATCCTTTTCAAAAGTTTTCACCCCGACTCTTAATGCATCGTGTTTCCTTCTGAAGCATCAGTGAATGTTTGAACCTTTTTTAATACTTGTGTTTGAGTCCCTCATTTGTCCTCCATGTGAAAAGATGGATCTCAAAATCATTCAGTCACTGTTGTAAAGGGTTCAAATATGCAAAAGATGGTGGAAAACTGAAGAATTTTTGGGACCTGGAGATTTTTTCTGAAGAACAGAGCTCAGTTTAACTGCTCAGAATAAACAAAGGACTCATGAACAACCATCACAAAACAAAAAATCAGCCGTAGATCATCCAGGTAATGACACACAGTATTAAGAATCAACGGTTCACAAACTTTTGATAAATTCAGCTATTTTTTTGTCTTATGGATTATATGTAAACATCTTTTATGTAAAATATCTTACTCAGGACAGTACTAAATAAAAAATAACATGCATTTTGTATGATCTCTCTTATTTTGCACATTTTCACAGATTCTGCAAGTGGTTCACATACTTTTTCTTGCCACTATGTATACATACATATACATATACATACATATATATATA
Organism: Mylopharyngodon piceus; assembly: GCA_039654765.1. Taxonomy (NCBI): domain Eukaryota; kingdom Metazoa; phylum Chordata; class Actinopteri; order Cypriniformes; family Xenocyprididae; genus Mylopharyngodon; species Mylopharyngodon piceus. The sequence continues at coordinate 11,526,947 of CM077444.1, read as the reverse complement.
TATATATATATATATAATTAAAAATAAAAAACTTTACATTTAACCAAATGTAGCATTCTTTATTTTACCCGAATAATAAAAAGGATGTGAAAAAGTGAGCTTGTGGTCTGAGAACTAGTTCATGTACAGGTTAGGGTTTCCATGTGGGTTTAGGCATTGTTTTAATATTGGCTTTGGGTTGGGTTTATTTTGGTTTGCTTTGCTTTGTATTGGCTTGGACTCACTTGGTTGTTGGGAGGTGTTTTCAGAATCACTCTCAACAGATTGTTGATTCCAGAGCTGGAGCTCAATCCCTGAACTGCTCGGTCCAAATCCTCCTGACACTTCAGAGCCATCAACGTCTAAGACAAGACACATTATTAATAAAACAAAACGCATAACTTAAAAACAACACATTAATGAAATGTACAGATCCTTACTGCAAAGTATAAATGCTAATCCAATTACGAGTTAAGTAGTAATGGATATGGATTTTCAAACCCGATATCTTCAGATATCATTCTAATATGCTGATTTGCTGCTCAGGAATTTCTTATAATAGAAAGATCAAAAGAACAGCATTTATTTAAAATAGAAATCTTTTTTAACATTATAAATGTCTATACTGTCACTTTTGATCAATTTAAAGGGTTAGTTCACCCAAAAATGAAAATTCTGTCATTGATTACTCACCCTGATGTCGTTCCACACCTGTAAGACCTTCGTTCATCTTTGGAACACAAATTAAGATATTTTTGATAAAATCCGATGGCTCAGTGAGGCCTCCATTGCCAGCAAGATAATTAACACTTTCAGATGCCCAGAAAGCTACTAAAGACATATTTAAAACAGTTCATGTGACTACAGTGGTTCAACCTTAATGTTATGAAGCGACGAGAATACTTTTTGTGCACCAAAAAAAACCAAAATAATGACTTTATTCAACAATATCTAGTGATGGGCGATTTCAAAACACTGCTTCATGAAGCTTCGAAGCTTTACGAATCATTTGTTTCGAATCAGTGGTTCGGAGCTTGCATCAAACTGCCAAAGTCACGCCCCCCAGTGGTGAACCATTGAAATTTCGAAACCCTTATGAAGTTACGAAGCCTCGTTTACTGAAATCACGTGACTTTGGCAGTTTGACACGCGCTCCGAACCACTGATTCAAAACAAATGATTCGTAAAGCTTCGAAGTTTCATGAAGCAGTGTTTTGAAATCGGCCATCACTAGATATTGTTGAATAAAGTCATTATTTTGTTTTTTTGGTGCACAAAAAGTATTCTCGTCGCTTCATAACATTAAGGTTGAACCACTGTAGTCACATGAACTGTTTTAAATATGTCTTTAGTACCTTTCTGGGCATTGAAAGTGTTAATTATCTTGCTGTCAATTGAGGCCTCACTGAGCCATCGGATTTTATCAAAAATATCTTAATTTGTGTTCCGAAGATGAACGAAGGTCTTACAGGTGTGGAACGACATGAGGGTGAGGAATTAATGACAGAATTTTCATTTTTGGGTGAACTAACCCTTTAATGCATCCTAGCAGAAAATAAATATTAATTTCTATTAAAAAAAATTTTTTTTACTGATCAGTAGTGTATATGGTCAGAATAACAATTGAGTGAAAAGTTAAATATGAAGTTTAATTTAGTATTGGTGTTTCGTCTCACTCGTCTAACTTCATTATACATTATAAATTCATTGTAAATTTGTCACACTCGTAAAATTATATATAATACAATTTTATGATAATGAGAAATAACTTTTTAAATGATTATAAAAATATATACATATTTTTAACAGGCACGGTTATTGGAAAATGCGCACATTTCCAAAATGGCTAAATACTGGTCAATTAATTGTTATCTATACCGTCCTATCACTACGAAAAGGTTACAATAAGTTACTAGAATCACTACCTCTTTATCAGTGTAGTATAGATCCATTTGCTGGCCGAAAGCCTCCATGACCTTCTGAAGCAGATCCTTGAACTTCAGTGGCCTTTGGAACGGAATGATTCTAATGGAAGAGGAGAAAAGGTCTGATCAAATCAAAACAACGTTCAGGTTCCTGCAAATTTCGAGTACAAAGAATATTCATTTAGTTACACCATCCATACTGTATTTAAGAGGTATGTAAACACGGCACTGTGGACGGGTGGCACCTTTCCAATCACAGGGCTTTTCTTGAGATTGGGGGTCACTGCCATAGCAGGAGGGGATGAAGGACAGCCCAGTTGAAAACGGGTGGATAGGTTCTTCTACAGCCATTTATGGTGTATTCATGCATGGGACAGGCCACAAATGGTGTGTCTGTTTATCTAACGAGCGTGCCTATGTTTAGAGTGTGCGTCAACATGTGGGGTATGAGAAAAAGGAACTGAGAGTGGATATTCGCTTAAGTGTATGCATGATGCAAATGCAAGGCAAGCATGATGAGTGTGCGTTTGGTCTAATCAACCGGAGCGGACCACTGTTTCAACACCGGGGCCCACATCACAACGCACATGAAGGTAGATGGAGCGCTTCCTGAGAGGAAAGAGAAAAAAAAGTGGAGCAACGCTGAAAGTAGCAGGAAGCATGTTTCCCATCCCCCCTCCAAAGTCTAGCACACCAGCCAAATTGCACACACATACACAGAGCACCTATCTACTACTTTTGAAGAACTGTTATCTTTAACTTAAACAATTTTTGACTTTAGCAATTAGTGGTTTTTGTATCTCCAACTTAATGACTGCTGATTGGTTCTCATTTGAAGAGATTTATAGGAAAGAAGACAACTGGGGACATCCGTCATGGGTGAAATCGAGCTTTAATGCTGATTTGAGATCAGTTGTATGTTGTTTAACAGTCAGATCTTCTGTAGATGAAGCTGCTCGTTGGGTTTTGAGCGATGGCTCTGTTTACACTGGCCGATGAGGTAGATAGTGATGGAAGAAAAACATTGCGGAAGACTGGAGAAATGGAGGATGTAGGGTACGAGATGATTTTCCTTCCTTGGCGTGCATAGATAAGCGCCTTGGTTTGGCCACGTCTCTCTGCGCTTGGCATGGCATGCGGCACTCTCCTCTTTCCTGTCTCAGTATTGCGGTCGCTGCCAGAGGAAGACAGTTTTGAATGTGTCCAACTAGGCTGGTCTGCAAACTAATGCCTGTTTTGATGAGTTTTTTATTACTATAGACGCAAGTGTGTGGATTTATGATGTGTGCTGTGAGATATGAAGTTATATGTATACAAGTTTAATGTTACGTTTTACGACTTTCTGATGTAACACAATGAAAACAACCGGCAAAAAAGCACCATGATATTACGATGTTGATGTGGAAGTAGATAGATTTTGCTGTTCATACACTACCATTCAACAGTGTGGGTTTTTTTTAAAACAGTAACATTGTGAAATAGTATTACAGTTTAAAATAACTGTTTTCTATTGTTATATATTTATTGAAATGTAATTTTTTCCTGTGATGGCAAAACTGAATTTTTTGCAGCCATTACTCCAGTCTTTAGTGTCACATGATCCTTCAGAAATCATTCTAATCTGCTGATTTAGTGCTCAAGAAAACAGTTTTACTGCTTAATAATTTTGTGGAAACCATGATAATTTTTTTTCAGGATTCTTTGATCAATATAAAGTTCAAAAGAACAGCATTTATTTGAAATCTTTTGTAACAATGTTATTTTGATCAATTTCTAAGTGTCCTTTCTGAATTAAAGTCTTAATTTAAAAAAAAAAAAAAAAAAAAAAAAAAAAAAAAAAAAACACATTACATAGTGCAATTTAGAATTTGAAAAAAAAAAAAAAAAATCTACTGCATATTCACGAGACTGGACGGAAGTCCCATCATCTGGCCAGGCTGGTTTAATAAGATTCACAGATATCATTGTTTGCTCAAAGAAACATAATAAATAGACCAATTTTTTACATTTTCGCTCTTAGTGAAGACATTATGTGCAAGAGAATAGGGATACAGAGTCCAGGCCAGTGAAGGAAATGCCAAGATGTTCAGCTTCCTTACAAACAAAGTCCATTTAAGGCAAGTCAGGGCGTCACAAGAGGATGATAGGGGGTCCACGGAAAAGTTTAGAGAAAAAATAAACATTTTAACAGTACCGAAATTTTTTTTTTTAAATTTGTATAGAAAAAACAACAACAGCCATTTAACAATGTATCTTCTTGCTATGTTACGAGTATGGCTGTTTGGAATTATATCTGTATTGTGAAAAATGCTATACAAATGAATTTGATTTAAACAAAGTTTTATAATATTCTAATATTAGAAGAAAGAGAAAACTAAAATGTATGCTTCTATTCTGTGTTTAAAGTATATGCAATAAACTTAATGCAAAGTAATCATAAAACAATGACAAACAGAAGTAAAATATTACTTCTTTTTCTAATACAGTATAAATGACTTTGTCGGCATGAAAATATATAACAACCTTTATATTTTAGGAAAAGTTCCTTTCATAAGACATATTTGGGGGTCCTTGGAATTAAAAACTTGTTTTAGAGCAAAAAGACGTGACGCAATAAGCCAACTGGCTATACTAATTACAGGCGGGACGTCGCTTCCTATAGCTACCCTATTACTTCCATTGATTTATCTATTAGTGGTCCATCACCTCCTCCTCATTCATCTCTGCTTAAATTCGAGCCAGAACAGAAGAGGGTTAAACAAAGATTTTGTGCCACAGCAGCCAATTAGAGTTGTGAAGCAGCACACCCGGCTGCCTGTCACCTCCAATGCAGTAAGTGACGCCGCGCCGACTTCCTGTGACACAACCCACTGAGGCATTTTCACACAGACGGCGGACGGGGTCCTCTGGGGAGCTTTAAGACCAAAGTGTGACTTCTCCCAGGTTGCATCAAGGCTTTGTGGTGCTGGTTGACAAGAACGTTAATTCACCTTCTTCCAGTAAACAAAGCTTCGTCAAAGATTCTTCCCATGCAGAAACATTGGCTTGATATGAGGGAAAATACTGTCTTTTTATGAGTACCTTAGTAAAACGTAACAGGTTTGCTAAAGCACATATGGATATACTTTGCAAAGACTCACGTGTTGGCATTTGGCAGTCTTAAGATGGAAAAATGACATGTTCTGTGTGTGGGCGTATGAATGACCTACAGGACATTGAAAATTAATATTGGGTGTGCCATTGAGCTCAAACACTTGGCTTCACCTTCTCTTTCCTCTGCCTCCGTCTCTACCAGAGTGTGTGAAACGCCGTGTCTAAATGTCAAAATATTTTATAGGAACATTCCGGTTCTTTTGGGCAGCTTGGCATATTTCCTGTACTTCCCCGTGCAGTGAGATCTTAGAAATGGCGTAACGAGAGCTGGGATAAGACGAGAGGAATGAGATCAAGGAAGGGACGGAGAGCTGCAAAAATAATGAGAATGTTCCGACTCACCGTTTCTCTCGCTCATGCTCCAGCTTCACCCGTAAATCCTGAGAGAAGAAAACAACAAAATGAAATTAATTAATCCAGTGGATCAAATGCACAAATGAATTCTGATAATCTGCTCTTCTGTGCAAACTTCAAGTAAAATCAGTCAAACTGTAAACAAGAAAAGAGCATTTAGAAACATCACAGGACATGTATAATGTATTTATAAAGACCAAGGCCCAAAAGTGGACACTTAAAAACAACAAAAGTGACCAAAATAGACTTGTAACGTAGGGCATATAAAAAAAAAAATTTAAAAAAAAAATGGAGAAAGAAACAGTAACTTGCCAAATGGATGGTAACTTTATTAGTTTTTCTTATTAGTCTTGCCTAAAGTTTTTAGTATTCTCACATCCAGTCTTGGTCTACTAACTAAAAATGCATGTCTGAGTCTGAGTCAACTTTGTATTCAAGAAGCACGAGATGTGACATTGCATAAATATTACAAATAGTATGTCCCTGTGTCCTCCTGAGACACTCTTATGTATCTGAAGTACAAGCGCATTGCTTTCTTCCTATCTGTGTGTCATCAATGCTGTGAAAGCAGTGAAAGCTTCACACAGTTCAGTTTATCACCTGAACTGCAGTTGCAGGACTGGATATGAAAGCATGTGTGGCATGTATAGAATTAAAGGATAATGTTCTCCTCTCGAGTGGGTGGTCAGGGTGAAACCTTGTATATGTAATTAGCAATTTTTTTCACAAAGCATTTATGAGCTTAGACTCAAGGCAGAGAGAATGACAAAAACGTGTAGACTTATACACCTTTGTTTTGTACATCTAAAAAAAAAAAAAAAAAAAACTGGAAGCGGATGACACAGGAAGCTTGACACATTAAAATTACAAAAAATAAGGTGAATACTGAGCAAGACTAAATCAAAATGTTGAATGTAATCAGGGCAGGCGGATGCCTATAGGCGAACTAGGCAGCCACACAGTCAGGCGGCAAGAAAGAGGGAAATTTATTTTTTAAATTTAATTTAATTTACTTATCTTTTGGACATTCATTTTGAATAACTGCACTTATATCAACAAGTTATTACCCCATTAGTTATTCTAAATTTAAATTAACTTTCCTTCATTCTACCTAGTAGTGCCACTCCCTCCCTGCCCTCACCTCACTCTTAGAGTGGCATCGGTCTTCATGCAAAAACACCCTGATGTACATCCAAAAATGTCCTCAAAACAAATAAAACTATCCAGATATGAATACAAAAGATGACGACTTTTACTGCTGGTGATGACTAATGATTTTAAAGCCTGACACATGCTTCTGCAAGGTAGGCTTATGTATGTATGTGTAAGAGAAAGAGCTAATTTTTAAAAAAAATATTATTCGAATCTTGCATATTCTGCAAGGGGTGTGTAAACTTATGTGCAGAACTGTAAGTTGTTACACAATAACAGTGTTATAATCATCCCAAATACGCAACATGTAAGCCAGTGGTAACACTTGAAAAATGAATCACATTAAACCATTCTATATCCAAACTGAGCAGATATGGAAATAACTTTTTTAGCAGTCTGAAATAATGTGTTTAAAGCAAAATTCTAAGTGTGACCTACATTATGATTATTGGAAAATCATTTAATAAATAATTTCATTAATTCTCAGAACACAAAAGAAAAATTATGACTTCCAAAACATATTTTATACATCTCATTTGTTTGTTAAAATTGGTCACAAAGTGAATCAACAACTGTTCGACTGCTGAGACAGAGACAGAAATGTACTAAGAATATGTTGAATATGTTAAATAAGTGCATCAGTTGCAAAAAAAAACAACTGTCATTTACTGAATAAAAACATTTACATATTATTTCAAATGTTTTCTGTCAGAACTGATAAAAATCAGGTACCTTATCTACTTCCAACACAGTTTGGGTTCATTTTAAGCAAGCAATACAGCAGTTTTTAAACAATAGTTGAGTTAAATAAAACTACCCAGCTGGTTGGACAAACATTTAACCTAACTACTGGGTTAAAACAACCCATTCACTAGGTTAAAACAACCCAATTGCTGCTATTTCAATTCCATTTTCAACACAACTTGGGTTGTTTTTAACCCAGCATTTTTTAGAGTGTAGTGCCCTAGAATAATTTAATGGATATTGTTCATTTATTTAGTGTACTTTTTCATTTAGTGTACTTTACAAGAGCAAAATAAAATGAAAAGTGTTTAATAAAACAGAGAGCTCTTGCCACACAAGTTTTTGTCATATCAATGTCACATTAAAGTACCAATCATTACAATATTTTAGTGACAGATTGAAATACAGCATGATGGAAAATTTACAACCCAGTCCAACAAAGTGACAGAAAATGATTTGTAGCACAACTTCTGCTTTAGCATGTTTGTCATCGTAAAAAAAGAAAAGAAAAAAAACCTGCCCCCGGTCTCCCCTACTGTTCTGAAATCAGCACTGCTCTGAATTTCACTGTTTGGTTGAAGCATAAACTGCACTGTCTCCCCTGAGACGACACAGCGCCTTCCACCACTGAAGATAATGAACAGTCTGAATACTGTTTACAGCGATACTGTTGACACTGTGACGTCATCTCCATTATGAATGCAGCAAGAGAGGCTGAAATAAGAATTAATCTGCAAGTTTATGTGCTTCACGAGCATCTTCGCATGTGCTTTAACCTGTCAAGACTCCTCGTGAGGTTTTTTTTTTTGTTTTTTTTGGGATGGTTGTTGTTGTGTTACTATAATGATGTTTGGTTAGTTGGGAAAGTTGCTTCTGGCATTTTGTGCATATGAGAGAAAAAATGAGAGGTTAAAATTGTGTGAGAAAGAACAACCGAGCATGAGTTAGATGAGCAAAAAGAGTGTGTGTGCATGTACAGAGTGCATGCCAGCTGTTTATCTTGAGGTCTGACTGGTGTCCGGTGTGAAGTGACAGCATTGTAGTGAAAATTTAGGCAATGAAAAAATCTACAAGGATACTGGTGTTTTATGCTGTATAGTACATAGGGAGCGGATGTTAAATGTTAACAGTAGTGCCTCTCTCAGCTGTATCCTGTTTAAGACGGTATCTTACAATGCAGCTCTGTCTGGGACTAAATCATGTCAGGTTGAAGGTTGCATGTACCTTAAGTCTAGTGAACAATACAGTAGAAGTGCTATTAAAAGGGTTTACATTGTTGTTTTTTCTAAAAATGTCTTCATTATTATAAAGTAAATAAAATAAAAGTAAAACAATGAATAATATTAATATAATGTTTAAAAATAAATACATGTCACATATAAATATTTTATTTAGCTTGGCAGTTCATTATTGTAAAATAAATAAAACAAAATTATATATAATTAATTAAAATATAAAATATTATTATATTCATATTATATTTATTTATTTATTTATTCATTCAGCTTTGCAGTTCATTAACAAAATAAATCATTCAAACAACCTTCTGACTAGCTGCTTTTGAAAACACAGCTTTGCACATTCCTTGCTGCTTCTGAGTGATGCATTGTGGGTAATCACCTGTCTGTAGGATGGGGTTCTGCTCTTGGGCTTGTTGGTGTTGTTGCTCTTGAACTGGTAACAGAACCGTAAAGCTGCCAGGTCCTTCATTATGGAGGTGAGTGCCTCTTCATCATCTGGAACAAACAAAGACAAGTTTATGCTACGCTGTGAGTGGATCTTTAAAAATGTGTTGCTGAAGAAACTGGATGACTGCAAACTAAAAATTCCTGATGAGAAGAAATTTGAACCAAAACTTTCACTTTTTCCAGCTATTTTGTTTCAGCAGCATCACCAATCCAGACTTAGACATTTTCTAAAGAAAATGTGAGTGGTATTTACCCGTGCAAAACTCACTGCCACAAAGCTGTACGGTGTTGTGGGTCGTTGCCAGGGTGTTACTATGGGTTTCTAACACTGTGTCTACACCAGAAGTAAGCGGTGCGGCACGACACGACAAAAGCAAATAGAACCCATTACGATCAGTGATGCTGTCTACACTGGATGCGACGCGAAGCAACAAATTTCCGACAGTAAACTGATGCCTCATTCTATTTCTGGCGTACTTCAAATGCTTATGCTACTTCTGACACAAAGAACAAATGGATTTGGAATGGTTGCTTTGTTGCATCCTGTGTAGACAGCCTCAATTTATTTTTCACCATATTACACCATACTTGTTAATCTCATTTAGAGTTCTGAGGTGTCTTTTTAAAACTATATTAATAGAATGGTCATGTTTGGATCACTTTCCCTTTCATATCACTCATTTGAATACCACAATGTCATTCAAAACAGCAGAAAGACACTCAATGTTCTCACAGTGTCACAGTACTCCACTTACCGTGTACTACACATTGGGGCTTTTCACACTTGAAAGAGTTGACCCTGGGTCATTCTAAACCCCGGGTAAACGGGTTCCTGATTTATCTAGCTTCACGTTTCACACTGCTCATAATTAACCCAGGTTTAGCAATTAATCCTGGGTGTTCATTAGCTGCCGTTTAACACTGTACATTTGTAAACCCTTGGTTAACATTCTTATTTGCATATTTGTGGTGTCAGTGTCATTGATTGGACGAACGCAGCACACAACTTGTTTATTTAGAGATTCTAGCATTGCGCATCCTCGTATGAAGTACTGCCAACTGCTATCATGTTTTTCCTGAATGGACTTTTCGGACTGTAAAGGTAAGAATTAAATGGTCTCGTCTTCACTTTAATTGTCACATTTTGTCAATATTTGACATTTTTCTTCTCAAATGCTGAAACTACTGATTATATAACACACTGTGTTTACGTAACTGTCCAAAGAATGTGAATATGAGGCACAGGATCGGTTGTCTGTTGTTGACCATCTAGCCATAACGTTCTATCACAGTTTAACACTATACATGTTTGGCACTGCAATGCAGGGTTAACAGGGCAAAACTGGTGCTAACTGGAGCAGGGTTTCATAACCCCAAGTGTGAAATGTTCCTTGTAGGATTTGAGGGTGAACCAGACACAAATGAATCTTGCAGACGATTCATTCAAACAGAATATTTCATAGAATTCTGAATCAACACTCAGGACCCTAATTCAGAGGATCCATCTGGGACGCCATTCAGACTGGGAACCCCCCCAGACTGGAAGGAAGAACGTTGTGAACTTTGGGCAGTAAACCCAAGACTAATGATCGAAAAGACAACACATTGTGACTCACAGCTTGAGCCCCACAAAGATAAAACCAGATGTTATTTGATTCCAGAAACACAGATACCAAACAGACCTTCTTCTTCTGTGTGACCTCTGAGTGACACAGAGTTGAAATCCACAGGAAAAACCCACAGAGACTGTTTTTTCATACAAACTGAATAAAATCATCCAAAACAATTCTAAACGGACTTGTAATCAAACATTGTTCAACTGCATAATTCTATATCATGTTTGCAGCCTATACATGTGACAAGTTATGCTTAGATCACTCACAATTCATGTAATTGTTATAACTTTTGAATGGTTGATTGGAAGAGCGTGTTGTTTACTATGTGCATGATTGACTTCTAATAACTCAAAGGATGGTATGAATGAAATCTGTGTAAAATGTATCATATTATTTTTAGAGAAATCATGTCTAAACTGTACTCTCTGAACTCTCTGAAAGTTAAAAGACCACAGATAACATGTAATTTATGATAAGAGAAGGAGAAAAGCCACCTCTGAAACAAAGACGATACCTAATTGGTCAGAATTCCTCAAAGAGGTTGGACAAACACCTCAAGTTTAAAAATTTAGTACATGAAAAAAGGATCAGACAAGTAGACAAGACAGAGTAGATGACCTGATCAAGGCAGATCAAGATCAGATGAAAATGGGTTAACAGCTTCATTCAAGCCATCTAGCTACTCTCGTCTCACTTACTTTTCTTTCTTTTACTTAGTTTCCTTTCTTTTCCGTTGAGAGTCTCATGTTTAATCAACGACTCTACAGTCTTTGCCCGCCTCAAAACTTCAAACTTTAGCCATGCTTTAGCCACGAGGGAGACTCCACTCCTCCGCCAACACACCAGAATGTGATTGGCTTCCCACAACATCAATCCAGACACGAAAAAAACCTGCAGAAAATCAAAAGAACCTGGGAAACACCGTTCTCCAAGCCAAAGCTTTGCAAATCTCATCATCTACAGTGCATAACATCATCAAAAGATTCAGAGAAACTGGAGAAATCTCTGTGCGTAAGGGACAAGGCCGAAGACCTTTATTGGATGCCCGTGGTCTTCGGGCCCTCAGACGACACTGCATCACTCATCGGCATGATTGTGTCAATGACATTACTAAGTGGGCCCAGGAATACTTCCAGAAACCACTGTCGGTAAACAATCCGCCATGCCATCTGCAGATGCCAACTAAAGCTCTATCATGCAAAAAGGAAGTCATAAGCGCCGTTGTGTCCTGTCGGCCAAGGCTCATTTAAAATGTTTCAAAGTGGAAAAGTGTTCTATGATCAGACGAGTCCAAATTTGACATTCTTGTTGGAAATCACGGACGCCATGTTCTCCAGGCTAAAGAGGAGGGAGACCTTCCAGCGTGTCATCAGCGTTCAGTTCAAAAACCAGCATCTCTGATGGTATGGGGGTGCATAAGTGCATATGGTATGGGCAGTTTGCATGTTTTGGAAGGCACTATGAATGCTGAAAGGTATATAAAGTTTTTAGAGCAACATTGAATGAAAAATATGTCAAAGATAACCACGAACTCTTCAGCAGCTGGAAACCAATTCAGGCAAGAATGGGACCAAATTCCAACACCAAAACTCCAGAAACTCATAACCTCGATGCCCAGACGTCTTCAAACTGTTTTGAAAAGAAGAGGAGATGCTACACCATGGTAAACATGCCCCCGTCCCAACTATTTTGAGACCTGTAGCAGGCATCAAATTTGAAATGAGCTCATTTTGTGCATAAAATTGTAAAATTTCTCAGTTTAAACATGTATGTTATCCATGTTCTATTGTGAATAAAATATTGGTTCATGTGATTTGAAAGTCTTTTAGTTTTCATTTTATTCAAATTTAAAAAACGTTCCAACTTTTCCGAAATTTATTTCCTTTGTATTTCCTTTTGAGATTCTATTAGGGGTTTTTCCATAGCTGCAGACCCAGACCCACCCCTGACATATTTCCATAACAGCGCTGGTGTGCTTCTCTTTCTGTAGTGCAGCCCACTGATGTAAACTAACAGGCCACAGAGAGAGAGAGAGAGAGAGAGAGAGAGAGAGAGAGAGAGAGAGAGAGAGAGAGAGAGAGAGCACACAGGGACAGACACGTGGCCAGACGCAAGAGATCACATTATATTAGCGTTAAAGGTTTGGTCCCATTGATGGGCTTGTTCTGCTCCGATGCATTAAACCCTCAGCATGACAAGCGCAGCGTTTGTGAGAGAGAGAATTTAAATAATGCAACATACACTAAACAAGATAAGCATTACAGCAAAGTCTGAGCTTCAAAGAGCCATTCAACTACAAAAAAAAAAAAAAAAAAAAAAAAAAGCTAAGCACTGAATCAACCAAGAAATTCAGAAAACAATATGGTTTTGTTTTAACATGCCCTTTGCAAAGCGAAAACTAATAGGCTTTCTTTTCCTCCAACAATTAATTGGAAACTTTTATTACAGTATGTCGGATAAAAGCTTCAATCCTTTATCAGAGAACACAGGTAGGTTTCTGCAAAGAACGTATCGGAGCAGCTCATGTGTGTCTTGAATTCATAACTGGATCACATGAAGAACGACTGTGGCAATCTCTGTGCAAGAAAAACACAAGAATATGAACACCAGCAGCAGCCTGTGAAACATTAAAATAGTCCACAAACTCAGCCATCATCGAAAGTGAAATGGGAGCAATCATGCAAATGAGCGTGTCATACATTAACATATCAAGGGGCCCTAATGGGGCCAATTAAGCGTGTCTTGTAATTACAGTCTGAGTGGAAGGTCATTCACCTCTGCTATCAAGGGGAGGAGATAGTGAGAAAGAGACGAGAGCACTTGTTAATCTCAGGTGCCTGTGTGCCAATTTATTTGCTTTATTCATCAACAGATCTTAGGAACGAAGCCATTTCTGAATCGGTTTAAACTTGCTAAGTCTGTTTAGATTCATCCTACAATATGATGATGAGGAAGTGCTGAACATGCCTCAGAATCTTTCACAATAAGACCAGTAACATGCATTAAAAAAGTAAATACAATATGTATTATTTACTAATAAATACTAATATGCACCTTGTAGGGGTAGACAATGTACAAAATTGTCCCTTAAAGGGTACTGCGCCAGTGAGAAGCTACAAAGATACAATTTTCGCCCATCTGACAGAAATAGAGTTAGTCTTTATTTCTTTAGTTTTAAAGCTTTAGTTTACACAAAAATGAAGACATTTTGCAGAATGTACAGGCAGCTTTTGATAATGGGGACATCAAGCTGCAAAAATGACTAAAAGCACATCGAAAAATATCATAAAAGTAGTCCATATGACTTGTGCGCTCTAGTCTTAAACTAATATGATAATGGAGTGAAAAACAGACATAAAAATAGCACACAAGTTTGGACCACTTCTGTGATACTTTAATGGTCCTTTTGTGTAATTTTGGAGCCATTTATTTTTACTGCATGAAGAACAGCACTCTGTAATATATTTTATTCTGCAATTATATGGCAATTTTTATTTCTGGCCAAACTCTTCCATTAAACAAGCTAACAACATTATTACTGGCTGGTGCTGGACCCAGAAGGGTGGGTCATGTGCAGCATGCGACAGTGGTGTGTATTTGAGGGGGTTTTATTGCATCCCAGGGGAGGCAGAAGGGCATTGTGGGGCAGTGGAGTGGTGGGAGAGGCAGAGGCGACACTGCTGAGGCAGATGGAGTCTGGGGTGATCTTTGATTCTGACACCAGCGCAAGTCTCACTCCGCAGCTGTTCTTCCATAGTGGCATCCACCATTAGACAGGGTTCACAAAGGGTTCACAACACACACTTTCTTTTTCCATCTGACCTCATTTCTATTTTAATATAGCCACACTAAAGTGCTTCAACTTCTGCGAAACAACCTCAGAAAAATACTTTTTTCAGAAGTTATTAATCTGAAACACTAAGGGGGGAATTCACTAAACACTTATGCCACTTTTGCATGCAATATTTCAGCGCAAATTTCATCTTATCCACTAAACACCCACAATCCATTTAAACAGGTGCTAAATACACTTACATTTTTATTAAATTAGGGCAGCAAATAACCAAAATTGAATTGATTATTCAGATAAATAGCCAAATTTGAATTTCCATATAGAGTTAAAAAATTATTCTACACTCTAAAAAATGCTGGGTTAAAAACAAAAAAATGGACAAACACAGCAAATGGGTTGTTTTAACCCAGCAGTTAGGTTAAATGTTTGCTCAACCTGCTGGGTAGTTTTATTTAACTCAACTATTGTTTAAAAATTACTGTACTGCTTGCTTAAAATGAATCCAAAATAGTTGGAAATTAACATTTATTTATATATTTAATAAATGAACATTTATTAATACATTTAATAAATAATTAAACAAACATTTATTAAATTGCTTATTAATAAATGTTCACCTTTTGATTATTATTGTTGCCTCTAGTAATTATGTGTCTGATTTTTAATTTCCAACCTATTTTGGGTTCATATTAAGCCAGATATTTAGCAATTTTTAAACAATAGTTGGGTTAAATAAAACTGAAAACATTTAACCCAACAGCTGGGTTAAAACAACCCAATCGCTGGGTTAAAACAACCCAATCGCTGGGTTTGTCCATTTTTAACCCAACTTGGGATGTTTTTAACCCAGCATATTTTAGAGTATACATCCTGACCAATGTTTCCTTCAAATAAAGTGCAAACTGAAGGCTATAAAAAAAAATTAAAAGATAAAATACAAATGTAAATACAAATATAAATTAATTTATAAGTGAAGAAATACATAAAAGAATATATATGCAATTTAAATCCAAAAAAATTAGCATATTTCCTAAAATAACAGATATATGCCTCTTTTCCACTGTTGGGCCAAACCATTCTCTTTGCATAATCGTTCCCTTGCCGATCCAGCACAGCCGGTATGGATATGGTTTTATTTTCCACGGTGGGGCTAATAATGGAGCTTTTTAGAATGTAATACAAAAATGTGTCATTGCCTTGGTAACGCACGAGTTTACAGACGATATAAGACGTAAATAGTGAACATGTTATGGAGGATGATCAGATATATTTTTTTTTTATTTTATTATTAATTTGCTTAGTCAGATACAGAGAAACTTGTAGCCATGCAACAGACAAGTGACCAGTCCTGAGTTGCGATGTCACAACATGCATTCTACCACGGTTAGCCAACCGTGCCAGGAATTCCAGGCCGAGAACAGATTGTATCCGTGCCATGCCGAACCAGGCTCAAGTGGAAATACAACTGGAACCGTTCCTTACCAGTCTTAGAACCATTCGGCCCAATGGTGGAAAAGCTGCTAATGTGTGCAAATAAATGGCACATTCAGGAAGCGTAATTCATTCTTAGTGAATTTGCCCCATAATTATCTCACAATTCAACCTAAAGAGCCTCTGTTGCAGCTCTACTGACCCCTGTTAGTCATGACAGAGTGCCACCTTCAACTTCCTTCCTGCAGAGCACCTGCAGAAGTGGCTTCAGTCAATATCTGCCATACATTTCACGCTCTGGTTAGAAACACCAAGTCAAGCGTAAATGTCAAACTCTGAGCTGTGTATTACACAACACTATGCTCACTTCATTCAGTACACGGAAAAGTGATAAGCTAGTCGACTGCCTTTGCCCAACCACACCTGTGTGTACGAAAGAAAAAGATGGCCAGTGTGATTCTCTCTAAAAGTGTGGCCACTCTTTTGCATGTGGACTATTCTTAGAGTATGATGCAAGTTACTTAAAATAGAAAGCATAAACACAGAGTGTTGTTGAGCTACGGTAACAGCTGCGGTTATGGTTTATTAATCACTGAGCTTGTATTTTATTTTATAATTTAATAATACAACAAATATAACAAGAATGCAGAACACCTCCAACTGCT
Organism: Mylopharyngodon piceus; assembly: GCA_039654765.1. Taxonomy (NCBI): domain Eukaryota; kingdom Metazoa; phylum Chordata; class Actinopteri; order Cypriniformes; family Xenocyprididae; genus Mylopharyngodon; species Mylopharyngodon piceus. Next base: position 11,510,447 of record CM077444.1, on the reverse strand, counting down.
ACAAGCTTCAGATCTAGTGAGTCTGCCATCTGCCCTGTGCAGGAGGAATGAGAAACTAACGCAGTGGTGACACTGTCAGTTTCATGCAACACTCTGCAAAATACAGAATAGAATTGCATAGAATGGAACTGAATAAAATCAAATGTAACAAAAAAATCAATTGTAAGCAAACAAATAGAATAGAATTTTTATACTTGAAATGATCAACTCAGGTTCATTCTTAACCCTGGATAACAATCCTTGGTGATCTTGATTCATGTTTCAGACTGTTCTATCCTGGGTTAATTCTTAAACTGAGGTAGTTAGTTAGGTTTTGAAATTTCATACTGTACTAGGGATGTGCGCAACGACTAATTTCATTTACATTTAAATGGAAAATTTGCAACCGACTAGTCACTAGTCGAAATTGGTCAGATACATGCGATGTGACTGCCTTGCATTATGATCATTGTATATTAAACTTAAGCGTTCACTTAATCAATGTTACTCATTATAGACATATTTATTCAAAGCAGAATCAACAGCCAGCGCAGGACCAATAAGTTCAAACCTTATAGGCTATTATAAACCGATTTCCTCAAATAAAAGTTAGTCCACATAAGTCAGCACTTTAAGGTGTGTACTCAGCTCGGGCATTTCCGGTGAACTGTTAGCTGTTCATTCTGTAGTCGCTGTACATCGACACAAAACCATCAATGGTTGACTTTTTAATGTTGTATTCATATTTTAAATAGTTATCACATTTACCTAATTTGCCAATAAACCAGCTTTATTGACTGCAATAAAGACGAAGCTATTGGAACCGTTTAAAAACGCTATGTCTGTAATTAGACACACACACGCATTTTTTCCCCCAGCACTTCAAATGTTATTTTTAATGTGATGACCACAAACATTATTTGTTCATCCTTCTGAGATTGTCCCCATTGTAAAACCGAACGTTTAAAAATGTAGGAAATTCAACATTTGATAGAAAACACTTATTTAAAAATTAAAAAGACAATAATTACCACTTTAACCAGCAGGTGGCGGCAAAGTAGCATTTATTTGCGCATATATCAGCCATTTCCTCCAATCGTTTTTCACTTAGTTTTTGACTAAATATTAAACATTATAAAATAACTAGGTTTAAAAATACATTGTCAATGTGAAGTATGAAATACTCAAAAAATCATAAGAAAAACAATAACTTTTCTTGTGAATGAATGACACAGAAAGCGAGCACCGCGCTTTCCCTTTGTAATCACAGCAGCTGTCAGTCAGTGCAGCGCAAGATCAATGATTTCAGCACACTTGTGAAAACTCACATTTTATTCAATTAATCTAACTAAAGTGCACAATAAATATTTAATTTTTGAAGCTTTTTTTTCACATAAAAGTGTGAAAACTGATCGTCGAATTGAATTTAGCCGAGGAGGATCACTGAGGTACGTCTTTATTTATTTTTTTTTATGCCGTCTTACGTTTGAATAACTAAATTAATGCTATGCCTGACTATTTAAGTGACTATATTCTGATTATAAACTAAGTATTACACTACTGATGCTCAACACACCAGCAAATGACATCTCACCGGAAGTTTTCGAGCCGGCTTATATTATTGGGGAAGTTCTAAAGAACGCTCCGTTCTTATATTATTTTTATGAGATCAACACTGATATGACGAATTCAGCTCATAACTGTTTTAATAACTGCTTATCCATTTATGGAATTGCTGCAAACAATATCTTAACTAAATTAATCTAACAGATCATAACAGAACAGAAAAGAAACGGAACTGAAACTTCATTAAACAGCATATAAAAACAGAACAGAATGCACTTGAATAGAATGCACTGGTGTAAAGTGTTTGAGTAAATGTAATGAGTTACTGTATTTAAATATCTTTTTGACAACTTTGTAGTTTTACCGAGTATCAAAGATATTAACAACTTTTACTCTCTACTGGACTACATTTTTGAATAAGTATATGTACTCTTTACTCCAATACATTTGTGATGAGTAATGTAATTACTAGTTACATTTTGCATGGCACAACTTTTTCTGCAACAGTTTAAAGAAGCGATATCAGCATCTACATCTTGAAGGTACTAGATCGGGTGTTTCGCCCTTACTCACTTAAACTTGTCAGCAAGGCTACTTTACGAATGCAAGTGCATTTCATATATGAGACTAATGCATCATTGAGCCTACATTCAGTACGAGTAAAATACTTAAGTACTGTTAAAATCAGATACTCTAAGACTTCTACTCAAGTCGTATTAGAATTGGTGACTTGTAACTTGTAATAGAATCATTTTTGCTGTAAGGTATCTGTACTTTTACTCAGGTATGGTTTCAGGTACTTCTTACACCTAATAGAATGTAACAGAATAGAACAGAATTTTTACTAAACTGAGTAGAATCTTATCCAATCAAACTGTATTGAATAGAATGTAATTGACTATAATGTAAATGGTAACACTTTATTTTAGGGTCTTTTAATTAGTTGCTTATTAGTATGCATATTACTATAATATTGGCTATTCATTAGTACTTATTAAGCACATATTAATGCCTTATTCTGCATGACCTTATTCTACATTCTTAATCCTACCCAATACCTAAACTTAACAACTACCTTACTATTAATAAGCAGTAAATTATGATCTTATTGGGGGAAAAGCCATAGTTAATACTTTATATGTGTTCCCTATACTATATTTTACCATGTAAATTACTTGAACAAAATCTTTACTAAACTGAATAGAATAGAAGCACAAAAACTTTGCTTGCTCTGATGTGTTTGGAATTTGAGCTTTTATAACATCCGTACACAGTATAAAGCATAGCTCCAGTGGGAATGATACTATTGTAAGAGGATCACCATCCCTCGATCACCTCATACTGATGTGAAGATAAGATGATTTACTGTGATAACACTGTGGCAGTCTGGTGGAAATTCTTCCGACTGGTTGAGTGACAATGTTTGCATTATCTTCCTCTAACAGCATTTGACTTGACATGAAGACAGATTATCATGTCAAGAAGATGAAAAGGAGCAAAACTATAAAAAAAAAAAATAAAAAAAAATGCAAAGTTTTTAATACAAGCCAGAGAAAAGTGATGTAAGGCCAGCTGTGAGAGGAAAACCCATCTATCTAAACATACAGCATTTGATACAACAAAAACCACAGAGGTTAAGGAGTAATCCAAAGCCACCCTCCCACAAACACTGATGTATACATGCATATTTTGTACACAAAAACCACAGATGATAAAATCAGCCATTTACAGACATTCATACCTCACCCTCCCACTTGAAGGTCTCTCTACCAAAACTTCCAACGAACACCAACATGAAGTATTACACCCCCAACAGTAAATATAAACTTCATCTAAACTCACAATGATTTTTATTTTTTTTTTTTTATTAATACTGACAGGCTTTATTGTAATTGTCTGTGACATTGTAAATGTAAAAGCTCCACATGTGGAAAAGGTTTCTCAGGGCTGATGCATGATTGTGTGTTTGTACTGATGTGCTGCTGGCAGGACGAGCTGGAAGAAGCCACTGATGTGATCAGAGCTGAAATGAATGAAGACATAGAGGGGATTTCCCAAGCGCTACAAAATACATCACCACTAAAGTATTCAGCAAAATTAGAGCAACACGCGGTCCTCCATCTCTACTATGTACATGCAGTATATCCCATGTGTTTCTGCCTGTTTTGTACAAAAGCAATGAAACAAAAACTCAGAAGTAGGTGAAGAACATGTCTGGGTCATATTTCACCCCAAAATACACAGGAAAGAAAAAAAAATATATATATTATTTGCATAAAGAAAATGAAGCTTAGATTTTTAGCATCATTTGTCTTTTATTGTGATATTATTTTCATGACTATTAAGAAAGAAAAAAAACGGCACATTCTAGCCATATATCATTATTTTTCTGCATTATGGTAATGATAATGAGAGTGTCTTTCACATTACGGTAATGACAATTGAGAGTGAAATGTGCTTGAAATTGTCATGAAAAATATCACAATCCAAAACATCCTAAAAACAGGTTTCATTTTCCTTGTGCAAATATAATTTCTTAATTTTTCACTTATCATTTTGAAGTAAAATGTGATCTCACCTCGTACCACTCTGCCCTACAGAAGAGTTAATGTTCAACGAGAGAATAATGCAGATGATGTAACAGTTTCAGAGGTGTGTTTGTGTTTGCTTTTTCCTCTGCTAACTGTGCCACTATCTCATTATTGTGGCCTTTGTAAAAAAGGACACTGCACACTTCCCACTGACATTGACGCCTGTTGTGAAGTCTCGGTTTTCAGTAGAACTTATTAGTGAATCTAAAATGAGTCTAAAAAAATTACAAACCTTGTGAGTTCTTGTGCTGTCCAGGTCCATTTTGGAGACCGCCATCTGTCAAAATCGGCAAAATCAAGTGTTACAAAATGACAGGAGTACATTCAAATTAAACACACAGTGACAATTTGACAAACAGTTTGTATGAAAGATTTATTTTTGGCGATTTTTGCCTTTATTGTGATAGGATAGTATAGAGTGGACAGGAAGCAAGGTGGGAAAGAGAGAGGGGGACAGATTGGGAAAGGTCCGCGAGCCGGGACTCAAACTCAGGTCGCCCGAAGCACAACGGCGCTAAATGTCGGTGCTGCCCACGAGGCTATCGGTGCCGACATATGAAATTTATAATCAAAGATGTGTTTATAGGTTGTTCAAGTTCTTATCAAATGTGATGTGACAATAATTTTCCAATGACAAGCATGCAATCAGTTGTCTTAAACTGTATTATTCCAAGCGTGGCATTGAAATCAAACCCACACTCACTGATAAACTTCATATCTGAATGTATTCCTCAATATTAAATGACACCACAGCCAGTTTTGTCATACACCAACAATAATAATGCAACATTTCCTCAGGATTTAGTTGTGCTTCTCTTTGTTCTCTCAATGCGGTGTGCATTAAAAGTGCTCTAGCATGTTGCAGAGTCAATTATGTGAAACTAAGTGACATAATCACCTTTGATGATGTCATTTTCATTACTCAGGTCAGTATGAACCTGTCAATTTCTACCATGGCTATGATTATGCAATGCAGTTTAATGTACACATTTATATATCAGACAAAATATTAAAATCACAATTTTTAAAGTTGTAAATCATATTACTTAGCTTCCTTCACCATAATATTACAATTAAATAAACACACGGGGGAATCTGTAATAATTTCACTATGATGGTTAGAGCAGATGTTGCCATTTGTACCTTTCTTGGTGCAATGCACTAGCTTTTAAAAAGAAAAAGAGGCAATTTATGTAGAAATATTCTTTTGATGTTTATATATTAATGTTTAACGCCTGTGAGAACTGCTGAGGCATTTTAACAAAACAGGGCTTTAAAAACAAATGATCCCAAGACGGGTCAAGTTACGAATACGTTTAAACATGGTTCTGTAGCTGCATCTCTTTTTTTTTGCTGTACTCAGAGGAACTGTTTACAGGAAGTGTGTACGCTATGAGGGGGAAGAAGACCAGGAGTGAGAGAGAGAGAGAGAGAGAGAGAGAGAGAGAGAGAGAGAGAGAGAGAGAGAGAGAGAGAGAGAGAGAGAGAGAGAGAGAGAGAGAGAGAGAGAGAGAGAGAGAGAGAGAGAGAGAGAGAGAGAGAGAGAGAGAACAGCTTACCCATGTTTACTGTCATCATCAGGAAGTGACCCTAGTGAACTCGAGCTGAACGCTCGACTCCTTTCATCAGGGAAAATCTCCACTCTGCAAACACAACATAAACAGAGTGAATTAGAGACATAATTAACATGAAATACCAACAAACAGACACAAATAGTAATAATTAAGAGCCAAAAACCCCTTACACATGTGCCAATGCTTAAACATCACAGAGGATTTACGCAACATTCTTGTTTCTTGTTTCAGTGTCTCCACCCAGTTGCAAAATTTACAGAAAATGACTGTCAAACAGGTCAATAACAGAGATGATGCTTGTTTTTCTGTGCTATACATTAAATTAAAAAACATTAAGAATAAAATTCACACTGTACATACAAAAACTTGAATACACATCTTCTATTATTATTATCTCTGTATTAAAATAATTTTGTTTTTGTTTTTTTTTTTGTTTTGTTTTTTTGGAGGCAAGTCAAAATGTCCTGATATTAAAATAAAAAAAAATTATTATAAAGAAAAAAAGTTTTGAAATTTTTTGAAAAGAAAATATAGTTTAGTGTCATTTATTTTTATGTTTAGTGTAATTAATTTCTATTATTTATTAAAATATATTTTTCCAAATATACATGAGTTAAGAGAGTCATATTGAAAAGTCACAGAGAGGACCTCTACAAATATTACAAATTATAAATTTACAAATCAATACTTTTTAATATTTAGAAAAAAACTGCATTTAAAATTTATTTTGAAACTAATGATTAAGATGTGTACACTCGTATATATTGAGATGTATGGATATATATAGAGATGTATGGAAAATATGTTATTTTTACTTTGGTTATAAACTAGATTTTTGAAAGTGGAGAGCTTATATGTCTTTGAATCAAGTATATCCGTACTATTCATCAGTCTTAATTTAAAAAAATTTAGCCTGGGATGACTTCATAGCACAATTAACTTTTTGTTTTTTGATTTGATTCTTCGTGTTATGGCCACTTTAAACAAGACATTTGTCACATTATGTCACAATGCAATTCTCTTCACAACGGCCAACTGTAAGTAAATGATAACGGTCCATACACAGTGTGTCTGACTGCCAACAGCAAATACAGCCATCATCTCCCTGTCATTCATGTCACTCTTCAGACGAGAGAGACACTCGTCTTTGAAGACAGAAAGTGCCCTGTTGCCCTTGAGACATTGTTAAGCCACATCGAGTAGGATAAAAGTGGAGGGAGCGCTAAAGGTAGCGACCACAGAGCTCTTCAAAGGCGAGTCAGAGCACTTTTAATGCCAGGCAGTGAATCTGTCACCAGCAGCCACAGGCTGATCTGAGAGCAGTTTTTCATATTCTGACACATGAAAGGCAAGACAATGAGATCTATTTTTTTCTTCATTTATAATTGTCAGCTTCACGCAACAATATCGACGAGTCGCCTAGAGATGCCACAGAAAGAAGAGCAATTACAGTCTTCAGCAAAGCACGAAAAAGGCCTGAACTTAACAGGGTCAAATTACAAGAGTGCCAGTGAAAAGGTTACGAATTGAAGCAATCTTTGTCTGCCTGTAAAAAAAAAAATGAGCCAAATTTAGCGACGGTGCTGCAGAGACAGTTTCTCTCTTGATGGCTCTTGTAGTGATTATGTTAAATTACCTAGCTGGAAACGATGAGTCTTGAGTAAACAGCTCTTTCTGTGGCTGATGGGATGTGATTTCAAAAGCAAGTGAAGTTATAATGACAAGCTTTTGTCTATGATGCCTTATAATATATTGTTAAATAACACTGGAAAGGACAGTTTGAACTGATTCATGAATCAGTTCAAACTGTCCTTTTCAATTAATTGATTTAAAACTCACTGATTCAATGATTCACGACTCATTACTCAAAAAATGTTCAATGAATTGCCATTTTTCAAACATTTAAATGTTTTAGTAAAAAACACATGTAGGTAAATATTTCTATTTATACCATGGACTGTCTTCCTGGATTCTGATTGGCTGAAATGGAACGTGTGCAATAAAATGGTTTAATGCACAGGTAGTTCCAAGTCAGTTTAATCACCATTCTATATAAATGCGCTGTTTTCATTGAAGCACACAGACGCACACGTCACTCAGAGATCGCACTGCACACACAGAAACATTCAGGAAAACAGAAACTTGTTATCAACGCTGCCCCGCGACTTTTATTAATAAAATAGCTTTGCTACTGAATGAGTACATTATATTTCTCAGCAACAAGGGGGTAACATCGCTGGTTTTGAAGTAATTAAACTTACAGCATTGTTGATAATAGAGAGACGCTGAACTAGGGCTGGACGATTAATTGAAACAGAAATTCTGAACCTCTAACCGACGTAATTTTCCCATGTTGGTTATTTTGGTTTTTAATCCTGTTAATACTTTCTCCTTTAAAAACATACTACCGCGTGTGTAGTCACGTGACTCTGCCCCGTCCAGTCAGCAGCATGGAAGCAACACTGAGGCGAACTCAAACGCCGAGTCAACACACACAGACAGCGCGTGAGTGGCGAGCCCCGAAGTGAGATCACTTTCACATTCAGCTTCCCTAAACTTTATTAACTGTATGTGTTTAAAGGCTTACTAGTTTAGACATTTAAGCGATTTTAGACCATCAGATGTGTATTATTATATTGAGCTACTGTGGTGCACGAACACTCATACAGACAGTAGCTCGCACATCACGTGAAGATCGCGCGCACAGAGAGGAGCGCAGAAACTTGTCGTCAACGCTGTCCTGATTTATCACTTAAGTAGCTTAGAAACTCAAAAGTTATAGCATATATTTTTCTACTTTTGAAGTAACTACTTACAACCCACAGCTTCACAATTAACAGAGAGATGGGATGACTAATTCACACACGCAATCGCTCTCATTAATGCATTCAAATAAATGTACTGGTAACTTACTGTGCTAATTTATCTGTATCTGATTTACAACTAGCAGAAATCTGTAAGAAATGTTACGAACCATAGATAAAATAACTGCTGAAAGTGAGCTGTTATGTCAGAGCAATCTTTAATTAGGAAAAAATATCCCACCTTTAATAGTCAAGCATATTTACAGTACAAACCTTGTCAAACCCTACGCTGAACAGACAGGTAAATTCACACACGCATCTTTCATCTCTCTCTCTTGATAATGAATTCATTGAAATAAATGTAATCGTATGCACTACTTTATCTCTGTGTCTGATTTAAAGCGGACAGAATGCTAGATCTAATGAGCCGTAACTAACGAAAATAACCGTAAATTTTACCCTTCCGGTAAATATTGCGAGGCAAACATCAATAACAGCTTTAAGTTGTAAATGCTGGCAAATGACCATGGTATAAGTGGAAAAATCCACGGCTAGCTGTGTATTGAACTATTTGAATGCACTCCGCGTCGGGTGGTTCTTTGCCTCCACGTCGTGCATTAAAATTGTTTAATGCACAGCTAGTCATGGACTATATCTTACTTATTACAATGTATTGTTATAATGGTGCATATAAAGACAATAATTAAATGTAATTCTGCATTGTGTTCATTTAGTCCAGTGCAAAAAAGTAAGAAAAACATGCCACTTGTTGCGGAGATGTTACTACTTTTCTAAGTGAACAGACTTATGTTTTTCGCCTGGCTAAGGATAAAACATGCAAAAAAAAAAAAAAAAAAAAAACACACTCAGAACAGGTTAGCCTCATGATGGCAAGTTCTGATTAAGATAGCAGCACCACTCACATTTACTTCTGCTGTCATTCTGTAAAATACATCTTGTTTTCTAAGATTTTGTTTCTGTCCATATCGGACTGTCAAATATGCTCATTTCAGTGATGGAAAACTGACACTGAAGATGCCGTCTTGTATCAAATACCAGCAAAAAAGACTGCAAATGCCTGAAGTTGCAAACACTAAATAGCAGTGAATCTAGGGTGAACTTTGTGTCCTATATGTTTAATTACAGAAAGTCTCTGATAAAAGACTCTTTTGATAGTGCAAAACTGAAAAGAGGTAATCTCTTCACAGACATTCCTTTACAGTGATACACAAAGTTACCAGTTACTACTGGAGTTTGGCTCAGTGGGAATCTAAACTCAGACACACCTCCTCTCCCTGGCATATCTTTAAGCATCCTTTTCTGTCTCTAAGCCTCATTCATTGCTCTTTATTTTTCCCTCTTTGTTTCTAAGGCTTGCATGGTCCCTGAGTTTCTGAAGAAACAGTCAGCGCAGAAAAATGTCTGGGCTCCTGACAGAAACACAAAAGGGTTTGCTGTAAGTTTCCAGAACTCAAGCCAAGGCGTATGCTCAGTGCACACTAGCAGGGCAGAGCAGCGCACAAAACACACAAGTCACAAAATCCCAAAGATCTCAGAGCACATTTGAGAAAGGATATTTGGTGGAAGAACTCTAAAAACAAAAACAAAACAACACCAATAAAAAAAAAAAAAATAAAAAAAAAATTTGCCAATGAAATGATTACAAACGATTGGTTTAATCCTGTACAAAAAAAAAGGAGAAAAAAAAAGAAAGAAGAAAAAAAAAAATCATACAACTTTTTAAACGATAAACTAAAGAAAAAAGACCTGCCAATAAAATATTAGAGATGCACCGACATTAAAATTTTGGCCCATAACGGGCTGATATTCCAAAAATATGTAAAAGATTATCATATTTCAATAAAATATTTTTAAAATATATATATATTAAGTCATAAACAAACTAGGGATGCTCATAATTAACTGGTTAACCATTAACCGACAGTAAGAATTTTGACTGATTAACACTATCAGTTTACTGGTTTAAAAAGTAAATTAAGTCATTTTAAAGAAATTTTTCAAGATCTTTTTAAAAAGTTTGCTGCATGGTTAAAAAAAAAAAAATACACTACACAAATAAAATTGCGTTTTTGAAATAACAAAAAAAAAAACAGATAAGCTGCGTACAAGTCGCGTTTTATTATTACATTCAGAAATAATGTAAAATACCGGTAAAAAGATATTTACTATTTTAGTTCCCCTCACTCCATAACAAATCCTTTCAATTTAACAGTATTCAGAACAAGAACAAGAACGAAAAATATAAGTAGCTAAACTTCAAAACCAAAACAAATTCATTTAAAGTGAAACTGAAACATAAACCGGCATTGGGCTCACATAGCCACCTCTCTCATTCAGCATTTGTGAAATGTGTCACAAAAATGAACCGAAACTCAGCATATACTACTTGTCGCACAGTTTTTCTTTCGTTTTGTTAATCTGTTAATTACGTAAGTGAAATATATTTTGCGTACGGGCCCATTTATTCCTCACATATACACAAACTAAACCCCTGGAAACAAATTTTGATAGTATTAATGGGTTACAGACAATTATCCAATGTAATTTAATTAAAGTCTAATTTAACAATCTTGTCAGTTAACAGTTAATGATCTAAACAAACCAAGAATGTGTATAAAGAAAGAAAAAAACTTTGATTCTGTGTTAATTCTAGAAAATTACTACAAAAGTAACTACACAGAATGGGTAATGGGGTTGACCATTAATTAAATGAATTTATAATTTAATAAATTAGTTAAGAATTAAAAACTGTTTTGATTACAATTTATTGATTTACCATCAACATTACGATTGTTACAGTACAGTCGAGAAGGTCAAGACAGGCCATTATATACAGGATACAGACTTTTGAGGTTTTTAAAACTAGCTACTTTTCATGTTACACTAATTTTACAATACATAACCATTTATCTAATAGACCTCACAAAAAAAAAAAAAAAAACTGACTTCACTGTAAAAAAAAAAAAAAATTGTCAACTTAAAGTGTTCGTGCTCCCTTAAAATTTTAAGTTTAGTCAACTCAAATATCCAAGTTATCACTTAGTACAACTTCAAGTTGACTAAATTTAAAATTTTAAGGCAGCACCAACACTTACTTTAAGTTGAAACAACAATTCTTTTTTTTTTTTTTTTTTTTACAGTGTTTAAGAACTAGTGCTTGAAAAACAAATGCAGCAACATCTTTATTAAGATAATTAAGTTATCAATCACTGTGCCAGTATCAACTGTGTCTTCTTTTTAAGGTAGGATTATTGCATTGTGGGCATCTCTTTAGATTTTTTAAAGGATATGTACAGTCACATCTCCAACTTGGCATCTCAAAATCCATTTAAAAAGGAACACACGCATACACATTGACCTTGCGGCTGCTAAACACATTTAAGCACCGAGGGACTGACGTGCTGCCAAAAAGCAGGTGGCCCTCCAACATGGCGGCGAGCATCTCACTAAACCCCTCTGCCCTCGCTGCGTCTGGCACCAACCGCCAGCTCTCCAGCCCATCTGCTCGGTCACTCCACACAGCACGAGAGCAGCCCGCTTACCCGTGCACCCACCGCACAACCTGCCATTCATGCCACACACGCTTGACGCCAACTCTCTAGATCGGTCTGACGTTCTGTCAAACTGTCGTTTGCTGAGGCCTGTGCAGCTTGGCTTGACTCAACAACTATCTCAGGGTTTTTTTTGTTGTTTTTTTTTTAAAAAGCCACAGCATGTGGGAATCAAATGAAAGAGCAAATGGGAAACTAACCATGTAGTTAAATTAATTTAGTGACTATCATTATGTAACAGATTCAGGTCATCTGACATTCACCGCTATCTTCAAGGGTGGACATTTGGCAGGAATGAAGTCAGCTTTCATGGTACATTCCCTTCAACATATTACATCATCCTTCCAAACAAAGTCAAGTCAAGGTGAGCCGGATTGTAGGGTATTTCCCGCTTTTCCATGAATTCTGAGGACGGCTCACCAGCTGCAGCTCTTAATGACTTGTGGAATGCTTTTCCCTTTCACAGCGTTGAGCAGAAAAAACTCATCGATTGTAATTGAACACATAAGCAGCACTAATGTGAAGCTGCATCTATTTGTAAAAGGGTTAGGAATGGCACAGTCTATCACAGCGAAACTCAATACTAGCTATTTTGTGGCCCATGTGACGTTGTCAATAGCAATAATCTAGGGCTGCAACAACTAATCGATAAAATCAATAATTATCGATAATGAAAATCGTTGACAACAAATGTCATTATCAATTAGTCGCGTCTGCCCACCATGCATGGAAAACTTCAGCCAGTCGCGTCAAATTACAAATAACGCATTTCTATGGACAAAATGCATCTAAGGGTATACTCACACTAGGCGCTTTGAACCGTGCCCGAGCGCGTTTGACCCCCAAAGCCCGGTTCGTTTGACAAGTGTGATCGCTCTGTTCCATGCCCGGGCGCGGTTCGTTTAGCCGTCCCTGGCCCGCTTGGAAGAGGTGGGCCAGAACACGGTTCAGTTGGGCTCGAGCGCGGTTCGCATGCAGTGTGAGCGCTAACTGTGCTGGAGCACGGAACAGCTACTACTTTTGTGTGCGCTACTGTCATCATTATGACGGCAAACATCTTTATTACTACTTTGATAGTACGCTAATCAATTCATGTAATTAATTCGAGTGTATTTGGGTTTATAACATGTCTGCTTCTCACCTTATTGATGAACAGGAATTGTAGTTTGCGAGTAAAGCTGCAAATTCCTCCATTAATCTCAGCTGCCTTCGTAATAATTCTCTGATACGAGCTATTGTAAATCGCTGCTCGGCATAAATTATAAATAGCCTATATTAGGCAGTATCTTAGCGAAAGTGCATTTCTTCCTGTTTTCTTCCTTTCAAAAAGTTGCATTGTATATGACGTAAGCGTGCTTCGGCCTAGAACATTAAGTGCAATGTGCGTGCGGGCCAGCGGGGGAGGGGGGACAATCGCACTCGGGCTCGGTCCAAGGCAACCGTGCCTAGTGTGAGTACACCCTAAAAATAGTGGAGGAAACCGAGTGAGCTGCTACAGGTAAGAAAATTGGTCTTTATCCGATTAATCGATTAATCAATTAATCAATCAATCAATCAATAAAGTAAAATATCTAGCTTCCGCCAGACCGCCTTCCGTATTCAACTTAGGAAGAAAGTGTAATGCCTCTCGCAGTTCAAAATGCTTACGCTACATCCTACACCTTCCCTATTCAACTTAAAGAAAAAGCTTAACTGACGCGACGGCAGTTACGCTTTCTTCCCAAGTTGAATACGGAAGCCGGTCTGGCGGAAGCTAGATATTTTACTTTTTAAATATGGATATTTTTCATACACAAACGCATCGCTTCCCCCGGTGAACTAATCCTTTAAACTTTCTTTAAAAACACTAATAATTTCACAACACTGTTAAAGTAAACTTTAGCAAACCTAAAAATTAATATGCATTTTTAATATTGTATATTATAAGGTTGTGACACCTATATTTACTTGTACCATTTACAACGATTTTAGTTTTCAGTGTTTTATTTTTAATTTATTTAGACAAAATAGTGCAGTGTCATTTAAATATGAGCCATTTATCAGTTTATTAGTTAAATAATGATCAGCTTATCGATATGGTCCAGACTTTTAATATCAGTGCACCACTAACAATTACTATAAGAAAATTAGAAGTGTGACTAAAAGGGGATCCTGCTATTCAATGCAATTCAGCACTGAAAGAGGAAATAGAACATCAACATTTCTTTGTTAAAGGATGATGTAATGTACCTGTTTGCCACTGAGTGACAAAATGTAGACGAAACAGTGTGGGCAACACAAAATGAAATGAGGCTGACTCATAATGAAGTTCATTAAGCACCTTTTAAAAATAAAATATAACCTTTATGATCAAAACCACATTGGCAATAGGTCAAATGAGTGCTAGACCTTTCTTACCATGGAAACACCCACACTTATGATCTAAATGACAAAAAGCTGGTGTTTTCTTCTTTCATTTGTTACCCTAGCAAATGTAGTTAGAATCACAGTTCCTGCAATGAGTAAACCAAACAGGTCAGCTCTCATCTAAAAGGACAACACTCCTTTTTTTGTCAGCAACTCGGTGACTCACAGGTTGTGGCGGGCAGTTTTTCTGGGAAATGACAACATCAGCTTTGCTAAAGCCAATCCCTCCTTGGGACCACCGAGGAGAGTCTGACTTGTATAAAGCAAAGCCAATCTCACACCCTGAGCTCCTAATCTACTTTTCTGCATTAGATTTTTTCACGGGTGAGGTGCACCTGCTTGCCTGCGCACACACTTACACATATATATAAACTCACTGATGCGCAGGCTTCGACAGCACACTCCCTTAGCAGACAATACATTCTGCAGTATAGATTCCTTGCCAATATACACACCTCGTCTGGAACCATATCTGTAAGGCACAAAAAAGCAGATAGACCCCAGGCAGACAAAGTAGCAGGATGACTGTCATGCAGCTAAAGGAACAAAGTGATCTATAACAGGCAAGCATGGATCAATAATAAATAAGAATATTCATGATAAATCTGCCGTTTTTAGAAATGCACTATTTTGTATTTCTGTGGGTTTCATATACTGTAGTTTTGAAAATCTTTTATACCATTTTCAAAAAATGTTTACAATTATTAACTCTAAAAATATCAACGTATCATCATTTTTTTACTGGCATCTTTTGGCTAGTTTTACATATATGATCACGCTATCATTCATTCAAGTTCTTTTAAACCATTCAAGTGCGATAAGATGCAAAAGAGAACTCAAAGATATACTGGCGTAAGGTCTGTGAAGCAGCTCTTTGTATTCACTCACCTGAAATGCGCACATAGAAAGCCACTCCAGACAGCGTGCTAGGACAGCATTGAGTTCTCTTTCATGCTTGAACGCACAGAAACACACAAAATTATGTCGAAACCCCCGTTATTGGCGAGTATCCTTATAAGCACAGTCTTAAACGAGTTAAAAAGTCTTAAATGACCGTAAAGAGTTGAGAGGACATTGGATGCGTGTCAGATCCGCGCCATGTGCGTCAGGTCTTAAAGTGACAGCAGCGTAATAAACCTGCTGCTGTCTGTCATTAACTTTAATCAAACAAATTGCAACTCTTGACTGAAAAACTTTTGTAGCTTTAATAAGGATTAATCAATATATTTTGGCAGAGCAGGTAAAATTCAGAACCAGCCCGACTGAGCCAGTAGAAAAAATCCTTAGCGTTGAGCTCTGCTATATTAAAGGCATTGCTAAATGTGACATTTATTATATTAGTTTTATGTGAAGTCCACTTAAATTAAAAGTGAATGGCTATAATTACCCCAGAAATTGAGAAAAATCAGTAGCTGTATTGGTATTGGTGATACTGGCCTTCATTCATAGAACTTAGTAAAGAAATGTAATTAAGCAAATATTTAAAACATATCTTCTTTTTGTTGTTTCTACATTTCAATGTGAAATTATACAAAATAAAAATATAATTATAATTAACATTTTAATGTTAGGTGCGAATAATTACAGAAAAAATGTGCGATTAATGCGTTTAATCGATTGACAGCACTAATCAAAACACATTTTACAGCCTGAAATAACCTTGTTTGTTTTACCAATCTTGACACACAGTCATTTTTAGATTCTCACTATGATATAATTTCCTGTTTTTTTCTGTGTTGGTTGCATCACTTGACCTTGATTTTGGTGAACAAAACATTTCAAATATTAATAAGCAGTTTCGTCAAAATATTTTTTCTAGAAATAACAATGAAAAACAAAGTTACTAAAGATTTTCTTGCCTTCTTCTTCATTACAGTATTAGTATTTTACAGTATGCCCCCCAAAAAATACGTAGCATGATCAAGTAGATAATAAACGGAGGGCTGACCAACTGCATGTAATAGAGGCCAACCTGAACAATTAAATTAGACACAGCAAGCTCAACTCACAAAAAGGCATCATGATGGAATTGTTGTCTCATGGCAATCATTGATTATTTTCACACAATGCATATATTTTGAGACACAGAAAACAAGCACCATCTGCACAATAATATGTTGTTATCATTGTATACCGCCACTCGCTCACAAACACCCATGCTTGCATACAATTTCTTTGTTTTTCCGCTCATTTGTGTTAATATATGGTAGCAGATGTCTCCAGGGCAGCTGAAATCATTACAACGGCAGAAATCTGCTCTGAACGTCAGTGGAATTTCAATTATTACCCTTCACTGTGCCTGCAGTGAGACCACTTTAGGTTGCAGTGCTGCTCATGACAGGTTAAAAAGGGGATCCGACACATATCACTTGGTTTTGGAGGTGATTGATGCTTTCGCACGTAGAGGTTTTTACTGCAAGTCAATAACAAATTCAACATGCCAGAGACTATATCCAGGTTTCACAACAATAACTGCTGTTAGATCAAATTAAGCTGCCCAAGCAACACTTGACATTGGAAAACAAAAATAAGCCGCAACATTCAGGGTGATTACAGTGTCTCTCATAGACATGGAAGAAACTTGGCAAAGCAAGAAAGGCAAGCATCACTACTACTGCGTTTACTTAAAGGGTTAGGAGTTTGAGCTTTGACACATTACATCCAGCATCATTTATGCGGACATGAATGATACCTCAAATTGTGTGGCTAGTTGAGGAGAGGAGCACTGTTGAATTTAATAAGACCTGAACCATTTCTAGGGACCAGAATATCATAGACTAGGATAGGATCTTTTAAACTTGGCCAATAAGTAACCACCCAACAGACTTCAGAAAGATCCCAGAGTAGGAAACAAGTGGATGGTTTATCATAATGGCACCCCGGATAGAGTCGGAGAATTATATGTTTGTTCAAAGCATTTTATT
The DNA here is from genome assembly GCA_039654765.1 of Mylopharyngodon piceus. Lineage (NCBI taxonomy): Eukaryota > Metazoa > Chordata > Actinopteri > Cypriniformes > Xenocyprididae > Mylopharyngodon > Mylopharyngodon piceus. The sequence continues at coordinate 11,493,031 of CM077444.1, read as the reverse complement.
TCATAAACGAGGCACATCGTAATGGAGAGTTCGCGTAGAAACTTTTGTTGAAAGATGAAGCAGCCAACTGTATTGGATCTGACAGCAGCTGCGTCACAAAACGTAAATGATTTCATAACGATTTGTCTGTAAATGACGATTTTATATGGATAATGTTTTCAAAACACTTACTCACTTGCAATAGTGAGTGGGCGTTGATACTGTTTCCTGTGCAATGACGTTAGCCAATTATAACAGTGGCCGCATACTGACAAGCCTTAAAGAGTTAGTTCACCCAAAAATTAAAATTCTGTCATTTATTACTCACCCTCATGTTGTTCTACACCCGTAAAACCTTCGTTCATCTTCGGAACACAAATTAATCCGTGAGGCCTGCATTGCCAGCAAGATAATTAACACTTTCAAACGCCCAGAAAGCTACTAAAGACATATTTAAAACAGTTCATGTGACTACAGTGGTTCAACCTTAATGTTATAAAGCGACGAGAATACTTTTTATGCACCAAAAAAACTAAATAACGACTTTATTCAACAATATCTAGTGATGGGCGATTTCAAAACACTGCTTCATGAAGCTTCGAAGCTTTACGAATCTTTTGTTTCGAATCAGTAGTTCGGAGCGTGTATCAAACTGCCAAAGTCACGTGATTTCAGTAAACGATGCTTCGTTACGTCATAAGTGTTTCGAAATTTCAATGGTTCACCACTGGGGGGCGTGACTTTGGCAGTCTTACGGGTGTGGAACGACATGAGGGTGAGTAATTAATGACAGAATTTTCATTTTTGGGTGGACTAACCCTTTAAAGGAGCCGCCCCTTAACACTGGATCAATTCAGCATGTATACTTGTTTTTTTGCGCAAAAACCTTTATTAACATTATAAGTGAACCTCAAGGAACATTAAAAAATAATAATAAATAAAATCCATGTCATGACCCCTTTAATAACTCCATGTTGCAAGTACTACAAATGTACCAAGCGCTATCAGCATACATACAGTGCAGTTACATACTGTAAAGCGATAGATATTATATAGAAAATCTTAATTGTTTGATTGTTATATCATCGCCATATGTAAACCATCCTGATACCCATCTCTAAACTGCTAAATGTGGACAATTAGGCATTAAGATAATATAAAAAGTAACATCAAGCATTTCTATAAATATGCTTTGAAACAATATGTATTGTTAAAAGAGCTATATAAATAAAAATTGACTATAGAGAAAAAATAACTAACAATAAAGACAATATTTTGAACAAAAAATAGTCTGTATTCTAAATAAGCTGTATTGTGTTGGTCATAAAAAGGCAATATTGTTCAATCTCGAGTCTTGCTAAATGCTTTTCCCACTCTTTCTGATAAAGGCAATTCACCTGCACTTCATATTGTCAGACACACAGGACCTAATTAAAGGGTTTCCTTTCGTCTCATTAAAACAGGGAACTACCAAAGTGCTTAACGAGATGAAATTAGATAAGAAACCCTCAAATGCAACTCGTGTTATCACTATCCAAGAAAACTATTTCTAATTAACACACTAACTGGATGGTATCTTCGATGAACACTTTACAGATAATGGACCAGTTCTTAACTGGAAAACCCTGACCCAAATTTAGACACTTTGATGTCTTACACTAAAACAGATTTTCTTTCTTTATCAAAACTGAACTCGAGGCGAAGCTCCAACCCTTTTCTTTCCACAGCTTTAGAGAAAGAGCCCGCAGGAGCCGCTCAAATCACACTGACCCCTGGCCCTTGGCTCTTTGGCGTGTGCGTGTCCAATCACTCAAGCAAGTGATAAGACTGCTGTGATTTTCTCCGTGTCTAGTCAGCCAGCGCTGAGATTAGGCCCAAAACTAATGATCCATCATGAAGATCTGTGGCTGAACAGACAACACTTTGACTTACAGCCATGAAACAGACATTCTCTAAGGGAACAGGATAAAATACTATTTCTCCGACATCCTAATCTAAGGTGGTCATTCATCACAGATTTCAACGTCTCTCTCCCAAAACAGTTCTTTAGGGAATCCCAAAAATATGAGTCAGGGTGAAATTAAAGGGATAGTTGACCAAAAATGAAAATTATCCCATGATTTACTCACCCTCAAGCCATCCTAGGTGAATATGACTATTTTCTTACAGACAAACACAATCAGAGTTATTTTTAAAAATATCCTGGCTCTTCCAAGCTTTATAATGGTAGTGAAAGGGGGGCGCGATTTTGAAGTCCAAAAAAAATGCATCCGTTCATGATAAAAATAATCCAATACGGCTCTAGGGGGTTAATAAAGGCCTTCTGAAGCGAAGCGATGGGTTTTTCTAAAGAAAAATATCCATATTTAAAACTTTATTAACTATAATAACTAGCTTCCGACAGACAGCCAAAAAAAAATCTACCATTATAAAGCTTGGAAGAGCCAGGATATTTAAAAATATATCTCCGATTGTGTTCGTCTGAAAGAAGATAGTCATATACATCTAGGATGGATTGAGGGTGAGTAAATCATGGGATAATTTTCATTTTTGGTTGAACTAACCCTTTAAGTCAACATATTTGCCTCGAAATGTTCCTGTCTGCTCTGGACAGATCTTCCATCAGACATGAAGATTTGTGTGTGATGGCAAGTGAACAAATTTTCTGAATACTTAAATCTTTAGGGGTCTAATGATCAAACTGACAGACTAATCATTTTTCCTTGCATTACTAGGGAGGGCGAATATCCTATCAAGATGCTCCTAAACCAGAGCATATAAACACAAACCCTAAGAATTTGGCTACACAAGATTGCAGCAGGCCTGTCTAAAGATGATAAACTTTAAGGTCAGATGACTCAGATCGCATCCAACTCATGTATCTCCAGCATGGGATGTTTTCCCCCCAAATGTGATTTCAATAAAAGGCTGTTTATGCATGCGCTTCACTGCACCTGAGTCTAAGGTGAGCATTATGACTCAGTAATGCTCAGCTGGTGTCTTAGTTTAAAAAAAAAAAAACAGTCAACATCATAATGAAGGTACAAAGTTCATCTAGATTCCTTCCTCATGCCGTGAGAAACATTCTTGAACATAGGCTTGGCTGAGACAGACCTGTGCACATTGCAAAAACACTAGCCTATATTTAATGACTCATTAAGCGGAGCAATCTTTAGTAAACAAACAAAAACTCAAAGTATTTCAGAGTCAGGGGATAATGAGTGACAGAAAGAAGAGTGCAAGAAGAAAAAGCAAGCCAGCACATTCCATCAATCTTCTACTTTATTGTAGTATCCCTATTAATATCAATATCAAATATGGCTTTAATATGTTTAACTGTTAAACCAGCAATAGTATAGTCTTATATAGGTGCATCCACCCTGTTAACATCATAATTCCCCTTTATCTCTCTTTATATGTGCTCTTCAAGGATGTGTCTAAAATAATTTCATCTTGATATTTCAAGTTTGTCAGTAAGAGGCGATCTTAAACTGTCAACAGAGTTACCATAATTTTGTGTACTCAGGTTATGCATCAACCCTGTTAAAATCATTATTCCCTTTTGTTAAAAATGTACAATTCCATAAATTACAAAAATATCTGTTGTTTATGCATGCTCTTTAAGACACTTTATCTTCCAATTTGTTTTATTATATCTGTCAGTAACGGACTTAATCAGTCAGCCCTGTTACCATAAATTTGTACAATATACAAAATTATTACTGACAAAAATTTGAAAAAGTACATTAAATACTCTTTCTAATAAACATTTTAGCTAGATGAAGAGTAAACTGTCAACCCTTTTACTTTTTCATATCCAAATACGAACATATATTAAGCCATAGTCATTATTTTGCTTGAAATGGCACAATTTAACAGAAATTTCAAAGAAAATTGTCCCATTCCATATAATGACTGATATAGACTATACTAAAGACATACATATAGATATTTTAAGACATAGTTTTATATATTTTATAACGATAAACAGTGTTAGCCAAGTAGGTTCAAGCAGTCACAACAACAAATGTCATGTAGCCTATAATTTCAGCAACTATATAAGCATTAGTTACTCACAGAGTGTGAAGTTCTGCCTAAACAAAACACAACATAAACTCAGCATACGTTTCTTTAATAGCAGTACTCTGTGGATTGGTGTCTAATGCCTTATGTGTAACAAACACAATGACAATTGTACTTTACTCTCTATAGCAAATCTTTGCACACTATCGTTAATATAAATGCAGTCATTATTATTCTAGATTGAACTCACCTTACGTGGCTATCTTCATGCTGGAGCTGACACTTAAGACAAATTAAACCAAGCTGCGATTCAAAGCTAGCAATTCACTGGGTTTAAACGCCGTGAAGACGAAAATTACGCAAACTGCGCTCTTGTGCGAGAGATACAGTAAAAACAGTGATATATCCGGAAGCCGCGCGCACTTGAATACAGTTGACACGCACAAATTGAGGAGAACCGCACAAATCCACCTTCCGAAAAGCTTTGCGGTTTATGTTTTTTGGAGTCGCAGATGCTAGTAATCCAAACAGATGGAGCGGTGTGTGCTCGAGAAACCTGCAAATCTCGTCGACTGCGCGCCGTCAAAGGAAGAAAGTTTCCTCTCTGCAAACATTGACTGACGCCGAGTTTTTCCACAGAGGAGCGAGTGAGTGTAATGTCAGCCTCAGGAAGCGATGACGCGCGTGCTACAGAGAGCTAGGGGTGTGTGTGAGTGAGATTCTGGCGCCCTCGTCCGACTGTGGTTAACGTCGTTTACAAATTGTCTGTCGACGAAATGGCTATAAAAATAGGGAGACAGGTCTGAAACTACTAAAAAAAAACTTTTTTTTTTTTTTTTTTTTCAACAGATGGACAGTAAAAGTAGGTGGGTGTAGACAATATCAATCAGGAGGTCAAACTAAATTATTACAGCAGATTTATTTTATAGTATTACTGTCATTTATATGACAGTAATACTATACTGTATTATCCAATATACTATCCAATATTATCTACTATCCAATATTATCTTCGATTAATTTTAGATTAATTTTACATGAGGTTAGAAAATACGTCAAACATCTGTGGCATGTCGAAATAGTTTAAAACCCTGATTTATGTGATTTTTAAGGGCAGTTTGAGGAACTCCACATTTGTACTTCATTCCCCATAATGCCACACGATGACGTCAGAACGCACTAGCCAATGATAACCAGTGTGACCAGAGAAGCAAGGTTCACCAGGAAACATCATGAGAAATGTAGAGCATAGTTCATACATAAGTGACTGTTAACCATCTGTGTTTATCTCAATAAACAGTTATTCTTTTATTTTTTTCGTGTCCACATTTACGTCATTTAAATATGCACAGAGTGCAGGTTTTGTCGGGACATTTGTCGTCAAATAAACATGTGGGAATGAGGCAGTGCAGCGCATCAATTGCTGATCCAAATGATATCGTTGTGGTTCATGGGCTACGAACAGCCATCGGCCGAGCGAAGAGAGGATCTTTTAAGGTGGGATATCGGTCAATATGACTGCTTGACAGTAACATTCACTACTATTAAAGTCTGTTTATGTATATAATATGTATATATTTTAGGACACTACCCCAGATGAGCTGCTCAGTGCTGTGATGAGTGCAGTTCTTAAGGATGTGGGACTGCGACCCTCTTTACTTGGGGATGTTTGTGTTGGTAAGTCAGATGACAGCCAGTCTGAGCAAAACATTATAACATACACTTTAACACAACAATATGAATGACAATCATATATGAAGAGTAACTTACATTCATGAACACATACTGCTGTTTTTCAGGTAATGTGCTACAACCTGGTGCAGGTGCACTTATGGCTCGAATCGCACATTTTTTTAGGTGAAATGAGCAATGAATTCATAATAAATAGAGATATTCCTAAACATATGAATTGGCTGTAAAATACAAGACTTTATTCACCTTTCAGCGGCTTTCCTGAGTCTGTACCTGTCTACACTGTAAACAGGCAGTGCTCTTCTGGACTACAAGCACTTTTTAATGTTGCAGGTAAGAATTAGATTTAAGTATTAAAATGGCACGATTTGGGCTGCAGCATAAATACAAGATTACAGTTAAAACAAGTTTGTTTGTTTTTTTTCTGCATTTTAAGGTGGAATCAGAGGAGGTTCGTATGACCTGGGACTTGCCTGTGGGTTAGTATGCCACATTTGTTATTGTTGATTTCAGTATATACTATAGTATTAATCATTGTGTACGATAATAAAACAAATCATTGTGTTCTGTTTTTGCTTATTCCTTATTATTTTTATATTTGTTTATTGTTATCATTATTTTCTTAATTGTGTGTAAATTTGCACAGTACACTACCAATCAAAAGTTTGAAATAATTGCTTTTTTTTTTGGAAAGAAGTCTCTTATGCTCACTAAGGCTGCATTTATTTAATTTTAAAATACAGTGAAAATAATAATATTGTGAAATCTTATTACATTTTAATATAACTGTTTTCTATTTTCATCATTACTTCAGTCTTCAGTGTCACGTGAGCCTATGGAAATCATTCTGAAATGCTGATTTGCTGCTCAATTATTGTCAATTATTATTCAATTATTATTGGTGCTCAAATATTATTAACATATTTACATATTTTAATATTTTTATAATTATCAATGTTGAAAACAGTATTTGCTGCTTAATATTTTTGTGAAAATTGTGGCACATTTTTTTTAAATAAAAATCTTTTGTATTATTTTAAATGCCTTTACTATCACTTTTAATCAATTTAATGCATCATTGCTGAATAAAAGTATTAATTACTTTTTCTTTTTTTTTTAATCTTACTGACCCCAAACTTTTGATTGGTAGTGCATCACAGTTTCCAAACAAATATTAAGAAGCAAAAACTGTTTTCATGATTTATAATAATAAGAAATGTTTCTTGAGCAGCAGTTCAGCATATTAGTATAAATTCTGAAGGATCATGTGACACTGAAGACTGGAGTAATGATGCTGAAAATTCAGCTTTGCCATCACAGGAATAAATGACATTTTAAAATATATTAAAATAGAAAACAGTTCTTTTAAATTGTATTAATATTTCACAATATTACTATTTTTATTGCATTTTTGATCAAATAAATGCTTCCTTGGTGAGTATACGTAAGAGACTTCTTTCACAAACATTAAAAAACCTAATTATTCCAAACTTTTGACTGGTAGTTTATGTATGTAATTTATTGTTATCAATGCTTTGACAATATAAAGCTTTTTACCATGCCAATAAAGCTACTTGAATCTAAATCTTATAGCTCATCTCTTTCTCCGTGTTTTCTCATGGCAGTGTGGAAAGCATGTCCCTTCGTTCACCGGGGAACCCAGGAGACATCAGCCCCCGACTGATGGACAATGAAAAAGCCAGAGACTGCATCATTCCCATGGGGTATAGATGTTATTCTTTTATACTGTGTTTCAATCTTTACATTAAAATAAACATTATTTTCTCAGTTTTCTGTATTTTTCCTTTCAGAATAACCTCAGAGAATGTTGCTGAGAGATATGGCATCACTAGGGAAAAGCAGGACAGCTTTGCTCTCAGTTCCCAAAAAAAGTAGGTGCTTCCATGACATTTATGAATAGTTTATAGATGCTAGTTGTTAGTATTGCAAAAAATGCACTCAAAGCAACTCTATTAAAGTACCAATTGTTTGTGGACTTCTATAACACTAGGGCAGCCATGGCGCAGAAAAAGGGCTTATTTGATCAAGAAATCACACCAGTCACTACTAAATTTGTGGAGGAAAATGGCACTGAGCGCACCATTACTGTCACAAAGGATGATGGGATCCGGCCTGGGACTACCTTAGAAGGCCTTGCCAAACTGCGACCAGCGTTCAAGGAAACCGGCAGCACCACAGCTGGTGTGCATGCTGAATTTTTGAAAAAAAATTGGATGTTACATTACATAACTCACTTCTTTCATTCCCATTGCAGGTAATGCCAGTCAGGTGAGTGACGGCGCTGCGGCAGTACTCATTGGGCGGAGATCTACGGTGGAGAAAATGGGACTTCCTGTTTTTGGGGTGCTAAGGGCGAGCGCTGTGGTGGGTGTTCCACCGGACGTAATGGGCATTGGCCCAGCTTATGCTATCCCAGAAGCCCTCAACCAGGCTGGTGAGCGTACAGCTGCTCTTACTGTTCCTCTACGCTCATTTGAGCCATTTATATACCAGTAGTAATCATGCTTGAAAAATGTATTGGAATTGATTTTCCATTTTCATTATTCCAAAATAATGGTTGTAAATGAGCCGTGTTATTGCATTTGCTTGTGCAGGTCTAACTGTGGATGATATTGATGTGTTTGAGATCAATGAAGCATTTGCCAGTCAGGTGACTGATACATTTTCTTGGATTACCCCTAGGTTTTCAAGTATTTTCCTTTTATTAATATCAGCAACTTTCACAATTATTCTAGGCTGTGTATTGTGTGGAAAAGCTGGGCATTCCTATGGAGAAAGTGAATCCTAATGGAGGGGCCATTGCTCTGGGTCATCCACTGGGCTGCACTGGTGCTCGACAGGTCGTGACTTTGCTCAATGAGCTCAAACGTAGACGCAAGAGGTAAATGGACATAAAACATCATACAGTAGGGGTGCTATGTTTTCTGTTTTGTTTTTTTCCCAAATTACATTTCTGTCATGACAACGCTCAGAGAGTTTGGCATGGTAATGAGTATGACAATGTTAATGTGTTTGGTTTTGGCGGAATAGACCTGCTATGCTGCTGCTTTACAAGCATACATGAATCACCCCCATAGCAGATCTATACAGGTGGAGCTGGGGAAGGTGGAGGGTTTCTGAAAGCACGCTGCAAACTGCTACAGCAAACAATAGGCAAGAATTTGAATGTTGAGCAGCAAGCTTATTGGCTACCAATACAGCAGGAACCAATCAGATGTGCCCTATAGAGAATAATGTAATTGCAAGAAGATTGGGTTGAGGACTCATGAGCCTGTGCCATCTAGAGTTTCATGACAGAACTTTGTATTTTTCCCCCCTAAATTCCATGTTTTCCGTTTTAGTTCTTCTGAATCCCGTTATACAGTAAATTCCATTTTTATGACTATATTTGTGATTCCGTCCACATTTTCCACATCATGGAAATCATACGGCCCTAATACAGTAATGCAAGCTTAACTATACAATTGCAATAAAAAAAGATTACAATCCCTTTTCCCATTTATAATGTTGTTTTTTTTTGTTGTAGAGGGTATGGCGTGGTGTCCATGTGCATTGGGACTGGAATGGGAGCAGCTGCAGTTTTCGAGTACCCTGGACCATGATGAAAGCCCTAGTGCAAAATCCCAAGATGCAAATCTCCTGATAATGTGCAGAGAAACTAACAGTCACAAATTATTTTTAATCAAGCTGCTAGAACTGTAGAACACAAGCAGAGAGCGCACAGTGGGTGTTTGCCTTACTTTTGAGAATGTTAATGATAACATTCAGATCTCTCTTTAAAGTGCCTTGCATTTCAACTGTGATAACAGATGTGGAAATAGTCATGCCTGTATCTGAAAGAGCTATCAGAATAACAACTTTTATCTCTTGATTTGTGACATTAATCTGATGGTCTTTTCTTTTAATATGGATATAGCAGAAGAACTCAGAATTACAGAGAAATTTGTTTTTCAATAATCTGTGTTGAGGACTGGTGTAATTAATGAAAATTTATAATGCATCTCATTTATTTGAATAAAATTGATGTGTTATGTATGAAAGTTTGTGTTTCAAAAGCTGGGTACACTAGCGTTCAATTTTAGGGTTAGTACGATCAAAAGTGACAGTAAAGACATTTATAATGTTACAAAACATTGCTATTTCAAGTAAATGCTGTTCTTTTGAAATTCCTACAGTATTCATCAAAGAATCCTGAAAAAGTATCACGGTTTCCACAAAAATATGAAGCAGCACAACTGTTTTAAACATTGATCACAATATGAAATGTTTTTTGACCAGCAAATCAGCATATTAGAATGATTTCTGAAGGATCATGTGACACTGAATACCGCAGTAATGATGCTGAAATTCAGATTTGTCATCACAGGAATAAATTACATTCAAAAAAATATTCAAATAGAAAACAGTTATTTTGAATTGTAATAATATTTCACAATATTACTGTTCTTACAATATTTTTGATCAAATAAATGCAGTATTGGTGAGAATAAGAGATTTCTTTCAAAAGCATTTAAAAATATTGCCGACCCCAAACTTTTGAACGGTAACATATGTGTGAAATCACTGTTGAACTACAAATTGACCTTTGATCCTTGATTCGCAAACATACAATAGGCCATTTGAAATTTGCTTGTTATGTTCTTATGTAGATCTTTAATCTTTTTTATAATTAAAAGAATAAATATTTTACAAATGCAACATTTTATGTATACTGAGATCAGTGTCTAATCAAACTTGAATGTCTATACAGAAAGAAAGAGATGGTTTTCTGGTCTTATATGTGGAACTCAGTGTTGTATTGTCAGGTGTCAGATATTGGAGATACAAAACTCTCATCAAATGATCCACTTCCAATAACTTTAAGAACAAGTGGTGTCTCTCCAAGAACCCCCTGCACTGTGATGATTGTCCGGAACTCTTTCTGCTCACTATGGAGAAAATACTGTTAGTATAAAGTTTAAGAAAGACTGCATTATGTTTATTAATTCACTGGCCTGCATCTGATTAAACAAATACAGTTAAAATTAATAGAGAATTTCTGAACTTTGAACTTCAATCTCAACCTAAACCTGAGGTATTACTTCATCCATTACAGTTATATAATTATATTATCAATTTCTTGAATTAAGTATTTAGTAAAACGTGATTGGTTGTGAGTATAGGATAAGGTAGACTATACCGTACCTAGCAGTAAAGCTGATCTGCAACAGCTGTTTACAGGACAGTGGATTCCCAAGAGGTTTCAACACACCAGAGTCTGGACTCACCCTGAACACTTTATTATCACCTTCAGCATCTAGACACAAAACAAAACATGAGCTTAACTAGATACAATGTAATTACCATGATTGTAAAGATCACATGATAAAAGACTGGTTTAAAGGTGCAATCTGTTATTAGTTTGTCAATGTTAATGCAACTACTGAACATGGTCATTCCACTCCTATGCCAAATCATTTTACCTGTAAGTGTGGTCCAGTAGCTACAGGAGCCACCTCTGTTGTAGAGGTAGACCTCTTTGATAGTTGTTTGTCCAACATAGCAGGTGCCGAAATCCACAGTGGCACTAGACAGGTGCAGTGTTGGTAATGCCAGATGAGCACGAAGGGACACTGTCTGAAACAGCGAAAACAGACAAGAGTATTTAAAACTGGCTACTTAATACTTGTAGATGAATTTGACATTAAAACATTAAAAACAATTGCTGCTAATTTATAACTATCTTGGTACACTATCATTCAAAAGTTTGGGGCTGGTAGGATTTTTTTAATGATTTTAAAAGAAGTTTCTTATTCTCACCAAGGCTGCATTTATTTGACCAAAAATACAGTAAAATCAGTAATATTGTGAAATATTATTACAGTTCAAAATAACTGTTTTTTATTTGAATCAATGTAAAAAATATAATTTATTCCTGTGATGGCAATCAATGTAAAAATATAATTTATTCCTGTGATGGCAAAGCTGAATTTTCAGCATCATTACTCCAGTCTTCAGTGTCACAAGATCCTTCAAAAATCATTCTAATATGCTAATTTGCTGCTCAAGAAACATTTCTTATTATTATCAATATTGAAAACATTTGTGCTGCTTAATATTTTTGTGGACCTTTTTTCAGGATTCTTTGATGAATATAAAGTTCAAAAGAACAGCATTTATTAAAAAACAGAAATCTTCTGTGACATTACAAATATCTTTACTGTCACTTTTGCATAGGCGGAGGGTGAACCAACTCTAGGGTAAGGCTAGATGCCATACCTTCATAAAAACACATAAGTCTATGTCATGAAATAAACATGAAAATCGCCTATCAGCAACCCACACATCCCAGCATATACGCAAAAAAAAAAAAAAAAAAACACATTTTCCTCAAATTCTGAATGAATTAGGCCTAGAAAGCGTGCATAAAACCGCTTCCTTTATAATCACTAAGCTGTCATTCATAATTCATCGCATTCTCATAAAGTTCTGCTAATCGATTAAGTTGACTGTACAATGAATCTCTTATTTGGCCTACACAATAACTATACTTTTTTGTTAAAAGTTAAATTATAACGAGAGGATTTGAGTGTGCAGATCTCAGCACTGGACAAGAAATCATCAGATATCTTTGTGATTGGCTACATTGTTCAACCCTGCAAAAATACGTTGTAAATAGAAAAACCTGTTTATATTAGTTTCGACGCTCTCAAGAGCACAATCACCAAATCTGTTTATGTTTATCTGTTTATGATGAGACTGAGAGCATTAGCGAGAGTGCAGAATTCAGTCAGAATTCCGAGTTCAGCTCGCGCACTGAACAAAACTCCAGCGTTTCAGCGATGACTAATCTGAACACCTCTGATTGGCCATTGCAATTGGGGGGGGAGGGGGGAGGGAAATTTGATTTAAGTTTAAATATAATAATTTAAATATAATAATATTTTTATTAATTTATATTAATTCATATTATTTATTTATTATTATTAAAAAATGAAAAAGTCCAAATTTGACAATTACTTCTTCATTGTAAATACTGCTTTGAATGAGGCTATTGTTCCAGGACAATATGACTCCCACAAGATGGGAATGAGATGGGGATATTGTTACCCATCATCAGGTACAATAACCTTGAATATTGTCTTGAAATGTCAGCTCTGTCATTAATACCAGCTTTGTGCACCTCACTGAGACTGGATCATTTTAGATATTTAAAGGAAGCAAATTAAGCCTGTGTAGAGACCTGTATGCTGTTATTGCTGTACTGGATGGTCAAACTTTGCTGAAACTGTAGTGTCCTTTCTCCAATATCACTGCACAGAAGGGTAGCAGAGAGCTGAGCATCTGATTCCTCACATGGTTCATTCAGACAGGTCAGAAGCGAAGCTGAATTATGGAAAGCCACCTTAACCTGCAAATTAAAAAGATCATTGAAACCATTTCTGGATCAGACTGACAAATGTTGAGGGATTTAGCACCTGTAAATATGGTGCTAAATGAGCAGGAACACAATCATTGCTTCCGAAATCTTATTCTTCCTTACTATATAGTATGCGAAAAACAGCACGCCAACAAAAGTATTTGAAAAACAGAAGGCGAAAAGTACCCAGATTACCCACTACTTCCGCCAAGATTCTGAAATGCGCATCGATGGACATTTTACAATCCCATGAGGAAACAAGAGAGTAGTTTTGAATGGCGAGTCACAGTTGCAAAGTTTAAATCCAAACATAGTACCTACTATACAGTAAGCAAATATATTCAAATTTGTATGTTTGCACAGACCTGCATGATGTGTTTAGGCTGTAACAGAAGTGATGTTTGCTCGTCTCCTGGCCCAGAGAGTCCTTGTGTGTGTCTGTGAGAGGGTGAGCTGCTGATCAGTTTACGGGTCTGTCGGGGCCGCAGCACTGAGAATGGGGGGTGTGTACTCAGTCTGAAACTCAAGGCCATATCGGTATTGTTCTTCAGCTGGAACGTCCGAGTGATCATGGATTCCTTCTACACTTAAAAAATGGAAAGACAAAAATGTCTAGCTAAACCCTCACACCACCAACAGGCACTGTTATAATTAACTTGCTTATCTTTCATTTGGATACATATTGTTATTAACTGCACCTGTGTGTGAGATTTTCCCTCTAGTGTATCACTGGCAGCTGCAGTGAATTCCAGTACCTCTGAATCCTCTGCCATCTGCACTGACAAACTACACACACACACACACAGTGGTTACCAGTGTTCTGTTCTATCATGTAAAGTATTAAATATATGTGTATTAAACACATCTGTTACTCACATGGCAGGTTTTACATTAGCCTGCATGTCCAGTCTCAGAGGTTCTAGTTCATAGCCCTGGGCTCTCTCTACTTTGCCTGGAGTCAGTGACGCAAGCTACAAGATGAATAACATGGGTACTGTATTATATTATCAGTAGTGTAAAACGTATGGATTTCATTTCACACACTCACATACCTTAGAGTCCAGAGTCATGAAACCCAAAGCATAACCCAAACATCTTTGATTGGCTAAACATGACAGGATCAGAGGAGTGAAAGACACGTGAATGGTGCTACTGCCCCCTGCTGGAACTACCTGTATTAAAGCATATATTAAATGTAAGTAAAATATAATGTAACAGTGACTGTGAAAGCAGCATACATATTTGTATTACTGATATATTACTGATAAATGCCCTTTTAATTATTGGCACATTATTGTTTAATGTTGGGATTTTTTTATTTGTAAATCTTATGAAAAAATGTTTAAATAAAACATTTAAAGATTAACAACAAAATTACAGTTATTTATTAGTAGGTTAACTAAGCTTATACTGGTAAGGCACTATAATTAACTAATCAGACAATAATAGATAAATGAAATATAAAAAAAAAATGGTTTGTTACAGCACTAAATACAAGAAATTTTTTAAATGTATTTATTTATTTATTTATTTCTGTGGCGGGTCCAGCTCCAGAACACCGAACAGACATGTGTGTTGGCTCTTTTGACTCAGGCTGCCCATTCAGGCTTTCTCAAGCCAACATCAAAGTTTGTTCACAAACTTTAGCTTCTAGTTATTAATGTTCTACATTCAGATATGTAAATAAAACACATCCTACAGTTTGCTGTGGAGTGATGCAGTATGGGTAGTCAGAGACATTCCCTTCATGAGGCTTCAGAAACACAGAGAACAGCTTTTTCACTGGAGCCAGAGACACAGAAGCCCCATTGCCTTCCTCTCCATCACATTCTTCCTCACTCTCTCCAAAATCATCCTATAAAACAGAAGAAAAATGTTTCAATAAGTGAATTGAAAATGCACTTTTTGGTTTGTGTAGTGAAGCTGCACCAGAACAATCTGTTTTGGGATGTTGCCACAAAAACTAAGGCTAGACTCACAGATTTGGTCATGAATGTCGAGCTTGTTCCTTCTCTGCTGGGGGTGTTGTTGTCATCCCATGTGGGCGGGAACATGACGGATGAGTCCAGCCCTCCAACAACCTCATTCCCATCTGCATCCTTCAGAGGAAAGGGCTCACCACATGCAACCAAGAGATCTATCAACTTACTATCACCAACCTCCAAGTTATAGGTCACCCAATCCAAACGGATATCTAAGAGGTTTCAGAAAATAGGCAGTTTTGAAATAAAAGTTAACAATTAGACATGAGAATGAGAAGCATTTGCAAACTTGATGTAGTGAACAACTAACCAAAGGGACTGGTGTTAATGAGCCGTAAAGAGCGTGACACAGTGTCTCCTCCAGAAACATGGCTTCCAAATCTGTCAATCATAATTATCAAGGAATAATCTTTGCATGTAAACTGCAACATCTAAAGTATCCTGTAAGAACACTGACCGTATAATTGGACCCTGGTTCTGATTGTCAGGCTGTGGTCCAATCATCTGAAAGTAAATGGGGCAGCCCCTCACAGACATCTGGATAGGAATGGGAGTTGGATCTAGATCTCCAACCTAAGAAAATGTCATAAATTCACAAGAATTAATTGTAAGTCACCTGTTTGATTTGAGAAAGGCAAAATACTTGATTGTTTTGTGAAATACATACCTTGCATATAAGATTGTCCTGATAATCTCCCCACATATTGGTGAAAGCAGTGATATTGATGGTTTGACTCTCAAATGGGCCGAGCATTCCCCTGTTTGGTTTAACAAAGAACGCTGCACCTCTTCCATGAGAAAGCAGACAGTTTACAAATTCTGAGAGCAAAGAAAATGCAGTTTTGACTTTGGTGTTTCACTTTCTCTGATACTGAAGAACAGAAAGGATTAGGTTGCACTGACCATCATATGCTTTCTGCTGTATTTTTTTGGCCTGGACGGAGTGGAGAGGTGCACTGCTCCTGAAAGAAAAGGCCAAATAATAAAAATAATTACTCTCATATATGATTTAAACTTAATTGATAAATCATTAAAAGTTATATATAATGTTATACAACGTTTGAAATGTTACAATTTCTATTTCAAATAAATGTTGTTCTTTTGAACTTCCTTTTTATTACAGAAAAAAATGTATCATGGTTTTTACAAAAATATTAAGCAGCACAACTGTTTTCTATATTGATAGTAATAAGAAATGTTTCCTGAGCACCAAATCAGCATATTTGAATGATTTCTGAAGGATCATGTGACACTGAAGACTGGAGTAATGATGCTGAAAATTCAGCTTTGTCATCACAGGAGCAAATTACATTTTAAAATATATTTAAAACATTTAAAAAATATTATTATTATTTCACAATATTACAATAAATGCAGCCTTGGTGAACATAATGGACTTCTTTCAAAAATATATTTTAATTTATTAATATACAAAAACAATTAAGCAGAATCAAGCTATGCACTGTACCTTTCAGAGTTTTCATCCGATTGTGAAGGACAGTATCCAGTAAAGTACTCTGCCTCGACAGTGAACGGAGCAGGTATAGCAGTGTGATTATTTATCAGCAACTGCCGTTGGATTGATTTGCCAATGATGATTGGCTCATGCTCAGTGAAGTCCAGTACGATTGGTTGGTGATTGTCATCACTTGAAGTAATACTAATTAAGTAACAGCGAAGAACACAATGAGGTTGAAGCAATGCTTTGATTTCTTTTTTTAAAAAAGCTAATAAAATGACTAACCAAAGAAATGTGAATATGAGGTAAATGTGGCTTTACCAGTCAGAAGGCAGTGAACAGGACACTCTGAGAGGTTTGGCTTTAGAAGAAAAGCCCAGTAATAATGGACTCTCCATTCCTTTTACTTCACAAACCGCAGCTACTTCAGTCAATTCCTCCTAAAAACATTAAAAAAAAACACATTTACAATAATGTGAGGAACAATATGTTGTACTGGAGCTTGAATATCATCAAATGTTTAGTTTACAAGCTGTGGGTGTTAGAGTATTACAGAAGCGGTACGTACAACAGTGTGGGTGGTGAATGATACAGTGACTTCTGTTTTGGCATTGGGCTCCAAAGTGCCTGCAGAGGGGCTGAAGTTTGCAGAGCAGAGATGAGCTTGTGCACCTTGGAGCTGAGAGGGAGAGAAAACATTGAGAATGACTAAAAAAGACCTGAGATTTATATTATTTGATCCAACCTGTACAATATCACAATATTATACCAGTTGAATTTTTGGTTGACAGACATTCCAAGTTTGGACCTAGTGAATTAAAAATTATGCAAAAATAAATTTGCATAACATGATTTTTTTACAGACATGATTTGTTTATTCCATGAGCAAAAGTGTCTAGTCATGTGATCTCAACATGTCTGCCACCTTGGTTTTATTAGACTACAGATACGAGTCTTCATCTCATGTGACTTTATATGATCTTTAAATGTATTTTTCTAAAGATTTATTGATGGTTTTATGTGTAAAACGTGTAATGAAGAAAAAATGACAGATCACTTAATTTTCAGTAAGTATGACCACATTATGGTTCAATGTCATTTTATCATGTTCTTTCCAAACTAGTAACACTGGCTTGGTAATTTTAAACAAGATAAAAACATCTTGAGATAAACACATTACATAAACTGCCACTTCCTCACCTTTTTCCAGGTGAAGTGGGCTGGCAGTAGTGTTTGGTTAAACAGGGTAACGCTGCCTGTTTGTGGAACACCTACATACAGATCAGCAAACACCAGCTCGCAGCTCAGCATGCACACCTGAGGAGACTGGACGACCGCCCGTATAGAGAGGTGACTGAAGATAAACACAAATGCACATTCAAATATGTGACAAAAGAGTAATAATAACACTTTTTCATTGGGTAACATTTAAGTAGTTTTCTCTTCTTCTAGTTCTTACTGACATCTGCACAATACAACAAATGATGTGACTCATTTCCTCACCATCCAGTGCCATTAAGCACAGAAAGCAGTAGGACTGACTCAAAACAAAGACAGTACAGGGCTCTGAAGACCACATCCACACTGCAGGATGCCAGCGGAGGGAGCACACCTTTATGTGGATTGATATACACCTGATCACACATGCAGAAAAAGAGATACAAAAACCTTTTGTTATATAGCATGCAAACCAAATAAAAACCATGATATTTTTATTAATATAATAATAATAATAATAATAATTATAATAATAATTATTGTTATATCCTTTTATATTGATTTTATAAAATACATATTATTATTATTATATATTTAAGTGTGTGTGTGTATATGTATATATATATATATATATATATATATATATATTATGCCTTTTTATATTTATTTTATAAAATAATATATATGTAATATTATATAATATTATTTTATATTATAATGTAAATGTTATATACTTATATACTTAAATATAAAAACATTTACATTATAATATTATAAAATAATATTATATAATATTATATACATATATATATTTAAATATAAAAAAACATTTACATTATAATATTATAAATGTTTTTATATTTAAGTATATATATATATATATATATATATATATAGTTATATAATTATAATATTATAAAATCATATTACATATGTAAATTTTATTTTATTATATTTTATATACAAGTTTATTTATTATTATCATCATTATTTGGCTTTGTTAAAACCCTAGACTTGACTTCTAAGAGGTGTAAATAGGGTGTTGTACCAGTCCCTTGATGGGCGGCTGTGTGTGGGACAGTTCTTCTAGGCTCCAGGGGGCATCTATCAGGCTGTTGTTGGTGATATGGATGGTAGAGGTGCTCTCATTTCCCATTTCCAGCAAACCAAAATCCAGACTGGGCACATTCACTGAGCAATGCGGACCCTGAGACACCATATTAAACATACTGCATATGAATTAAATTGTACGACATAATTTCCTAAGGAGAACATTTGTGGTGGCCTTCACACAAGCGTACTGAGTATATATCAGTAGGAAAGGGATTCAAACACCTCTGACCTTAAATGTGACCTCAATGGCCAGTCCTATAGTTTTAGGATGGTGCTGAATGTGACACTGCAGGGTGGAGGTAAAATGACCAGGATTCCTTCCGGTCAGAACCAGCTCCATGTCAAAACATTCATTAATTTCTGTAAGCAAGCAACAGGTTCAGCATATTACTGTAAGTCATGTTAGAATTCATTAATTTGTTTATTAATTTCGGCAGACATGTTTAGTGTCACATGATCGTTCAGAAATCATTCTAATATGCTGATTTGGTGCTCAAGAAACAAGTCTTTATTGTCACTTCTGATCCTTGCTTAATAATCAATTTCCTTCAAAAAAAAAAAAAAAAAATCTTACAGACCCCAAACTTTTAAATGGTAGTGTATATCTGTTTGTTCATACATTAATTACTGACACTGCAATGCTCTGACCTATTTCTCCTGTTGAGGGCTCCACTTCAAAGACGTGACAGTCAACAATACGCTCCCATTCAAAGTGAATGACTGATTTGCTGTGATTCCACATCTAAAACGCACACAGAGACAAAACATAAAAAGCATGTCATAAATTAGAAAATTAAGAAAGGAGTCATTTTGACCTCTAGACTCAGCGTTACCTTGAATGTCCTGCGGATTGTGTTGTGTATGTATGTTTCCCCTGGTATTAAAACAGCATACGGCTCAAGAAGGATCTTATACGGCTCAGCAGAACCTTTCACTTCAACCTCTAAAATGGTCACATCATTTACTTGAAGAGCTGTGTCGAGACACGTCCTGCAAATCAGCAAATAGAAGTTTCTACATGGCATGTGCTTATTGATTGAAAAATCTTACATTTGTCTTAAATTAATTTCAAATTCAAATATCAGTTCATTTCACCCATCGTCACTAATTCTGGGTGGATTAGGAACATCCATGATCACCAAGCGGCAGACACTGTGGTACTCTTTCAGCTGAGACAGAGAGAAAATAAGTGTTCAGAGGAATGTACAGAAGTTCACATGTGTATAAGAGGCCATTCACACAGAATGTGTATTTTCCATTCCACTGCACTACTTTTCCATTATTTGTCAATGTAAACACACACTAGATGGATGTTCTAAAAACACGGTGCTCAAGTTAAAAGAAGTTCAGCTTTTAAAAAATGTTCCACTGACCTGCTTTGCATTTTTAACAGCAAAAACGCATTCTGTGTGAACCAGCCCTAAGTGTGTTTATATGTATGAGTGCACATACGTACATCCTTGGGACAGTATGTAAGCAGGAACTCATGTTCCTGTGCAGGGGTCAGGATGCCCATAACTGGACTGATGCTGAACACACTGTCTGTATCAAGATGATGCTGAATGCTGGAAGGGTTTGGAGCCTCTCCAGGCAACAAACACTGAAGGTTGGGCTTCATGATCTGCCAGTGGTATGGGAGCTCCAAGTGTCTACAGAGACGCAAAATAATGATTCATAAACATACCATTAAGTATCTACTGTATATACTATTCTGTGTTTACGCAGATGTGTGCAGGGAGCTCACGCATTGTTTTTTACGACCACCTTCTTCTGCAAGGTGGAATGTGGATTGGTTGGGTTGAATCTGACAAAATGGTCAGCTGTGATATCACACAACTCCCCAAATTCATGGTGATCCTCTCCGCTTGATACTGAAACCAGCTCCACAGTGACCAGCTGACCTGTGCCTGGGAAAATGTATTGAAACATGTACACATATATATTTTTGAAAGGGTTTTGTGTTAGTCTACGTCTACATTAATCCAGATATTTAATAAAAAAAAAAAAAAAAAAAAAAAAAAAAAAAAAAACAAGGCTAAACAGTACTCAGCAAAGTGTGTGTGTATGAGTGCAGCTTATAAAGTGTCACTGATGGGAAACAGGTGTGAGCGTGTGATTAGTTCCTAGGTGGGGAATTGTGGGAAATGGAGTCCAGAGTGAAGTGACTGCATGTGTGCAATGAAAATAGAACACAGGACAAGGGCACATGTAACAACTAGAATATTGGCTATTTATGAGTACTTATTAAGCACATATTAATGACTTATTCTGCATGACCATATTCTACATTCTACCCAATACCTAAACTTAACAACTACCTTATTAACTATTAATAAGCAGTAAATTAGGAGTTTATTGAGGGAAAAGTCATAGTTAATAGTTTATATGTGTTCCCTATACTAAAGTGTTACCAAAGTTTTTGTCTTGCAAAAACAGAGCTTTTTAAAGACGCTCTCCCAAGTGGATGAATTTGAAAATGCAGTTTTTGCCCTGTAGTGTGGACTGTGAAAACAAAGGTATTTGAAAACGATGACACGTTTAGTCATGTGACACATATTGTACCCATAGATATCTATGGTTATACCGGCATTGCTGTGCTTGCTATTCATTTTTATAGTGTTGTTAAAAATAAATGTTACTTTGTACAATCTTCATATTACAGTCCTGCAAAGATACCTGCAGAGAATTCACTCAGTGATGAGGGCAAAACATGAGGGCAGTTGCGTTTTAGACCATACACTCTTCCAAAAGGGGGTTTTCGCAGTGATGTCATAGAAGAACCATTTTTGGTTCTGCAAAGAACCTTTCAGTGAAAGAAGTTAAACCAGCTTTCAGTGAAACCATTTTTTTCTTAGTGTAAAGAACTTTTGAATAATCTAAATAACCCTTTTCCCACTATAAAGAACCATTTTTGGAAGGGAAAGGTTCCATGGATGTTAAAAGTCCTTCATGGAACCAGTAAAAGATGCCAATAAAGAACCTATATTTAAGAGTGTACATGGAATAGCGATTTTGAGTGCGACCTGGGCACACCAGAAAGTGGTGGGATATTTTGCTAATAAAATGATTGTGCCAGAAGAATAGCATGAGAATGTTTTTATGTTGGTATCATCTCAATGAGCTTTTATTACGTTTAATGCATGCGCAGTAAGATGAATTAAGCATTTCAGTATAAACGAGAAACTTTTGGAAAAGGCTTGAAAATGCTAGTGTGGAAGCAGAGAGTTTTGAAATGAAAACGCCATTGTCAAATGTAGACATGGTCTCAAATCTCAGAGAAGAAGTTACTAACATATTTACATATTTAAGTTTGGTTGAATTGACTCCTTACCTTGGAGGGTAATGTCCTTCACTTGACAGTTGTCACAGACAATGGTGAAGTCCTGAGAAATGATCTCAGCCGTTGTGGGGAAAAACACAACCTAAACAATGAGATAAATCCAAACATTTTGAGCACCATCAGTCTTTATGAATCACTGTATTCACAAGGTATGATAATAAGCATAAATCAGCATATTCATAGCCTTTCAGAATGTGTCTTTCTTTGAAGTTTCTTAGGTGATGACACGATGCACAACAAAATCTGCATTTTAAAATAAAAGTGTTTAGAAATTCTTTCTACAAATCTGCAGAAAACCAAAATCCTTTCAAAACCTTTTAAAAATCTGTTCAGCCAACCACAAGCAATTATTTTTAATAATAATTACAGTCACTAAAAAAAGTTACAATGAGGGAACAGGTGGGCTATACTATCTCATAAATGTATGAGGCTGTCAATCAAATCAAAATAGAGAAAACTTCATATATTTTAAGAGGAATATTAAATGAATATATGATAATGTGGAATCTCCTAGAGCAGTGGTTCCCAACCACATTCCTGGAGGCCCCCCAACATTACACATTTTCCATGTTTCCTTTGTCTCTGCTAATGAGCTGATGGCCTGATTCAGGTGTGCTTGATCAAGGAGACATGCAAAATATGCAGTGTTGGGGGGCCTCCAGGAACGTGGTTGGGAACCACTGTCCTAGAGGATATTTAGGTAATTTGTGTGAAACTGGTTAGCATGTATAAAGTTTTCTTGGTTTTTGCTGCTGATTGAGTTGATTGGCTGTCAGCATCACAATCTGTGCTCCTCAGTCAGTAAGATCTCACCTCTATGACAGTGGCCTGTCCAGGGAGAAGACCAAAAATAGAAGGACTGATGGCAAAGGGAGGCTGTTCTGCGAAAGTAGACTTCACTGCAGACTGAGACAAACTATCAAAATTACTTATCAGGATGTTTAACAATATACCAAGACAGATCAAAAGCAATAAAAGTTAAAGTCACAATGTAACAGACAGAGACAGGTCTTTTATTGCATATTGTGATGTACATTCAAGTGAAACAAATTATCGGAAAAGAAAAAAAATGTAGGGCAGAGTCTTGGTCCTATCCATCGGTTGTTGATTGGATGGAGGCAGACCCATCTGGTTGATGTTTTCGCACCCCGAAGAAAAACATCATAAAATGGCGAAGAAAGTATAAACTGGCATCGCATCAGTTACACTTTCTTCGTACGTTGAATAAGGAAGACGGCCTGGCGAAAGCTAGATATTTTACTTTATAACTTGTTAAGTAATATTAATAATAATAGTAATATTTTTTACATAAACGCATCGCTTCGCTTCAGAAGGCCTTTATTAACCCCCCGGAGCCGTGTGGAGTACGTTTATGATGGATGGATGTGGATGAAAGTACTTTCTTCAGCTCATACTCGTGACCCCTGTTCACTGCCATTATATGGTCAGGATATTTATTAAAATATCTCTGATTGTGTTCATCAGAAAGAAGAAAGTCATATACACCTAGGATGGCTTGAGGGTGAGTAAAGCTTTATGTTAATTTTCATTTGAAAGTGATCTAATCCTTTAATGTCAAGCCCTGATTGTAAGAACGGGACGGGGTTTAAATGGACTAAATGATTAGAGAAGTCCGACATACGTCACAAAAGATAAGTCTGTCTTTTTACAGGAAGATCAAGTTATGACATTTTGATTAAAAATTATGAGCTTAAAAAAATGAAAACAATGTAGATCAATAACATGGAACAGATAGAGTGAACTTTTATTTCATTCTGACTTTAAGCCATTGTTTGTATTCAAGTTAAAATGTACAGCTAAAACTGGGTTTGCAATACTTTTTTCTACTGTATATACCAGAATAAGAAATATGAGATCTATTGGAAGCTATAAATAATAATACTGTCAAAGAAAGGAATTAAAACTATGAACTGAATGAGTTTTCATGTCGACATTTGCTTGCTTACCCTGAGGCTTGAGGCAGGCCACTGTTTCTTAGGCATTACACAGAATGTTCCAGCACTCAGTCCTTCATTCCGACATAACACCTCCATAAACTTCACCCCTCCCGCCAGGCAGTAACCACAGTCTATGACAGCAGGCACTGGCACATGAAAAGTGGAGAGGCAATGATTCCATTTTTAATCCTTTTTTACTGATCAATAACAGATGAAGATACTTTGAAAGTCATTTGGGTCCAAACAAACATTTTTGGGTGAACTATCTCTTTAAGATATAGATGTTAAAAGAGTTAGGTTTATTTTGACTCACAAGTGAGTATTGGAGGGGGTCTTCGGGCCTCTATCGGTATAATGAGAGGATACGGCAACTGAGTCTCCACAACCAGAGCGTCCTCATAGTCAGCCAGAGAGTCTGGAGCAAAACGCACCATATACTGGCAGCTCATTCCAGGAGCGACAATCCCTCCCTCACCAGGGAATCTGCCTGTTGAACATAAAGCTTTGTTATAATATTTCTTATCTTGATGCCAAAAAGCTGAAATCACATTAGGTATGGAAGTAATTTTTCACATTTTTAACAGTAGATGTCACTGTTTTACTATTCTGCCACCTGAAGCTGCAGGGTAAATACCAAAGTAATTTTTATTACATAATTCCTCAGCCAGAATCTTGTGATATTCCGGACCAGGCAGAGATAACCTTGCTATTTCCTCTAGCACTGCTACAAAACGCCTAACAGATTCAATGGAAACCTTCTGCCAGCATAAATGAGTCTTTCATGAGGTCAGCAGGTACTTTTTTGAAACTCACCCAAACCAACAGAGAAGTGTGAGGAGGATGGAGGAATCATTCGAATGTGACGGCTGGTCGCAGTCATGTTTTTGAGTTCCACCGCAGTCTACAGAAAACAGAAGGCACTATTAAGAACTGAAAATATACCAAACTGGAAACCATTCAGTAGGGAAAATCTAAAGAGCATTTATAGTAGGAGTCATGTAGTAAACAGTAAAAAACATGCAGTATACAGTGAAAACATGTTTATAATGTGGAATCAAGACAATTATTCATTCAAATGGACCAAAATAAATTAAATATAAGGTGCTTTTATACCTCATAGACTTGTCCTACTCTGTAATCAGTGAAGAAGATCACAGGCGGATTTGCAGTGAAGATGGGAGCGGGACCCTCAGGACTTATATTAAAAGATAGAAAGGGGAATTTTGTGAACACAATTTGAGCTTACATTAAAGGGATAGTTCACCCAAAAATGAAAATTATCCCATGATTTACTCACCCTCAAGCCATCCTAGGTGTATATGACTATCTTCTGCTGCCGCAAATCGATGCGTATGGCCGTCTGCCGGAAGCTAGTTATTTTAGTTTATAAAGGTTTAAATATGGATATTTTTCTTACAAAAACCCATCGCTTCGCTTCAGAAGGCCTTTATTAACCCCCTGGAACTGTATGGATTATTTTTATGATGGATAGATGCATTTTTTGGGTTTCACAATCCTGCCCCCCTTTCACTACCATTATAAAGCTTGGATGAACCAAGATATTTTTAAATATATCTCTGATTGTGTTTGTCTGAAAGAAGATAGTCATATACACCTAGGATGGCTTGAGGGAGTGTAAATCATGGGATAATTTTCATTTTTGGGTGAACTATCCTTTTAAGCTAATACACAATTAAATAAACAGAATAGTTATCCTACTATGTATCCTAAACTGAAATGCCTTGATTATTAAATCAATACTCTAAAGAAATTCCAGAATGCAACAGTTTTGTCCCATAAGTGTCCATCATTTTATGTGCAGTAAGCAACAATTGTTAATCCTTTTATACGCATTATGCTGATATTGCATCCTCATATTAATGGATAATTACTGACAGAATACATTTGTGCCCTTAGAAATGATTTTGTCACACCACAGGGTAATTTAAAAACAAACAAGCAAAAAGGGTGTTTAAAAATGGTGACCAGTCACAGAACCTAAAATATACACCACGGTCAAATATTTGAACATAAAATCTTTTGTGTCAACTGCCCAGCTATGAAATATCTCATTCAAACAGGATCTTTTGTTCTATTGTTGACTGCCAAGAAGCAGAAAACAGGAACTGCACAGAGCTCATTGACTCCAAATGCTGAAAGAGTCAGCTGAGGCATTTTGATAGTCTTGTGATTCTTTTTGCTGCTGTGCAGGGAAAAACCTCATTTAAATGGCCAGAAACACTCCAGTTGGGCCAGACAAGTGAAACAGACAGAGGAGTGATTCATTTGTAATCCAGTCTTCAGTGCTCTCTCTGATTACCACCACCTGGCATACTGATGTGTGCTTGGAGACAATAAGGTCAATAAAGGACGATAAATAAAAAAGCTATTAAGGCTGCATGGCTGGTAATATTACTAATATTACTGGTTTGCAATATCATGTTGTGTTTTTCAGATGTCTACATAAGCCATCAAAAAACATACAGGCAGCATTTATAATATATGCCAGACAATATAGTGTGATCTGTATCTTGAGTGCTCATGTGTATCATATTTCCCCTACCCAAGCTGCACAAATATTGTGGCACTAATGGTTGAATAAAGCTGTCCAAAATGCAAACAATGGAATAACAAAGAACAAGCTTTTCAGGGATAAAAAGATAAGCCATTAAGTCAACCAATTTGATAGGATAGTATTGAATCAAATCTGTTGTTGACCAATGGAAGATGGGAAAAAGGTTTGAAATTAAATTAAATTAAATTAAATTAATAGAACTAATTATTAAAGATTATAAGAATCATACATCAAACATTTCATTATCGAGTGTCTCTCTAAGAAAGTGGTTCTCAAGCAGGGGCCCACTAGAGGACCTCAAGATGACTTAAAATTATTTAAAATAAGACAAAACAAGCATAAAAATAAGCTTAAAAAACAACTAAAATATTATCTGTAAGTGTGTGTGGGGGGAGGGGGGTCCTTGAAGTCAAAAATGTGACTAAAATGATCTTCCCAAGAAAACACACATTAAAGGGATAGTTCACCAAAAAATGAAAATTCTGTCATCATCAACTCACCCTCAAGTTGTTCCAAACCTGTATAAATTTCTTTGTTCTGCTGAACACAAAGGAAGATATTTCGAAAAATGTGGGAAACTGAACAATTCTGGGGCACCATTGACTTCCATAGTATTTTTTTTTCCTACTATGGAAGTCAATGGTGCCCCAAAGCGGTCTGGTTTAAAACTTTCTTCAAAATATCTTCCTTTGTGTTCAGCAGAACAAAGAAATTCATACAGGTTTGGAACAACTTGAGGGTGAGTAAATGATGACAGAATTTCCATTTTTGGGTGAACTATCCCTTTAAAATCAAAAGCAGAGGCATACCTCTCTTTGCCAGGTTTTTTCCTGCCCTTTCCCACATTGTCCGGCCTCTTCCCTGGCATGATGAGAGACTTTCCCCCACGCTGGGCATTTGGGAGCAGGAAGCGAGGGTTGCGCAGGAACTTATGTCTGTCTTTGTGCTGCTGCAAGGAAGCCCTGTCTTCTGCCCGACTCCGAGCACTGGGTTTCTCCATCCAAGAGGCCTTATGCTCCACACCTAGCTTTTGAGTTGAAAAATTGGAAAAACAAATAATAATACTTTTTTTAAATTAACATCAGGATTTTAGGATAATTAAGATATTTATTTGAATGTATAAGGGAACATATTTTAGTTGGTATGAATGGGAACTGTTTCTTTCCTTTTTAAATCACTTTCTTGCCTGTAGTTCATTTTTATATCATCCTGCAGTGTGACAAAATAATTTAAAATGATATCTTTTTAATATAAAGTATATTTAATATTTATAATATTGGTAAGACTTTACAATAAGGTCTCAATTGTTAACATTAGTTAATGAATTAACTAACAACAATGAACAATATATTTTTACAGCATTTATTAACCTTTGTTAATTTTAATTAATAAAATATTCATGTTCATGTTAGTTCACAGTGCATTAACTAATGTTAACAGATAGAACTTTGGATCGTAAAAATTTGGAAGTAAATGTTACATTAAATTAACATTAAGTAAGACAAATAAATGCTGTAGAAGTATTGTTCATGAAATAATTGTTTTTGAAATAATGTGTAATATTAAAATTACAAGCAAAATAGTTATAATCAAAACAGTAGTGTCTAGGTGCATAGCTTGTTATATCTATGTATATGTGAATTAACATTAACATTGTTTGTCGTGTTATTTGGGGTCTAGTCTTTTAAAGAAGGTGATGATGTAGCAAAACATATAAAGGTCATTCTACTCCCTTTGACATGACGAAAACAGAATAATATTTAAAGGAAAACCTCAGTGCCCTTGATGGAGCTGGACTCTGGAGAGGAAGCGAGCGTAAGTGTCTCCTCTGATTGTTCCAGCAGGCTCTGGGCCGTATGTGCGGGTGGGGGGAGAGGAGTGTAACCATCATCCTGTGGTTCGGTGCTGATGCGCATATTATAGGAGAAAGTTGGCTGGGCAAAGCCTGGAGTGAACTTGCCTGTAACAAATGAGAAAATGACAGTATTATGATACGTGATCTCACTGTTTATGTTTTCACTTTATAGGTCGGTGAAATATTACCTTTTGGGATTTTAACAATTGGAGTGTGGACTGTTGTATAATCCAGTGGACAAATCAAGTTGTTGCTCCTGAGAAGCTCACTGTCCACACACCACTTGAAAGCTGATTTAACTTTGGAGACATAGAGGATTGCTCTGTTTACATGGGTTTTCATGTCATAAGACTACTTATGCTACTAAAGGCTGGAATACACTACACAACTTTTGCTCAGATTTTTTTCCCCAATTTGCAGTCTCAACAATAGAGTGTATGTCAGGTTCAGAACGATTTGAAAGTCTGGTAGTGTATGATCCTCAGTAGTTTAGTGTATGATGCCCAATTTTTCTCTGTAACCATTTACAAAGTCGGCAAGTGTATGATGCCTACTGTTTTAAAATCTGTTCCGATTTTAAATTCATGTAGTGTATTCCAGCTTTAACTAACTGACTGACAGAGTGTGGATAGTAAAAATAATGGTTTGTTTAAATAAACAGAACTAGAGAAATGTACCTGGGGGAAGACCCAGCTGATGGTAGGCCTCACCCACTTCTTCCATGATTTTGTTGTGATCATGCTCCTCTTTTGCAGCAGCTTGCAGACGGCCCTGTATGATGTGTGTCTCCAGCATATCTGCGTTCTGAATCCGTCTGTTGTATTCAGAATGCACCTGACAAAATCATAGCGATAAAATAAAAATCATAAAAGTAAAAACATTAAAAACAGTAAAAACATTTAATATGTTACAAAAATGTCTATTTCAAATAAATGCTGATCTTTTGAACTTTCTATTAATCAAAGAATCCTGAAAAAATACATCATGGTTTTCACAAAAATGTTTCTGTCATGACAACTCTTGGAGTGTTTGGCATGGTGATGGATATGACAATGTTGTATATTTGGTCTTGGCAGAACAGATCTGCTACGCTGCTGCTGTTATTTCTGCTTCTGCTGCTGTAGAGCAAGTACAGGACTTACTACTGCCAATACATACACGACACACTACTTTGAGCAAGTAAGACATACTGCTGCTGAGCAATATAGCATACATGAATTACCCGTAGCAGATCTATACAGGTGGAGCTGGGGAAGGTGGAGGGCTGCAACTGCAACAGCAAATACTGACCGAGTATTAGAAGGTTGAGCAGCGAGCTCATTGGCTACTGATTTAGCAGGAACCAATCAGCTGTGCCCTATAGAGAATGATGTGATTGCCAACAGATTGAGTTAAAGACCTATCAGCCTGCACCATCTAGAGTTTCATGACAGAACTTTGTATTAAGCAGCACAACTGTTTTCAGTATTGAAAATAATAAGAAATTTTTCTTTAGCACCAAATCAGCATATTAGAATGATTTCTGAAGGATCATGTGACACTAAAGACTATGCAGTAATGGTTGCTGAAAATTCAATTACATTTTAGAAAATATATTAAAATAGAAAACCATTATTTTAAATAAATAATGTTAACATGCTGCAACTGAAGAAAACACATGTAAATAGAAAAAAAAAAAACAGCAAATTAAGAAAACATCTTCATCAGTTTGACAACACATGCTGCAAATATTCACAACACAACCAAATACAGAAACGCTCTGCAAATAGTATGGAAATGTTTCAAATGTTGTCAAACTGATGAAGATGTTTTCTTAATTTACTGGTGTTTTTTCTATTTGCATGTGTTTTCTTAAGTTGCAGTTAACCTAGTTGAAGACAAGAGACTTATTTCAAAAACATTTTTTAAAAAAAATATTACAGACCCTAAATTTTTATAGTTTATAGGCCACATTTTATTAGAGAGATTGTGATGGGAGAGGCACCTGTTGTAGCTCCTCCACATATTTTTCATGGTAGTTGTTGCCTCCTCTGCGTGATTTACTGAGATTAGAAACAGTGTCCTTCCCAATCACCTCTATGGTGTAAAGGTCGTTGAATATGCTGGCCAGTAGATGAGAAATGTCCTGTACACACAAAACCAGTCACTCTCAAAAATATGAAATTATCTTATAGACTTGTTTAGTGACAGTTGAGAATTATATTTATTTAATGTCTGGCTGAAATTCTACATAACATCTAATTTTGTGTTCCACGGAATAAAGTTATACAAGTATGAAACAACATAAGGATGAGTAAATGATGACACAATTCGCCAGTTTGACAGATTTACTGGTCAAACTGTTAAAATAATAATCAATTGCATTGGTCAGAAGTCATTCTCTTACCTGAGTTGTCTTTGATGCTGGCTTGTGTCGGTTCATGGAGGGTTCAGAGCTCTTTAGTGCGTTTGGTTTAGTTTCATCGGCCATTATTTTGTCGTGAAAAGGAGTGTAAATACTGAAACGCAAGTAAATATTTCTGTAAGCTCTGGCGGGTGAGGTGCGTATAGCGAAGGAAGTTATGGTGATATTTTATGTAAACGTCCCATAGATGCTAATATGTCTAATATAAAACGGAAATGCACAAATTAAAAATACGCTATGACACCATGGAGCTTCCTTTACTACATAGACAGCCATGTTTGTTTAGGACGTCACCATGGTAACATAGCGCGCCTCCTAAAGCTCAGCATTCGATGCGATTTATCTCAAATAGATCAGCCACAATAACATTTAGACACTTAAACCACAAAATGTAGACTACTGTTTGAGGTCAGTAAGATTTTTTGAAGAAACTAGTAGTTTTATTCAGCAAGGATGCATTTAATTGATCGAAAGTGGGCCTAACAGAAATGAATAATGTTACAAAAGATTTATATTTAATATAAATGCTGTTCTTTTGAACTTTTTATTAATCAAAGAAAAGTAATGTATCACGGTTTCCACAAAAACATCAAGCAGCACAAGTGTAGCAACATTGATCATAATAAGACATTTTTCTTCAGCAGCAAATCAGCATATTAGAATGATTTCTGTATACACACATATATATATATATACAGGCATAACATTATGACCACCTTCCTAATACTGTGTTGGTCCCCCTTTTGCTGCCAAAACAGCCCTGACCCGTCAAGGCATCGGACTTGTTTGTTCAGCACATCCCACA
The DNA here is from genome assembly GCA_039654765.1 of Mylopharyngodon piceus. Taxonomy (NCBI): domain Eukaryota; kingdom Metazoa; phylum Chordata; class Actinopteri; order Cypriniformes; family Xenocyprididae; genus Mylopharyngodon; species Mylopharyngodon piceus. The sequence goes on along the minus strand of CM077444.1, from coordinate 11,461,208 downwards.
GATGCTCGATTGGATTGAGATCTGGGGAATTTGGAGGCCAAGTCAACACCTCAAACTCGTTGTTGTGCTCCTCAAACCATTCCTGAACCATTTTTGCTTTGTGGCAGGGCGCATTATCCTGCTGAAAGAGGCCACAGCCACCAGGGAATACCGTTTCCATGAAAGGGTGTACAAGGTCTGCAACAGTGCTTAGATACTTGATTTATCAGACCAGGCCACCTTCTTCCATTGCTCCGTGGTCCAGTTCTGATGTTCACTGTTGGCGCTTTCGACAGTGGACAGGGGTCAGCATGGGCACCCTGACTGGTCTGCGACTATGTAGCCCCATACGCAACAAACTGCGATGCACTGTGTATTCTGACACCTTTCTATCATAACCAGCATTAACAGCAATTTAAGCTACAGTAGCTCATCTGTTGGATCGGACTACACGGGCCAGCCTTCGCTCCCCACGTGCATCAGTGAGCCTTGGCCTCCCATGACCCTGTCGCCGGTTCACCACTGTTCCTTCCTTGGACCACTTTTGATAGATACTGACCACTGCAGACCCCACAAGAGCTGCAGTTTTGGAGATGTTCTGACCCAGTCGTCACAATTTGTCCTTTGTCAAACTCGCTCAAATCCTTACGCTTGCCCATTTTTCCTGCTTCTAACACCTCAACTTTGAGGACAAAATGTTCACTTGCTGCCTAATATATCCCACCCTCTAACAGGTCCCGTGGTGAAGAGATAATCAGTGTTATTAACTTCACCTGTTAGTGTTCATAATGTTATGCCTGCTCGTATATATATATATATATATATATATATACACACACACACACATATGTTAGATACGATTAATCAATTTGACAGCACTAGTTTTAAATATATAATTCATACAATTAATAACCTAAAAGCTAAAGTCACTGAGATGGTATGCACCTGGCCTTATATAAATGACAAAACATGTTAACCAATCCAAAAATAACATGCACAGAGTGCACACCTATGCATACCTGTAGATCAGGTATGTCTTGGCAGTTTTGAAGGGTGTGCTAAAAGCTGCCAGGCAGGATGATTTTCAAATCCCCATCATCATAAATCAAAGAGAAAGTGCTCAAGTCTACGCCACTGGACTCACCTGTGGACTATGAAGCTTGCTTGAGTTCATAGATTTCTTTATCTCACCTTTGTTTGTTGCTTCACACCCTGCAAGACAAAATTAGATTGCTCCTGTTCGCTTACCATGTAGATTGGCAGTGTTCTGATTTGTCCCATGATGCAGCACAATCACTCACAATAAATCAATATGCAACATTTAACACCATAACAACCACTAAACAAATAAATATTTAATAATTACTAATATTTTAATAACATATTTTTTTTTAATAATGGTTTTATTGTACACTTTTTAAAATAAAGGTTCTTTATTGGCATGGCAATGGAAACTTTTCAATGCACAGAAGGTTCTGTATACTGAAAAAAAAGTTCTTAAGTTTATAAAATGTTCTTCACACTAAGAAAAAATGGTTCTTTTAAGAACTGTTCACTGAAAGGTTTTTTTGGGAACCAAAAATGGTTCTTCTGTGACACTGCTGCAAAAAAACAAATTTGGAACCTTTATTTTAAAGAGTGTTGTGATGTATAATTGTAGTTAACCCCTTTATTTCCAATTAAATCCTGAAATGGCATACAAAAACAAAACAAAGACAGATTGCTTTCCATGGAAGTCACACAGACCCCATACATATCCACATAAACATGTAAACTCTTGCAGTAAAAAGCACTTTTTGTTGCAGTGGGAATTCAATCTGAAAACACTGAATGAAAATCAAGCCTATTAAAGACTAACTTTTATTTCCATATACCTCTAAATGATAAGATAGTGGTGTGCTTATGAAACAAATCTAGGTGGAGGGTCAGATTATGTATGCAATACCTAGTCTTAGTAATTTTCATTATTTGAAGAACGTTTTCAAGAGTGGAACTGCTGGACACGAATGGAGTTCTAAACAAATGAATCAAAACCATATGCTGCCACTGACGATATCCTTCTGAAAATCAACAAAAAGTAGACTTGTTTCGGAATAAAAATGCAGTCGTTTATAATGGGTGGAAACAATTGAAATTTTTCAGAGCATCTTTAACTGAGAACAGAGACTTGAAAGACCGGTGTTGTTGTGGGTGTTGTCGAATTCTCGATACTACTCTTGTAATAGGCGGGTTCCCTACACAGCGTCAGTGGATGGTTTTAGGACACTGGCTTTACTCAACCCAGTCAGGCTCTGGGTGACTTTGGGACGTGAAACGTCTTGTCAAACTGGGATATATACTCCAACTGAAAGAAGGAAAGATAGAAAAGCAAAATAAATAAATAACAATAGAAATGGAACTCAATGGAATTGCCGGCAGATTCGGTAAGTTTTGCAATTATGTCATGTTTATTCCGCGTGGGATAAGTATGTGTCAGTTCATAACAGCAGTGATTTAATTTGCTTCTTTGCAGTTTTGAATGTGTTTAAACAGACATAACATATTTTTTCCTTATTTTTGTTTTTTCCGCATGTTATGTCTTCCCTTATTATGCTGCATTAGCCTTCATTTTTAGTGGTATCACTATCAGAGAACATTTTGCTATACTGTGCTTCCTTCATCTCTGAACTTTGTAGCCTATGCAGTCAGTTTAAGACGAGTGTGAGTTCGCAATAAAACCATATCAATGCAACTTACAAATAAAACTATTCAAGTTAATGAAGCTTGTAACTTTTTCGTGGAACCTCCCTTTCACAACCCACATTCAGCCTGCGAAGTACGATGACTAAAGTCACGCGAGGATTCAACCACAAGAAGGCGCCCTATTCCTAATTACGTTTGAACTAGTGATTCATCAGTGACTCTCCAACCGGTTCACTAAAAGATTCGTTTTAATGACATTTACAGCTGGAGAGACTGGACTGGATTTTCTACTGTTTAGTGTCAATCTCCATCTAACTCAGCCAGTTAAGATCTACATTTAGCCTTAGATGTTATATGAATATGGTCCCTGGAGCACAGGTTTTATCATCTGGCAATTTTCAATGCACATTTGCACAATAGTGCAAGTTGCAACTATTATTAACATTAATGGAAAGATGAGGCTTATCAGTATGTCACAATATCACCCTGTTTGGACTCTGTTTTGCACCATTTCCTGCCAGTCTGTCATCATAGTTATGCATTTGGATTGCATCGAGTTACTTTGGATATACTGTATGTCAGGTAGGCTACAGTAGGCTACATGGCAAATTTTCTCAAGAAAAAAAAAATCTCTCAACTAATACACATGAGAATCAGTTGGTACATTAATATTGAAGGTTAAATTAACCAATATGTATACAAACTTAAATTACACTTCGGTAATAATTTTTTATAATAATAAAATTATAATAGGCCTACTCACTTTAAAATTATTTCTACTCTAATTCTTATTTTCTAATTCTAATTTTTAAATATAAACATGGCTGTCAACTTGATGGATTTATTCAAACATGCATTATATAGCCTATAGGCTATTGAAGAACATGAAAAATTATAATTAATATGTAATATGGTGCATATATTTAGCTAAATGCTCCTCTCTATAGTTAATTTTTCTAGCTGACTAACGAGTTTATGGTCATGATGAATATGTTTGTTCTGAGGTAAATGTGACGTTACGTTTGTTTGTTTACAAGCTGTTAAGGTCTTTCCGCGGTTGAAACGCTGATTAAACGATTACATGAGACATGATATGGATGTCGGTAAGTTGTTCTGTATCTTTTAACAAAGGCTACCTTTAGGTGTTCATTCATGTTTATTTCGCGCTGTAACTGGTATTAAAGCGGAGGAGAGGATCAGTTTACGTGCGCGTCAGGCTGCCGCTTCTTTTGAACTGAGGCACTGCGATCTGTCGCGTCACATTAAAGAGCGTCAAATCCGTATTCTCCCGCTTTTTTAAGTGGATATACGGAAATCCTTGACCTTTCCTAGTTGTTATAAGCAGAGACTGTATATTATAGGGAGATGAGAGGGTCTGTATCTCTTACCATTGGAGAAAGTGTAATGGCTAACTTAATCACGTGCGGCACCTCTCAGCCTATCGTGTAATGGCAGTGACATCAGTCGCAACATTCCCTAGTCTGCCTTCTCTTAAAAAAAATACATTTTTATCAAGCTAAAATCTACATATAGTTCCCAACGAAAGTATTGTTTAGTGTAAAACATGCTGAAGATTAGCGAACAGGCTGTCGATTAATTAAATGATTAGCTATTTCCCCACAAAAGCTGTTTGCTCAGCATAGTGAAGCCTCTCATCCATTGACATCCATTCAAAAAACAGCCTTTGGCTAAAGGTTGTAGGCTTGCCTTCCAGTGGCTTTGGTATAAGGCATATACTTAAATAACAATCGACAGAAGAAGGTCTGTGCACGCCACTGACTGGGGGATCCCCCCTAGGAGAACTCACGGGGGCCCCACGCAATAGGTTGTTTGCAATCACGTGGTTCTGGTGACGCGCGAAATTCAGTTGGAGGGCAAGCAGTGAAAATTAGAATGGAAGAGATGGAGAAAAGTTCGTATTGTGCTGGTTATGAAGAGGAGCGATTTTTCTACTGAATTGAAAGACTTTCCTGCCATCGAGACAGTAGATATAGAGAATGTGAAGCTGCCGTCACGCTGTATTGAGTTTTAATCTGGTTTGTTTATATCGCGCTGCCTTTCTGCTAGTGAGTTTAGGGCAGTATTTTGATTTTCTGTTGTGTGTGACTGTGAAAAAATGTCGCCATTGTAGGTCATTTATGCTGAATCGAGAATTGCAATAGGAACTCACATCATTGTTCGGGGAAAAATAGACTGTGTAATACAATTTTCGCCTTTTTTACGTGTAAAAACACTAAGGGAAGCAGGTTGAGGAGGTGACGGGGAGACGCCGTATAGCAAATCTAATGTCACTGATTGAACCCACTGCCTATCACTCAATACAATAATCACAGCTGAGTGTTTTTGAAAATTTTGTATTTTGTTTGGTTTAATGATTAACATTACATTTGCGAGTATGACTCTCATTCACTCTCTTTTCAGACGGTTCCTTCAGACTTGTCTCTCTGCCGCCTGCTCATAGAGACCAATTTATTACAAAGCACATTTGAGGAAAATTGGGTTGTTGTAGCTCGTTGTCTAGGTTACTATGATTGGAAATAGCTGCATTTGTGTATTAACAACGTTTAGCTCACGAGTTATTGATCCGGGAAGTTCGAATCTGTGAATATATTGGCAACATTACTGAACGCCTTGAGTTAAAGGGGCTCTATGTAGGAATGACACCCAGTGGTCGAAATAGGTACTGCAGTCCAAATTCAAAATATCGTTTGCCCCGCCCCCTCGTTCAAAGACGCAGGTTGCCAGCTTGAGCACACGCATCAAGAGGGAGCGCAATTGACCATGAAAGCTTAGGAGACTTACACACTGTAAGTTGATGAGTTGATTTATCTGTGTTTTAATATGCTGTCGTTCATAGAGATTTTTAGATGGATGCAGAGGCTTTTTAGGTCAGGTAGAATCTGCGATTCTCTGACCCAGTTTGTTTGCTGGTTTCCATGGCTGCAATACGCGGTGTTTTCCGCCAACTGGCAACCTGTGATGTCGAAATACTATTGGATAAACTGGCAGCACACGGTTTCGCACAGACCAAAACAAAGACAGACATTCCGACACGGAACGCACATTTCAAAGTAGAATATCTGGCTGTAGCATTGTTTTTCTGAGAAACAAGTAGGTGAACTTAGCATGTTTCCTAAATATCTGCAAACATATTGGGGTATTTTTATCCTTTATTAAAGTAAAAATCTTACATATAGCTCCTTTAAGCACTGACCGCATTTCTTTATATTTGAGTCCAACAAGTTCAAACACTATGAGTCGCGCATTATTTGTGTGAATTATTAACATATGGAGCTGACTGAAACACTAATGCCAGGCAGCGGGACATTAAAGAGGAAGTGTTTCTCCGAGCTCACAGCAAGGGAACGATAATATCTTTGCGTGGGAACGCAAAGTTTCTCGGGGGAACGCAAGATTTTAATTTTTTTTTTCCTCCCATCCCAATTATTTTCCACCACCACGTCCCTTTAGGGGCTCCGTAGAGATACGTCTCTTGTTTGGTGGGTGTGTCAAAAATGTAAGCCCAATCAGCATCAACATGTAGGAAACATCCTGAAATTACTTTAAATACTTTCATTGTACTTCTGCCTCATTTTCCCTTATCTTGAGGACCACATAAGTAAAAAATGGCTCATCTTACCCCACTCTCCCCTATATAAACCATGCGGTATTAAAGAAACAGCTCGTAAATGTAATTAACATCAAAATAAATTCACAAGAGCAAGTATATTGTTTGCACATGTTTATTTACATTAATGGCAAAATAACTTAAATAATAAGAGCACAAGTATAGATCTGGAACTTCTTTAAGTCTTACTAAATATCATTTAGTAATTGCAATGTCTTCTGGTCCATATCCTTTCCTTAGGAAGATGTGCTAGACACTGATTAATGTAACATAAAAATACTAATATATTTTGCTATTGTATTGTGGAGTGATACTTTAATAAGCTTTCATAAACATAAAGGTAAATGTTGGATCACAATAATTAGGAACCACAGTTTCCACAAATCCCTTCACTCTATTGGGATGTTCTCTTTTATTCTGGACGGCAAGGGCAGTGGTTGTAACATCGAGCGTATTTTGCAGTATTATACACGTATTTATGCCGACTTCATCGGGCTCCGAAAATTCTTCAAAAAAACACAAAGAATGGTTTTCTCAGCTGTCATAGTTGCAACTCTTGCGTCATCAGAACGGGGTGTTCAACGCCGTTTAAAAAACGTTTTGCAACGTTTGGTCAGGGCTGAACGCAGCCCAGATGAAGATCCAGTATGTCACGCCCGGTATCGTTTCGAATCTCGACTCGTTCATTGAAGGGGCGGGTTCGTTCAGTAGGTCCAGCCAATGGACTGCTCCTTTACACCCCGCACTGGATTGCTATTGGTTCGCGCTATGGTCAGAAATCCTGCTCTTTAAAAATGGAGTAACTTAAACTAAGTTTACGAGTCAAACATAGAAGTGAACAAGATTGATTCGTTGGAAACCACCATTTTTCCACAAGCGAAACGGTAGAGAGAAGGCAACAGGCAAAATCAGGTTACACGCAAACCTGTATTCGGATAAAGTTTTTTTTTTTTTTTTTTTTAACGTGATTAAGTAGTCCCAATTGACATATATATAAACAGATGGCATATGGCGGTTTCTCGTTATTTGGGTATTATATATTTAAATGCCACAGTTCATACCACAACATGTCAGTGCGAAATCCAGAGAAACACATTGAGCAAGTTGAACAAAAACAATAGGATGATTTTTTGCAGGTTTAGAACCCGCCCATAGAAAGAGACTTGCAAACGTCATGGTTTTCTCCCGTCATGTCATTTTTCTACACAAAGTAAGTCGATTACAGGATCCCGTTTAGGATTTCAACAATGTCTTGTGCGCGTAAGCCGCGCAAAAGGACGAAATCGCAGGAGTTGATTTATCAAGAGCAGTGCAAGAACGTGGCACGCGAGAATGGGAAACGCATAGGTGGGTGTCGCATTTGTGTCGGGCGTTCGTGCATTAAATATCACTCCGTGGACTAAAACTGCATAAGGGCTGTTAACTTTCTATTGGCTGTAGTTCCAGAAAGTAGAGTTTCCTACAAAATGGCATAGTTATAGGTTTTTTCACAACTTACTGTAAAACCATAACAATGGGAACTCATTTAAACAGTGTAAAAAGCTGTAAGTGGCTAAAATAGCATTAACCGCTCATACAGCAATTGAAATAGTATGGTTTATGGAACACTGTTTATTAGATAATGTATGTCAACCAATCTCTGCAACATTGCACAAGTCAATGGGTGTAGTGGCAAATCAGACTTCTTGTTTGCAGTAAGAAGCTGCACTCTAAATATGAAGAATTAAAAGGATTTAAATATTAAGAGCATTTAAAATATACACCATGATGTTTACTATGGAATCAGTGAAGCTGGCTTACAAACATGACTGAAAGAATGTCATAAAAGACGAGTACTGTATGATCTACTTTTTTATGTTTAGGATGAGGAATGAGTCAAGGAGATTATCCCAGTCTGCATTATGATGTTTTGCTTTATGATGCTTTGCTATTATTCTAGACAAATATAGCAGAGAAGATGTTTTGTTGTGTGTAGGATTACGAAACTAAAAACTGTAAGAATGAACAGTTTTGGGGGTTGACTTATCACACTTTAATCGTACAACTGTTGACTACATTCCTTTGATGCAACATCAAGGTTGGTTGGTCATAAATACAGATCCTTATCCACTTTTCTGTCTGTCCTGAAAATAGATCATCTCCATCTAGTTAAATGGAAAAAATCTTGAAGAGTATGAAAACAGCACCAAAACATCATTAACATCATTTATTGCCCACTTCTTTGCAGTGCCCTGAAACTGAATGTATTTGCATGCTTCAGTTGCGAAGTTTACATACATTTTAATAATCATAATGCAGAGTGTTCCTGTAAATTTTAATTAAATTGAGGTTGACCTAAAAGAAAATGAAACGTGATGGAGATTTTAAGCATTCTGCTTTCTCAAAAAGGATGTGTTAATAACACAATTTAGGTGTTATAGCTATTTTAACACATTTTGTGTTATTTTGTGTTGATTTTGTCTAAATATGTATTAACTTAATAATTAAATTCTGGTTAACACTTTATTTTGATGGTCTCCTTTAGACATTCTGTTTAACTTTGCACCTACATGTCAACTAACTGTCATTAGAGTATTATTAGACTGTCTGCTTAATATCTGCTAACACTTTATTTTGATGCTCCCCCAAGAGACTTTCTACTGACTACAAGTTACTTTGCAAGTACGTGTCAACTTATTTTACTAACCCTAACCCCTTATTCTATTAACCCTAATCCTACCCCTAAAAGTCTACTAATACTCGACCAATACTCTAATGAGAGTTAGTTGACATGTAGGGGCAACGTTATTTATAGTCAACAGAATATATAAAGGAGACCATCAAAATAAAGTGTAACCAAATTCTGCATTAAATTATTAAATTTAATTAATTACATTAAAACTCATTAAATTATGTATTAACATGTTAATAACTGCCATATAAACATTTGAATCTGACTATTGACAGTAAGATTAAAAATATGTGTAGTGCATGTGCAGTACGTTTATCCAGAGAAGTCTAGATATTGGAAGAGGAGTGGGCATAAAATGGCTAAATATTATTGTTTACACAAGGTAGGATTTTGGGGCACAAAGTGGAGCTGTCATCCTCCAAAACGCATCATAAATGCATCATAAAAATGGTTTATGTAACTTGTGCACTATATTCTAAGAAATTATTTATTGAAAATCTTGCCTTGAAAATCTTGCTTGACACCTGTGGTCACCATCCACTTTAATGTACAGGAAAGAGCTGGGATATTTTGCTTTAAAGGGATAGTTCACCCAAAAATGAAAATTCTGTCATCATTTACTCCCCCTCAAGTTGTTCCAAACCTGTATAAATTTCTTTGTTCTGTTGAACACAAAGATAGATATTTTGAAGAAAGTTTGTAACTAGGCTGCTTTGGGGCACCATTGACTTCCATAGTAGAAAAAAAATACTATGGAAGTCAATGGTGCCCCAAAACTGTTCAGTTACCCACATTCTTCAAAATATCTTCCTTTGTGTTCAGCAGAAGAAAGAAATTTGTACAGGTTTGAAACAAACTGAGGGTGAGTAAATGATGACAGAATTTTCATTTTTGGGTGAACTATCCCTTTAAGTAAATCATTCAGGTTTCGATTCAAGTTATGCACGTGCTGAGTTGCGTAACTTCTTTAGTCAGCTGTCTGATATGACTCACAAACTTCTCGCTGTAATGGTTTAGAAAATACTGCTCTTCTGCAGAAATTCTTAGAAATACATGAGGTTCATATATAATTTGCAGCCATATTGAATTGATACAGTTGGATGAAAATCTGTTTATGTGTTTAACGAAGGGTCAAAGATGTCGTAACTACACCATCTGGTGCTGCATCTTTCTTCATTGATGGCCATTCAAAATGAACTGTATTATGACTAAACATTTTTGAAAGCAATGTATATTGCTAAAATATATCATTGTTATATACAGTCATGTGAAAAAGAAAGGACATCCTTTAGAATGTTATGGTTTTATGTATCAGAACATAATAAAACTCATCTGGTCATTAGCAGGGCTTAAAATGAAGTAAATACAACCTCAGATGAACAACAACACATGACCAATTACAGTGTCATTATTTATTTAACAAAAATAAAGCCAAAATGGAAAAGCCATGGGAGTCAAACTAAGTACACCCTATGATTTAGTTGCTTGTAGAGCCACTTTTAGCAGCAAAAAGTTGAAGGAATCGTTTTCTTTTGACAGTTATCAGTCTCTTGCATCGTTCTGGAGGAATTTTGGCCTACTCTTCCTTACAATGTTGCTTCAGTTCATTGAGGTTTTTTGGGCATTTGTTTATTCACAGCTCTCTTAAGGTCCCGCCACACCAGTTAAATCGTGTTGAGGTCAGGACTTTGGCAGGGCCATTGCAACATCTTGTTTCTTTACTTTTTCAGCCATTCTGTTGTAGATTTGCTGGTGTTCTTGGGATCATTGTCCTGACCCAATATCGGTCAAGCTTTAGCTGTCAGACAGATCGCCTTGCATTTGACTCTAGAACACTTTAGTATACAGAGGAGTTCATGGTCGACTCAATGACTGCAAGGTGCCCAGGCCCTGTGGCTGCAAAACAAGCCAAATATCATCACCCCTCCATCAGCGTGCTTGACCATTGGTATGACGTGTTTGTGAAATCCATTTGGCATTATGGCCAAACATCTCCACTTTGGTCTTGTCTGTCCAAAGGACATTGTTCCAGAAGTCTTGTGGTTTGTTCAGATGCAACTTTGCCTACCTAAGCCGTGCTGCCATGTTCTTTTTAGAGAGAAGAAGATTTCTCCTGGCAACCCTTCCAAACATGCCATACTTGTCCAGTCTTTTTCTAATTGTACTGCCATGAACTTTAACATTTAACATGTTAACGGAGGCCTTAGGTGTAGTTATTGGACGTCTTCTCCTGGGAAGGTTGGCAACTGTCATGAATGTTTTCCATTTGTGAATAATCTTCCTTACTGTAGAATGATGGACTTCAAATTGTTTGGAAATGGCCGTATAAGCTTTCTCAGATTGATGGCAGCAAAAATTGCTTCTCTAAGATTATTGCTGTTGACTTTCCTCCTTGGCATTGTGTTAACACACACCTGAAGACTCCAGACCAGCAAACTGCGAGAACTTCTGCTTTTATAGAGGTGCTTACATTTGCTGATAATTGATTAATCAAAGGCATTTGATTAGCAGCGCCTGACTGCTACTTTCCCTCTTAATTCCTATGGAAGCAGTAAGTTTGGCACCCATGGCTTTTCCATTTTGGCCTAGTTTTTGTTAAATAAGTAACGACACGGTGTGATACAGTATGTCATGTGTTGTTGTTCATCTGAGGTTGTATTTACCTAATTTTAAGACCTGCCAAGGACCAGATGATTTTTTTATTATGTCCCGATATAGACACTGAATTCAGTAGGGTGTCCTTTCTTTTTCACATGACTGTATTTTTGTTTTGAGGTCCCTTAAAAACTTGTACATCTTTCCCTGTTTAAACTGCCATTGAAATGAATGGGATATGCTAACGTATAGCTTTCTCCAGGTATTACAGATCTTTCTGGCTTTAATTCCAGCAGTGGCTCAGCTGAAATCCACTGACTTTGCAAAATCATCCCTGGCCCTGTTTCTATTATGTTTTTGAAGATCACGGTAATGAGAAGTCAGAACAGTTTTTGAACTTAGCGATGTCTATATTTGCATGCTAAATACTTCTTAAGTGTGATTTGAATGTAGAGATGAAAAGCCTGATACATTTTCCTAAAAGTTAAATAGCTCACCCTTTTCAAGACTGCAATAACACTAGTATCAGTCAACAAAATAAAACCATACACACAGAGTTTTCTGAGTAAACATAGGCAACCATCCAAGCACAGAAAATGCGTTCAGCCCCATTTCAAAGTATGCTGAAATCAGCTCAGATTTTTCATCATTTCTCCGCCTTCTACTTGAGTGCAGCCAGAGCCTCATAAACAGCCTCTGTGGCAAAAACTCGTGAAAAAATGTCAGCAATGTTGTGGTTTTGCCCACACCCTTGCTGGAAATATTCATAATTCAACTGTGGGGCCAATTAGAAGATAGCTGCAGGACAGCAGCTTTGTGTCTCAGTAAGATGTTGCTGGCATTATCTGCAATATTTTATTGTTCCAAATTCAACCACTCCTGTAAAAAGTAAGTGAAAACATTTTATGGAAAGACAATCTCTATTGCAACATTGACATGAATTGACTACACACACCACCCCCGCACATACACATTTTTTCCACACTGCAGTGCTATTGTGGTTATCATTATCTAGCTTTATAGATGCAATAATCCTTGCATAATTGTTTTAAAAATCAATCCTGAAAACATCATACATAGCTGTTTGGAAAGTGAACTCAGTATATTAAGTGAACTGGGTATATATTAAGATGCAGTGTTAGGGGTAACGTATTACAAGTAACTTGGGTAACATAATCAGATTACTTTTTTCAAGTAACTAGTAAAGTAACACATTACTTTTTTAATTTACAACAAAATATCCATACATCACTTCTGGCCACTACTGTATGTATGTATATATCTGCATATGTTCACAGTGTTGAAATCTTTCTGAGGGATGCAAATTATTTTATTGTCAGTCGTTACTCTATATCAGCACTGTGGGTTTGTGGTTTTAACAAGACAAAGGTAGAAAAACAGGAAAAGAGTTGGCACACCAAATCTCCAAAAAATAGGCAAAACTTATTTAATATAAGACTCACACCGGGTTACGTTTCAAGCATGCAGGCTCTTCGTCAGACAAGACAAAGATAACCACAGTATCACTGCAGTATGGAAAAAGTGCTGTGTGGGTGGATGCATGTGGTCATGTCAGTTTTATCTTTCAGACTATGAGTACTATTTAGGATACTTTAATAAAGAGATTATACTGAATATAAAAAAGCACAATGACATACCTTATGCTGAAACTATATTGTTTATATTGTTCAAACCGAAAAGCTAGATAGTTACTGAAAGGCATCAATGCTATGTATCTTAAAGGAATTTACTATCAAACCTACAGTTACTGGAATGGGTAAACAATAACAAACATTACTTTCAATGAAGTAAAAACTGATTTAGACTTTACAATGTGTAGATATATACAGATATATAATCCTATTTTGAAAGAGTGTCGTAGAAAATAGTCTTGATGACCTTTACCATACATATAGCTCACCCAGCAGGTTTTGACCTTCAGCAAAACCTTGTAAATTGTGCAAGATCATTTTTCTTTTGTCTGGAGAGAGGTGTGTCCAGGCATTAGCATTATTGCAACCATGAATATAGGCAAATCTTTTTAAATAGCTTTGACCTGATACTTGTGACATGGTTTCTTTATTTGGATTTTCAAAGACACGTAAGTTGATATACTTTGACAGTGGGCTTTGAACACTTTATGACCTTTGTGAAATCCATTTGCACTGATGCGTGAACTTGAAACTTGCTTGACCTTTAGGTCTGGAGGGAGACCCGGACCTGCAGTTTTTGCTGAAAGGTGGAGACCTACTAAAGGTGAAGTCCCGCTCATGGAAGAAGACCCGCTACTTTCGGCTGAACGAAGATTGTAAGACTGTGTGGCAAGAGACCAGCAAGAAATTCAAGAGCGACACCAGCTGTAAGTATAACTGCTGTTCCTTTATTCAATTCAGTGTCTGTTTGAGAGAGATGGGGAAAACCGGTTTTCTTCATCTCATGAAGAATCAGATTTTTTTTTTTTTTTTTTACATAATAGAGCTTGGTATACTATGAAAAACATAGCCAAGCTACCAAAACAACTCTTTTTTGGAAAAAAAAAAAAAAAAATACAACACATGAATGTTCATGTTTACAAAACAATGATTGTCCCGCCCAGTTAATGAAGAGAAAGCCTGGATAGATATATTATTCCTAACAACAAGATTAAAATGTGTGAATGTTTGTCAGACCTTGCTCATGAATAACTAAATAATGTGAAGTAAAGACTATTTTAATCCACGTTTCCACTGAAATTACCCGGAACTTTTTTCCCCCAGACCTGTTGCTGGGTAAAGACTAGAAGGAATACAGCTACGGACACTGGGTATGCACAAAATTAATATTGGGTAATTTAATTACTGTATTTGCATTTTTGTAAGGGTAGGTGTAGTCGTTAATGAAACACAATCTGATGAGTAGCAAATTAATTTACTGTTATTTTATTGTGAAATTTTGCCTCACTTCCAGACGTTGCTGTATCCCTTCTAGACACAAACCAATGGTGTGCGGTGGTGTTTTAAAATGAGGAGGCAATGTCCTCATTTATGTCCCTGTTACACAATTTTCCTGGTTTTAAGTTAACATTACATAAAAAGAGAGACCAAATACAATTCTATTTTGTATTTTTACACTATGTAATGTTCTATTTATTAAAACCAAGTATAAATTTCAAGTTAGTGTTTTTATGCATTTTTACATTTATTCCAAAATAACTAATAAATAAATAATAAATAACTAAAGGCAGTAACAATTTTCAGCAGTCATCAAGCTTGTACACACTGGTCACTCACTCACAGACACAAAGATGTACCTTTAATTTCATCAAGCTGATTGCTCACTAAAAAACCCCACAGTCATCATGTTTTCAGGCCATTTCGAGTTTGATTTTGACATGAAATAAAGCGGTGATATCTAAGTGACAGAGAACGAGTGACTTTTACACTTTTTAACGTCAAATTTTATAACATTTCCGTTGTTTTATTTTTGTAATATCGATTATTTTCTCATCCAGTTTTTTTGAGGAGGCACTGCCTCCTTTGCCTCCTCGGAGGAAACTGACACAAACCTGTTGCTGTCTGCATTTCCATCGCGGTCTAAAGTACCGTGAAGATTCGGCAAATTAGTCCGGTAATGTAGGACTGCGCACGACTTTCCAGTTCCCGCTGGATTTCGTCCTCAGCTTAATAAAGCCTGAACCTCGTCGTAAGCTCCATTGTTGAATAGCAAACATCCCTTACTGCACGCAACACAACAGAATTTTTAAAATGGTGGTTGAAATAAAATGCTGCATGAACTCAACCAATCAGCATGTTCAGCACCCAAGTCCCACCCCCGAAAGTTCCTGAACTTTGAAAAAGTACTACCTCGTGAGCAGGTACTTTCTGAGGAGGACATTTTTACCCGCAACTTCATTTAGACCCTGGTTGAAAAAAAAAATCATGGTTTCCACAAAAATATTAAGCAGCACAGCTGTTTTCAACATTGATAATAATAAGTGTTTCTTGAGCACCAAATCAGCATATTAGAATGATTTCTGAAGGATCATGTGACACTGAAGACTGGAGTAATGATGCTGAAAATTCAACTTTGCATCACAGAAATAAAATACATTTTAAAATATATTCAAATACAAAACAGTCAATTTAAATTGTCACAAAAAATTGTAAATTGTTTTTACTGTATTTTTTATCAAATAATTCAGCCTTGGTGAGCATAAGATACTTCTTTCAGAATTATTTAATTATTCGACATTTTTGACCAGTAGAGTATGTGTATATCAATCCAAATACATTGTATATATAAAAAAAAAATGTTGCTTGATACGCTGTAATCAGATAACCTTTAATTTCATTTAATTTCCTGACAATAAATGACCTCATGCTGACATCAGCAAGCCTGTCATCAAAGGGCGCTCCTGTAAACTCATCTTTATAGTGCCCAGGGCTGTAAACAGGTAGTTAGACCTGTCCTTCACCTCCCCCCACAAATATTTTGAACATCTGTAAGGCCAGAAAAGGCTTGGAGTTGCGAGGAAAGGAAACATCTCAGACAAAATGACCAGAGAGGAGGGGTACAAAATTTTGTTGTGATCTTAAATCTTTTTCCCACATGTTGTCCATAGCCCTTTGCTCCTCAAAGCTTCTGGCCTGGTTCCTCCTGGCCAAAGGCCTCAGATCAAGCCTCTTTATCTGCTGTCTGCCAGACCATGGCTGCCTCCTCTTTGGCCTGTGTGCGTGTGTGATTGAGGAAACCAGGACCAAACTAAATCAAAGGATTCTAGTGAAAACACCAGATATCAGCAGGGGAATCCCTGGTCCTGCTCACATGATATTTTCACCCATTAGTTGGGTGTTTTGACAGGCGTTTACTCCCATTCGCCAGGAATGATGATTAAATGGACTACACATCCAGCGGGGGTGTTCAGCCTCTTTTTATGTTCTCAATGTGACATAAATGATGACAGAATGCTTGGAAAATCTAATAAACACTTTAAAACAAGAAAGATTCCAACTGGCTTAATATAAGTATAAAAACGTAGAGGATCCTTCAGAGACTTGCAATTGAAACTGATAGTTTACTATGTAAAATATTATATACTTGTAGTTAATGGTTTAAATACGAGAAGTTGAGGGGGTCATGTTTTTAAACACGGGAAGTAAGTTTTTATTATCTTTTAGTGATGGTGCCAAGTTTATCTCAAGTTAAATGGACTTGCAGGGGTGGGAACGAAACTGAGGAAACGTAGCAGATTGTTTTTTATCAAATACTATGTTCTTCTCTTTAACCCTGTTAGATAGAGACAGTTTTAACCAACCTCAGTCTTGTACTCCATGATAAATAGTAGCTGCAGTCCTGTGTGATGCCTTGTTTCGTAGTTTGCCGCTATTATCTGTACAACAATGAGCAGATTTTGCACCTCTTTAGGGTGTTTGTCATGTGTTTATTATTCCCGCCTCCAGCAGAACACAATGAGATGGCCAACATCCCACCACTGTAACATACAACAAAGGTCACATGAGGCAAAATCAGACTAGAAAGTGCTCCGATATACTATACAGCTTTTTAAAATGTTTTTGAAAGAAGTCTCTTATGCTCACCAAGGCTGCATTTATTTGATCAAAGAAAGAGAAAGAGAAAGAGAGCACCTCACAGGATGTGGTTTAACAACCAGATATATTGTGGATTAGTGGTTATTAGAAACTATAAACCAATGGTGAGACATGAATGCAGAAGAAATGAACAATTGTTTTTAAAGGTGAAGTGTGTAATTTCTGCATCATCACTACATTAAATTGTGATCAGAGAAAAGATTGTAACATGAAGGAAATGATCCACTTACCTTAAAAAAAGTGTTTTTGAATGTGCTTGTTTCAGTCACTGTACTGCATATAATAAATTAAATGTAACAATAATAATCTGATGAAATCAGAGAAACAGAGGTCAGAATTTGGCCAAGCACAATGTTTCCTTTCTGTCAGCTTGTTTGAGTGGAATATGAAGGATGCTCGACTTGCCTTTGACACTGCTTTCTTTCAGCAGTTCACTTGAGATTGGGTGTTATCCAAATTGTTCTCCTACAGACTCCATATTTGTATTTTTGTGTGAGCACCACGTATAAAAACAGCAAATTATCTCCAGCTGTGCTTTTTCAGAACTTTCCACAAATACTGTCCAAATTACTGTGTGACGCTTTTGCATAAAGTTTTTTTTTGTTTGTTTTTTCATCAAATGGACAGTACAAGAAAGTGCTTAACTTTTGGAAAATGTCATACATGAGGTTCAGTAACATATTGTAGGTATGAACTAAACAGTTTTAAACCTTGTGATTTTGTAATTTTCTAGCAACAAACATTTTAATTAAAGACAAATTCTAAACAATTAAATAAAAAATAACTACACAAGAATGGGTAACATGACTGCCCATTAGTTAAAGTCCCCCTGTAGTCAATAATTTTATCCCTTAAAACTCATCTTTGATCACCAAAATGACATATTTAAAAAAAAAAATAGCTTAAATATAACTCTACACCCTTGCCTCATTTAATATACGTGGATCAATGAATATGCAAATTAGCCCCGCCTCCACTCGCTCACGCCAGCTCAGAGATCCACTCGGTCAACTTACTGAGGTAAACGCTGCACAATGGTATCGCTCTTTACAACATTGGACACATAACGGTAATTAATATGATTAGTGTTTTGCTTGACTATGTTATCAAACAGCTAATAATGTGTTGCTAATGTTACACAAACCATGTTCCCGTTCACCATGTCAGAGTCAGACAGCTGCCTTCTAACAATCAGTATCCTTACAAATGCTTTAACAACTCAGAACGTCAGCAGAGAAAGGCATATAGTTCATCGTAATATGCATCATACACCTGCCACAGTGCTAAATCTACACAATTTTTCATATCAACAGAAAAATATACCGGGATAACCTGGCTTCTCTTGAGATTCCCCTGCTAGTTCGCTGTTAATGATATGCTGAAGCCCGCTGGCACATTGATGTGATTGGTTACAAGGTAGTTTGTGACATCACAGACACCAGCGATTTCAAACCGCGGGTTCTTTTTTAAAGAGAAAATATTCAGCAATGGTGTTGACTTATGAATTTGCACATGGTTTGTCTTAAAGCATATTAAAAACACCACATAGACATATAAACAACATTAAAAACTTGATTTTCACCACAGGGGGTCTTTAAATAAATTATAATTAATTATAATTAATTTTAGTAAATTAGTTAATAATTAAAATGAGTTTTTACTGCAATTAATTTAATATCAATTTAACATCAAGATTATGATTTTAAAATCACCTTGAAATCAAAATGGACCATTCTTGTTTTGTTTTTTATGGCATATTGCAGTATTTATTATAAATTATTTGTCCATTAACATTTTTTAAATTCATTTATAAAACAAAATTCATAACTTCCCCTCCCTCACAGCAATAGCAATCCACAACCATCCAATCAATTCCCGATGGACAAAATCAAGTCCCACCGAACATTTTTATTCTTGTCCTAGAAGCTGCTTCACTCGTATATACATCACAATAGGGAAGAGCAGACTATCGCATCTTCCGTTTCATGACAACTTTAACAGTATAGACGAGAGGGTCAAAACCTCTTAAATAAATATTATTAATTAAATTCAAAAAATAGAATTGAGTTAGAATTAATCAAATTAATTACTTAAATGTCAACCATTTAAAATGAGTAAAATTTAAGTTAAATTTAAACTAAAATATCTGAATAACAGACAGACGTCAAAGATGAATTAAGAACTCTTTATTTTTTATTGCCAACATTGAAGACACCTGATGATAACAAGCAGAAATACTGAAGGAAAGAGAAACACATGAATTAACAGAGGTTTAGATGTTGATGTTGATTTTATTGAAAATGTTTGGTCACCATGATGGCGATCAGTGTTTCATTTAGTTGGCCAGTTTGACTCTTTGCTTTTTATGTCAGTTTGTGGTTTTTGTAATGGTGCTTGCTAATTTTACACATTTTAAATGATTGACTTTTAAGGAATTAATTTGATCAATTCTAACTCAATTCATAATTAATAATATTGCTTGTAATCTGCTGCTACAATTTTATTGAGTAGTTAGAGCGTATTACTTTTTACAGTGTAGACCTCACAAAAAAGGGTCCTGTGCCTTTACTGTTTTTGTCATGCGTCACCAAGTGTGCAATGTTCATGGATAGTGGCTTGTGTTGTATTTGCTTTGTTCCAGTAGACTGAGTACACACAAACAAACCCTGATCTGATTCGTCACAGTAAGCCATCTATTATGTGTAATTGTTTAATTTGGGATCATGAATTGATTGCTAGAGAGATTTCAATAAATCTCACTTGTGTCTCTTTTCCAGGTAGAGCAGTTTATCAATGTATTTGCGCACAGAAAAGTCAATTAAAGCTCTAATTAAAAACTCATTTCTGTTCACACATGGACACTGTGATAACAGCAGAGACAGATAGCAGCCCATGTTTGGGTTCCCCCTGCCTTTGAGAGATTTGAGAGGAATAAAGCTTGTCCTTGTATTTGTACAACACTGGGATTAAAGGGCAGAGGCCACAAGAGGTGACTGATTTGTAATGCACAGCTGTGTTTGCCAAGCACATTCAGTAAACCTCAATGATGATGACACCACTGCGCTTATCACTTCTTATCAGTGTCTAACGTGATGCCCGCAATGAGTTGATTTCATATAGCAGTACTTTGCCAAGATTTATTGATTGAGAAATCAAGA
The DNA here is from genome assembly GCA_039654765.1 of Mylopharyngodon piceus. NCBI lineage: Eukaryota > Metazoa > Chordata > Actinopteri > Cypriniformes > Xenocyprididae > Mylopharyngodon > Mylopharyngodon piceus. Next base: position 11,440,907 of record CM077444.1, on the reverse strand, counting down.
TTTTTAATGTACCTCTCAAGTTAATGATGACTATAGTGATGAAAATTGAGTTTCTGTATGGGTAATTTAAACTGAAAAATCAAATTATTAAAAATTACACTTAAAGCAGTTATATAAATTTAATTTAATCCCATTCCATTTAATTTCTTTTCTTTTTTTTTATTTCATTAAAATTGGAACTAAAATTGGAATTTTGGAATTTTGCGTCCTGTTTGCTCATTTCAAATTCATTTTTGAATAGTGTATAACTGTGAAGAGAAAAAATCTTGCCCACTGTGCTGTATCTTTTAGTTGTTTGGAGGTTTTAGCTGTCAGATATACTCATGTACAGACCTGCCTATCACGAGTCTCAGAAGCCCAGAAATAATGTGTCTCTTTGGCTTCAGGCTGTAGTTTTGTTGTAAATCACTGTTCAGATGTCTCTCGTCAATCTGCCAACAGATCAAACGAACAAAGATTTCTCGTGAATAGCAGTTTTATTCACGAAAGGTTCAAAATGTTATTTAGAAAAGCAGTCAGTTCAGACTCAGAAATGAGTAATAATTAAAAATCTCTTCTTTTACAGTCAGCCTCGAGGACATTGAATATGTGCGGCATGGCCGTCAGACTGAAGGGCTGCAGAAGTACACTGACTCCTCAATTGAGGACCGCTGCTTCTCCATCATCTTCAAGGGTCGACGGAACAACCTGGACTTGATCGCCTCATCCAAAGAGGAGGCCAAGCGTTGGGTCAGCGGTCTGGAGAAAGTCATCAACAGCATGTACAACCTCAACCGCCAACAGAACAGCGAACAGTATCCTTGAACATCTATTCCTCAAAGCCTGGTCTCTGAACTCATTTGTCAGTATGGGGGGTAATTGAAGGAAAACATAAATTTAAAAGTACTATGTGCAACAAATATTTATGTAAAACTTTTTAATTCGGAAAGTTCTGGCTCAAAAAAAAAATATATATATATATTTCTAGTGTTTAATATTCAGTCCTTACATCAGGAAAAAAAGCTGGATCTATAACTGCATGCGCAAGGCAGACAAGAACGCAGACAACAAAATGTCCTTGAAGGAGTTGAAGCATTTCCTACGTCAGATCAATATTGAGGTGGACGACGGTTACGCTGAGACGCTCTTCAAGGTGAGAGACAAATCATAAATCTTGACTATCAATTTCATTTCAACTTGTACAGCTAGAAACAAAATGGCTTTTAAACTCATTGGCAGCAATTCATAGAAGTCTAAAATGCTGAAATTTTCAAAAAAGTAGGTGTCTCCTGTTGCAGGTCCTCATGAACTGTTTTTTTATTATTATTATTATTTAATATATTGCAGAAATGTGACGCATCAAATTCAGGAACTCTGGAGGGATCCGAAATTAAACACTTCTACAATTTGCTGACTTACCGTCAGGAAATTGATGTAATCTATGGAAAGTACGCTCATACTAATGGACAGATGAGCTCCAGCGACCTGTTGAACTTCCTCCAAAATGAGCAGAGGGAGCCGGTGTCTTTGGATTATGCACATAAGCTTATCGATAAATTTGAGGTGGATGAAATAGGTAATGGCACTTAAATTACCAGAAGAATACATCAGATAATTATTTCAAATAAATACTGTTCGTTTGAACATTCTATTCATCAAAAAATCCAGAAAAAATGACTCGTGGTTTCTACTAAAATATTAAGTTGCACAACAGTCTTCAACATTGATAGTAATAAGAAATGTTACTTGAGCAGCAAATCAGCATATTAGAATGATTTCTGAAGGATCATGTGACACTGAAGACTGGAGTAATGATGCTGAGAATTCAGCTTTGACATCAGGAATAAATTACATTTTAAAATATAATAAAATGGAAAAACAGTTATTTTGAATTGTTACAATATTTCACAATTTTACTGTTTTCAATATATATATATATATATATATATATATATATATATATATACACACACACAAGATAATTAAAATCTAATAAGAGAGAATATGTATTAAATATAAAATATAGTATATAAATATATTCAGGTAGTTTAATTATTATGAAATATAGTCATCTTTCATAATTAAACAACCTGAATTACCCAATCAAAATAGCAGATGTATCATATAACAAAATTTGAGTTTATTTTTACAATAAATTTTAGTATAAAACAGTGTTTTCATATTTACCCAGCCAAACTGAACAAGCACATGAGCAAAGATGGTTTCCTGATGTACCTGAACCATGAAGAAGGCTCCATCTTTAGCCCCGCCCACAAAGCCGTGTACCAAGACATGCGCCAACCACTCAATCATTACTTTATTTCCTCTTCCCATAACACCTATCTGATGGAGGACCAGCTGAAGGGGCCTAGCAGCACAGAAGCCTATATCAAGTATGAACATGTCTGTTTTCGCAGAAATTCTCAACAGCAATGCATTAACATATTAAGCATTCATCCATAAGCAAAGTGAGAGAATGGTTGTCATCTTTTAGAGCGCTGATGAAGGGATGCCGCTGTGTGGAGCTGGATTGCTGGGACGGTGAAAGCGGGGAGCCGGTCATTTACCACGGCCACACGCTCACATCCAAAGTGCTCTTCAAAGACGTCATCAAGGCCATCAAAGAATATGCTTTCAAAGTGAGTGAAATGACACAAATTGTATGGTGTGATGACTTGTATTAGTAGCTTTGTGGATTATGAAAACATGTGTTTCTTTGCTACGCTAGACCTCACAATACCCAGTGATCCTGTCTTTGGAGAACCATTGCACCACAGAGCAGCAGAAAATAATGGCCCATCACTTAACCTCCATCTTGGGGAGCGCTCTGCTCACTCAGCCACTGGGGCATAACATGCCCACCACTTTTCCAGGACCTGAGGTTAGACCCCTTTAAATAAAATCTTTACATGCATGTTTCCTGGTCCACTGCTCAAAGCAGTCTTGGTTCTGGAAGTATTTTTTCCATTCATTTTTCCTATAGGGTTTTAAAAAAGGTCGAATTTGAGGTTTTCACAAAAATTAGTTCATCAAGCCCTCATCTAGCGATCCAAATGCTTCAAATAGTAATTAAACATCTAAAAGTATCTTTATTTGTATGTTTTCTGAGAGGAGTACCTTTCCTTTGTCCATGAAAAATGCCATTTTTCTCTGCTCGCTTTACCACTAGCACTTCCCCTCAGCAACCTCCTCATTAGTCCAAGTTTGGTATTGTTTTAAAGCGTAGCATTCCAACTTTGTGAATATTCATAGCGAATTTTTGATGACATGAGTCTGAACCAGCATGAGTTTGAAACTCACATTTCATTGATGTAAACAAATCGATCTTACTCGCACTGACTGACAGATCCGAAGCGCTCACACAAAGGCGCCTCAGACAGCGCACGATCACGATATACATATAAACAGAATTACAGTACTTCAAAATATTGAAAAAAAGTTGAATATATATATATATATATATATATATATATTTTCCTATAGATATTTGGTTTTGATGAGGTGTGTGCCAAATTAGGTATTAACAGGGATTTTAAGGTATGGTTGCTAGGTGATTTTGTTTTGGAACCCTTAGAAAACTTAATTTTTCTCAAAATTGACTTTGCTGACTTTGGACTTCAAACAGGTGTAGCTCAGTCATTTTTTGTCTGATTCCAACAAATCATACATCGTTTTGAAGGTTTTTTAATAGATTTATGAAAATAATAACTCTTTTTTTTTTTATTTGCTCATTGCGACTCATTTTGCCAGCACGGGCATAGATACAAATATTTAAGTATTTTGAAAGTGTAGGGAGACAGACTCTATAATATCATTTGTGGTGCTTCATAGGAGTGGGCGTTCCCTGCAGAGCTCGCTGCGGCTCTCTGTTTGGTGGAATTTTCTGTAAAGCATCATGGGTAATGTAGTTTTTCACCATTCTGCTGTTAAACAATTATTTTAAAAATAAGTTACAGCAAACAGATGGCTCCAACAAAAGCATTTATCATCGATTAACAATCTCGGAGCTCACAACATTAAAAAGCATTAAAAATCAATTTCCCTATGGAGAAAATGAATGGAGTTTTTACTTCTGGAACCTGACTGCTGCACTCTATAGCGCTATGATAAAGAAATGATGCATACAACACTGCATATTATAGATAATACTACATATTGCCACCTGGTGGATAACAGAGACAGCTTTCTAAAGCTAAAAATCTTAAAAGCTCTCTTCACCACTCCCAACTTTCCTCAAATGACTTCCTCGTCATCCCTGCTAACTTCCTGTTTACTTCTGTATCCATGAATTCAAATAGCTCGAAACAGAGGAAGTGATTATCAGTAGGGCTGTGATTACATGAATACAGATTGATCGCAGCCATTTATCACTTCCTGATGATTCACCAAAACACGCACAGAGCGTTTGAGCTGCAGTCTGAAAGGCAAATGATGAGACAGTACAAGTTCAGACTGGTTGCTTATTTTGTTTGTGGGGTGGGAGGGGCTTCTGAATGACGATGTCACTTTTTCAAGTTTATCAGGCACATTTGGAACTGTTTTGAAACTTTTCCTTTCACTGACCTGTTCGAATTAAGTTTCAACCCTGAGCTTTGTCCCGTACTGAGAAGTTCTGCCAGTTTCTCTAAATGAAACTGTGGCAGGATGGTAATCGAGAAAGATTTTCATATTTCAGCCTGAGGGCAGCTCAGCCATGAACCATCATCCACGCACAAACACACTAAGAAGAAAAACAATAGTAAAGCATCATCTTTCAGCTCCATTTGTTATATGTGAAGGTTATCTAGAATTTCTCACACAAAACTCCCACCTATACCACACCCCTTGGGTTTTGTAATTGTATTATTTGATCAATTACTAATTTTTTAAAGTCACTTTGAAAAAAAGCAACTGGTAAATGAAATAATTTTATTTGAACTTTGAAAGAGTTTTGAATAAATATTAAGTAAAAGTCAGAGCTATAGCCTTGTGGGTGACCCGAGTTCAAGTCATGGCTTGTGGTCTTTACCCAGTCCTGTTCCAGTCTCTCCTCTCCTATCGCTTCTTATCTCTGCTTACACTGTTCTGTCATAACAAAGGCAAAAATATATAATGTGCACTATCAATTAAAAGTTTAAAGTCTGTAAGATTTTTTTGAAAGTTTTTGAAAGAGTCACCATGGCTGTATTTATTCGTTCAAAAATACATTAAAAGTAGTAATATTGTGAAAAATGATTACAATTCAAAATAACTGATTTGTATTTTAATAATCTTAAAAATCTTAAAATGTAGTTATTCCTGTGATGCAAAGCTGAATATTCAGCAGCCATTACTCCAGTCGTCAGTGTCACATGGTAATAAAGTGTAACATGATAAAATAGAGAACAGCATTTCAAAAAAACAGCATTTATTTGAAATACATTTATTTTGTAAAATTATAAATGTATTAATTGTCACTACTGATCAATTTAATGCCTCCTTGCTGAATAAAAAATATTTTTTTCACCAGAAAAGGGACACCAAATCTTTGAACTGTAGTATAAAAATAAAATGTTTCTGATTTATTAGTATTATCAATATTTTTTATTACATTTTAATATATAATATAAAATTATTTTTTTAATATTTCAAATGTTTCAGCTACCAATAAGAATGTAGTATTCACAGCTTAACTGAACACATTTTAACATATTTAACATCTACAGTATGTTTACATTTGCAGGAGCTGAAGGGACGTTTCCTGATCAAGGGAAAGCGTTTGAACAAACTGGATGCGGCATTCAACAACAACACCTCAGAGGATGTGGACAGTGTGTCGGAGGAAGACGAGGCTGCTGAACTGAAAGAGGCTGAACCGAAACCCAAAGACAAGGTGTGTTGAAAAACCCTGCAATCATTCAGAGCCCAACAACACAACAACTGCTCTAGCATGAGTTTGACCTATATTACCCGTGATCAATACAGTGGAAATTTATAAAGAGCTGTTGCTCTACCAATGAAAACAGGAAGAATTAAAAGAATTCAGTTTTGGAAAGCATGCTTTCAATCAAGTGCTACAAAATTAACACACGCCAACCACCAAATATGAGTAAAAAGTGTAAAAAACATAGTTATTTAGCAGACTTTAGTTGGAAGTGCAGCATAAAATCGAACTAATCACAAGGTTCATTTTTGGTCTTATCAAAAGTCCTATTTCAAACCATTGTATTTTCTATTAAATGTAAAGTGGAAAACAAACTTTCAAAACGCTCTACATAGTACTCTTATGGCCGTGGAGTATATTTGCATACACAAAGCTGCGGTAGATAAGGTCGAATTCAAATCGACACACTCAGCTGTTGCAGACATTCCTACAAAAGCCTGATTCAAATCATTAGACCACAGATTTGTTCTGCTTTTTTGCATCCCTTTGTCATTGCATGTGTGAAGTCTATTTATGTTGCACCCTGTAATTAAAATCTATTTTTGATTACTTTTGTAGACTTCCAAAAAAATCAAGCTGGCTAAGGAGCTGTCAGATTTGGTAATCTACTGCAAGAGTGTCCATTTCAGCAACTTTGAGCATTCAAGAGATAATCAGGCCTTCTATGAAATGGCCTCCTTCAAGGAGAGCAAAGCAATGAACCTGGCGGAAAACTCAGGTACAAGGGTACACAATAGAGTGCTGCAGGGATGATGTATTTTTGTAGGCCAAAACCTGGAAATGAGTAGCATTTTAGCAGTTCTGCTTCCATCGTCTTTAAAGGTGCAATATGTAAGAATTTTGCAGTAAAATATCCAAAAACCACTAGGCCAGTGTTATATATTTTGTTCACTTGAGTACTTACAATATCCCAAATGTTTGCAACTAATTGTAAATCGTGAGAAAATTGCAATTTTAACCAAGGCTCCGGGACGTGTGAGGAGTCGCCTGTCAATTGCGTCATACCCGCGTTACCCTCGGTTTCCGGTTTTATTTTGTAGAAACCATGGAAACACCAAAGACGCTTTAATATTTACATGTTTTAATAGGCAAGGGAACAACTGTTTTGATATATTTATAGACAGAAAACGAATTATTGTTATATAGCTCAACACGTTTAGTCTTATTGCTTAAATCTAATTTTCTTGATTTTTTTGCGAGTACCATGCTTTACCATGCCTCAGAGAAAAACACATTTTTGTGAAGTAGCTAACATAGCATAATCAGATGCAACTTTATTTTTAATAACAGTAATACAGAATTTTCTCCATCATACAATACGTTTTAAAATTAATTGCATGCCATTTATCAACACAAGCCATCCAGCATTTAATATGATATTCTTAAATCGATCTAGCTTACTGCAGTGTGCAACAAGTGTCTCACAGCAGCCACCGAGCGAACGCATAGAGTAACATCATAACATAATTTTCAACACACTCAAATATATCTAATATGATAAACAGCGATGTGATACCTCATACTCATGACCGGAAAAGCGGAAGCAGCGCCGGCGACTGTGGCATAATAAAAGTTCTGCTGCTCGCGAGGCGTGTTGTGTTCGTCTCTCATTAACAATCGCTCCAGCGGCCTCGTTCAGCTCCCACACCACTCGGTCCTGCTCTGCTTCATACTACAGTAATGTTAATAATCGCATCCATGAACATGATTTCTTCCCGAGTCCTATCCCGATTCATTTCAACCGGCTGTGAGGTGAAGACCACATGTCCCAAGATTCCGCGCTCAAACTTGCCGTCATCAAGCTACGCCTTTGTTTTGAATAGGCCTCTAGCGACCTCTAGCGGATAGAAAATTCTACATATTGCACCTTTAAGTCAGTTTTTTTTTAAATGGGTTTTTGGTTAAATGCCTTAAATAAGGTCTGTGGTTAACACAAGCCCAAGATATTTTCATGTTTTATTCCATGAAATAAAATACATCAGTAATACCCCTTTGTGAACGGTAGTTTCTTTCAGTTTTCCCCCTCCATTTGGCCTAAAACACTGTGTTTGTAGTCATCCAATTTGAAATGTTGACTACAAACACTTTTTCAGTGTTTTCCGTTGCGCGTTCTCTTGATATTTATGATTCTTTGCAGCCTTTAGCAACGCGCTGGATCCTTCACTGGAAACCAAAAGTAACACTCCCACTAAACGTTTAGTTTTTTTATTCTTAAACCCGGGAACAATAAAAGTCGACACCATTATGATTAAAAGTTTGCTAAGAAGTATTTCCTACTAAAGCAAGGTGCTATTTGACTCTGATAAGCGTGATGTTTAACCTTTTACTTAAGCCAAATGTATTTAGGATTCAAAATTCATTACAGTTAATTTGTGAAGATCATCATAATGAAAAAAATTTAGGTTCATATAGCTTATTTTCTGCAATAATCCAAATACCAATGGAGAAATCCTATTGGGGAACCAGCATGATGCTAACTTCCGGGTTGGCTTACAAAAATACGTCATTACTGCAGCACTCTATAAGGCCTGAAACTAAAAGACATTTTGCTTATAATATGAGTGATGTTGCCAGATATACTCTAATATCACATTTTTTGCTTATGTCTTAAAGCTACAGCATTTATTCATCACAACATGGATAAGCTGAGCAGAATCTACCCAGCCGGCTCCAGAACCAATTCGTCCAACTACAATCCGGTGCCACTGTGGAACGCTGGCTGCCAAATAGGTGCAAATCCCACTGCGATATAACATAATATGAGTCTGACACAACTCAGAAAGTCTGTTTATAATATTAATCTGTTTTTAATTCCTCAAAATTGGTTTACAGTGGCTCTAAACTTCCAGACTCCCTGTAAAGAGATGGATCTGAACCAGGCCCGCTTTTTACCTAACGGCAAGTGTGGCTACATACTGAAGCCAGAGTTTCAGAGGGACCCGGGCTCCCAGTTTGACCCCATAAACCTCAGTGTAGGCCCCTGGCTGCAGAAGAAGACCCTGCATATCATGGTGAGATTTTTCTGTCCTATACCGCAAAAAAATAAAAATAAAATAAATTAATAAATAAATAAATATTTAAAACAAATTAGGGATGCACATATATAATTTCTGCATGATACAATAAATAAATAAATTAATATTATAATATAATATTTTATATATATATATATATATATATATATATGATATATATACTAATATATCATTCATCCCTAAACCAAATGCAATCCTAAAATCTAAACAAATCCAAACACAGTGACCAATTACTGTATATGTCTGTTCAGATCATCTCAGCCCAGCAGCTGCCTAAGATCAATAAGGACAAACAGACCTCCATTGTGGACCCTCAGGTCAGAGTGGAGATCTATGGTGTGCCAGCTGACAATGCCAGCAAACAGACACATCACATTGTCAACAATGGCAAGTGTCAACAGTACATTTACACATTTAGTAAACACTTTTTTTTTTTTTTTTAACCAAAGTGTAGGTCGCTTAAATGTTTTTTTGTTACAGGTTTCAATCCAATGTGGAATACAAAATTCCAGTTCACTGTTCATGTGCCTGAACTAGCTTTGGTGCGGTTTGTGGTGGAGGACTATGATGCTGCTACCCATAATGATTTGGTTGGCCTGTACACTGTGCCCTTCACCAGCATGCAGAATGGTAAGTTGGAGAAAATAAGTGAGAAATGACTTTCTGTTGTGCAGTTATTATGAATTTGCTCACCATAAGTCTTATTTTCTATCTTCAGGATACCGGCATGTGCCTCTGCTCACAAAGAGAGGAAGCCTCATTCCTTCAGCGGGACTGTTTGTACACATCATGATTCTTGATGCTTAATAGACTGCAACATTCCTCTCAGTCATCTCAATGTCAAAGTGTGCAGATCACTGAACAGGACAATCATCTAAACTCTCCTATGCGAACACTTTCTAGGATAAGATTTGGACTTCCTTTTCCAATGTGCCTTGTGGTTTACAAATTAGCCCTCCTTAATATATGAGTACCAAGATGCACCTTAAAGTGTTTTGTAGAATTAGTAGGTGTGGTTCAATTTAGGAAAACAGGTGGGGTAAAAAGTCTTTTTTTAGGACTATGTTGAACGTGCAGCCAATGAACATTAATATTTAAGCGCAAATCAAATAATACTCAACATTCTACACATTCCCCATGTTTTTTTTTTTTTTACTTGAATAAATATTGTTTAAATATAAATATTAATAATTTAAATATTAATAAAATTAATAAAAGTCTATTTTATATATTTAAAATTTAATATTTTATTTAACTTTTTTTTAGGGGGGGATGGTGGGGGGGCTTTTGGCTACCAACAAGAGAGTAGTACTTTCAGCTCCGTTTTACCATTTTGAAGTCGATTTCGGAGAATTACACAGATTTTACCCTACAATCAGTGCAGAAAAAGTTAAAAATGTGCAGATTTAGTATGTGACTAGTAAAAAGTAAAAATTTTTGGTGAAGCTACAGCCTCTTTCCTACGGAGCCCCACACATGACATCCAAGAAAAAAAAAAATTGTGCGCACGATTTACTAATTCATTCCCTCGATTTACTAAATCATGTGCACGATTTACTATTTCGTTCCCTCAATTTGCTAAATCGTGCAAACGTTTTTTAGCAAAATGTGCACGATTTAGCAAATTGAGGGAACGAATTAGTAAATCGTGCGTAAGATTTATAAATCGAGATAACAAATTAGTACATCGTGCGCACGATATACTATTTTTTTCCTGCATGCCATGTGCGGGGCTCCGTACTTTCCTGTCCAAATCAGCAGTGTGTTTTTCACCTATAAAACTGATTTAATTGGACAATATATTTTACCTAACACTGTTTTATATTTTGATATTAAAATGTATGTATTTAAAAAATATACTACATTGATGCCTTTTTTAAATTAACAGAGTATTTAAACATTGTTTGTATATTATTTCTTACTGATTATCAATGAATTTGTGTCCTTGGCCAAACATTACCTTGAGGTCTTCAGGTACATTTACACAATGATGTACTAAAAACTGAAGTTTTTCCTTTGTCTTTTTCGCGTACAGACGTCAACGTTGTCAAACCGATCCCCGCTCACACGGATTCACAAAAAACGCTGTACTATGCATGCCAGGCCAGTAGATAGCGATATCACTTTGTAAAGAAACTATGCGCCTATAGACTGAACACGTAATACTCATGCGCATGACAAATTCGTGTTTTTGTAGTTTACATGGAGACGATAACAGTATCTCCAATGGCCAAATGCATTAAAAGTTTTCCGTTTTTAGTTGAAAATGGTGTTGTGTAAACGGCCCCTTTATTTTGGTCAAAATATATCTTACGGGCCATTTACACCATAGATATCTATATTATATAATATATATACATATCTATAGTTTACACAGTTTTCAACTAAAAACGGAAAACTTATGCATTTTGGCCATTCATTTACACTACAATGGCATTTTGGGGGCCTGAAAACGCAAACTTTTGAAAATAGGTTTCAAAGTGCACGTTTTTGAAAACGATACCAGCATTGTCTCCGTGTAAACTACAAAAACGCGAATTTCTGAAAACAGTGACGTCATGTGCATGCGTATTACGTGTTCAGTCTATAGGCACGTAGTGTTTCTTTACAAAGTGACATCGCCAACTACTGGCCTGGCAGCAGAATACAGCGCATTTAATCGTTTTCATGGATCCGTATGAATGGGGATCGTTTTGACAACATTGTCGTCTGTACACGAAAAACGCAATGGAAAACTTCCATCTTTAGTCCATTGTTGTCGAGTAAACGTACCCTTAGTAAAAAGGAGATTTAATCTTAACAATAGCACCCCTGTGTTCAGTGTTGTATGAACTGTTATAATTTTGTTTATTACTGTGTGGTCAATATTTTTTACAGTGGCTTACGATGGCTAATTCTCAGTTTTCATACAATATGTTCTTTATGTGAACTCAGGATACAAATGATGGACAATGAACCATAAACCCCATATTACCAATACATGCTATCCGTTATTTTCTGATAAACATGTTCAAGCTAATGTTCATAATCATGTTATGAGAATCTGAACAGCAGGTGTGTATCTAGTTATCTTGTCAGAGCAGTAGGAGAGTTGCACTACAAATGTGTATAACATAAAAGAATGAAAAAAAGTTATACATTTACATAGCTGTGCTTTATATTTTTAAGGTGTTTATTTTGTATTCATTGTTGTTGGTGTAAGGTATTGTTGCTTTTTATCTGCTCTAGAAATATTTCTATTTTTTATGTTGTTCTTAAATGATCCTATTGTGCCTTAAAGGAAAGTTGTTACATCAGCAATATTAAACCATAACAACATCTGTTTCTCATGTCCTGTTCTGGCACCCTCCTAACAGGAAAGAAATGGCTTTACTGACTCTAAAATGCTGTGACAAACCATTACATTCATTAAAACTGAATTAAACATCTCAGAAACATTTCTAGCCAGTGTTTTTATTGGTAGCTACTAAAAAGCATTTAGACATGTTGTACGTGACTGATAAAATCAGAATCCATCATTTTGGTGGTGTATCATTTGTGTGCAAGATATTTACAAAGCATTTCTATTAGGTTATACGGTTATACCTTTAAATGTTCACTTTTAAATGTGTCAAAACATTTCTTTGATGAATAAATACATCTATAACAGTGCATAGATTACAGTTTTATAGCCCAAAATACCCATAAAGCACAACAGTCAGGTCTGAAGTTCTCATAGTAAAACCAACCAACTCAAAACAGTCCTGCTTTCTTTTTAAGGTCGTTCTGACGCCATTTAGGCAATCGCTGGAAATTGTTACGGCTGCAGCCGAGGAGATTCTCGAATTCTGCATCAGTCAAATATTCCTGAAATAAAGACAGTGTATGGAGAAACATTATTTACCAGATGATAAATCATATGATTTTATCATACCAACCAAAAAGGTTTCAGCACCCACCTCTCGTTTTTCAGGGTCCGCTCCTTGAGGCAGCTGGTTAGGTGTTTTAACTAGCTGCTCAAAATTTGGCATCCCAGAAGGCTTTGCTCTGGTGGGAGACTGGTCTACATGTGCACTGGAGATGGAAGAGGACATCCGCTGATTATGGGACCTTATATTTCCCGGTCCTCCAGGAGCGCTGTAGCTCCCCCCACCTCCTCTTGTCTTCTTATTCAGGTCCGTGTTGTTGAGATTCTACAGGAAATGAGGTCAACATTATGTTTAGATCTGCACATAGGTGTGTAGATCATATCAATATCTAAATGTAATTAGATAATTTCGTTAGATAATCAAATAAGATTAAACAGTTTAAATGCATCTGTTGATATCAGGAAGAAGCATTTGATCAGTAAGGTGAAAGCATTTTACCACAGTGATTTGCGAAATATCACCCAGCTTGCTTTTCATCTCCTCATATGAAAGGCCTCCCTGGAATATAGAGTGACTGAAAACGTGAAAACGTGTCTCTCTTTGTGACATTAATTCATTATGTGGTGTGAGGGTGGGCAAAAGTATTTAAACTTAACATGAAATGGCACTTGTAACCAATTTTACTTTCATAATATTTGAATATTCAACGAGAAAAAAGTAGGCGGGATTTGATTTTTTACTATATTTTTGAGAAGGAATTGACTAGTATAATATTGGCTTTCAGATAATATGAATGAATAGCCTGCATGACCGAAAAAGAAAGTTGTTTCAGAGGCGGATCAACTTATTTTCATAAAAATATTATTTAGAATTAGGCCAGTTGCAATTATTGATTATTCGTTTGATCATGGTTATTCGATCTAATAACAATTTATTGTTTGTTAAATTATTTATTAGTAAATTTGCCATTAAATATTATATTATATTATATTATAAATAATAATATAAATATTATAATATTATAATTTAGAATTAGGCCTATTGCAATTATTGATTATTTGTTTGATCGTGGTTATCCAATCTAATCACAATTTATTATTTGTTAAATTATTTATTATTAAATTTGCCATAAAATATTATATTATATTATATTACAAATAATTAATAATATAAATATTATAATTTATAATTAGGCCTGTTGCAATTATTGATTATTCGTTTGATCATGGTTATTCGATCTAATCATAATTTATTATTTGTTAAATTATTGATCATTAAATTTGCCATAAAATATTATATTATATTATATTACAAATAATTAATAATATAAATATTATAATTTATAATTAGGCCTGTTGCAATTATTGATTATTTGTTTGATCGTGGTTATCCAATCTAATCACAATTTATTATTTGTTAAATTATTTATTATTAAATTTGCCATAAAATACATTATATTATAGTATATTATATTATATTATACTGATTTTATAAATAATTAATAATATAAATATTATAATATCATAATTTAGAATTAGGCCTGTTGCAATTATTGATTATTCGTTTGATCATGGTTATTCGATCTAATCACAATTTATTATTTGTTAAATTATTGATTATTAAATTTGCCATAAAATATTATATTATATTATATTATATTATATTACAAATAATTAATAATATAAATATTATAATTTATAATTAGGCCTGTTGCAATTATTGATTATTTGTTTGATCGTGGTTATACGATCTAATAACAATTTATTATTTGTTAAATTATTTATGATTAAATTTGCCATAAAATATGCAACATTATATTATATTATATTATATTATATTATAAATAATTAATAATATAAATATTATAATTTTTCAAAGTAAATCATACAGGCCTAGTTTATTATAATTTTATCATTATATTATATATGAATCCAATAAAAAAACAATGTAAATCGTTAATGGAAATTATTTGCATGAAAATTAATTGTCAGCACACAGTTTGTGATAGTAACAGGCCTATTTTGGAATAACAACATAAAAAATCATGCACAATAAGTTAAGAAAGTAAAAAGGGTCCATTTTGCTTTCATGCTGATGATAATTAGGTGAGAATCAACAAACGATTATGTGAATTGAGAACTTCTGTTAGTTTGTTAGTGAATTTGTTGTGCATTACGGCCCCCTGCTGGACAAATTCAGCGTGTTCGACTCACGCTCCACTTGTGAGTATCCCAAGCATTAAACCAGCCGGTGAAGGTGGGCGGCTCATAGCCTTGTTTAACAGTGGTGATCGGTGTCCCAGGGTCCCGTCCTGCTGGGTGGGTTTTAAGATAGTCCACTGCACTGCTATAGGACTCCTGGGTTTCGTATTGGTTGGCTGAGTTGCCAATCCAAAGGAAAATCTGAGGGAGAAAGTAGAAGAGGGATTTAGGAGAATGACATATAAGTTTTTTAACTTTTTGATGACCCCTATATAAAGCGAACTGTATATTTTAATTCGCAAAAAAACTATTTACCTATAAATTAATCTAGTTTTTATTAACATAAAAATATAGCTGTCAATATTATTAGATGTCAATATAGCTGTCAGTTTATTTTTTATTTTTTTTAGTCCCTCACTTTCCTTTTCTTTCTAATTTTTCTTCCCTGCTCCTCAGTATGAAAACCCCTTGGTTAGAGTAACTTAATACTCAAAATAACCAGCAGAATTTTTAATGTTATTTTTCACGGTTTCTTTTGCATAACCCAGAACGGCACTGCCATTTCACCGCAGCCACATGCAAAAGAAGCAGACAGCATGACCTCACACAACCCACCTCCTCCCAGGTGTCTAATAGCATGACATCATCCTCATCCAGATCGTCCTGAGTGAAGTCAGCCACTTCTGTCATGAGGAATCGGCCCGTCTGATTGGAGCATTCAAACAGACGAGGATCGTGAGGTGCCACTTCTTTCTCCAGTCTGGTGGAGATACAGAGAAAGTCAGAAATGATCGACTGTCTTCTAGAGTTGAAGTATGAGCTCAAGTTTGTCTGTTTTTATGGTTGTACCTCTTGTCACTGGCATATGGAGCTTTCCCTCCCAAAGCCACCCAGAAGGCAGCTGGTTCCTGTCCTTCCATCACAATCTGCTTATCCTGCTCAGAAAGCAAATCAGCTACGGCTTTCCCCATCTCCCTCTCATCTCCACTGCAGCCCTGTGGGAAACATAAACACAAACACACACACACACATTGGGTTTTCATGTTTTATGGAGACTTTCCATAGACATAATGATTTTTATACTGTACAAACTGTATATTCTATCCCCTAACCCTAAGCACAACCCTCACAGAAAACCTTCTGCTTTTTTACATTTTCAAAAAACATAATTTAGTATGATTTATAAGCTGTTTTCCTCATGGGAACCAAAACATGTCCCCACCAGAAACTTTCTGGTATTACTATCCTTGTGGGGGCATTTTGTCCCCACAGCATAGGAAATACCTGAACCACTCACCCACACACATGCACACACACAAATGTAAAAAAAAAAAAAAAAAAAAAAAAAAAACATCACCTAGTATAATTTATAGGCTGTTTTCTTCATGGGGACCAAAAATGTCCCCACAAGGACAAGGATTTCAGGTACTGCCATCTTTTGTCCCCATAACGTAGGGATTACCTGAACCGCACTCACACACACACACACACACACACACACACACATTATATATAATATAATATAATATAATATAATATAGATAAATGTATTTTTAAAAAATAACATGATAATTAAGTAATTAATATGTATTATAATTAATAAGGCTGGAGCATAATTGCTGTTTTGCTTGTTTTCAGTTTCCATATTTTATTTTAAAAATATATATGTATTTTTTTATTTTAATGGTCATTTGACACACACATACATACGTATATATATATTAAAATTAATGTCAAATTGATTAATAATGATTAATCGCATCTAACATAAATATACACATACAAACTTGTGTTAGATGCAATTTTGACAGCACTAATTAAAATAATATATTAAAATATAACATTAATTATATTCATTATGATTAATGTATTTTTATATTTAAAGTCCCCCTGAAATCACATTTTTTTAGCTTTTAGTATGAATATGTTAGCCTTAAGGTTATTAATAAGCTGGTGTGTTCCAAAACAATGACAAAATTCGCATTTAGAGATATAAGCATTCAAAACTTACAGTATCTCACTTCCGCTAAAATGGATCACGGATTTTCATGACATCACATCGCACTTCAGTTTCTCGTCAAATCTTCTGTCCAATCAAATGCTCTCTAGAATCTGAAGTCCCGCCTCCTCCTACACTATCAACAGACGCTGAAGTCTCGGCTGAAATCGGTCATTTGTTCACACATTTACTAGTTTCTACATAGTGAATGGCACATAGTGCACTATATAGAGATAGGGAACGATTCAGACAGTGTAAATATGCTTTCCTTTGACGCGAATGAAGTCCGTTTTCGCGTTAGTATCACGTGAACCGCCGCAGCGCGAGTATGGCCCAGAGACACGAGAGCGGATCATATGCGCGAGTCGGCACAGACCACAAAAGGTATCGGACCCATCTGCACAGAATGTTGTATATAAGCGATATAAAGGACATTATTAGGAGAAACGGTTAGAGATTAGAAGGAAACAGAGGTTTTACAGAGTCTAGCGGCTCTGGCCGAGCTGTAACATAAACGAAACGCTATTGGCTATTTAAAAAAAGGGGCGGGGCTGTTCGATAAATCAACCTGTCTTCCTGTTTCAGATGAAATTACGTCAACACATTGAATAATGCTGCCGTTCCAAGACACTTCAGTGGGCCTTTAAAGGTTTAGTGCAAAGGGAGATATTTTCTTTTAAGACAGGGAACAGCCCGAACAGCCCCTATCGAACAGCCCCGCCCCTTTTTAAAATAGCCAATAGCGTTTAGTCTGTGCCGACTCGCGCATATGATCCGCTCTGTGCTCTTGTGTCTCTGGGCCAGAGCAGACTGTGCTGCTCGCGTTGCGGCGGTTCATGTGACACTAACGCGAAAACGGACTTCATTCGCGTCAAAGGAAAGCATATTTACACTGTCTGAATCGTTCCCTATTCTCTATATAGTGCACTATGTGCCATTCACCATGTAGAAACTAGTAAATGTGTGAGCAAATGACCGATTTCAGCCGAGGCTTCAGTGTCTGTTGATAGTGTAGGAGGAGGCGGGACTTCAGATTCTAGAGAGCATTTGATTGGACCGAAGATTTGACGAGAAACTGAAGTGCGATGTGATGTCATGAAAATCCGTGATCCATTTTAGCGGAAGTGAGATACTGTAAGTTTTGAATGCTTATATCTCCTAAATGCGAATTTTGTCATTGTTTTGGAACACACCAGCTTATTAATAACCTTAAGGCTAACATATTCATACTAAAAGCTAAAAAACTTAATAATTTCACACATTTTAGTTTTAGTGTATATTTATTTACACATTTATTTATTTTTCATTTATTTGTTTAAAGTTATCCACCTTATTCCTACGCCCCATGACGCTTTGTGCGAATTATGGGTGTAACTTCCGTTAAGCGCTCTATGAACGCTTGAGATGACATTTATTTTACTCATCCTTCAACCATCGAACGTTAAAAGGACATTTAAAAGTGTAAAAGCATCAACAAGGTACTTTCAACAGACCATAAATAACCCCAAAAGCGCGATTATTTACAGCAATAACGAACGGGTATAACTAGAAATATCTGTATTATGTAACATATCTTAATCAAAAATATTAATTTACTTCAGCATTACGTAATACTATTTCAAAAATATTTCCATCATTTTGACAGATAATAAATTGTATTTACCTGTGAAAACAAACCTGGAAAGAGACGTGAAGATTTGAGGAGAAAAACGAGAGATTCTTCATGCATTCCAGTGAATTATTAATGGGATATATTGTAAATTAAATCGGGAAAACAGACCACAAATGTGCAGTATATGTTGTCCTTTTTCATATTATTACAGCGAGATGCAAAAGGGAAAAAAAAGAGAGAAAATAATCCTGAGGGAAAAAAATGCAGCGACTGAAAAGAGCTCTTGCCATAGATATTCTTGTTATAAAATGTCACGTTAAAATACCAAGCGTTACGTTATTCTCTTGATATCTGAAAATAAAATGATTATCTTGTCCTATTCCTTAACCTATCTCTGTAAAGCGACCTTAATTGGGTGTTGAAAGGCGCTATATAAATAAAAAATATTATTATTATTAAAACTTGAAGCAATAATGACAGCTCATTTAGTCAAACTGACCGTTAATAAGCTTTATTTGTAGGGCAACCTTGTGATTTGAAATGATTAATTTCAGTCATTTTGAATGGAAGTTCCCCAAACCGGAAGTGTCACCCATAATTCAAAACACAGTAGGCTCGTCAGGAATAAGGTGGATAGATTTATTTAATTATTATATTTCTTTATTTATTTGTTGTATATTTATACTCACCTTTCCATACCACAGGAAGACAGCCTGATGACTTTTGAGCAGAAAGACGTCATTGGTGTTGAGAGAGGAAGCTCGGGCGGGCACCTCTGTTGCCTTGGTGTTCATCTCATGTGTCCCTCTGACCTGGAAGAGTCTGGCACCAGGATCAGGGTTCACAACACCCGGTCTACCTGTCCCACCCTAAGAAAGCATCAACATGTCAGTGGGACAAGAGCACTGCAAAAAGAAATGCTTAATAATAAATGTAGCTCATTCAAATACAATTATAAATGAAAATGACAGTTCTAATTATTTATAATACACAACTAATGATTGTAAAGGATTACATTTTTTAAAAATGTTTTGATAATGTCATTAATGAAAGCTATTATTAATCGTTACTTTAAGAAAAAGTAAATTCATAGAATACTTCAAAGAAGCAAAAATAAATTCATTTTAATAAATCCTATGGCAGAATATGTAAATAAGTGCTAAATAATTCAGATCATGAAACAATTTACAATTTAGAGCTATATGTTCCATAGGAATGAAGGGACAATCACCTCAAAGATGATGAGTCTGCCCTTAAAGATGGCCAGGAAGTGTCTGGGCTCTTTTCCCATGACCACTCTGACCTGTGTTGGGGATCCATTGTATTTGTTATCCAAATTTACCGCCTGATAAGCGCATGCCGTCACCTCATCCTGTGTGGCATGGCGACCCTGGAGAACACATGCTTCATGTCATAGGGTCTCCAATGTGTGGATCCAATTATAACACGGTGTAAATGTAGCTTTTCAGGTCAATGCAAGTGAATAGAATTCATGTAGAGTTCAAATATTAGAAATGCTGCATTTTTTATTTTCTACTGTATCCACATAGCTTTATATAGTATTTTATATACAGTGGCCCAAAACATTTATGTCACACTAAAATGACATTCTATGAATGTCTTTGCATTTTATAACAAATATTAAAGTGCCATTTTACAGCAAAATTATATATATAACGGTTAGTTCCTGTCCTTGATTCTGATTGGTCAAAAGCTGTGTTTTATTCACGATAAAACACAGCTATGACCGCTTCACCCAACGGTTCTGTGTATCACTACACAACACCCTTAGCAACCACTCTTAGCAACGTAAACTATGTTCTCAATTGATATTGTTCATTGAAGCTTACTGTATTATGTAGAAGAGTATTGTGAGAAAAAGATCAAGTGAGCGAGTTTATTACCTGCATTCAGATTTAGCATTTTCCTTCAGGTCAGTCCTATGTTCATAATAAAAAATCTGTTTAAATGTCCGATGTATTATCTTGTCCTTTTAACAGTTAAGGGGTTTTCCCATGACTGACAGCGCTAGTCAAAGCATTTGTCAGTTGCGTCTTGTTCTGTGTTCACAACAATTCAGTCTTTTCAATAAAAAAGTCTTCGCTACTGACTGACACACTCATAAAGACAGTCTTTGCTGCCATCTAATGGCATAATAATGTGGCATAAATAATATATATATATATATATATATATATATATGATTATTTCTATGATTATCTTCTCAAACATATTCTTCTTGTATCAATATTATTCACTTATGAATGGTTCGTTTTATTTATTGTCAACCTTTGTTCTAAAGATGTACTCAATATTTCCAATAGTTCTAGGAATAGGTTGTTTATGTTACCTATATGTTTTTAACATAATATATCTTAGTGCCACATCTACAGTGTTAGATATAGCATCTCATCCCAGATGTTGTTTGCATGATTTGTTATTTTTCTTAGAATCAAGGTAAAACGAAAAGATGAAAAGTGCTTGTTTTGCTCTTACTCCTCTGAAGGTATCATCTATTACATCTATCTATTCTAGAGAATTCTGCAAGAATAGATAGACATTATTATCTATAACTATTCTTGCAGCTTTAGTGCTAAGAGGTCATATCGACCTTGGGTATGTAATGTATGACGTGATCAATAGATGTAGGGACTTAACCTTTTCTTATCTGACCCGGACACAGGTATAAGAGGTTGCAAAGTTCCTGCATTGTTACACTTACTCTTGCTCTTGCATCCTTGCTCGGTGCAAGATGGCCCTTTTTGTTCACTTTGTTTCTCGTGGCAAGATTATTTTACTCAGAGATATTAAAAGATTATAATTTTGGGGCCACTGGATCTGTAACTATGTTGCTCTATACAGTAGACTGTTAAATGTTTTTCCATATTATGACATAAAATAACATTATTGCAGTATATATTGTGTTGGAGATATAGTATTCATGTTATGCTCGTCACCTGCCACATGTAGAGGATGTACTGAGGTTTGTTGGCTCTGTTGTAGGTGTACAGCACTAGATAACAGTCTCCTCCATAGAACTGTCCATAAGTACTTCGGTCCACTTCCTTCAGTTCAAGATTCTCAATCCGCCAAATCTGAACACAAAGCAGCGATGTTTGATAACAGTGCGACCGCAGACCCAAACTTCTGAATTCA
Organism: Mylopharyngodon piceus; assembly: GCA_039654765.1. Classification (NCBI taxonomy): domain Eukaryota; kingdom Metazoa; phylum Chordata; class Actinopteri; order Cypriniformes; family Xenocyprididae; genus Mylopharyngodon; species Mylopharyngodon piceus. The sequence continues at coordinate 11,419,175 of CM077444.1, read as the reverse complement.
GGTATTATTATTATTGCATATCATACCTGAACTTGTCCTGAAGCATCATCCACCATCCGCTCCTGAGCAGCCAGCTTTGGCTGGGCGTGAAGCTCCATGACGTCAAACTTCACCTGATCCACTTTAGCTGCAATAACAGATGTGTATACAAACAATTCATTGACACAATCAAATATGATGCATATACTAAAAATGACCATACTAAAACATCTATATTCTCACAAAAATTATGCTGAATGATGAATCACCTATCTTTCCTACTGAGTGGGTCCTTCCTAGGCCTTGAGTTTGGCCTTTTTCTTTCCAGGACTTGAAGAGATGTTTAAACATGGCAGACTCTCCTCCTTCGCTCATAACCTCCACTTTAGTGTTGGATGGGTAGTTCTTTGCTTTTATAAAGCCCTGAAGGACGTGCAATAATTATGACACAATTAGAGAAGTGATTTTGGTCATTTGAATTTTAAATAAAAATACTATGCAGATGTATAATAATTCGCAAACACAGATACTTACAACCGCTCGACTCAGTGCTGAGCGTCTCTCTTCATCTGATGCTCCTTTTCCCTTCCAGACCATTATTGAGCTGCCACCTTGATCTAAAAAATAGCAATCCTGCAAACAAAACATACATCAAAACATAATTCACAGTTAGTTGTGTTTCAATCTAATGATACTGTGAGTGATTTGGTAGACATCATGTGTCTCACCGAGGAACAAAGCAAATCCTGGGTCAGTGGACTGGCAGCTACTTCCTGTACCAACAGCTGACCACTGGCATCAGACACACTGAGAATAATGTTAATTAAGGACAGTTAATTAGATGTTAGCTCTGAATGATCAATTAATTATCAACATCATCATTAGAAACATCAAACAATCATAAATGGCAATAGATATTATAGACAGACAGACAGAGACTGATAAATAGATAGATAGATAGATAGATAGATAGATAGATAGATAGATAGATAGATAGATAGATAGATAGAATGACAGACAGACAGACAGACAGATAGATAGATAGATAGATAGATAGATAGATAGATAGATAGATAGATAGATAGAATGACAGACAGACAGACATAGATTGATAGATAGATAGATAGATAGATAGATAGATAGATAGAATGACAGACAGACAGATAGATAGATAGATAGATAGATAGAATGACAGACAGACAGACATAGATTGATAGATAGATAGATAGATAGATAGATAGATAGATAGATAGATAGATAGAATGACAGACAGACAGACAGACAGACAGATAGATAGATAGATAGATAGATAGATAGATAGATAGATAGACAGACAGACAGACAGACAGAGAGACAGACAGACATAGATAGATAGATAGATAGATAGATAGATAGATAGATAGATAGAATGACAGAGACAGACAGATAGATAGATAGATAGATAGATAGATAGATAGATAGATAGATAGAATGACAGACAGACAGACATAGATAGATAGATAGATAGATAGATAGATAGATAGATAGATAGATAGATAATGTAGTCATGGACAAATAGATGTGTCATACTGGTAGAGTTTGATGATGGAGTTCTGGTTTTGGTCTGGTTTGTCATCAGGGATTGCCTCTTTCAGGTGAACAGTCCTCTGACCCAAAACAGATACCATGACCTTCAACAGGTCAGGAGAGGCTTCTTCCTGTCCACCCTCGACCACACCAATCTGAGCCCGGCCTCCACGCTCTCGGTCCCTGATGTCCTGAGCCAACAGAACAGCCTACAAAAGACAGAAGAGGAACCCAATAGAAATCAATGAATTCATAATTTTATAAGTCATCCAGCCCAGTGTCGTTTCCTGTTACTTTAATTACCTTTAATTTTTCTTGTCTATTGCTTTGAGGACCGTTCCATTGAATTATTGCTTTTCCCATGTCCAGAAGGAATATGTCCCCTAGATTAAAACTGTTCCAGGAAACCTCCACCTGCAAAGACACACACACAACCCGCTACAATTCACCTAGTGTTCAGTCAGTACTGGCTAGAAATCAGACATTACTGAAAAAGTCCTGTTCAGCTCTGAATATGATATTAACTTCTTGTTTCTTTCTGAAATGGACAACCTAAAAGACAAGGATCCAGGCCAAGGAAGAGAGAAACATCAGAACATGTCAGGGCATGAGAACAGCATGCAGAGACAAGATTCTTGACCTTCTTACGCATTAAATTCAATAATTTAGAGTCCGACAGCTTCATTTACTGATCCCCTTAATGTTTCCCCTTAGCCTACAACATAAATATCTGTCCCTACAAAGTAAATTGAATTGCAAATACTCTAATGTGCTTTGACCACATTTATAAATCAGCTCAAGCATAAAAGGTTGTCTGTGTTCTGTTAAAACAAGGGTTTTCAAATTGGGTTAGCTCATGATAGAAGGACATTTTAATCCTTATGTAATAAAGTTGTAAAGGAATTGAGAAATGCAAAAGCAAAATTTTTCATTGATCTTATAAAATGATGCTAAGGGGAATAGTAGACAAGTCTGGGAGAATTGCAATAGATTACGAAATAAAAGAGATAAAGGTACCGAATTACAAGTTCAGGGAATTTTAATTCAAGATAAGGATCAATTTGCTAGTGTATTTAATAATATTTTTAATATTTAATATTTTTTTTAGATTCAGTTCAAGATTTAGCACAAGGGTTTAGTGTAAGAAGTAAGGATATTATATCACCAAACAATGATATTTCTCGAATGCTTGCAGTCAGCAGTAATAGCACCTATATTTAAGACTGGTGATCCTAATATAACCAATTATAAACCTATTAGTATTCTCCCAGTTGTTTCCAAAGTAGGTATTTGTAATCAATTAATAGAACATTTAAATCATGGTCATTTTCCACTACATCTTATGCAGTTTGGATTTAGGGCACATCATTCTACAAAGACAGCAAAGTGTTATTTTGTTGAAGAAATTAAATCCAGTCTTGATAGAGGAGGTGTTGTTGGTGCTTTCTTCCTTGATTGTAAAAAGGTTTTTGACACTGTTAATCATAATGTGCTTTTATCCAAACTGTCAAAGTTTAATTTTTCTATTAATACATGCAAAAATCAGTCATACATGTTTATCCTTTCTCGGCTGTACTATTGGAGTCCCACAGGGATCGATTCTTGGACCAATTTTATTTAGTTTATATATTAATGATCTACCTGTGGTTTGTGTGCAGATGATACAGTTATTGATACTTATGCTAAGACAAATGCTATCAAACTTACTGCTGCATTGAACAAAGTCTCAGACTGTTTAACTCACTCTTGTCTTACTATTGAGCAAAACTGTAATGTATTTATCTATTAAAAGAGCTGATGAGCGTCGACTAGATATTTTAATTAAAGGAGAGGCAATAAATATTGTTAAGCATTTTAAATATTTGGGTATGATCATAGATTCTAATTTAAATTTAACATTTCTAGAAGTGTTAGAGCAAGCTTAATGATTTTAAGGAATATTAGGCATCATTTGCCTTAGCTGAGCCTTCTCTGTAGAGGAAATTGTAATTTTGCATTGCAATTGGAGGTGTCTGGTGCAGTAGTTCACCTCTCTGGCAGTCACATGTTTCGTCCCTTTGACGTGGAGCAGACGCTTAATGTTATACACATTGGTTTCCACATGAGTGAATCCCGATCCCACACCACCTTTTTTATATCTGCAGGAAACAAGAAAATTTGGACATAATCAGACTGTTATGGAATTGGGAGGAGCAAGCCAAAATATTTTTGTTTTACTCACATGAGACCATTCTTGAAGTAGCTTTTGAATTTAGCTGATTCACATCCCTGGACCTCCCGGTATTGAACTGGACTGCCGCCGAGATACTCGTCCAGTTGGGTCACATAGATGGCTGCCGCTCCCTGCTCATCCTGAGAGGAAGTGTTGCCTATCCAGTAGTGGATGTCAGTGGATTGTGTGGAGCTGTTGCTCACCTGAATGACACAGGACAAAATGCATGAGGACAGACACACCTATGCTTAAGAAGGTATCATGCACCAGTAATAATCAGTTATTATCAGTAATAATAAAAAAATCAATCAATTCATTCATTCAAATCGATATGTATAATTTTATTTGTGTCGTCAAATTATTAATCGCAAATTAATCGCATCTAACATAAAATTTTGTTAATCGATTAATCGATATAACATTCAAATCGATTAATTGCATCTAACATAATTTTGTCAATACATAATGTGTATAAATATATTTATATTGATTAACTGATATAATATTCATATTGATTAATTGCGATTAATCACATCTAACAAAAGTTTGTAAATACATAATATATGTGTGTATAAATATATTTCTATTGATTAGTCGATTAATCGATATAACATTCAAATCAATTAATTGCGATTAATCACATCTAACATATAAAAGTTTGTAAATACATTATATATTTGTGTGCATGTGTGTATGTGTGTATATATATATATGTACACAAACACATATATTTACAAAATTTTAAGTTAGACGCGATTAATTGATTAATCGTTTTGACAGCACAAAATTTTATATTTATATAATATTTTATAATTATTAAAAAATTAAAACTATTTTATTTTATTTTTTTAGAAAAATCACCATGCATTATCATTGGAAAAAAATAGTAATAATCAGTTATTATTAGTAATAATAAACAAATCAATCAATGAATTCATTTAAATCGTTATGTATAATTTTATTTGTGCCGTCAAATCGATTATTCGCAAATTAATCGCATCTAACAAAAAATTTTGTAAATACATAATGTATGTGTGTGTATAAATATATTTATATTGATAAATTGATATAATATTTATATCGATTAATCGATTAATCACATCTAACATAAAAGTTTGTAACTACATGTGTGTATAAATATATTTATATCGATTAGTCGATTAATCAATATAACATTCAAATCGATTAATTGCGATTAATCACATCTAACATAAAAGTTTGTAAATACATAATATATTTGTGTGTATGTATATATATTTACAAAATTTTATGTTAGACGCGATTAATTGTGATTAATCTTTTTGACAGCACAAAATTTTATATTTATATAATATTTTATAATTATTAAAAAATTAAAACTATTTTTAATTTTTTTTTCTTTTTTTTTCTTTTCTTTCTTTTTTTTTTTTTTTTTTAGAAAAATCACCATGCATTATCATTGGAAAAAAGTAATTTTTAAAATTCCATAATGACATCTTCCTTTGTTTAACAGCACAAAGTTGTGAGATCACTGAGATCATTGTCAACTGGAGATATTCAAAAGTGTTCATGTATAGTAAACCTTTCCAAAAGCACTATGTGAGACGACCTGAAGAGCTTCTCTGTGAATTTGATTGAAATTACTTACATTAAGAATTATATAACAGTCACCCTCAAAAAAATTTCCAAATGCTTGCTCTGGGACAGGGACCATTTGCATTTTCTAAAGAAACGGAAAACAGAATAATACATAATACTAGGAATAACAAAAAATGCAATGTCAGTTTGACTTGTTTTCATGTTTGTTTCTTTGTTTTTAATAAATATTAAATCATAGATCTCACAAAAAAGGGAGAAAACAACAGTGGTCTCTTACACTGATGGTCCAGATCTGCAGGCCAGGCTTTCGCTGGATGTTTTTAAACACATCCTGGGCTTCAGTCATTCTGCTGGATTCTGAGAAATCTCAATGCTCAAACTATCTGAATTAAAACAGATATCCACAATGTAATACTTAATAACTGACAATAACACTTTGGTTATATTGAATCACATTTTGACATTGAGAATCAAAAATGTACCTGAATTCACCCTTGTATTATGAAGTATAATATACAGAAATCAATTCAGTCTTATTTACTTCAGCAAAAAAACAACAAAAAAACACTGGATTATATTTAAAACTTAACACTTATAAACACATCTTCTACATAACATAAGATAAAATTAGCATATTTTAACAGACAGATAATTAAATAGAGACAGACAGATAGACAGACAGATAGACAGATAGATAGATAGATAGAGCAGTGTTTCACTATCTACAGTGTCACATATTTTAGTTTTTAATTAAATGTCATGACAGATCTTTGCAAATGTGAAATATCAGGGAGCAATATTCCATCATCACTCATAACAGTGACTTGAGAACAGATGGTTTATGAAAGGATGATGAAGAGGATATGTGGAGATTTCACTTCCTCCAGAGATTCTGTACCACTTATAAACAGCGCTGCCCAGTACCATGGCAACAAATGGATTTCACATTGAAGAATCTGCTTGGTAAACACAAAAACTACTTGGCAACAGAAATTTGTATCAGAACAGATCGCTATTCACATTACAAATTATGTGGAAATATTTTGCAACTCTGGGGTCACATGATAGCCAAAATCTCTTTCAGATGTTTCATCATGTACAGTATGTGTCCTGCTAAGGGCTTTGCTTCAGAATCCATTTCAAAAGCATATTCAGACAAGCTGTGAAGCTTATTGGGACAAATAGCAGGCAAATAATTAGCACACTGCAAATAAACACCAACTACAAATCAGCAGCCAGTCCTCTTCCATAAAACTCAGTGTTAACAGTGAAAAGAAACGCTGACCTTTCATAATCACAACGCAGCTGTTGCTAAGAAACTGGGGCGCGAGAATATTGACTGAAATATTGTGTTGAGGGTGGAGCATGAACACACAAGGAGCGCAAGGATCAAACAGAACAATCTCAGTAGGATGTAGAAGACACCATCCTGAATGAAAAAAATTGAATCATACTAATTCACCCATATTGGATTTCTCAGAAAATGGTATTCAGTGAGAAAACAGACAAACTAAAGCACAGCTGTATGTTGGTCATATACTGCCTAGCCAAAAAAATCGCTGTTTGGATTTAAATAGGCAAATGCTTAAGAGTTTATGATTAGATCGTTATGTATGTGATTATTGTGTTTCCAGCATGTTATATGTTTGGAATCAGTTCTTTTAACCCTAATTGATGGAGTGTGTAGCTTTTCATTTCTAAACAACCATGTAGGAGGACGTATCATGGCTATATTCTAGGATGACAATGTAAAGATTCATCCGGCTCAAACTGTGAAAGAATTCAATGAATTCAAAGTCTTTGGGATGTGCTGAAGGAGACTTTACAGAGTGCTCACCTCTTGCATTGTCAGTACAAGCTCTTAACCAAAAATTGATGCACCTCTTGATGGAAATAACATCACAACATTAATTTCCAACAAGAGGTGCCTCAATTTTGGATCAAGATCTTGTATTGACAATGCTCTGTAATGTCTACTCCAGCACAATTTGAACCTGAAGAATATTGGCTTTATTATATGCATTTACGTGATTCATGTAATTCCTAACTGAGTGTCACGAAACAAGAAACGTTTTTTGTTTTTGACATATTAGACATACAAATAAAAGTACATGTGTGCATATTTTAAAGGGGACCTATAATGTCCCTTTTACAAGATGTAATACATACATGTAATACATGGTGTCCCCAGAATGTGTCTGTGAAATTTCAGCTCAAAATACCCCACAGAATAACTTATTATAGCTTGTCAAATTTGCCCTTATTTGGGTGTGAGCAAAAACACGCCATTTTTGTGTGTCCCTTTAAATGCAAATGAGCTGCTGCTCCAGGCCGCTTTCCAGAAGAGGGCGGAGCTTTAACAGCTCGCGCTTCGGTTGTTCAACAACAACAAAGCTGGAGAATCTCACGCAGCCAAAATGACGATTGTCGGTAACAGTGTTCAGCCTTACATTGTTCAAACTGATGGATAGACTCAGAAAGAAGTTACAACTTTTAGAAAGTATCTGGACGTTTCTGAATGGTTAGTGGATACATTTTTGTAGTTGCTGTGGAGTTGATTCAACTCATTGACTAGCATGTGCCGTCATGTTAAACTTTTGTGCAAATCCAGCATTGAATTGACCCTCGTTTGTGAAGCAGTCCGGCGTAAAATGACGGCATGGCAACAACACTCTACTACAACAACTCTTCCTCTTCAGCCCAACATGGCCTCGCCCCCTTTGTTGCATGTTCTTGGGGGCAGGGTTTATGTAAATTTTAGGGTTAGTGATGTCACTAACCCGGGAAGAAGCTCGTTGTAGTCCCTAACAGCCGTTTGTTGTAGTCCAAACAGAGAATTCTTTAAAAGAAAATATCTCCCTTTGCATTGAACTTTGAGCATTGTAACTTTACAGATGTTGTTTATGCTCTAACAGCGACATTACACAATAACTAAAGTTAAAAAAACAGTGAAATCATAAACCACCCCTTTAATGCAAACATTATTTGCAAATAGTTCAAACTGATCCCAATGTTCAAGATATGGTTACGACCTTGATATGATCTACTAATAATCAGAAGTAATATCTGTCTCAACAGCTTTTAATCTCTCACATGATCCTGTTACATTAAATTAACGTTCAAATAACACATTCATCACTCTCTGACAAAAGCTCATTACTAAAGCACAATCTACTGTACAAGCACACTGCGTATTTAATAGTTTTGTGTGCTTTCTGTCCTGAATGACTGGTTTTCCCGTCTATTGACAAAGCTTTTTAAACAATAGTCGACACATAAGTCCTGATCAGTTACATGGTTTAGTCTTATATTTCCCAGTGAGAGTTTGTTCATGCAGGATCTTGTAATTCTTTATGACAAATTTATAAGTTTCTGTTACACATTATAAAGTAATATACTATCTCGAACAGAGTAAAATTTCCATCAACGAGTCTAATGCAATTCTGCTTTATATGTATTGCAAGTAAAGTGTATTGTTTTAGTTACAAGTAAAAGTTAACTTTTAATCATGTAAAACTTTGACAAAGTATTTAACATATCCTTTAAGGACTGTGTATGTACCATCAAATGACTGATTAGTTATGATAGTTTAATATATTTTGCTCTTACCTGTACGTCGCACACAGAATTATTGTTCAGGGTAGTAATGTATTAATGTATTAATGATGAATGTCTATAAGCGTCTTCCTCTCCCTGTGTGTATTGTGAATGTGTGCTGATCAGGGAAGGGCTTGTATATGTCCAGCCCTACAGGTGGGAACACACCTTAATACTCATACAAGACTTTATATGGACAAGAATAGGAGTTCCTTTGACCTCTTACGTACATAACCTTATAAATAAACCTTTAGAAAGAAAAAACTCTATATAAAAAAAACTTTAGAAACAAACTAACACAAAAGCCAATAAATGACGTCTAAAAATATGCACGTGTTTGTCCATTCATGGTTTGCGTAAAAATATTAAGCAGCACAAGTGTTTTAGAACTGTTTGTTAATAAAAAGAAATGTTTCTTGAGCAGCAAATCATATTAGAATGATTTCTGAAAGATCACGTGACACTAAAGACTGGAGTAATGATGCTGAAAATTCAGCTTTGGCATCACAGGAATAAATTACATTTTAAAATATATTATAGAAAACAGTTATTTTAAATTGTAATAATATTTCACAGTATTTCTGTTTTTACTGTATTTTTTTGATCAAATAAATGCAACCTTGCTGAGATATCAATATAATGAAAGTGAATATTCAGTAGGGACCATAAACGTAACTTATAGGATTTTTGTGCTATATTCCATATCTTCTGAAGTCGTTCTGAGCTGAGTTGTGTTTTTTACATAAATCACTAGAATGATTCAGCTCACGGAAGGGGAAGATTATCAGTGAATAATGACTTGAATTTTTGGTATTTATGACTTGTAATATAGTGCATTATATAGTTATATAGACTACTTTTATGGAGTTTTTCCATGATTTTTATTATATTTTCTCCTTTCATGTTTCACAGAAGAAAGAATGCCAAACATGTTTTAAACAACATGAGCGTGAATAACCTAAATTTTGGGTGAACCCTTTACATGAATTAGGAATCTCTATCATAATCACACATTCTCTCAGTTATCTAAAACAAGCTTGTTTGAAGTTGGTGGATGTCAGAGCGACTCAAGCGTCTCTTTCCTGCTCTGGATTCCACTCACATCAGCTCTGTGTCTCAGCTCTTTCACTCTCAGATCATAGGGAACGCTTCAGACGGGAACGCCACACAGACACTCAGGAGAGGCAGAGAGAGGAGACAGTGATTAATCTCTTCCACTCCAGCAGATGGGGAGACTGAGCGAACGAATCCCCTGCGAGACGCTCTTGGACAGATATCAGAGGCTTCCTATGGCAAACGGCCCATCAGCCGCTAACAAATAAAGATAAGTAAGCGGCAAAGTGGTGCTTCATTAAGGTTTAGAGGCTTCCCCTTAATTGCAGGCCAGAATGCCATTCTGAGCGAGACAGAAAAAGGTGGCCGCTGTTTCTATGGGTGATCAATAGTAGCTATTGTGTGTATGACAAAACATAATTACAAGAATAGAAGTAAAAAGACATTTAAAAGGAGGAAAAACAGCTTCTTTCAGGACTGAAAACAGCAGTTTTAATGATTATCTATCTATCTATTAGGGGTGTAACAATATTCAAACTGAACCGAAAAACCGCGATACTCTCATGGCTTATTGAACGTGCCCCGCCCAGCCCTGGTCCATTGGATCAACAGGAGGAATGCGTAGCCTAAAAGTCATCTTTCAAAATTCTGTCTATTTAATCACGAAATTCAAACAAAAAATCCCATTTTGAACATTCTTTAATGTTGCATGACAGATCGCTGTACAGGCGTCTCATTTCAAGCGGGAGCGCGGAGCGCGAGTGAACGTGATCATCTCTTCCTCTTTAATACTAATTATAGAATAAACATGAATGAACATCTGGTATGTTTAAAAAGATACAGTACAACTTACTGAAACATAATATCTTGTGTAATCACTCAATCAGTGTTTCAACGGCGGAAAGAATAAAAGCTTGTAAACAGTCACGTAGCAGTAGCATTTACCTCAGGCGAGTCCACAGCTTGTTAGCTCGTCAGGGAAATGAACTCTTTCGCTAAATATAAGTACTATATTAGCCTAATAAGCCTATATATTCATTATATTTTACAACCCGAATTCCGGAAATGATGGGACGTTTTTTAAATTTGAATAAAATGAAAACTAAAAGACTTTCAAATCACATGAGACAACATTTTATTCACAATAGAACATAGATAACATAAGAAATTTTAAGAAATTTTAACATAAGAAATTTTACAATTTTATCCACTAAATGAGCTCATTTCAAATTTGATGCCTGCTACAGGTCCCAAAAAGGTTGGCACGGGGGCAACAAATGGCTGAAAAAGCAAGAAATTTTGAAAAGATTCAGCTGGGAGAACATCTAGCAACTAATTAAGTTAATTGATATCAGGTCTGTAACATGATTAGCTATATAAGGGATGTCTTAGAGAGGCAGAGTCTTTCAAAAGTAAAGATGGGCAGAGGCTCTCCAATCTGTGAAAGAGTGCGTAAAAAGATTGTGGAATACTTTAAAAACAATGTTCCTCAACGTGAAATTGCAAAGGCTTTGCAAATCTCATCATCTACAGTGCATAACATCATCAAAAGATTCAGAGAAACTGGAGAAATCTCTGTGCATAAGGGACAAGGCTGAAGACCTTTATTGGATGCCCGTGGTCTTCGGGCCCTCAGACGACACTGCATCACTCATCGGCATGATTGTGTCAATGACATTACTAAATGGGCCCAGGAATACTTCCAGAAACCACTGTCGGTAAACACAATCCGCCGTGCCATCTGCAGATGCCAACTAAAGCTCTGTCATGCAAAAAGGAAGCCATATGTGAACATGGTCCAGAAGCGCCGTCGTATCCTGTGGGCCAAGGCTCATTTAAAATGGACTGTTTCAAAGTGGAAAAGTGTTCTATGGTCAGACGAGTCCAAATTTGACATTCTTGTTGGAAATCATGGACACAGTGTCCTCCGGGCTAAAGAGGAGGGAGACCTTCCAGCGTGTTCAGTTTAGTTCAAAAGCCAGCATCTCTGATGGTATGGGGGCGCATAAGTGCATACGGTATGGGCAGCTTGCATGTTTTGGAAGACACTATGAATGCTGAAAGGTATATAAAGGTTTTAGAGCAACATATGCTCCCCTCCAGACGACATCTAGACGATATTATCTATCTATCTATCTATCTATCTATCTATCTATCTATCTATCAAACATTCTGCAAGCGAACGCAGAACATTTGCAAGAGAACACAAAAACATTAAAATATCATTCCCATTCCCCCCATCTCATATATAATTTTTTTTTGCATCACTACGTCCATTTAGGGGCTCCATAACTTTTTTTACTTCCACCCTCTCAAAGGCCCATTGAAACAGAAATAACTCAATTTCCAGCATACAATTAGCTTCTCTTTCTCAATGTCAGGATATTCAAATTCTAACAATAAAAGGTATCTGAGTGAATTTAATGTGATAAAAACTCAATGACACTGTTTAGGGAAAGAGATCAATAGGATTTGGGCAAAATTGATTATGTTTACCCCAATGTCATTATTATGTAAAGGTTTACCAGCCGGTTATGTAATCCATTAAAGTGTTTGTGAAACAACACAAACTTGTCCATTGCAGTATGTTGGTAGTAAACGCTTAGTTTTACTGTATTACTCAAATAAGCACTCAACACTGCATAAGGAGGAACCTTTAGGATTTAACAGCATTTTTCTCACTAATGACATAGAACAGCGTGTCCTTCCCTCTCGGTGCAGAACACACACATAGACAAACATTCATGACAATAGTAAAGCAAACAGATATGACTCATTTCCAGAGGAGCAACCCAACATAAGAGAGCTCATATTCAGCTGGTCCTTTCATCCACCGTCCCAGAAACACCTTAGGCAAACATCTCTCTGACAGCACCCAAATTCAGAATGTAATTTTATACTCTCAAACACACACTGTGCAGTTTTCATCTCTAAGAAGCAAAACACACAATCCATAAAGCTCAAGGTCATGTGATTCACAGAGGTTTCTAGGTACCATATTTGGATATTATGAAGTTAATCATTGAGATCAGGAACTTCTGACAGTGTAAATATATTGTAAAGTCTTTTGTAACCTAAGTAAATGTTTTATTTAAGTCAGAGAAATTATTTTATAACTAAATCAATCTGGCTACATTACAGAAAACCAACATAAAGTAATTTTTATCAGGTCAGGTTAAAATTATTTTCCTTAAAGTGGTCTTTTCACTTTCACAGTGTAAACTGAGACATAAATATATGTGAAAATGTGAAAACCATCTTACCTTTCTCAGACTCCAGGGTCAACAGATACAATAACTCAATAATGTATAAATGCACAGCTGATCGCCGCCACATATATTTCCATGGCTAAAAAAAAAGAAAATCTAAGCTTTTTCCAAAGTTTTACCACCAAAAATAACTATTTACTGTCACAGGTAGCCTTTTGGTTTCTTCTCTGTAAGTGAACCGCTTAAGGTTCATGACAAATCATGCAGCAAACTAGATGAGCGCACAGAGTTTGCTCATTAACTATTTTTCACACAGCCCACATTTCTGAGCACTCCATTATTTACACGAAATCAATCTTGTTGAGGAAAACCAAGCATATTTAAGTTCACTGTACTGTAAAGATCTTGTACAATGGACTCATTGTGTGTAATCCGCTCATGGATTCCCAGCATCCCTTTGGAACATACTCAAATGAAATGCACACAGACACAAACATGTGAGCCATTCTTTATATTGATTGCATCTTTTATTTTGATAATGATGATTATTAATTTCAGATCCTGATGTATTGGATTGCTGATTTTCTCCACAATATATGTTGTATTATTAGTTCAAATCACAGTTGGGTAATAGATGCAAACATTTCCTTTGAACACAATGCTTATATGCTATATCTTCAAAGGCATAAATTAACCCAAGAAAATAACGGCATCATCTTTTGCTTGATAATATCATTCAGTCCAGTGAAAACACCTGACCGTCACCGTAAAGTCTTCATGAATTTTAAAAGACTCATTGTTCGCCTTGGTCTTACAGTAAGTGTTTATTTAAAGGTTTCGAATTGTAAATATGCAGCATACAAAAACTCAATTGTGTCCTCATAAAAACAACAGTCAGAAGGCACTTCATTTGGTACGAGAGAACAAGAAAAAATAAATCACAGTTGTTGGAACTACCGATGACGTCACGGAAAAGACTGCCTGCATAGTCTGAACAGAAAAAAAAAAGTTCAAAGTGTTTTCACGGCGGTCCAGAAAAATAGCTTGTCTTGTTGTTTTTCTGTTCTTTTTTTCCTGGTAAATATACTCAAGGATAGTAAACTCTTGTGTTTTTCTTAAAAAATGACGCTTCATTCTGCATCAAAAGTGAGTGTATATATTTGCTTGCCAAGGAATATTGTTGGCCGTTGGTCCATTGAGGGAGATAAAGTAGCGTTCGTTGGGTGAGTGGTGTCCTCTAGAGGCCAGAGCTGAATGTTGGCTTGACCCCAGACGGATGGAGGGAATTGTTTGTGTTTGCAAGGCAGTGTTGGACCCGTGTGCTACCTGGTCCTCAGGCTCTGTAACACACCGTAAATGTCCGTCTCTCTGCTCAGGCCTTCAAACAGTGGCAGTAAATCCAGCAGCTCGGTGTCTGTCATGTCATCAAACCATGACTGCACCGGCACCTGCAAACATACAAACGCCATTACAAAAAGATACTTTAAACACATGCTGAAAACCACTTTTGTCAAACTAGCAACTATGCTCACTAAATTAGTATTCGACCTAATAAAACATTTAAAGGGATAGTTCACCGAAAAATGAAATTTCTGATGTTGTTCCAAACCTGTATGACTTTCTTTCTTCTGCTGAACAAAAAGAACATATTTTAAAGATGGTCATTCAGGTTTGGAACAAGTGGTGTCAAAAGTACCAACTTCGGTACCAAGTCGGTACTGAAATTTTAATCCCTAGTATGTAATAAAATACATAAAAAATTTTAATCCCTAATATATCCGCTGATAGATCAAACGCTTCCGTGCGTATCAATGAGGAGCGTCAAAGATGTCTATTTACAACATGTTTTTGAAGCGTTAATCATTGTTGTCAATCACATACATATCTGTTGAGTACGTGAACAAAATGGCCAATCAGAGGTGTCTAAGAAACCACTCAAAATGCTAGGGGGAAATGCTGGTATCGTCACATTTTTAAAATTTCAGTACCGACTTGGTACCAAATTCGGTATTTTTGACAACACTATTTGGAACTACATGAGGTTGAATAAATGATGACAATTTTCATTTTTAGGTGAACTATTCCTTTAAGAAAACATTTTCCCTTTTAACAGTCAGCAAGACTGTTAAAGTCAATTTCATGAACTAAATGTGTTCAATAATTTTAACTTATTGTGTCCCTTTAAAAATGTCAAAAAAATTTTAAGGCCTCTTTGTAAGGCCTGAAGTTCTTTCATGATTCAGTCAGTTAAAAAGTATGTAAGTACTGCTGCACAATTTGGAGAAAAAATCTAACTGCAATATTATTATTATTATTATTTTATATGAGTTTTTAAAATGAGTTTTTAAGCCATATTGAGATTTTGATTTATTCCGGTTTATCGCGCAGGAGGTACTGTTGACAGTGGTGGCAGATAAAGGCATACGTGACACAGCCAACCAACTTATTTTGTGTGCAGTGTCTTGAGAAGAGGTCTCCACTTTCTCAGAGATAACAGGCTTTAATAAGCACCTTTAGCTCATTAGTTTCAATACAGAATAACACCTTCTAATCTAACAGGACGGATGCGAGCATGTGTAGGAGTTGACAGCACTGAGGTAGGATCTGTCTGACTGCGGTTTCCTCCACAGCTCTCTCGCTACAGACTGAGTCTATAATTGATGAGAAGTTTTGACAAAGGAGTGTAGAGTGCCAGCGCCTGGGTTCTACCTCATTAGTTCCACTGGAAAAAAATGATTCTGGGATGAAAGACAAATTCACACACATCACAAGTTCTAGAAGTCAACATGCAACCTATATATAGTAAAAGTGTATTCTGATGCTGTAATGTCAGGTCAACTGCAGGTGCGGCCCATAGTGGTACGTACAGCATTCTCTGGATGGAAGATGTAGGAGGCAGGTGAGTTGTCCACTATGATGACTTTGTTGAGCTCCCGGCCCAGTCGGCTGAGGTCTTTGACGTAGTTCCCCCGGTGGAACACACAGGATTCCCTGAAGAGCCGTGCCCTGAACACACCCCACTGGTCCAACAGGTCTGCTACAGGGTCAGCGTACTACAAGACCAAAAAAACAAAGACAGCCATGAGCATAGCACACAAACAATACAACAACATATTATAATATGAGATTTATAATATTTACAATATAATTATATTATTTTAAATATTTAAAGCAGACCTATTATTCCCTTTTTCAAAGTCTTGATTTTGTTTTTGGGGTCTACTAGTCTCGCGTAGCCAGACCTTCAGACTGACAGGAGAAGGTCTGGACTCTATGGCCAAGGACCGCCCAAGAGGACGTTTGACTGACATGTAACGCCACCAATCACAGTTCGTTTTGTTTCGCGTCATGTTTAGGGGCGTGAAAATGTAAAGTTGATGTCCCAACAATAACAGACCAGCGTGCATCTAATAAATTATTCATTCAAGAACGTTGTGCAAGTTTACTGGAGCCGCGAACTTTACATACTTTTGAAAATCCAGCATTTGATCCTGGTAAGCGCTCATTGTCACAGATGTAAACACGACGGCATTCTTCTTCCGTGAGGGGGTTTAGCGTCACAGCATTTGTTTCCAGGCAGACCGTTAAAGAATGTGACACACACGTCTCCTGGACATCCTGTAGAATTCAACCAACCAGATGACAACTTCGAAAATCCTGAAGTGTTTCTAGTTAATTGTGCCATATGCATCAGACATTCAGCCAACAGTCCGTGGGCGTGACGTCTGAGGCTGAGACTAGAGGTCTACTAGAATAGGTATTTTTCAAAAAGCATTATTTTTCACATATTTTACATTGTTGCAGCTCCTCTTCCCAATCTGTCAGTAACGCTCTGTTTAGTTCCTGTCTTTTATTTCTGGTCTTTATGAAGCCCCTCCTTCCGAAAAGCGCAATGTGCTCTGAAGGGTGACCTCTGACCTACGTTTCACGTCATACATTGGGTCACAGGTCACCCTTCCGCCGGAACTTGACTCTCATGAACCCACGTATGGCTGTTGCCGGAAGGCAGTGATTATAGTTTTAAATATGGATATTTTTCTTACAAAAACCCATCACTTCAATTCAGAAGGCATTTATTAACCCACTGGAGTTGTATGGATTATTTTTATGATGGATGTGCTTTTTGGACCTTCAAAAACTCAGGCACTATTCAATGCCATTACAAAGCTGGGAAGAGCCAGGATATTATTTAATATAACTCTGATTGTGTTCGGCTGAAAGAAGAAAGTCAGATAGCCTAAAATGGCTTGAGGGTGAGTAAATTATGGGGTAATTTCATTTTTGGGTGAACTATTCCTTTAAGTACTAACTAATATTAATTAACAACATGTACTTACTATATAATTAGGAATAAGGTTTGGTTTAGGGTTAGTTTCATGTAATTATGCACAATTCACTGTTATTACTACAGTAAGTACATGTGGCATATGTAACAAGGACACTGTAAAATGAAGTGTTACCAAAATAAATTCTAAAACTGAAGCTGAACTGTGTACTAATACTGTAGATTAATGGAGACAGAGTGTTAGTAGTGCTCAAGCACGCTAATCTTGCATAATAATAATAATAATAATAAAATAAAAAAATATTATTATATATATTATTATATATTTTATATATCTGATCCAAAAAAACCACCATGAAATTCTTAAATAATTTTACAAACCCAATCCAAACAACATCCATATAGTTTTAAATCTGACTGAATCCCCTTATCCCCTTTTTAAAAACTGGGATAAAGTAACATTAAAATAAGATGTCATTCTTGCTGCTAAAATTGAATGTTATGCAAGGAAATATAAATACCAGAGGTGAATAATGCATCATATCATGAACAAGATGAACGATTTGCAATGCATGAACCAAACTTACTGCCGACAAACTTTCTGACTCAGTTTTCCACACATCGTTTTTTATATAAATCATATAGAAGGGCAAAATCACCCTCAATAACATTATCGTCCTCTGTTCCACCTCGAGAATCTCACAGGAGATGGATCCTGTGAGCTCCACTGACTTCACTTCATCACTTATTTGCATAAAGTTAAACTTTTCTCAACTTTGTTGAGTCACTGGGCACACACACATTGCATCGCAATGGTAATGTTGCTAATGTCGCTGAAAAATCACCAATTTTCATTGAAAATGACTTCTGTTGCTATAAATGAAGTCTATAAAACATTGACTAATTGACATAATATTGACTAGAAATGGATCCGATGGTTTATGTGCAGTGTGAAGAAACCTTAGAGAGCCTTACCTTAGCCAGGCTGGCTGTAAAAAGAACACATTCAAACAGTTCGCCCATTTTCTGCAGAAACTCATCCACATGAGGCCTCTTCAGCACGTAGACCTTCAAACAAACCAAATAAACAGCTATTACTGACAGAAATGAATCGCTTCTGATTCCTGGAAATTGAGGAGACGCTAACTGAACTTTCAACAAACCTCTTCGTAGCTTTTCAGTCTTGAACTCGTCGTTCAGTTGCTGCAACCCAGTGCAAGTAACCAAGAACAGGCCAACCCTGATCCAAAAAGCCTATCCTGGATTACTTGAACCAGGTATCAGCCACTTCGCAGATGTGCTCCAGCAACAAATGAGCCATACTGACTCACACACAGACTTACTATCAACACAATTCAGACTCCCCTTAAGTGTGTTTACTCTGAGCTTTCGGCTGTGTTCAGACTGGTGACATTTATTTACTTCAAGTTAGTTGCCTCGAGCGAGTACTGCTGACTACATCGCACCCAACGACTCAAGGAGAATGATAAAAGGAAATGAGTTCAGATTCAGACTGTGATTTAGCATGAACCCTTTGGGGCCACTCACATATTACTTTTTCTTAAGAGATGAAAGGATGGGCAAAAAAAAAAGAAAACTGAATAAAAATACAAAGCCTCAGAGGACACATGTTGGAAAGCAGAAAAAAATCATTAATGCTAATGTCTTAATACAGCAAAAAATCCACAGAACAGTGAGGCCGCTGTCACGAAGACGTATTTTATGTTACGATTCAAAGTTGATTGATCTTTTACAGTAATATTCCAGGTTCAGTAAAAGTTAAGCTAAAAGGAAATACAAAAACACAGTCCAGATTGAAAGCGAGCGTGAGCTTTGTTTGTAATCCGTTGCTGACAAAGTGTGAACATTTACCCATGGCTACATTTGAACCCATTTGCACGGTACCTGATGAACTGTTCCGTCAATCTCCACAGGGACTATAAAGTCTGCGTTGCTGATGGGCTGCGGGCACAAAACAGGAAATCACACATTAGGAGTCTGCTTGAAACCCACTGTAAGAATGTTACAGCTGTATCAGCTGCAGTGTTCTCTGAGAGAGAGCCAGAGGGAGGCATCCATCGCTTCACTGCTACCTGTAGTCAAGCCATTCAATTACACTTCTTTGAGCTTTAAGAGTGTATGTGCACAAGCGTGCGCATTTGAGCATGTGTTTCTGACAGCTGACTGCATGGAGCAGGGAACGGCAAACTTCTTTGAAAAGAGACTTGATACGCTTTTAAAGAAAGCGGAGGGAGAGAGTGGAGGAGACGTGCTGTAGAGCGCAGGGAGACGATGAAAGAAACGCAGCGGGCGGCTCTGAGCTCTCGTAATGCAAAGAGAGAAAGGGAACAGGAGATGAGGAGAAGAGAGACAACTGCTCGCTGCGTTTTTCAGGTGCTTGTTAAAAACAAGGTAATTTTGCGGTTCTCAGTTCTGATTGGACGGCAGAGAAGGAGGCTCATCCAGAGGGTACCTGTCCCCTCTCTGACCGGGTTTGCATAACATCATGATTATGAATGGATATTTTCATTACAACACAATTTAACAGACACAGACACACACACACACACACACACACACAAAAAACAATTTTCTTAATCAGACGTGTCTTGTTTTCCAGAATAAGTACATCCTGGACATCCTCAAAACAAGATCAATTTATACATTTTATAATTTTAAATAATTTATTTTATATTTAAATAATATAATGTTCTTACCCAATTAGCATATTTCTTTTTTTAACCATAGATTTAAAAACATTTTTAAATGATTTTATGCTTAAAAAAGAACAAACTACTCAACAATGGGGTAAGTAAACTTAAAAATATCTGAAATATATATATATATATGACCCTGAACATATATATATATGAACATTTTTCTAGCTCAGCAAAGTATTGGAAAATTTCAGGGAATGCAATTTTTAAAGTCATGCAATTCAGAAGGCTATTGCTCTGATAACAAGGATATAACTAGCTATACATTATTAAGTACTATCAAATTTGCACTTTCATTCCATATATTGCAAATTTCTTTCCATATATTCAGGTTTCATTCCATATATTCAGAGTTTCATTCCATATATTCAGGTTTCACTCCATATATTCAGGTTTCATTCCATATATTCAAACTTTCATTCCATATATTCAGAATTTCATTTCATATATTCAAGTTTCCTTCTATATATTCAGACTTTCATTCCATATACTCAAACTTCATATTATAAATACAATAATTTCCTGAAGGTTATGCCATTATATATATATATATATATATATATATATAAACATTGTGTAAAATATAAACATTGTATAAAATATATACATGTATAAAATATCTAAACATTCTTAAAATAAGACAATTTATATTTGTAAGACTAGTCTTACAAATATAAATTGTCTTATTTTAAGAATGTTTAGATATTTTATACTGGAAAACAAGATCAAATAAAGTAAGAAAATGAACTTTCTTAGCGCACAGTTTCTAAATGTTTATCTAGAAATACAGTGGACACTTTTTTGAATGTTTAAGAACTTCAATGTCTAAATATTTAATGAAGGGACTGATTTCAAATCAGTTTTCACAGTCAACTGATTTACACATCAGTTCATAATATGGCCAGTAGGAGGAGTGTGTGATCTATACTATTGAGGATTGTGAATGACATATTAGCTGGAAAACGCAATCTTGAATCCTATTATCATATAAATCAGGTATACATTATTTCCAATCCTAATCTATATTCATATCTTCATTATAAGCTTCTACTGTCCTCTAAACAAAAGAATCAACTGTCAGAAAGTGCAGTGTATAATCTCTGAGAGAGAGAATGAGAGGGATTAGAATGTTGTGTATATACTGTAATACATGTATAAAGACATTTTATTACACGGCAGTCTAAAATTTTAATTGCTGCATGCAGTGCTCAAATATGTTTGTGTAATGAACTGTACATACAGTATACAACCAATATATGTACCGAACAATTTATAGGCAAACTCAATACAAAAATGTAGTTGGAAGGGGTCTGGTATAATTTCATTTTGTAAAAATGACCATCTGACTGTACATTATCCCACTTAATGCATGGCTACTTACCACGTAAGTAAATGCACTGACTTTGGATATTGATTTGAGATTAAATTATTAATAAACAGAGTGTAGATTGCTACATGAGATGTATAGAATACTGTAAGAGATTGGTTTACAGGTCAATATACAAAAGTATTCTGAATATCAAGTATTCCAGACAGTCATGTACTAAAAATGTTTAAACAACATTTAAACATTTAATACTTCAATATATTTCAAGTTTCATTTATTTGTTAAAAAAAAAGCAATTAAAAAGATTAGTGCAATGAAGTACAGACTTTTGGTCAATATTGTAAAATAGATATTATGTCCAAAATTGCACCATTGCATTAGATTCAAAATATTTAATATTGTTTAATGTTCAGATAATTTTTGTAGCTGCTGTAAGTAAATGTGAAGGGAAAAAAAGAAAACTAAAAACCTCTTCTGTCACTGAGAAAATCAAGCCAATTGAGGCAGAACATTCTAAGCAATAATCATAAGTAACAGAATACATCGTAAACACTCGTTCAAGTACGGTCACGGTCAAATCTTTTTTTTGTGCGTAACTGTGAGCATATCTTTTTAATGTGATATGTGTGTATGTGTTTTGGTGTCAGGGTGGGTGTTTTTGAGCGTGTGTATGTGAGGTTGTGAACGCGCATAAAGGCATGCATCCCTTTCTCTGGGCCTCTTTCTCTCAGTCACCGCCTTTCTCTCTTCTCTGAGCAAAAACAGGAGCTGCCAGGCGGACATTTTAAAGGAGGACAGGCGTTGCTTTAACAAAATACAGTTATTAGTCTTAGAGCAAACACATTCAGTATCTGTCACTGTCTTTCTCTCTAGGGAGTGGGGATGTACCCAGCTGTGGACGACATGTATGCATTAAGCTAGATGTGTGAACATACGTAAATGTGGGGTGATTGTGTGTAATCAACTGGCCATAGTTGTTTATTTGACCATGTGTGTGAGACAGAGCTAAAAACCAGCATAAAACCAAAATGTAGAGAAGTGGGTCACTGCACTCAGCAGGTGGCTCCCTGAAGCACTACTTTCAAGGGACCAGACAAACATTTAGTCTCTGAAGAGGATTTAATTCATCTGGGACTTAAAATCCACCCCAACGACCTCAAAATACTGCCAATGCCTTCTGTTATTATGTCTTAGGTTGCTTAAATAAATCATTAGGCCACTCAAAACTACTGTGCAGAAGTGAATCCCCTGAATTTACTCATGTTACTTGTGTTCATTTAGAAATGAGGACTGAAATGGAAGCTCTATACCAAAACCTAGCGAGCTGCCTTGTTGTCTTGTGGCTACATAGGCAGCTGTCTTCTAAGGGAGCATTCTAACTGGAACGGAACTTCAGATTTGGAATGCTCTATCCACCTTATTTTGCAAGACGGAAGTAAGCTATTTTCTGTGAGACTCTGATTCATTAGCAGTTATAGGTAAATAGCTAGAAGAATAACAAAATCCGGTAAACGGTAAAACTATTTGCGTAAAAATAACTGGAAGCGAATGACACCCGAAGCCTTGCACAGTCAAGTTACAAATGACTGGACCAGTTCTTATGTTAAAAATAATGTGGATATAGACAGAAACTCACATACACATAGCGATTCTGCATGGGAGACTCAACTCACAATTGATTCCAATAGAGTATGCTAAGCTAACAATGCAACTCTCATGAAAATAAAAATACATAAAACAGGCAATTGTGTAATCGATACTTGACAGGAAATAGATACTTGTCACGTCAGTACTGATTGAAATGCATATTTATAAAAACTTTTATACTTTTAAAAACGCTATGCAGTAAGATTCCAGTGACAAGCAATTCCAGACGTGACAAAATCAATCCCAAAAAAAAAATCCCAGCCAATCAGAAGAGCGTGTGGGCGGGATCTCTCTGCAAGCGCAGTAGCACGCTGCTCTCGCAACAAAATGAATAAATGCATCATCAAATTCATATCATAAACATATTATTATTTTAATATTGCTTAAAACAGGTCTACACACTGAGTTACTGAAACACTCTGTATAAAAAACACTTGTTGTTCACATTGAATTGACAGTTTGAACATTCTTATTTCCTTTTATTTATTTTCAAGATCTGAGGTGATGGCTTTTGCTTTCAGTATGGCTATAAAGGGCACGCAAAATGATATTCAAACTCATATTAGACACTTTTAACATTAATTAAAGCACATAAACAGTACCTGAGATTATTATTATCACACTTTGTGTTTGTTCCAGCCGCAATGTCGCAGAAAAATAGAACCAGTTCTATCGAATCGTCGTATCGCCGTCGCGGCTGGTTAGGATAAAAACTCTGATGGAAAAGATACTTTTATCTCGTCTCGCGCCATAGCGTCTGGTTACGACAGGGTGTTAGATTGTCCCAGATAAGAAGAATATGTTCTACGAATGTTTTGCTCATGTTCCCATTAAGTTATGAAAACATTTTTTTCTGAACGTTCTCTCAACATTCAAAATGTCCAACATTCAAAACCTTTTCTGAAGGTTCTGAAACAGAGAAAAACGTTCAATGAATGATGTATTTATATTGTTTTTGTGCTAACATTTTGAGAACATTATTAGAGACCAGATAACTCGGAACATATTTTCAATTAATGAATAAAACTTTGAGAGAACCTAGCCGAAACATTAGCAAAAGTTCTGAGAATATTTCCTGTTAGCTGGGGTAAAGCATTCTGTGATTTACTTCAAAAAGGTTTGTTATGGAAGTAAATTTATGGAAGTAAAGTTATCTTAGAATAATTAAGATGCCTATACTTTTTTGAAAACGCCTTAAATGGCTCCCTATGTAGGCAGCTAACAAGCTTTTGTAACACAGCAAAAGTAATCTTGAGCTCCTCAAATGCAAGTCAGCCAATGTAGAGAACGGCAATGGTTTCCAAAGTAAAACTGATAAGCAATCAGTTATATCAATATACCATGTATTCACTGCTATAATAAATATCATAATGACATAATTGTAGTATTTGTGTTTGTGTGTGTGTATGCACAAGTACCTTGAAGGAGCTGTGCACAAGGGTCTCGTCCAGATCAATGACCACACAGTTCTTGCCGTAGTCATTAATGCTAACCTCAGGCAAGAGGTATTTGGCTGGAGGCTGGAGGAAATACGGCACAGATGAATACAAGCAGGAGAGCAGAGCAAACAAGCCGTTCAACAGAGAAAAAAGATGCATGCTTATCATATCAGCCAGACATTCTGAGTTATAATCAAAAGCTACAGTCTCTCCTCCAATGGGACACAACATGCACTGGAGATTGCTCTGTTGTTGTTGAATACAAATCCCATGATGATGTACTGGGATCTGGTGCTTTTGGATAACCTTGAAATGATAATCATAGCTCTGTGTTAAAGTGACTGGTTCGGCTTCACTGCCAACTTTGCCAAGTCATGTTGCTTAAGCACAAGCTGCCTCTGTAGATGGTCTGCCAGTAACGGGAAAGAGATGTCCTTTACTAAGCCTGACCTGATGGAGGCAGATGGACTTAAGAGGCAAAACACACTCACACATATCCAAAGATGCAAGCAAAGTCATATACAGCACATGCATGCATGCATAATATATGTACATTCATAACAGTAATATGCCTAATATTCTTTACATGTGCATTTCAGAATGAGTGTGGAAGAAGGCTATGGACATCATGGATGATTTATCTGTGCCAGTATGAATCTGAGTCCTCCATGACCTTTCACTGGTGATATTTCAACCTCATCAGATTTGAACAACTATTAGCAATTCTAATCACATTAAAGTTTAATTATTCATATAATTAATAATTACTCCAATATGTACTTTAAAGGGTTAGTTCACCCAAAAATGAAAATTCTGTCATTAAGTACTCACCCTCATGTCGTTCCACACCCGTAAGACCTTCGTTCATCTTTAGAACACAAATTAAGATATTTTTGATAAAATCCAATGGCTCAGTGACGCCTGCATCGAACGAAGCCTCGTTTACTGAAATAATGGGATTTTGGCGCTCTGAACCACTGATTCGAAACAAATGATTCGTAAAGCTTCGAAGCTTCATGAAGCAGTGTTTTGAAATTGCCCATCACTAGATATTGTGGAATAAAGTCGCTATTTTGTTATTTTTGGCACACAAAAAGTATTCTCGTCGCTTTATAATATTAAAGTTGACCCCACTGTAGTCACATGAACTGTTTTAAATATGTTTTTAGTAGCTTTATGGGCATTGAAAAATGGAGTGTTATTGCTGACGATGCAGGCCTTACTGAGCCATCGGATTTTATCAAAAATATTTTAATTTGTGTTCCGAAGATGAACGAAGGTCTTACGGGTGGGGAACGACATGAGGGTGAGTAATTAATGACATAATTTTCATTTTTGGGTGAACTAACCCTTTAAGTATATAAATGTGACGTGTCAAATTTGGAATAAACATATAGCCTATGCAGTGAATCTCAGTGTATGACCTTAATATTAGTGCAAGTGCTAGAAAATGGATGCCCTATTTAGCACTGTCCAAACATATGCACACACAAAAAGTTTTATATCATGGTCTCATTGACTTCTACTGTTCTTAAAGGGGAAGAGTGCATTTTTATCTGTATCAAATTAGACAACTATAAGTAATTCATAGTTTGAATTCCCCAAGAATTATTTTTATTATATAACCGATAAATGACCGTCAAAGTGTAAACCTGAATAAGTTGGCAAAACACAAAAAATTTTGAGGTAATCAGTTACATCAAATTTTTTAAGTTAAGAAATTCAAAGTTTAAGTAAGCAGAACTAGCAGATTTCAATTTTGTACTCATACATTTTAATTGCTTTTAACTTGAAAATTTTTGAGTAAATCATACATTTAACTTAAAATTATCATGTAATCTCAACTTAAATATTTTTAAAAATGGAAATTTAGCTAGCTATAACTGCTAATTGGTAACACAATAATTTGGTAACATTAGCATAGCATAGCAATTGCTGAAAGAGTACGGCAATGTAGAACATTTAACATATATCTGTTCTCAAACTAAGCTCATGCTCCCCTCGTCACCATGATGGTACACTACTAAATCTCCCAACTTAACATTTATCTTGCACAAAACATATTACATAACACTTAATTTTAACATTTACTCTCCCTTTCGAGTGTCATGGCAAAGCATGCTGGGAAATAGAAATTCCAGCCCAGTTTCAAGTAACTTTAAGTTTGTCTAAATTAAAAGAAACAAGTTCATAAAACTCAAAAAATGAAACAATTCAGATTACTTAAAATGTGTCACTTTAGTGAACTCAAAAGATAAAGAAAGTTCTAAATACTCAGGTTAAAGGTTAATATGATTGAACCAATTTGTTTAATTTGAGTTTGCCCTACTCAAACCAATTAATTATTTTGAGCATTAAGGTTTACAGTGAGGCACTGCAACATTATAATGTACAGTTTGAAAATATACAATATAGGTTTTTCAGGTTTTGCTATCATTGAGGGAACATTCGGTGCCCACATGGATACACAAACAAGACCACTCACACGGTCAAATTTATGCATGTCCCATGAGTACATGCAATTACATCATTACATTGTAGCTCTATGGTTAATGCTTTAACCATAATTGTAGCGTCACGCTGTGTCAATCAATCCTGGCATTCATTTAATGGCTTTAAAATGCTTTACAATTTATCACTTGCTTGCATCATGATAATCTTTAAGTGAAAAATGACAGCTGACGGTTTGTGGTTCTCTAAATTCCCAACTTAACCTTTGCCCCAAAATGCATTAGAGAGAAAATATTGAAAGTTTGACATCATGCAGTTGAAAATTTGAGTCATTATTGTCAGCCAGTCAGAGCGGGAGGATCTGGAAGCAGGCAGTGAGACATTCCCAGCTGTCATCTTAGAAAACACCAGCGGATCTGAGGTTTGATTACAATTACTGTGAGAATTAAAACTCCTGCCAGCATTTTCTCAGCGTGGATGCTCGGTTTTTGCTGAGCAGGCAGATGCAGGTGGAGTGTGTGTCAGGATTTGGGTCTCCCCTATCTCAGGCCCAGCATGAAGCCCTGGCTTAGATCAGCAAACCTCTCCGCACGCTCTTCCTCTAGCAGGTGCAGTTTGGGATGGATTTGACTTTCTGAGACTGCTGTTGTCCTCAAGTACAGATTATTGCTACCAACAATATTATGACAGTATGAATGGGTTAAAAACAACATGAAATGGCATTTGGAATGCATTTAAAGGGATAGTTGGCCCAAAATGGAAACTCTGTCATCATTTACTCACCCTCATGTCCTTCTGTGGGACACAAAGATATTTTGAAGGAAAAAAACAAAAAAGGTTTCAGTGTTTTTGTCCATACAATGAATGTCAATAGGGGCCAATCAGTGTTATTTAGGATTCGAAAGACTTTCATTGTATGGAAAAAAAAAAAAACTGAAAAAATCTTCCAAAAATGTTATTTTGTCTTCCACAGAAGAAAGAACAGGTTTAGAATGACACAAGTAAATATTTATTTTTAGGTGAACTATCCCTTTAACTTTAAAAATTTAGAATTTTGAGTAAAACAGAATTAGAAGCAATAAAGGCCAGGTTGAGGATTTGATCTGATATGTTAGGCTATGATATTTTGATATTAATGGTTAATATTTTTCTCACACTTGCTGCTTTGGTTTTGTCAGCAGAAAAACCATATCAAAGGCATAAGTTATTATATTTTGATGAAAGATTATTAAAACAAACCATTTTTTTCTCTTTAGAATAATGTGCAATGGTGTGGACAATAAGACCAGAGACATTTACTGAAAGTACTGATTTCGATCAAAATATTTTTATGAGATCTGAGCTGTGTGTGAATGATTTCTGTACTGAATAATAGTAGATGCAGGAAAGGTTTGCAAAATGTATTGCTGTAGACTGTAAGCCAGTGATAGTCTAATGTTAAATGATATTAAAAAAAAAAAAAAAAAAAACCAATATATTGACTTGTAAGGCCACTTTTTGTAGTATCTATTCAACGCATCTGTCACAATAACGTAATGTCTTTGAATAATCTTCATGTAATTAATTCAATTAAAATGTTTAATCAATTGACAGCCCAAGTTTTAAATCCCTGTCATTTATGCACAATATGTAGCTGTTTTCCAAGATACTGCTTTTTATTTTTTATGTAATGTAAAGGAGCTAAACGCACCCCAGAAAAACAAACCAGGCAGGTTTCTCTCAATAGAGAAAATACATGCATAAGCATGCAGGCAAAAAAAAAAAAGAAAAAAAAAAAAAAGATAGGCCTAATACATACACTGGGAATAGGGATGACCTGGACCTGATCACACTGAGAAATAAAACCAGAGAGAGAGAAAAAAAAAATAGAAAGACAGAGAAAAAAGCAAAACGGGTGAAAGAGAATCATCAAAAAAAAAACAACAACAACAAGCACAACAAACACAACACTGTAAAGCAAACAACGCAACAGAGATTACGAACAGTTGTACATTATTATTACATGACTAAGACACACAAAGACATGCTGACAAAAATCACATCCTTGTTCACAGTGTAATCTTGCCAGGATTCTCTCTGTGAGGGCTGGAAAACACATGGGTTTCATTTTAAGTATCTGTGGGTCTAAAACAGGGCAGCTTAGAGTGCATGCACATATAAAATGGCAGGACATTCCTTTGCAGATCGCGAGTCATTTACAAGCAAACATTCGCAGTAATGCGATCTGATTCAGATCCATTTATAGCTGCCTGTACCTGCTTTGGCAGCACACACGAGTGTTTGTGGAGCGCCGTGGCTTAAAGTTTCACCATGGACAGTGAGGTCATTTCACACGGTACACTGCCCAGCGTTTGTGTGTATGTGTGTGTGTGTTTGGATGTGTGCAAGAGACAGAAAGAAAAAGAACAAGAAAGAGAGTGAGAGGTAAATACACTGAACAATCGGCAAAAGACACTAATGGGCTGAAATAACTCAGACACCACGAGTATTTGAACATGTACTCTACTCTGTAATTTTTTGGTAATATTGTGCCAGTCTTCTTGGTGAACAAAAAGTCTTATGTGAACAAATGTGTCAGATAAAAGGGGGATAAAGCGAGTAGTATTCAGCTGGTCATGTGATCTCAACATGGCGGCCCCCATGAGGTGGTCTGTTCCATGTAAAATGAAATAAAACAGCTTTTATTAGGCTACTGATAAACTGCAGTCTTAAAGGGTTAGTTCACCCAGAAATGAAAATTCTGTCATTTATTACTCTCCCTCATGTCGTTCCACACCCGTAAGACCTTCGTTCATCTTCGGAACACAAATTAATATATTTTTGATAAAATCCGATGGCTCAGTGAGGCCTCCATTCACAGCAAGATAATTAACACTTTCAGATGCCCAGAAAGCTACTAAAGACATATTTAAAACAGTTCATGTGACTACAGTGGTTCAACCTTAATGTTATGAAGCGACGAGAATACTTTTTGTGCACCAAAAAAACAAAATAACGACTTCAAAATTCAACAATATCTAGTGATAGGTGATTTCAAAACACTGCTTCATTAAGCTTCGAAGCTTTACGCTCCGAACCACTGATTTGAAACAAAAGATTCATAAAGCTTCGAAGCTTCATGAAGCAGTGTTTTGAAATCGCCCATCACTAGATATTGTTGAATAAAGTCGTTACTTTGTTTTTTTGGGGCACAAAAGGTATTCTCGTCGCTTCATACCATTAAGGTTGAACCACTGTAGTCACATTAACTGCTTTAAATATATCTTTAGTAGCTTTTTGGGCATCTGAAAGTGTTAATTATCTTGCTGGCAATTAAGGCTTCACTGAGCCATCGGATTTTATCAAAAATATCTTAATTTGTGTTCTGAAGATGAACGAAGGTCTTACGGGTGTGAAACAACATGAGGGTGAGTAATAAATGACAGAATTTTCATTTTTGGGTGAACTAACCCTTTAAAAGGTACAATAAGCGATTTCTGAGAATCGCTGTTGATATTTGAAATCACCAAAACAAACACGCCCCTAAAATAAAGGATCACACCCCTATCTTGATAGCCCCTCCCCCAACATCACAAACACGCTATGCAACACAGGCTCCTCCCCCGTCATGAGTATATATGCCCCTTGCTGCTGATTGGCTACAAGTGTTTTTTGGTGCTCTGTCCGATCCACTTTCAACAGCGTTTTTAGAATTCGCTTACTGCACCTTTAATTAGGAGTGTGCTTGTGCAATAAATAAATAAATAAAATTAGAATGGCCACTTTATTGTAAAAGAACAGTCACACAGGGATCAAGTGTCAGTACATGATATATTTGCACCATCCCAGTGTAAAGTTTTATTTCTCAAAGGTTGTTCTTTTATAGCTAAGGAGATTTATTGGAGTTCTTGGTTGTGTTTCCTTCAAGTATCGATTCTGTCTCAGATGTTTCTCCTAAAATTAAAATTAAAATAGAAATTTGTTTGTACTTTTATTCTACCAATTCTAATGTAAAATTAATGTTATAACAAATTAATTAGCACAGTTTTTTCATGTAAGAATTTGAAGAAATCATGGACTATTAATTGCAGACTTTAGTATTTTGGCTAGTCTTTATCTTTAGCAAAAGTCTCAATTTGCTCTCAATTTGATTTCTTCCCTAAAGGAGAAACAACTAAAATATTAAAGAGATCTCATTTGTGCTTTTTATTGTCCTTTGTGGTGACCTGCTTTGCATAATTGCTTTATTAAAATGAAAACAGTTCAAAACAACGTGCAAATAAACAACACTATCAGCATGCGCAATGCATTCTTAGTGTATTCCCTCTTAAGTGTACATAGCAAATGGCAGAAAAAGAGAAAGAAAAAGAAAAAGAGGGGAAGGAACAAACTGGGCAGCAAGTAATCAATCACACAAGACACACACTTTATTGGAATTAAAGAACCAGTTCAGGAATGTGAGAGAGAGAGAGAGTGAGCGTGTGTGTATGTGTGTGTGGAAACTGAAGAATGTGTGTGTGGGGAAGCAGGCCCATCATTTCTAGAACTGGATGGTAAACATCACAGCGGGTTCACAGAGTTCGGAACAGCTGGAAAACTTTGCGGTATGGACACGGGAACAGCGTGCACAGAGCTTGCATTCGGGCGCAGCTCGCAAACAAGAAAAAAAAATAACCCTCAGCTAAACTGAGAGAAAATGAGCAAAGTTTGCTAATAAACATACGATATTCTGAGCCGACACAACCTTAGCAATTCAAACGCAGTAAACTAAGCTGTCCAATTTCATGCATCCAGTGCCAAAGATTTTCACGCAGATAAAAGTGCCGTTAGAGAAATAAATGAGGCCTCACCTTTGGAGGGCTGCTGTTCTCCTCGGCAGGTGGAGGGAGGGAGCAGGTCTTGTTGTTGGTGGCTGGTGGTTCTGCATTATAGTCCCGGAAACAGCAGAAGAAGGGACTAAAGATACTTCTGTTCCTGTGTTTCTTTAAACTGCTGTTGGACTGGGAGACTGTGACAGAGAAAAACACACACACCACACGTTGGTCACTGCAATGTACAAACTGTTCAAAACATCTGGGGCTTTACCTTCCCTGCCCTGTAACTTAAAACCCGTCGGCCTCGCATACAGCGCACATTCACGAAGGAGGTCGTAACGAGTGAAAAAACAACGGTCCGTTGGAGTTTGCTTATTGGTTACTGTATAAAGCACACATGACCGAACAAGTGTGCAAACAGCTCCTTTTGTGTATTATGGTACACAGAACGCGTCTCCATGGGCGACTCTGTCACCTTTGCCCCCTGCGCTTACACGCCTGCTGTTCTGCGATTGCATTCCTTGAATACAACTGCACGTCATAGTATACAGCAATATGTCTCAAGTACACTTACAAAACCCGCATTAAAAGCTCCCTATTTGACATAAAACTACAAATTGGACATTGTAAATGCTGAATGTGGGTAAGATGATAGCAGTGGGTCTAATATCCTTAAGAAAAATATTTCAAGTCAGTTGCAAGTTTAACATCAAGTAAACACTTTATAGTTGCTATGCAAACATATGTATGATGTCAGGGGTCAAAATTAAATTAAATTAAATAAAAAAAATTATGTTCTCTTTATTGTAAAAGAACAGTTTGCACCATCCCAAACTAAAGGGAGAATCAGCAAAACAAAACAAAAACAAAACAAAAGCTTTCCTTTTGAAGTAACTTATTTACAAAACAAAACAAAACAAAAGCTTTCCTTTTGAAGTAACTTATTTGCAAAACAAAACAAAACAAAACAAAAGCCTTCCTTTTGAAATAACTCATTTGCAAACAAAATAAAACAAAAGCTTTCCTTTTGAAGTAACTTATTTGCAAAACAAAACAAAACAAAACAAAACAAAAGCTTTCCTTTTGAAGTAACTTATTTGCAAAACAAAACAAAACAAAACAAAACAAAAGCTTTCCTTTTGAAGTAACTTATTTGCAAAACAAAACAAAAGCCTTCCTTTTGAAATAACTCATTTGCAAAACAAAATAAAACAAAAGCTTTCCTTTTGAAGTAACTTATTTGCAAAACAAAACAAAACAAAAGCTTTCCTTTTGAAGTAACTTATTTGCAAAACAAAACAAAAAACAAGTCTTCCTTTTGAAGTAACTCATTTGCAAAACAAAACAAAACAAAAGCTTTCCTTTTGAAGTAACTTATTTGCAAAACAAAACAAAAGCCTTCCTTTTGAAGTAACTCATTTGCAAAACAAAACAAAACAAAAGCTTTCCTTTTGAAGTAACTTATTTGCAAAACAAAACAAAAGCCTTCCTTTTGAAGTAACTCATTTGCAAAACAAAACAAAAGCTTTCCTTTTGAAGTAACTTATTTGCAAAACAAAACAAAACAAAAGCTTACCTTTTGAAGTAACTTATTTGCAAAACAAAACAAAACAAAAGCTTACCTTTTGAAGTAACTTATTTGCAAAACAAAACAAAAAAGCTTTCCTTTTGAAGTAACTTATTTGCAAAACAAAACAAAAAACAAAAGTCTTCCTTTTGAAGTAACTCATTTGCAAAACAAAACAAAACAAAAGCTTTACTTTTGAAGTAACTTATTTGCAAAACAAAACAAAAGCCTTCCTTTTTGAAGTAACTCATTTGCAAAACAAAACAAAAGCCTTCCTTTTGAAGTAACTCATTTGCAAAACAAAACAAAAGCTTTCCTTTTGAAGTAACTTATTTTCAAAACAAAAATCAAAAGCCTTTCTTTAAAGTAACTCATTTGCAAAACAAAACAAAACAAAACAAAAGCTTTCCTTTTGAAGTAACTCATTTGCAAAACAAAACAAAAGCTTTCCTTTTGAAGTAACTTGTTCGCAAAACAAAACAAAAAAAACAAAAGCTTTCCTTTAAGTAACTCATTTGCCCATCTCACAAAAACATTCTGGCTATGTGCATATTTTGCCCAGCAATTGCAGGAACTACACAAACAGCACTATGAAAAAAAATACTGAATATTTCCAAAGCCACATCACTTGGTTGCACTTCTATTGACTTGCTGGGTAATAAACAGAGAAAAAGACTGGATGACAAAAACTTGCTCTTCATAGGTGATTTAATGAGGCATGCAGGGCAGGCCAGGTATTGTTATTGGAAGAACAGGACACTCTTGACAGCAGCAGGACAGGAGTATGGCAATTGGCAAAACAGAAGGGGTGAGCAAAATAGCATTTGGAAAATGTGTATTTTTTATTTTTCCTTTTAAATTGAGTAACAACAGGCTCAATCACTGATGACTGAGATGTCGGTCTAGATGTGTCTTTCTAGTCATACTCCTATCTTGTGACCTGCTGCGCGTTAAACTGGCACGGTACAGATTGGGTTTCACGTTATCCAGGTCAGTCGTGAGGGCCAAGTGCTCTCGTTGTTGCAGTAATGTCTGTTGTTACTGCACCTTAAAGTGGTAACAATCAACCAATTATACACTTTCAATAAATCAGGAACTAGTACAGAGCAGTACAACTGTTTGCAGAAAAAAATGGATTGTGATTTTCAGCATTATTTATTCATTTAAGCTGGGGTACTAAATAGGATAACTTATTCAACTGGGAGTCTCAGACTTTTTGTGCCATTGCTGATCTTGGCCAGGTACAGTATACTCTTGTTCAAAAGCTTTTAAATCTCAGCGCGTCTAACCTCCTTACATAAAGGTTAAATAAAAATAAAACCCGTGAGCCAAGCGGGTCTCAATCTCATAATGGAAGAAGCATTAGGGTAATAGCTAACAGCATCTGTCTGATTACTGCTATTGGAAAACACATAAGGTCACACAGAGCATCAGACCATGAGGAAATCTGCTTCCTGTGGCCCAGTACAGCTTGATGAGGTTGACAAGAACTCAGTCCAGCCCAAGTACATTAGTCTTTATGATGATCCCCAAACAACAAGTTTTGGCTGGAGCCATTATTAACCACCTGTATGAGTACAGCAGGTCACCTGCTTCTATTTTCAGAAGTGACTGCACTACACAAGTGTGATTTAAAAGGAAGATATTATGGAAAACAGGAATTTCCTTGCTTTTTTTTTTTTTTTTTTTAAATAAACAGTCCCAAAGCAAATGTCCTCCTTTATCATATGAGAGCCTATGTGTATAATATTCAGCATATTTGGGGATGCTGCTCATTTTACATATTAAGACAAATCATATCAGCCAATCATAACAGGTCATTCATATATAGAAGTCTTAAAAGGTAAAAACCCTGTTGTTGGAAAATGATCATGTAAAACAAAAGAATGACTATTTCGGTGGAAGAAACATGAACTAAAATTATAAAATAATATTAAAAAAATAAATAAATGAAACTAAATGCAACACTGCAGAATGTAGACTACATGTGTAAGAGATAATACGCAAAAAGTACATAAATTAAATAGATAAATACCATTTTCACAACTGCCTCATTTATTTTTATTTACAACAAGTATGAGTACACGCAGTTAAAGAAGAGAAACCTAGGCCCCGTTTACACTAGTGCGTTTTCATTTTAAAATGCATAAGTTTTGCTATGGTTAGGCCTGTCGTTTTCGAAAACGCTGCAGAACCCGTTTTAGTTTGAAAACGCCGGGGTTGCATTTCAGTATAAACGGACCAAAACGGAGACTTTTGAAAATGATGGCGTGGCTGCCCACGTTCGCTCTGCGTATCCTTGACGACCGTGTAAACAATAACATGGAGACTGAACTGCAATCTTTGCTGGCTTTTTTGTAATTTTCAGCAGCCATTGTGCAGTTAAACTCTGCATTTTTTTAATACTGCAGCTACCTACATGCGCAAGAGGCAAATTTGGCAAGTTTCAGCAAAATTTGAGATAATGTTGAGACAGAACAGGTAAAATTATTGCTGTCCTCTTTATTATAAAAGGAACAGTCACACAAGTTTTGCAACATCCCAAAATAAAATTAAACTTTTTAGAAAAATAAAAGAACAGTCACACAAGGAGTGTCTATAAACAGATCGTAATGTACTTGTGCGAAACTAATTTGAGAGATTGGGTGGGCGTCACCAAAGACAGAGACAGAGGCACTAGACCCTCTGATTTTCTATCCAACTATAATTACCTGTCAGTTGACAAGCTGGGCTCTGAGGCATAACGAGACGCAAACGAGCCGAACAACCTTCCACACAGAAATGCTATTCAGAGGGTGATTTAATACTGTATATTAAAACATAATTGCACTCTTAAACAAGTTTTTAAGCTTATTATAAGGAGTAACTAAGTCTACTGAGGATACACAGTTTGTCATAGAACACATAGTACAGTCCAACCTCTTCGCTCACATTCCCAAAACACCGTTCCTGTGCAATCCTTCCCTCCCGGGCCTCCATTTTGAGGCTATTTTCCCGCCTTGATTGTCTGCCCTGCATGACAGGCTAATAATATGCAGGTGGGAAGGACGCCAGAGGGAGAGATGGAGGGAGGGAGAATGCAGGAGGTGGGCCAGTGTATGAAGTCTGTACCCTATACCAGCCCTCTGAACAACCACCAGTCCAACACAAACAGGGTTTTCTCCACACGCGCACATACAAACATACCCATCTAAAAACATATTCTCTGGCTGACCACAGGAATGTGGCTGGAGTCGGTTTGCATGGCGGTGCCGTCCCTGCTAGCCTGAAATGCTGTATATTCTATTGAAAAAAAAAAAAAAACTCACTTCACTGAAACGCAATAATTTGTCTAACAAAGTGATTAGGTCTGCACGATTAATCGAAACACCAAAATTGTAAAGGCTTAGCATGATTATCAAATCGCAAAGGCTGCAATTTAATTAAATATTTAAAAGTGAGGCTATCAGCTCTTGATTTGCTGTTCAAGCATCTCAGAGTGGCTTGGTTGCATACTGAATAAAATAAAAAAAATGTTTATTTTATTTTATTATTGAATGTATTTATCTTCTATATTTATTATATCATTCTACCAGTGTTATTATAGTTAACTATAATTAAAATAAAAGCAGACATTCTACTCTCATGTGGCAACTTCATTTATTTATTATTTTACATGAGCATTTTCCATCAACAGGCTGTTTTTTCAAACACTTCTATATGTGAATGACCTTTTATGGTTGACTGTTATGATTTGTGGTTTGAGTTTATAACATGCATTTGAGAATGCAACATGTGCCAACCATCTTCCCAAATGTGTAATGAGAAGTGTTTATAATCCAACTGTTGTCAACAAAAGAGAAGCATTAAGGGCTTGATGGTTTAATGTTTGAAAATGAAGAAATTAAGACAGCCATAAATGTTAGAACTGTCATTTTACAGTTGTTCTGTAAAAATAATTATAATAGTTATTATTGTTAAATACTAGATGTTTATATTTTACTGTGAAATAATAATAACATGTCTTGTTTTGTTTAATATTTTTATTTATTACTACTACTACTACTACTACTACTAATAAATATTATTAGCATAGTCATTTTGATTTTTAATCACAATTTTTTTTGTACACAAACCTGGAGCTTTTTTGGTTGCATTTTAAATAAAATACAGATTTTACTCAGAAAAAAAACAAAACAAAAAAAAAACAAAACACAATTAGCTTTTCCCCCAAATCGTGCAGTCACCCAAAAAAAGAAATTCAGGGGACCAGTTACCAGAACTTAAATAAATGCATGGTTGCAAGTTAAAATTTCTAATTTATTGATTTATATATTAAATATATTTATATATTAATTTTTTTTATTTACATATTACATTTTATTTTGATGAGTTCTGTTGACAAAATAACATTGATAATTACATTAATATTTTACATTAACACAACTTAATATTGTGTGCAGTTTAAACTCAAATTTCTGCATGAATTGATTTTTTTGTAAAAAAAAAAAAAAAAAAAAAAAGTAGTCATGTTTAACTTGTTCGTTTAATTTACTTGCTGAATAAGTTGCATTCACACCAGACGCGACTTACGCAAATAAAAAAACTTGCGCGTTGGACGCTTGAACATTTTGAGTTTACTTGCTTCATTCACACATGAAATCGCTTCATTCGCGCGTGAAATTCACTTCACAACAGACGCGAATTCACGTCATGGGAGGGGAAAGTAGTTGTAAAACACGGCGAATAAGCTCAATTTGCCGGCTTTAGCTAGCTTGTAGTCTCACTATGTATATATATATATATATATATATATATATATATATATATATATATAGCTCAAATTGAGTAAAAAGCATTTTTTACAACTTACCAGATTGTCCGACCTCCTCACTCACTTTCTTCCAAGCAAGATCCTTTTTATTGCTTTATAACTTTTAACTTTAATAAGGATTAATCTATATAATATTTATAAAAAGCAAACTATGTGGTTTTATTTTACATTTGATTTCA
Source organism: Mylopharyngodon piceus (assembly GCA_039654765.1). Classification (NCBI taxonomy): domain Eukaryota; kingdom Metazoa; phylum Chordata; class Actinopteri; order Cypriniformes; family Xenocyprididae; genus Mylopharyngodon; species Mylopharyngodon piceus. The sequence continues at coordinate 11,380,763 of CM077444.1, read as the reverse complement.
ATTTCTGTACCTTTTTCAGTTTTATTTATTTGTGCTATTACTAATTTGCTTATTTGCTCTTATTGTATTACTGTTGTATTACTGACTGTTTACTTGTTTTCAATAATGTTTGAAATTTATATTAGTTAGTCTAGTTTATTAGTTGGTTGTTCACGCTGCTGATTTTTGTTCATAGCATTCAGCTGCAACAGAATGTTTTGCAAAAAGACGGAGAATAAATATGTTTGATATCTAAATGTTTGACTTCATTTTTTTTTTTTTACCATATTGGAATCAAAACTGGGAATCGATAAGAATCGGAATTGCTAAAATTCAAACAATATCCAAACCTATACCACAGGAGACAGTGCAGAACTCAGAATCCTGCAGACACCAAATGATGGAAAACCAAGTCTACAATTCCTGACGGTCCTAAAATGCTGATGTTTGATTGACAGCTGTCTTTTTAGTAAATCACAATGCACAAAAACAGAAATGCACAGGGAATCTCAATATATAAAACAAGAGTTGCAAAGACAAATTCATACTGCAGTTTCCAGTTTAGCAAATGGAACTCCGGCTGAAGCTTTGTTTTCATCGTGTGCGGACCATTCCCACAGTCTGCGAGTGAGGTAATCCGATGCCGAGCGGTCACATGGGTGGGCACGGTTTCTATGCTCTCACAGCCGGAAGAGGAAAGCGCAGGAAATTCCTGACATTCCTGACAGGAAGAGATAATAACCCTCTGACCCAAAGCGTGGAAAACTGCCCATCTGCAAAGAACACAGACCCCCAGCTTTATTACAGGGGTCAGAAATGGCTGTGGTCAGTGTGTTTGTGAGGGGAGAGTGGCGTAAAAGAAATGGGGGAAAGGTTAAATAAGAGAGGGATACAGAAACAGAGAGAAGCAAGAGCCGGGTTAAGCATCAAACGTTCGCATAGCTGTTGCTTTAACAATTAGGACAGTCAGTCCGCTGTGAGCAAGCAAAGGAAACAGGGCTAATAAACAACAAGTTCACAGATCTGTCTGTGGTCTTGTTCCGAAAGCTGATCCGAAAGAGGAAAAATGAGAAAGAGATTAACTGTATATATCCTCTACACTGTATTATCTTACTCAAACAATCCGTGTTGTCTTAGTGAAGCCAATTGCTAAAGTATTCCCTCAGGCTGGTTTCTTACCTAATCAGCCAGATGAGTAGTGAAGATCCATGTCTTACATCATAGGATTTTAAATGTTTGCATATTCGGTGTGCAGCTCACATTGTCTGTCTCGAGTCTGTTATAGGATGATGTAAACCAGAGGACATCACAGAGCTGAGACAGCCAACTGATGAAGACATAAATGACTGTTGACTGTCCAGTGAACTATTCCTGTCATAGGATGTTTTTCATGTTTGCATCTCCTAATCCAAATTATATATAAATATATATAAAATCACATTCAATTCTAAACTCTAAACCTCAGCTAAAACATATTTTATTTTACCATGGTGTTACCAGTTTGAATAGCAGTGCAGCAGACACTGCTGTACAGTATCTGTTAGTTGTTTTTGATAACGAAATAAATGCCGCCTCTTACTGTGATGTCAAGTAAGCACTTGTTTGAAGCCTCTCCTGGGCCTTACCAATGATTAGTATCAAAGCACTTGTCGTTTTGCTTTGGAGATAACTAGCCCTTATGTTTGATAGCTTTGTGAGGCCAAAGAGGATTGTAGCATGCATGCACACACACACACAGTATGTACCGACCTTGAGGCAGGGAGTTCCTCATACTGAATCTCAGGCTGGACCAGGTGTGTCTTAAAATACAAATATATGAGGTAAGACTTGGTTCAGCTACAGCTGAACTACAATTCAGTGTTGCGCTCCACTGCCTTAAACAATGTTTTAACAAGAGCACCAAGTGAAGAGGACTAAAAGAAGAATGATCTGTCAGGAAACTATTCATTACAATGCATTGAACAAGACAAGGAAAAATAGAAATGCTAGCGTTAGAAGTCTGATTATAAGGAGGCACATTTAGCCACTCAAACTGTCTTTTATCCAATGTGACAACATTAAAAAAATAAATAAAATAAAAAAATGTTGACAGATAAATGTATACAATGGAAGTCTATGGAGCAGCATACCCCATATTGGCCCATAGATTTCCACTGCGGAAATTGGTGGTTTTGTCTATGTGTTTCTGTTGTAATCAAAAGGCCTCAAAGTTAACTAATATACATGAAGTTTATGAGGAATAGGGTAGAGGGAAAGGCAGTCTATTAGATGCAGCTTTAAAAAGTAGCTTCTTTTCAGAAGAAGATAGACAGAAAGAACCCATCAAACATGGCACATTCATCGGGATCTCAATTTTGATAATGTGTCTTCATCATCACAAAAAAAAAAAAAAAATTACGGACTTCTGAATCTTTCAGGTAAGACAACATTCCTTGGTGTGTATTTCACCCTAGCCTGATACTGTTGCATAACACGCGCATGCAGCATAAGCAATTTAGCGGTGAGCCTCAAAGAGCATTAAAGACACATTCCGCCAAAAGTACATCACAAGCATCTTTCAATGCAGTACCTTTAGAACTTGATTATCTACAAAATGTCAAGAAAATTAAAATTTTAAAAAAAATTCACTCAAACCATCTTAGTCGAAGTAGTTATAGGGATGCAAAGTTTCTTAGGGGAACGCAAAACATTTGCGAGAGAACGCAAAAGCATTGATACAATTTTTCCTCTCATCTCTCATAGATTTTTTTCCATCACCAAAAAATAAAAAAGGTAACTTTTTATTTCACAATTCTGACTTTTTTCTCTCACAATTGTGAGATATAAACTTGCAAATTCTGACTTTTTTCCTCATAATTGTGTTATATAAAAAGTCACAATTGCATGTTATAAAGTCAGAACTGCGAGATATAAAGTCGCAATTATGAGAAAAAAAGTTTTGAAGAATTGGACTTTATAACTCGCAATTGAGAGTTTATATCTCACAATTCTGAGAAAAGAAGTCAGAATTGCGATATATTGACTCACAATTGTAAGAAAAAAGTCAAAATTGTGAGAAAAAAAAAAATCTGAATTTCGAGATATAAACTCGCAATTGTGAAAAAAAGTCAGAATTGTGAAATATAAACTTGCAATTATCTTTTAAATTTTTTTTATTCCATGGTGGAAACAAGCTTCCATAGGTTCGTAATCTAAACTGTTATACCGTGAAAAAAATTAACTAATTTATTTAAACTAATTAAAATAAACTAATTTCAATATTAAAAAATGAGTTTAATATTTAATTTAATATTTAATATTATCAATATTATTTGAGTTACATTTTTTTTGTGTGATTTTATCTGACATATGGTGGGAATATGAAAATGTACTGCTTGTACCCACAACAAAAACGAAGTGAATAATCTGATCTTTTCCCCAAACTGCTCAGTAGTGACAATGTCGGGGTGGTATGAAGAACTCATCTCTCATTTGAGTTTGCGATGTACCACGTTGTTGACGAGACCCCTCCGGACCCAGCAGCCACGTTATTGCAGCTGAAGAAACGAAGGATGTGACAGGCACAGTGGAATTAGCCACTGAAAATAATAAGAGAGATGTGACTATTCAGCCCTGTTACACAACACGTCCCACGTTGTTTTGGAAAAAGCAGAGCAGATGAGGTGGGAGGGAGAAAAAGACTGAAGATAGCAGATGTAAGACTACTGCACACAATATGTTTCGTGCTCTGTCTCTGTGTCTTACTGATTCTGACATTAGCATCTGATCCAGGCATGGTCTCTTGGGACTGTTGCGAAAAGGGCATGCTGGTGACAATGACAGTCTTACAAAGAGACGTGTGCCTGTAAGCTGATTTTTATGCAAATAAAAGTGCTTGGATTGACGGGTGGATTCCCCATGACTGGAATACAGATTGTCGTATCTAAATTTGTTGGGGCGTCCCTGTTATTGAACTCAGAGAATGCCAGTGGTCATTTGCAGGTTACTGAAGTGGTTCCCATCTGCTGAAAGCAGGTAATCATGTCGTTTCCACACACAAACATTCCCCTACAGCACCACTGCTCCACTTTATAGATCTCTCAGGAGACAAGCTCACTGTTAAATGTAGTTCACCCTTCACTTTGAAGACTCAACAGACACTCTCAGATTTCATACAGAATGGCATTGTTTTACTGATCTAGACACACACACACATGCACTAGACTTTAAATATTCTGTTATATTTTGAAGTGTCCTTACACAGAGAAAATGGGAATTTTCTATCAAAAATGAACTTGAGCATGATAATTCAGTCATTACATTTAGGAGAAGCATTAAAACTGTTAGATTAGTGGAAGACGTGGCCTAGTAGGTAGTGCATACAGTATGCTGGTCTTTATGAGCAGGCAATCTAAATTTGAATTTGAGAAAAAAAAAAGTTAATGGGCTGGACCATACAAAACCTGTTGTCATGTTGCAAGTTTGTTGTGGATGGTCGCTATACAGTTGCTAAGGCATTCTGAGTTGTTTTAGAACATTGCTATGCTGTTGCTAGGATGTTCTGGGTGGTTGCTTACTGGTCCAGAAGAAGAAAATGTGAGTGGGATAGAGCATATAAGACTTGTTGCCAAGTTGCTAATTTGTTGAAGATGGTTGCCAGGGTGTTGCTATGCAGTTGCTAAGATATTCTGACTGCCTTTTAGCATGTTTCTATGTGGTTGCTAGGATGTTCTGGGTGGTTGCTTACTGGTCCAGATCAAAAGAAGAAAATGTGAGTGGGCTTGAGCATACAAAACCTGCCGCCACTTTGCTAGTGTGTTGTGGATTGTTGCCAAGGTATTGCTATGCAGTTGCTAAGGTTTTCTGAGCGTTTTATTATGCTGCTATGCAGTTGCCAGGATGTTTTGGCTGGTTGCTTATTGGCCAAAATTAAAAGAACAAAATGTGAGTGCACTTGACCATACAAAACCTGCCACAACATTCCTAGGGTGTTGTGGATGGTTGCCAGGGTGTTGCTATGCAATTGCTAAGGTATTCTGACTGCCTTTTAGCATTTTGCTATGTGGTTGCTTACTGGTCCAGATCAAAAGAAGAAAATGTGAGAAAAAGAAAAGTGGGATTGACCATATAAGACCTGTTGACAAGTTGCTAATTTGTTGAGGATGGTTGCCAAGGTGATGCTATGCAGTTGCTAGGATATTCTGACTGCCTTTTAGCATGTTGCTATGTAGTTGCCAGGATGTTTTTGCTGGTTGCTTATTGGCCAAAATTAAAAGAACAAAATGTGAGTGGGCTTGACCATACAAAACCTGCCGCCATGTTCCTAGGGTGTTGTGGATGGTTGCCAGGGCGTTGCTATGCAGTTGCTAAGGTATTCTGGGTGTTTTTAAGCATGTTGCTATGTGGTTGTTAGGAGGTTTTGGGTAGCAGCTTACTGTTCCAAATAAAAAGAACCCAACTTTCAAGTCTCTATGATATTCTGGTCTCTAGAAATGGCTTGCGTCACTTCTGCAATGTAATATGTCTAAAGGATTTTTTTTTTTTGTCCATTTCATCGCCCACCAGGAAAAAAAGGTCAGATCGGTTAGAAAAATAATAGCACACCTCCCCTCAACAATCTAAATGATTTGGGGTATCATTCATGTCTGTAGCACAAAGGTGTGGGAAGGATCATACATCAAAGTTCAAAGCTCTAACTTTAGAAGTATGCGCTATAATAATATTGACGCTTGCCTTGGCAAGCATCTATAAAAAACAGTAGATTGGAGTGTAGGAGGCTCTATGTCTGTGAGTACTTTAGCCATTCACCACCAAACTGCCAGTTTAAAGTGGTCTGATTCAAAAGGCAGCAGTGCTTGAAATGGCGTCAACATCATCAGAGCATGTTTTGATCATGTCTCAGCCTGCCTCATGTTGTTCCCTTTTGACAATCTCCTGTTCCAAGACACTATTACCCCTCAACTAATGGAGTGAACTTGAGCCATTATACCCAGTTTAAGACACATTCACAGAGAGAACCACTCTGGGCCCAGGGGACCGCTGACTGCCCACACAGCCAAGGTCGGTAGGTCTAATATTGAGACTCTCCACTGGAGGAAACGGCTGTTTCTGCTACTGTGAGAACATGGTACACTATCTGAATCATGCAGTTATGATGATTAACATCAACATATAATGGAAGGTTTTATACTGTTAAAATGGGCTTGGATATAAGTCAATATGTGTACATAAAAGAAAACTGTAAGGTGCTATGAAATCCATTTTATTTTTTCCTAAATTCCATTTTATGTTTTCCCAAATTCCTTTTTTTCCCCCATTTTAATTTTTCTGGATTTATTTTTTTCTGTTTTAAAAGATAAAAAAAATAATAGGGATCTATGAAATGTTTCAATCTTTCAGAAATTCTGATTTGGATTTTTGATTTAATAAAAATGTATTATCAAAAATGGTGGTATTCAAATGAAGGCATAAAAACAATTTAAGAATCTTTTAAAATGTAATAAAAAAAAAAAAAGCAAACAAAGTGCTTCAGAACAGAGGTTGTTAATATTAAAACATGGAAGAAAAATTGTGATATTCCTTAAAAAATAAAGTTTTATGGAGTTACATAATAGCTGTATAATTTCCAGCTGCAAAGTGCAAATTATTGCAATTTAAAAAAACCTAATAAATATGTATGTATAAATAAGTCATTTGTATTTGTTTTCACCTTCTTATGAAAAATAATTCTAAAAAAAAAATTCTTTTGATAAATAAACTGTCAAAAAATAAAATAAAATATTAATTAAATATATTAAAATAATAGAAAAATAAATATTAAATACAACTAAATAAAATATTAATTATATTATTATTGAATATTTTTTGTGGCAAAAAATAAATATTTATGAAAATGCAGTATTATTTCTGGCAATGAGTGCCTTGTACTATTGCTGGAATGACAATTCGGTCCAAAACAAACAAGAAGCAAAGCTCAAACAAAGCACAAGAGATCAGCTGCATAAATAACACAACAAGCACAAACATATGCTGAAGCACAAATTCATTACTGCTATCAAAGTCTACAGAGGTGTTAAATACAGAAAGCCTAAGACTGAGAGAGACAGTAATTCACACATTCACACTAAGATAACAAATACTAACACATTAACACACACCCAGCACCATCAAATGAAGAACTCAGGAGGGTGCCAGTGTGAGTATAATTACACAAGCGGAAGCAAAGCCCACCCACTCTATCTGACCCCGATGGCTTCTGGCTGCTCTGACCGCCAAAAGTATTCCATCTCCTCAGCTATCTTTCAACACCTCCATCAGCCTTCCAGAAGCCACAAATCCACAGAGCTTTTAGTGATGAAGTCTTCAGAGATGACATTAACAATTAAAAAGAGGAAGAGTGTCTTAAGAAGAGAATAAATACCTCTGAGGCTTCTGATGGTGGGTCTGAACTTTAGTGCGGAACCGTTTCTCACAAGTGCCTCAAGCTTTTGAATCTCAACAGATGCAACACCTTCTCCAAGCCTTCAAGATCTCCGTTACAGTATAGTCAAGTCAAGTCACCTTCATTTATATACTGCTTTATATAATACGTTTCCAAGAAGCTTCACAGACAGGAAAATAACAGAATCAAAAATGATGCTAACTTCATCAGATTTGTGGATTCTGCTTGAAGATCAAGATACGTTACATTTTTTCTTTTGTCAAATCAACTTCAATAATTAATGTGGTTCAGATAACATAATATTTTGAGTTTCTGTTGATTAAACCAATCGCCTTCATGATATTAACTCAAATTTTTTATTTCAATGAACTCAAAATTTTAAAGCAACCAGGCAACTTACTTTTTTAAGTTAAACCAACAATTTAATTTAAAGTGTAGTACATCACTGGCTTATCAATGTCCATAAGCACAATGATCATGCTTCTTCTGCAGGAACTAATATTGAGAACTAATTATGCTGTTAGATTAGGAAGTCAAACAACAATTAAACATCCTTAACATCCTTCTGCTATTGAGCAATGTAACAAATCCATATTGCATAAGGACCACAGCGTTGGTGGCTCTTCCTTGTTGAAATATGATTCTGTAGGAGCTGCCAAGCATTGGCAGATGACTTGAACAGTGTGGGGATAAACATTCATGCTCAGATACTTCCTGATCTGATTAAGGTAAACGGCTCATCCAATGATACCTGACAAAGATAAGACTTATTAGAGCAAAGCTGGTCAGTTCAGCAGCAACGCAACACCAAAGCATTAAGCAGTACAGTGAATTTGATTGAATTCAATCCCATCCTGTGAGGGCATGTAGCTGTAGCCTCAAGAAAGCCTGGGAAACTGAACTCTATTAGCACATCATGTTCCAATATGCTAGTTATAGAGAGCAAAGCATTATGGGGGAAGCCAGAGGCATCTTTATAGAATGTCTCCTCAATGATGTGGGCATCTCACTGTCAAATATGTCCCCTGTCTAAATTAATTATAGATGTCTGTATGATTGTGTATGGCTGTGGCTTTAAAGAAGAGGAATTTAAGATATAAAATTCCTGAGACAGTACATATAATATACATAATTAAATAAAACTATAATATATATATAATAATTTAATATACATAAACTACTGTTCAAGCAGAAAGGACGCATTAAAGGTGCAGTAAGCGATTTCTGAGAAACGCTGTTGATATTTGAAATCAGCAAAACAAACACGCCCCTACCCAAAAGGATCACACCCCTATCTTAAAAGCTCCGCCCCCAAATTCACAAACCCGCTATGTAAGACTTGGCACCTCCCCCCTCATGAGTGGACACGCTTACTGGACCTTTGATCAAAAGTGGCTAAAGAGTAAAGACTTACGTAACAAAAGATTTCTGTTTCAAACAAATGCTGTTCTGGAACGTTATATTTATCAAAGACTCCTGAAATAAAATGTATCACAGTTTCTACAAAAATATTAAAGGGTTAGTTCACCCAAAAATGAAAATTCTGTCATTAATTACTCACCCTCATGTCGTTCCACACCCGAAAGACCTTCGTTCATCTTCAGAACACATATTAAGATATTTTTGATAAAATCTGATGGCTCAGTGAGGCCTGCATTGACAGCAAGATAATTAACACTTTCAGATGCCCAGAAATATACTAAAGAAAAAACAGTTCATGTGTCCATGTTATGACAGTTCAGGAAAATAAGAGAATCAAAAAGCGACGGGAATACTTTTTGTGTGCCAAAAAAACAAAATAACAACTTTATTCAACAATATCTAGTGATAGGCGATTTCAAAACACTGCTTCATGAAGCTTCGATGCTTTACAAATCTTTTGTTTCGAATCAGTGGTTCAGAGCGCGTATCAAACTGCCCAAGTCACGTGAACCATTGAAATTTCGAAACGTTTCGAAACACTTATGACATAACGAAGCCTCGTTTACTGAAATCACGTGACTTTGGCAGTTTGATACATGCTCTGAACCACTGATTCGAAACAAAAGATTCGTAAAACTTCGAAGCTTCCTGAAGTAGTGTTTTGAAATCGCCAATCACTAGAAATTGTTAAATAAAGTCGTTATTTTGTTTTTTGGCGCACAAAAAGTATTCTCGTCGCTTCATAACATTAGGGTTGAACCACTGTAGTCACATGAACTGCTTTAAATATAACTTTAGCACCTTTCTGGGCATTGAAAGTGTTAATTATCTTGCTGTCAATGCAGGCCTCACTGAGCCATCGGATTTTATCAAAAATATCTTAATTTGTGTTCCGAAGATGAACGAAGGACTTATGAGTGTGGAACGACATGAGGGAGAGTAATTAATGACAGAATTTTCATTTTTGGGTGAATTAACCCTTTAAGCAGCACTATTTTCAACATTGATAATAATTATTTTTATTTTACTATTCTTATTATCTTATTATAGCAGCAAATCAGCATATTAGAATGATTTCTGAAGAATCATGTGACACTAAAGCCTGGAGTAATGATGCTAAAAAATTCAGCATCGCAGGAATAAATTACATTATAAAATATTAAAATAGAAAACAGTTATTTTAAATTGTTATACAGTATTTCACAATATTTCTGCTTTTCCTGTATTTTTGATCAGATAAATGCAGCCTTGGTGAACATAAGAGACTTATATATAAGAAGAGGGATGCACAATATCTATATTATTTTTATAATTTGGCCAGTATTAAAGTTCTTTTTAATTTATCGGTATCTTTTGATATAGAATATTTAATTGTGCGTGCTCATTTCCATAATTTTTACATTTAAATTTTACCTTTGCCATTATCTAACACTCAGTTATAGTTAAACTTTAAAAACAATAATAATTTAATACTGTTATGTTAAATGTAATCTTTAGCAAATCTCAAAATGAATATTCATTTTTCGTGATACATTATAATGTTGTGATGCCGAAATTTTGTTTATGTGTTTTAGTTTTTATTTATATGCACAAAATAGTACAATTTTAAAATCAGTGCATCCACATATAAGAAAAATGTAAATAAACTAAAACTAGTCATCACAATCCATCATGACCTATTCACGTTGTGAAGCCTGCATAAAGCTAATAAACCATAAATGTAACAAGTTGCATATAAACCAAACAGACTGGACGCCAACCAGAGATGGATGATACAGGGATTGTTTTTACAGTTGGTTGGATAATAGTGTTTCATGCTGATTGTATGATGTCATTATGTGCTTCCTGACATTAGCTGGCCAATTCCCTAGTGCTTATGCTACATGAGTTTTTGTGGACTGACAAAACAAGGCCTCATACCTTGCAAACAAACATAATGTGTACTCTAATCAACCGGAATTATGAGCACATATTTGCAATTTGCTGCTTACTCAGAGACCAAAAAAGGCCTCCAGACTGTACGCTCGACCACATTCGGTATGCAAGGCTAAGATTGCAACAAGAATGCAAAATGAGAGAGTATTTCCAAATAAAGTGGCAAGGAGACCGCCTAACCTTGACTGACCATTTCTCTTAGAGACTTAAGGGTAAAAAGCTTTTAACAAGCCCTAAAAGTCTCCATGACCTCATCCATCACATGCATCTACAACTGGATTCACTTTGTCACCTGTAACGGCATTTGTCCCAAAACACTCAGCAATAAGATTCCAATGCCAGCTTCATTAAACTCTATACATAATGCATAAGGGTGCAATGCATAAGCACCAACACCAGCGCCACACTCAAAACACAACATGCATTTGTCAGATGCTTCTTTGCTTACAATGAAACCGATAGGTTTCTGAAAATAGCCCCATCTGGCTTTGAAATATTCAGCAAGTGTGGCCGACATCCAAGGCCACTGGGTTAGGGAAGTTTTTCACCATATGAGGGAACCGGTGTCCAAAGCTTCATTTTGGAAAGGGAAGGTTGTGTTTCTGCATGACAAACCTCGAAAGCTATGCTTTATTATCCTTTTTAGCTGTAGCTAGGACACAGTGGCACCTTTTAATGAGATTCTTTAAATGTAATCTCACAGAAAGCTCTGAACTTCAAAAGCTGCAACAGCAAAGGGAATTCCTGGCCATGCAAAATCATAAGGGGTGTTCTTGCTGCATCAAGCAAAGTGTCCTTATATTTCACTTTCTTTTATGAAATGTCAGTGGGTACCCGCTTAAAGCGTTAGTTCACCCAAAAATGAAAATTATCCCATAATTTACTCACCCTAAAGCCATCCTAGATGTATATGACTTTCTTTTTTCAGCCGAACACAATCGGAGTTATATTAAAAAATATTCTGGCTCTTCCATGTTTTATAATGGGAGTGAATAGTAACTAAGATTTTGTAGCCCAAAAAAGCACATCCATCCATTCAAAATCTCGGTTACTATTCACTCCCATTGTGTTTGACTGAAAAAAGAAAGTCATATACAACTAGGATGGCTTGAGGGTGAGTAAATTATGGGATAATTTTCATTTTTGGCTTAACTAACCCTTTAATGGACTTTATTTCATCTAAAAACGTAGTTAATTATCAAGTTAAAGGAACAACACAACAACACAACATAGAAGCAGAAGTAATTGGGATTGGAGGTTTTAAAAGCAGAAATGTGAATAGCACTTACAATAATTATTCTGTTAAAACTTCTGTATTATTTGAATTGTAAAGGTTTAAATCATCAATTTTTATAATTGTTAGGGTTTTAAGCAATGTAAAGTAGTCAAATTTGATCGAATTTTACACAGGAAACCAATATGTAACACTAAAATCATCTTGTGGCTATACTATTGAAACTTGAATTTTGATACTAGTATTTTAAAGACGGCATGAAAATATCTATTTACTAAATGGATGTTATTGTTCTTATAGTGAACAATTCATCCATGCAAAATGTTTCATTTTTTCAAAATGTACCTTTTTTTAATCAAAATGTCATAACTTGATCTTCTTGTAAAACTATAGACTTCTCTCTGGTGGTCTACGGAATTAACAAACATTTTTTTTCTTTCAATTTCACTCAGATGTACATCACAACAAGGAAGAAAGGATCTGTCATTACTTCCATGTCATCACAACTTTTAATGATTACAAATTCGCCCCATTCACTTTCAGTGCATCTCACTGTGACCCAGATTTCTACTTTTTTGAAGAAAAGATAGGCCAAGTCGAAATTATTTTGTTTAGTTGATTAAGCTTAACTTGTATTGAACATGGAATATTTTTTTAAAGGACATTATTTTCGATCATCAATCACCTTAAATCTGTTTAAATAATTACTATGATGCTGCCATACAGGGGTCCATTCACTCCGATAAGAGGTGGCAGCTATGGCTTGATTTGCGAGTGTGCGCTTTCCTGCTCTTGAAACACAGCCGTGCATAAATTAAGATTAATTTAGGACCCCTGCTTTACCACTTTATGGCAAAAACAAAATGTGCCTGGCTGACAAACAGAGCGTTGCGCTTATTCTCTGGAGCCGAGCACAGAAGGCCAACATTTTTACTGCAAGATACCACATCTCTGAATTTAATATACAAAATTTGAGCTTAGCTGGCATCCTGTCTCATTCTAAATCAAAGAGTATGTTAAACTGATACTGATATCAAGACATGAGGGATTCCTCTGTCATCTGATCTTCTCTGGCAAACCTCTCATAGTGGAGGTATTCTCAGCCAACTGATCCAACTTCATGGCAGGGGAGCGGTGAGAGAGGGCGCTTTACGTCCCAAAACCAGACCCCGTCCTTCTGCTCCTCTCTCATCTAGTAAGCCCCCAACATGTGGACCTCCATCTGTTCGTGCTCTAAGTGACTGTAAAATGTTTATGTTGTGTTGTTATCCTCAGAAAAGCAGCAGAAAGCCGCATGAAAATAATTTGCGAGATTTATTTACTCACATTAATTTGTTTGGGCTAATCTCATAACTTCATCTCACATTAGAGCGTGTTGTGTTGACTTAAGCAGGCACACGACTTCCATGGGGCTAAACGGTCTCTTGAGAACTAGTGAAGAAGCAATTATAAAAAGCCACTGATAACTGTATAAGCAGGAGTTTGTTTCCCTCACGCTCCATGGAAGTGCTATGGAATTCAATTAGCATTTGATACCACATTGTTTCAGTCAACTAACACACCGGGAAAAACTAGGGGTTTAACCACATTAGGCTTCAGATGGTGACCACGAGGACTCAAAATGTGTCAAGAGCACTTGGGAAAAGTGCCAGGCTGGAGGAGATATTGATTTGCTGGGCAAACTGACTAAACTCTATTGAGTAAAATAAATCTTAATTTAGAAGCATTGCAAAATCCAAAGAGAAAATCAACTAAGACACAATAATATGAAAAAGGGACCAAAATTTCTGAAAAACAAACATGCTGCACTGTTAACCCAGACAACAGCAATTCACCTCTTGCACTGAAATTACATTAAATGTTTAGCAGCAGTTAAACCAATTTTTTCATCCACAGTTATTGCTTTCAAGAGAGAAAACCATCAACACTTCTGAGAAGTACAATAATGCATGATTACTATTTGACATGAAGAAATCGCTACAAAAACTGGGTTCTGAATGGCAGTGAATGGCAAAGCCAGTTGACAGTGTTTTGATTTCAGGTTCAGTGGTATTAAATAATTTGATCCGCTTATTGAGGCTCTAGCACAAGCATTAAGATTGATGCTTATAGGAAAATAACTGTGAGCGAGTACAGTGCATCCATGTTAAATACATTGCTGCTTAATAACATGAACAGAAGGCAGCAGACTGGAAACACTTGTTTTGAGATTTTCGGTCAAGAGCTGGCAATCATACACTACAAAAACGAGTCTTGAGTTCCAATAAAAACATCTGTACATCCTCAAAATAAGACACGTTTAACGTTACTTGAGAAGCAAAATTTTGCAATTATATATATAACGATAATAAAATATAAAACTTCAATGATATAAAACAACAACAACAATAATAATACTGATAATAAATTATTGTTATAAAATATTACTATTTTAAAATGTAAAAAAAAAAAAATCATTAGTCTTTATAATGGATTAATAAAATCTTAAGAGCAACAACAGCAAAGCCGCAGTGATTCCGCTGTCAAAACAAAAACATCCAACATCCAGTCAAATAAGCAGCGGCCAATCGCCTTACCTTTTTCTTGACAAGAAGAAAGGATCTCTTCCTCCTTTGGATTTGCTACCTGGGTAATGATGGACGTGTTGTCCATGGAAACGGGATTTTATTCCTCCTCAGTCACTTATGTTTTGATAATTTTCAGCTAGCCTGATGCTAGCGAGCTAGCGGAGTGAGTCCAGATGGCAGACGCACCATACACCGCACACGATCTTACACCACCGCATCCAAATAAACATACAAGACACACTTCATGATCATACGGCGATCAATGCAAGAAGAGATACTCCTGTCAGATGACGGGGATAGGCGACATTTCAGCCCTCGTGTAAAATGGGGTCTTTGGAGACCAGTGACAGATTGTGTAATAACAAAGAGTCTGAATCTGCAGCCGCTCTTTCTCTCCTCTTCTCTCTCTCTCTCTGTGTGTGTGTGTGTGTGTGTGTGCGCGCGCGCGCACATAATGTGACCGTGTGAAACTACCCTTTAGAAAAAATATACCATAGTAACCATAGTTACTACAGTCACTTTTACTTGATATCAGCCACGCTGTCAAAAAAGTGGGGGAAAACGAGAAATAAAACAAAAAAATTGTGTGTGTATATACTACAAAAAAGGACAAAGAATCGAATCTAATTGTTTTTTGCTTGTTGCATATTTTACAGAAGACCAATGTAGGCCTACACCTAATGTTGAACCCAAAGTCAGGACTCCAGTATGCAGATGTAAACTGTAGAAATTTACACTTTATTGTTTTCTGACTTATTTCTGACTTGCTTTTGTTAAGGTTATGTTCAAATAGCAGCTTGAATAGTTTGTATCGTATCAAAACCAACAAAGAAGTGTCAAGGGAAAAAAACAGCACAAAAACAACTAAATCATTCTGTAATCTGTATTACAGGTCAAGCTGATAAGTTTATTACTTGTTTGTTTTTTTTAACTGGTCTGATCTTTATAAAATATGTATCAACTACAGCACTTTTTAAACTAATTTGTTTTCTCTCACTTAAAACAGCATATCTCACATATAATGTCATTTCAAACATGTTTCAGACCTAATAACCTGGAACCATAAGCTATGAAACATCAGATATAAAGAATCTAAAAAAAAGTGGAGTGATGCAGAAAAGAAAATGATAAATTCTATACATAAAGTATAAGTATCTATGGTTTAAAAGGGAAATGATTTCACTGAGATACTAGGAAAAATTGCAGTGGTTTCAGAAATGCTTTAATGACAGGGCGAGAGGTGGGAGGGTTACTGAATATTTTATGAAGGTGGGTGTTTGATCTTAATGTTTAATAAGGCAGTCTGCGTGATGCAACCTTCACTTCAACTAGTTTTACAGCCTATTTAAATACTTTTTCACATTTTTGTATCTTTTTTTAATGTTTTTTAATATTAATAAAATATTATAGCCTAAACAATGTAATTATAAATAAATAAATAATGTCAGCAGGCCATTAAAAGATGTTGTGTGCTTGTTGTTCTTGTGTTGAGTAGCTAAATTGTTTTGGATTTTTTGAAAAATGACCGAACTTATGGTTGTTCTATTTTAACAAAGATTCAAAAATAGAGAATATTCTTATGGCTAATATAACTAATGGATGACGTTTATAAAAATATATGTAAAGTAGAGAAATGATAGTGTTTACTTTGTGGCAAATGGCTTTAGAATAAATGTATTGATAGATTTAATATTTATTGTTATTCCACAGTTGTTCCAAATGAGGCGCTATTTAAATGTGTGCTTATACTGACATCTTGTGGTCGAACAGTAAATTGTTTCCTGAGTAATTTGTTTTCAGAGTGTTTCTCCTGGTGTCCTGTCACTGTGATTGGACGATATGATGGATTAAGGCTGAACTGAAGTCAGTTTTATTTATTTTCACTAGAGCTACGTACAAATGAAGAATGCCGCATAACAAGTGTTTAAGGAGACAATTGACAATAATATTATATTATTTTATATTCCCTATAATATTATTGTATTATTTGTATACATACAATATATAAATTGTTTTATTATCATATTCAAAAGCAGTAAATTGTCTTCTCTACTTATATTCTCCAAAGGGTCATCCTGAGTTACTTTGGATGGTGGACTGATGAATTATTGTTGTTGTTAGGGTAGTAGTGTAGCTAGTGTGTTTTCTTTAATTTGTTATATTTATTGTAATGTACGTTTTATTGTTCTGTGTATTGTTCTTTCACAATGTGTTGAGTTCAAGGAGTTAATAAAAATACTGTTTGTTATTAATTATTATTTTTAATGTATTAGCAAATATTTATTCATTTAAAGCAGGACTGAATTTATTTTTACGTCGTTCTATTATTAATTACTTTGCGTTTTTTATTTCGATTTTTGCACTAAGCAGAGGACGGAGAGATTGTGGCGAATCTGCCATTTTTCAATTAGAACTTTAATCCAGTTACACAAAAAAATAGCGAAAGTATCGAACTGAATCCCCGCCGTCACTTACTCATTTCTGGGGATTTCATCATTCAGTTCCGCGGTGTGGTTGCTCCTCCTCTCGGTCCATGCTGTCTCTGCGTAGCGCAACATCAGCACTCCTCCTCAGGACCGGTATACAGATCGCCACCGTCCGTGCTGTTTCGAGGGTTCGATCCAGTCCCATACGTCTGTGTGCTTCCCCTCCGATCAGAGCGCTCTCACTGTCCGGCTGTTTGTGTAAGAAGAAGAAGAGAAGCGCGTGGCTGGAGATGACGGAAGGACAGAATATGGATGGCAGTATTGAAGAGGTTCTGGCTCCCCTGAGGCTGGCAGTGAAGGAGCAGGTAATGAAAGGCAATAAAAAGCATATAATATGTTGTATTATTATTTCACATAACCATGCATTGCATTAAACACGTATTTGCTTTATATTCAAGGTGGAACCATCATTTAGGAATCAAATGCGGCCCTTTATATTGTTCATAATGGTTAAAATGGCTTGTTATGGAAAACTACATAATGCATTTTTGCACTAATGATATTTTAGGATGTGTATTACAGTGTGGTGGTTTTATTTTGGGTTTATACTGCTGAATGATTCGGTTTGTCAGTGCCACGTTTGAGATGAGCAATTCTGACATGCAGAGACCAATGGAGACTGAGGGTGGAGAAAAACACAGACAGTTAAAACGAAACTCATTATATTTCTGGGAAAATGTTGATGGATAGATGCATATGCGTTTTAATATATAGTAATCATAATAAACTAAACATTGCGTTTTTTCTGTTGTTTATTTTTCCACATAGGGTGATCTTGTGCGTAAGTTGAAGGCAGAAAACGCTCCTGATGTAGATGTCAATAAGGCCGTAGCAGAACTGAAAGCTCGCAAGAGAATCCTTGAGGCCAAGGTGAGAAATGTTCTGTCAGTCATGTTCCTTAAAATAACGTGGGATGCCGTTAAATATGAAGAATTTAGTTATTATATTAAACGCCTTCTCTCTTATCCCAGTTTAATATACATAGACTGTAGAGTGCAACAGTTCTTGACCACTTTTTCAGCGGCCTCGGTTCCAGTATTTTTCCTTTCATTTTTCTCATTAGGAATTTTTATAAAAGTCTTGGCTAAAGAGTTGTCTTTCACTTTGTTAAAGAGCCTTGAACCAAACCAACAAGCTACGAGGTGAATCATAACATTATACAGTTTGATTTGAAGCAAAAAAAGTATTTCAAAATCAAACAAAAAGACTTCATGGACTTTGTACTTAACAGTGAATCATTGGGAATGACAATCAAATTAAAACGATGGAAAAAACACTTCATGTAAAGATGTTTATTTTATATATTATATATGTATAAAATCATTTTTATTGACATATTGTTGACAGTTACTGACATATATATATATATATCTATCAATGTGTCAATTTGGTTTTCAGTGGCATTGCATACATTTGCATTAAAGGTGCAAAAGTATGATTTACCTTTGTTTCTATATATATATATATATATATATATATGTTACACACACAAATATTTAAGTAGATGGTTAGCGTAGAGTTTGATTACTTTATTTGCAGTGCTTGTTTTCATTCTCTGATTGGTGAAGATTTCTTGGATGTATCATGGATAATGTAGTTTTTACCAGGAATTTTGCTGTTAAACACGATTTTTTAAAAATATGTTTAAATAATGTGAACAGGTGGCTTCAACAAAAGTATGTATTATTAATTAACATCCTCGTAGCTCACAGTAGGTGTCTTTAATGGTTTATACAGTAAGTTATTGTTAAACATCAATTCCCCTTTGGAGAAAATTAATGGGATTTTTGCACTCTTCTGTCTGAAAACAGCTATACTGGTTCAACCTATAGTGTGAGTTTGGGGGCGGGACTGTCTGTTTGACTGACCAATGGTGGGTGGGTAAAGTGCTGGAAACCTGTTTGAAAACCACCATTATTTTTGCAGTTCTGTTTGATAACACATTACACACTTCATCTTTAAATATTAGAAAACTGGTAGCTTGAATAAGTTCCTTTTTAGTTAATTTAGTTTTGTGTATCTTATCCTAATTATTTACATAGTCCATCTGATTCTTTTTCCATTTTGCAGGAGCTTGCCTTACAGCCCAAAGATGACATTGTAGATCGAACCAAGATGGAAGACACTCTAAAAAGACGTTTCTTTTACGATCAGGCTTTTGCTATCTATGGCGGTGAGTATTTACAGTGTTTATAATATTCCTCTCTATATAAGTATTTTAATAGCTTAATTACTAGTAAAAATAATTAAGATTGGCTTGTTGTTGTCAACTAATAGTTTGTTTTTGTGTGTGAGAAAGGTGTGAGTGGGCTGTATGACTTTGGGCCCGTCGGCTGTGCTCTGAAGAACAATATCCTCCAGGTCTGGAGGCAACACTTCATCCAGGAGGAGCAGATTCTGGAGATCGACTGCACCATGCTTACACCAGAACCCGTCCTCAAGTGAGCATTCAGCTGTCTATTCCCCTTTAATCTGTTAATTGATCCGTTGCCATGGCATCAGCTCTGGAACTCTAATTCAGTGCTTTTGTTGCATTTCAGGACATCAGGACATGTTGATAAGTTTGCTGACTACATGGTGAAGGATGTCAAGAATGGAGAGTGTTTCCGTGCTGACCACCTCCTTAAAGGTTTGTCATTGTTTCTTATATTAACATCCGCTCCAGTAGTACTGTATGTGTTGACCTCTTTGAGACAGTCAGGCTCAGGTCAGCTCTGTTGTCCACTGAAATAACTCCTCCATGGATGCTGTAGATGTTCAGGGGTAAAAGAAAACAATAGGATCTGTAAGAATCACAAAGGCTTTATCTGTAATCTGCAGACCACCAACCTGACTGAAATGAATAAGTGCTTTATACTCTTTGACAAACTGTGTTACAAGGTAGCCACCTAAATCTGGACTCCTTAAAGTTGCCAAAGTTAACGTTTTTTACATTCTTTCTTTTTTGCAAACTGAAAACATTGATGGTGCCAATAGCCTCGCGGGCAGCTCACCGACATATAGCGCAGTTGCACTTTGGGCGTCCCGAGTTCGAGTTCCGGCTCGTGTACCTTTTCCTGATTTCTCCCCCCTCCTTCCTTCAACTTCGCTTCCAATCAACTTACTGTTCTCTCATAGCAAAGGCGAAAATGCCAAAAATAAATAAAAAAAGAAAAAGAAAAAAGCCTTGCACTCACAGGCGTATTTTTTTTTTTTTTTTGTCCAATAAAAAGATGCCTCTTGCTCTAATACCACCCGTAACTGATTAGCAAGTATAATGTTTCAGGGTAATATCAAATAAAGTCTATTCTCTTTAATTGGATTCAATAGGAAATTCAATAGAAATAAGTTTTATTTTATGTAAAAGTTATTTTGGTTTTTATACTTAATTTGGTAACACTTTACAATAAGGTTCATTAGTTAACATTAGTTAACTACATTAGTTAACATGAACTAATAATGAACTGCACTTCTACAGCATTTATTAATCTTTGTTAATGTTAATTTCAACATTTACTAACACATTATTAAAATCTTGTTAACATTAGTTAATGTACTGTGAATTAACATGAACAAACAGTGAACAACTGTATTTTCTTTAACTAACGTTAATGAGGATTAGTAAATACAGTAACAAATGTATTGCTTATGGTTACTTCATGTTAGTTAATATATTAACTAATGTTTAACTAATGAACCTTATTGTAAAGTGTTACCCTTAATTTAAATACAGGAAATATACAGTAATAGTAGTAGTAAAACATTCCTGCATTAAAATTAGGGATGGGCATTTTTGGCAATTTTTCATTTCGATCATCGATAGGTTTCAAAAACGAGTAATCGAGTACTCGGGGGGCGGGGCGTGTGCGGGGGGTGGGGCATGGCCGTCATGGAGATAATGAAAATATCTGAAGACTGTTATGAAAATGAATGTTAAAAATAAAAATATGACATGAAAACCTGTCTATGAAAACGTGATTAGAACAGTGTTAGATTATGATTATGATGCGGCAATGTTGTTAAGAAGCATCTAAAAGGAATAGGGGAAAAGGAATAGTGACTTTATGCCAATAAACTGAAGCCCGTTCTATGACACATCCTATGATATTAATCAGATAACTCAGATACATAACATAGACGTAACATTACAACTTGTATCTGCAAAAAAAGGATGCAAATGCCAGTGAATTTTAAGTTACGCGCTATAGCGAGAGTGAGAGAGAGAGCTCCCGCCGTGATGCGCTTTCATGATATAATTTACTATAGATTTCTATAAAGTTCTCATTATAATGCTATGTTTATGGCAGATTTGTGTTTTATTTTCATCTATATTATTATTATTGTTATTATTATTATTATTATTATTATTACAACTTTCATCTGCAAAAAGTGTAACTCCTATTGCGCTTTAAAACGAAAGCCAACGAAACGAAAGCACAACAAATTCACATTCAAATTCACAGTGTGCTGCTATAACCAATCAGGAGAAGAAGAAAAAAAAACACATTTCGATCATCGTTTACATGATCAATCGTCGCTGTCACGGTCGAGTACTCGATCGCTGTTGCACATCCCTAATAAAAATTAAATAAATAAAAATAAATAGTAGTACTACTACTAATAATAATGAATACCATGTCTTTTGTTTTTTAGCTCATCTACAGAAATTAATGAGTGACAAAAAATGTACAGCAGAAAAGAAAACCGAGATGGAGAGTGTCATCACTCAGGTATGTCTCACTGGCGCAATGTTTTAATAATTGTTCTAACTCTATATGAATTGGGAAGTCCACACCACAACTATAACTCAACAAAGAACAATATCATTGGAATCACTTTCAGAATGTATTTTTTCCAGCTAATGAACAATAAAAATATCGACAGCCAATCAGAATCCATTCGACTTTAAAGACCTCGGACATTGAAAGCAGCAAATGTCAAAACTGCAGTGCATGCTTATAATAAACAAAACGTTATCGTCTGTTGTTGTTTTGGACACTAATATAATTATCGTTCTTGGTGTGAACTGCACTTTAAATTTTTGGGGGAAATCATTTGTTTATTTGATTTATTGATTAGGTATATATATATATATGTATGTATATATAATATATATATATATTTTTTTTTTCAGATGGATAACTACACTCAGCAGGAGTTGGCAGATTTGTTTGTGCAATACAATGTCAAGTCTCCCATTACAGGAAATGACCTCACACCTCCCATCTCATTCAACCTGATGTTCCAGACCTCCATTGGGCCCGGGGGCAACATGCAAGGGTATGTTGGACACTGCCAGACTACATGCTATAATTTTAAAATATCCAAATTATGACATAGACTGTTGCATTGTTCTTGGGGCTACATTATTTCCTCAGCTATTTAAGGCCAGAAACTGCTCAGGGAATCTTCCTCAACTTCAAACGTCTTTTGGAGTTTAACCAGGGGAAGCTGCCATTTGCTGCTGCCCAAATCGGAAACTCCTTCAGGAATGAGATCTCTCCTCGCTCTGGCTTGATTCGTGTCAGGTGTGGATTATGATTTCCTTTTGAACATAACTCGCTTTGGTAATTTGAGTGTCACACAGAAGTGTTTCCATTGGGATTACAAATGTACTGAAGTGATATTTCTCTCCGTAGAGAGTTTACGATGGCTGAGATCGAGCACTTTGTAGACCCGAATGAGAAGGTTCATTCCAAGTTCTCTAATGTTGCTGATCTGGAGATCATGCTTTACTCCTCCAAAGCACAGACTAGTGGGCAGTCTGCCCAGATAATGAGGCTAGGAGATGCAGTGGAGCAGGTTAGTCAAGATCTCATTTATGATGCATTAGTTATAATTACCAGTTCAGTTGTTCTAAAAAACTTTTGTACTTTGTAGGGCATCATCAACAACTCCGTCTTGGGTTACTTCATTGGAAGGATCTACCTTTATCTGGTCAAAGTGGGCGTGGCAAAAGACAAGCTTCGTTTCCGTCAGCATATGGACAATGAGATGGCCCACTATGCTTGTGACTGCTGGGACGCCGAGACCAAAACCTCCTATGTATGTTCAGTGGTTGCTCAAGGACCTTCTGTGCAATAGAATGGGTGTTTATTTGTGTGTTTGTACGTGATGTTTTTCAGGGGTGGATTGAGATTGTGGGGTGTGCTGATCGCTCGTGTTATGACCTTCTGTGCCACGCACGGGCCACCAAAGTCCCTTTGGTTGCTGAGAAACCCTTAAAGGAACCCATATCCTTTAACTTCCTGCAATACTTAAAGAGATAGTTCACCCAAAAATGAAAATTTTGTCATTACTTACTCACCCTCAAGTTGTTCCAAACCTGTATGAGTTTTTTTTCTTCTGTTGAACACAAAAGAAGATATTTTAAAGAATGTTGGTAACCAGACAGTTGACGGCACTCATTGACTTCCATAGTAGGAAAAAAATACTATGGAAGTCAATGGGTGCCGTCAACTGTATGGATAGCATTTGAATGGGATCTGAACTGTCTCAATGTTAATTGTGTTTGTCTTCTGTCACCTTCCTTAACTGTTTCACACAAAGTTGTAAATGTTGTCCAGTTCGAGCCAAACAAAGGAGCCATCGGCAAAGCATATAAGAAGGATGCCAAGCTTGCCATGGAGTACCTGGCCATCTGTGATGAATGCTATATCACAGAGCAGGAGAAACTTCTCAATGAGAATGGGTGAGCATCATCGATATGAAGAGTATTCGAAATGTATTCAAAATTTTTAATGCCAATGACCCCCAAATATGAAGATTCACAGTATAAAGGCAGATATACTACACATTTATTTGATAAAAATGGCAGTACAAACAGTAATATTGTGAAATGTGATCTCAATTTAAAAGAATCGTTTTCTAATTGAATATATTTAAAAATGTAATTTATTTCTGATGGCAAAGCTGAATTTTCAGCATCATTACTCCAGTCTTCAGTCACATGATCTTCCAGAAATCATTCCAATATTCTGATTTATTATCACAGTTGAAAACAGTTGTGCTGCTTAATATTTTTGTGGAAACCATGGTACAATTTTAGGATTCGTTGATGAATAGAAAGTAAAAAAAAAACAGCATTTATTTGAAATAAAGACATTTATAATGTTACAAAAGATTTCTGTCACTTTTGATAAATTAAAAGCATCCTTGCAGATTAAAAGTATTAATTCCTTAAATCTTACTTGACCCCAAACTTTTGAACGGTAATGTGTATTTTTTTTTTTTAATTAAATAATTGAATTTTATTTGTCTTTGTCCTAAAGTCAAAACAAACTATGGAAATATTTTTTGCAAAAATTATAATTTAACAGTTTTTGCTTGTCCAATCTTAGAATATAAGGTAAATATTTTTTTTATTTGATACTGTTTTGATTTACATGGTCAAATTCTTATTGACTATTTTAAAGAAAAAAAGGGGGCATACAAGCCCTTTAATGTGTCCCACCCCAGCTTCCTTTTTAAATAGGCAAAAAATTTGCCCATCAAATGATGTCATAGTTTTTAACCAATAAACAGCTAAAATAGTGACCACTAATATTATTCTGTTCATTCATTGGTTTCCTCTGTCACTGCAGTGAGTTCACCATTGAGACTGAAGGCAAGACTTTCAAACTCACCAAAGACATGGTCAATGTCAAGAGGTTCCAGAAGACCCTGCATGGTAAGAGGCAGAAACTAACCTTTTATGTCAGCATAACAAGAATATGTAAAAGTCGTTAATCAACTTTAACTGACATCTCTTGCTTCACAGTTGAGGAGGTTGTTCCTAACGTGATCGAACCCTCCTTTGGCATCGGAAGAATCATGTACTCCATCTTTGAGCACACATTCCGTATCAGAGAGGGCGACGAACAAAGAACGGTGAATGCGTTATGCTGTAATATTCTGTAATTAATATGTTTGTCTTGCTTTATTTATAAACTTTGCTGCTTTCTCTATTCAGTATTTCAGCTTCCCTGCAACTGTTGCACCATACAAATGCTCCGTCCTTCCATTAAGCCAAAATCAGGAATTTATGCCGTTTGTTCGAGAATTATGTGAGTGATAATATCTCTACTTCATTTATAAAAATCAATCAGTGATGCCTAAATAATAATTGTGTAATAATTCATTCTTTTGCTTCACTCTACAGCTGAAGCCCTGACCAGGAATGGTGTCTCCCACAAGGTGGATGATTCCTCAGGATCTATTGGTAGGCGCTATGCCAGAACGGATGAGATCGGTGTTGCATTCGGTATCACCATTGATTTTGACACCGTTAATAAGACGCCCCACACGGCCACTCTGAGAGACCGTGACTCCATGAGGCAGATCAGGGCTGAGGTAAAGCAGTTGGTCATATCTGTGTCTTCATTTCATTTTAGTGTGTTGACTATTTTGCTGACATGTACAACCTGTTTATTTACAGGTTAGCGAGTTGCCCGAAATCATTCGTGATCTGGCCAATGGTGCCATGACATGGGCAGAGGTGGAAAGCAAGTACCCGATCTTTGAAGGCCAGGAGACGAGCAAAAAAGAAACTGTGGAGGAGTAGACTCTCTATTAGTCTATCTCATCTGCCTTTTCACTGGAGGCAGTCACAGACATTTTTACATCTGCATTCATAGGATCAAATTTATGGCAATTATAATGTACAAACAATCAATGTGCACCAGATGTTCCATACAGCTGGAACCATTGTAATCAAGTACTCAAGGAAGCTCTGTAAGGACCTAAGGATGACTGTAATTAGGTTACTGTACTTGTAAAAGGATTTCACCATTCCTGTTCGTGGGTTGATAAATGAAGACATGAATCTTGCATATGGTCAAATAAATCAAACCAGCACTTTCTGGACCTATAAAAGTGTTTAGTCAATTTTTTTGATCATGTTCAGCTAAAGATGCACTGAATTTGTTGGCCACATGAGGGCATAACACCAGCTAGTTGATTTTCTATGACAAATCTTTTTGACTCAGAAGATTTGAAGGCTGCCTGATATAGGCTATTATAGGCTTGTTTAATTAAAAAAAAAAAAAAAACAGATACTGGGAGTATTGATATATTAAACTAACTGTTATTCATTTTGTGACTTCAGAAGTTTTCTGAACTATAAGTTCAATTAAAAACAATTGTTGAGGGGGGGAAAATTTATTTTATTTTTTTTAAAATAATTTAGACTATTTTAATAAATTTATAAAAATGTATTAATTTAAAGGGATAGTTCACC
This sequence comes from Mylopharyngodon piceus, assembly GCA_039654765.1. Taxonomy (NCBI): domain Eukaryota; kingdom Metazoa; phylum Chordata; class Actinopteri; order Cypriniformes; family Xenocyprididae; genus Mylopharyngodon; species Mylopharyngodon piceus. The sequence goes on along the minus strand of CM077444.1, from coordinate 11,354,524 downwards.
CAAAAATGAAAATTCTGTCATTGTTTACTCTCCCTCAAGGTCCAAACCTGTATAAATTTCTTTGTTCTGCTGAACACAAAGGAAAAACCACAAGTTTAATGTTTCTAGTTTTTCTCAGGTCAAAGCTTGGTGATGTGACCAAGAGGGATTCATGTGACATTGTTCTACTACTTACAAACTAAACTACCGACCTGTCAGGACTTGGCTAAATTGAGCCATTATGGCTAAATCCAACAATTCAGGTATTTTTAATGAGATACACATAGACCGTGGCTTCATTTAGAACTAGACATTTTTGCTATGATGAATCTGTTTTATTTTTAAGTGGAATGGTGTTTATTTAGGTTTGAAGATAGAACTGGTGCCAAATTGTCAACCAAATATGATCATCCGAAAACAGCCTTGACCCTGACAGAAACCGGTGTGGAAGTATGTGAATGTATGCCAGGGCTCCTGGCTTTTCTTGAAGGCTGCTAAACAGCTTATGGCCTAAAATACATTTAAGTTATATTAAGGGACTGTAACAGTGCAAAAGAGATCTTTAATAATGTGCTAATAGGTAGATTCTGTGCTGGATTCTGACTAAAGTAGGCTCATGCGAGTTGCAAACACAGTGTAAAATCACAATACTGTTCCAATCAAGATTTGTCCAAGACATTTATATACAGTAGCTTAAATCATCTACTGTGTCTTATTGGAGTTTACTTTAGGCAGAAGGTACTACTACCATTACCTAACATGCCTGCTCTAGTCCTCTGACCTAGCTATGGAAAATCTGTGATTTCAGTCCTAACAAAAGCGAAGCATGATTTTGCACACCCATGCCTCTCAGGTAAGCTTTGTTTCATATATTTATTGTATATTTATATATATGTTTCTTCTTATTAATATTTTCCTTTTATATGTTATATGTTACATACTTTCTAACCCATCTTCTATCTCTTATGTAGGACATTCAGTATGCAAGCATGTTTCTATTGATACAACATGGCACAATGGGTCCGCCCCCTATGGGCTGCTTCAGATGAATATAAATACATCTCCTGTTCACCTTTAACTGTCCACAGCTGCCCAACAGGCAGTTTGTGTGCCCAGCTAACACTTTGTAGAAACAGAGAGGATGCATTAGACTATTATTTTGCTGATCTTTTCTATATATTTTTGTGATTATTTTAAGTTCAAGTGGATTTTTCAGTCTTTCAAAGGCCCTTTGGGTTACGGTGGCATTGCTGTGCTCAAGGTTAGTACAATAGGAGTTTCTAACATCTGCTTGGCACCTACATGCAACCACTGACATTTAACCAAGTCAAATATTAGAAAAGAGTTGAACTAATAAGCTGCTAATTTACCTACCTGGTTCTTCAGATGAAATCTCACAATAACAAACATCACAACAAAGCAGGACTTGTTATTTGAGGTCATAGAGAAATAGACAAAAGAATCATCTGCTGGTTAGAAAAGATTAAAAAAAAAAAAAAAACATTTGGCTGTAATATAAAAGTGATGCTTCAGTCAATACAATGAGAGCAGAAAATAGCCCAGCTAAAAATAGCAAGAGCTCACATAGTGTAGATGCTTTCTGCTCACACAATTCAAATCACTGGAAACTTCTGCCCTGCCCAGAAAGATCAAATTGTTTTTGGTTTTATTTATTTTTGCAAGAAAGTGTTCAGAGATTAATATATAATTCGGTAACACTAGTCCAGTTACGACATTGTACTAACTATAAGTAACTTTGCAACTACATGTCAACTACCAGTCATTAGAGTATTAGTAGACTGTCTGCTTAATATCTGCTAACACTTTATTTTGATGCTCCCCCAACAGATTATAACTGATTATAACTTTTCAAGAACATTTTAACTTATTCTACTAACCCTAACCCCAACCTAACAGCCTACTAGTACTCTAATGAGAGTTAGTTGACATGTACAGTAGTTGCAAAGTTGCTTATAGTTAGTAGAATGTCGTAAGTGGACTTTTAAAATAAAGTGTAACCTATAATTCTTATTGCAATGACTGATGCAATTTATATTTATGTAGTTTAAACATTTACAGCATACATTTTATCAATTCATGAAATGAACCTATGACCTTGCCATTGCTAACGCCATGTTCTACAAGTTGAGCTACAGTAACACTGCGATATTGCTTTCATCCCATAGTAGATTACCAATTACCAAGTTATATTTTTAGTAGGATCTTAAGTGCTCATTGGCTGTCTTGACTGGGAAATATTTTAATGACACCAGATTTGTTTCCTCATTCTAACTGCACCTTTCCAAACTCTCTTAGGTTGTCCTGTGCACAATGGGGGTCAAAGCAGCTCTTCCGAGGTACGAGCTCTACTTGTATAATGTAGTGCTGTGTATGGCAATGCTCTGGGCTGCCAGATGGATATTTGACGTGTCCAGCTGTAAGTATAAATGAACATCTGATGTGGCATTAAAATGATGTCACTGTATTAATATAGTTTTTGGAGTGGCTTCTGTGAGGCTTTTAGCATATTATTGTAACATCAACCTGAGCTCCTTTTCTCACTCATAAATGCACAAACAACCATCAGAGCACAGAAATAGCACTACTGTATATTGTATGAGGAAAAAGACAGCACAGATATTCGCTTGCCTCAGAAAGCTATGCAAAGTACGCAGCAGGGATCATATGTCAGTATTAATATAACAAGAGACTGAACAGAGATAGAGAAGAGAAAGAGAAAGGTATTATTATGGGTTAATGACAAAATTTGCATTTGCATTCAGTATACAGTAATTGTCACGGATGCTTGCAGGAATACAGACAAAGACAGATGAATAAAGTTCCACAAGGCAAAGTTTAATGATAATCCACAACAGGCAGGCAGGCAAACACACCATAACATGAATGAGACTGAACAGAGACTGAATGTGAAGGTACAAATTAAGTAGCAACACAAACGAGACTAATTAATCAAACACGGCTAAACATAATGACGTGACCATGGTAACAAATTCAGAGCGGGAAATCAAACAAAGAAACACATGTGACTAAAGAATGCAAACTGAAAGTCCATGAAACACAAACAAACAGAACATAATGGTGACAGTAATAACATCATATTTTGCATTCATATAATATATACATCTATAAATCAAAGCTTATCAAAAGAATCAATCCAATCAATCAAAGAATTAAATGACTGAAAGGTGTTATTGTGAGTTGATGAAAAAACGACCAAATTTGCATGTAATATACAGTAATAAATAGTGTTGTAAAATTGATTCATCACAATTAATCACATCTAACATAAAATTTTGTACTATATATATACATACATACACACACAAACTTTTATGCTAGATGCGATTAATTGATTTGACAGCACTAGTAATAATATCAATGAATACGCAGTTTTTTTGCATCCATGTAATATATACACCTATTAATCAAAGCTTTTACAGAATTAAATGACTTAAAGGTGCAATATGTAAGATTTTCTGTCCGCTAGAGGTCGCTAGAGGCCTATTCAAAACAAAGGCGTAGCTTGATGACGCCAAGTTTGAGCGCGGAATCTTGGGACATGTGGGGCCTGTACCATGAAGCCGGATTAGCTGGCTAGCCAGTTAAGTTTCAGATTAGTTTGTGCCAATCTTGGGTTTTAGGTCCCATGAAAGTGTCTTGGCTTTTAGCTGTGTTCATCACCATAGTAACTTGCGCTCCACAGCTAACCTGCTCCGGGGCAGGTTATGTTCTGGGTAAGAGATCTCAAACCGAAATTGGACCAATCAGATGTGAGCAAAGCGACACTGACACATCCAACGCAATAAAGTCCCTCCCCCAGTTTCTCTTCCTCCAAATTAAAGGTCACTATATAGTAAAAACAAATATGTAACGATGAAATTGTCTTGCTTTAATTATTTATAGAATTATTTTGATTTATATGATTTATAGAATTATTATATGATCTATATTATTATTAATTCATTTCACACAAGCAATTTTAGTTTAACAGTTATTATTAAGCATTTATTTTAAATAAATATTAATATATACAGATCATATGTAAGCTGTAGAATCAACAGATAACTCTTTAAAAATGACTACATAACCTTATATGTTTGAGTCTCTATTGCTATATATAATCAACTAAACACTTGACAATTTTCACTTGCTCTGATAGAGCAAGATAATTTCTTTTATTTGTTCTTTTTTCATGGACAAGTTTCTTCTTTAGTGTAAATGCGTTTAAATTCTTAAAAAGAGTTTTGAATCGCGTTGACTCTCTCGCGAGAAATAAATCAGTTTCTTTCTGTTGCAAGCCATGTGATAGGCTGTTTGCCACTGATGTCACACATTCATGTGCACGCGCTCCACAAACTCAGGATGAAACCCTGACAGAGAAAGTTGATGATCAGCATCATGGTACCAACAAAGCCGGATTGGAGTGTTTTGGTTTTGTCAACTTGAAACTAATCCCATAACCCCGAGTTTGTTCAACTACCATCATGGTACAGGCCCGTGGTCTTCACCTCACAGCCAGTGGAAAAGAATAGGGATAGGACTCGGGAAGAAATCATGTTCATGGATGCGATTATTAACGTTACTGTAGTATGAAGCAGAGCAGGACCGAGTGTTGTGGGAGCTGAACGAGGCCGCTGGAGCTGCTTCCGCTTTTCCGGTCATGCAATTAATTTTAAAACGTATTGTATGATGGAGAAAATGCTGTATTACTGTTACTAAAAATAAAGCTGCATCTGATTATGCTATGTTAGCTACTTCACAAAATTGTGTTTTTCTCTGAGGCATGGTAAAGCATGGTACTCACAAAAAAAATCAAGAAAATTAGATTTAAACAATAAGACTAAACGTGTTGAGCTATATAACAATAATTAGTTTTCTGTCTATAAATATATCAAAACAGTTGTTCCCTTGTCTATTAAAACATGTAAATATTAAAGCGTCTTTGGTGTTTCCATGGTTTCTACAAAATAAAACCGGAAACCGAGGGTAACGCGGGTATGATGCAATTGACAGGCGACTCCTCACACGTCCCAGAGCCTTGGTTAAAATTGCAATTTTCTCACGATTTACAAATAGTTGCAAACATTTGGGATATTATAAGTACTCAAGTGAACAAAGTATATAACACTGGCCTAGTGGTTTTTGGATATTTTACTGCAAAATTCTTACATATTGCACCTTTAAATGGCAATATTTGATCATGTTTAGTAATGAAAAGAGCATTAAATGACTTTATGATTCTTTATTCAGCAAATTCCAACAGAAAAACCTTCAAAACCAGTGTTCAGCCAGGATGGTACTACTCTGGCAGAAAAATGGTGAGATTTTCTATGTATAATTTCATACTGGATCTAAATAAAGTTGTGAATGTCGACTCTGATTTATCTGCGTCACACTGCAGGATACAGCTGACGTCGAGTGGATGATGTGGTTTTCCACGTTCCGAGAGCATATCATCTTTGCGCTCTCAGGTCATGTGATCTTTGCCAAGATCTGCTCCTTGCTGGCTCCACAGGTGGCTCTTGAAAGTCCAGACATATCTATGTTACATGTGACACTAATGACTAAAGATATCACTCCATATGGCATACCTGAGAAGCTCATTCTCTCATTTTTTCACCCCACAGTACAGATCTCTGGTGTACATGGTGTACGGTATGCTGGCGGTTTTCAGCAGTATGGGCTGGGCCTACGTCATGCTCATCCTCTCTCACTGTGTGCTGCTCTATAGCATCTCTCTGGTCAAGCTCAGGTGGCTCTGCTTCGTTGCTGGACTCACTACACTGGCCACTTTCAAAATGGAGCCCTTCATTTCCTGGCAGGTATATCACTGACACTGTGAAAATATAAAAAGTGCTACAGTAAAGCAAAAAAAAAAAAAAAAAAATGATAATGGCAATGGTATATAATATATATATCTCCATTTTGTATTATTGTTATTATTATTTTTATGAAATTAAATGAAATTAAATGTTTGTTATAAATATAATTTGTTAATTATAATATTTAGTTTTAAAATAAATAAAATAATAAATAATATAATCATTAATTATTATTAATATTGTATATTATTATTATTATTAAAATGAAAAAAATGAAATCTAAATGTTTATAAATGTTATAAATTTAATTATAAATTTAATTTTAAAAATAAACAAATAAAAATAAACATTATCATCACTAAATATTATTACTATTGTATATTATTATTATTATTATTAAAATGAAATTATTCTAAATGTTTATAAATGTTATACATTTTTAATTATACATTTTATTTAAAAAATAAGCAAATAAAATAAACATTAAATACTATTATTAAATATTAATATTGTATACTATTAATATTATTATTAAAATAAAAAATGAAATCTAAATGTTCTACATTTTAAATTATATTTTATTTAAAAAAATAAGCAAATAAAATAAACATTAAATACTATTATTATCATTAAATATTATTAATATTGTATACTATTAATATTATTATTAAAATAAAAAAATGAAATCTAAATGTTCTACATTTTAAATTATATAAAAAAATAAGCAAATAAAATAAACAGTAAATACCCATATTATCATTAATTATTATTACTATTGTATATTATTATTAAAATAAACAATTCTAAATGTTTATAAATGTTATATATATAGATTTTATAAACAAAATAAGCAAATAAAATAAAAATTTCATTATTATCATTAATTATTACTATTGTATATTATTATTATTATTATTATTATTATTAAAATGAAAAGAAATTAAATCTAAATGTTTATAAATGATGACATTTATTTTAATAAAAATAATCATTCTTATTATTTATTGTTATTAAAATAAAATAAATAAAATAACAATGAACAATACATGTCATTATCACCATTATTAATTTTTTTTATTATTATTTTATTTTTTCTTTCTATGTGATTATGATTGTTCATTTGAAATGGCTCATCTTTCAGGCAGGGTTTGCGACTGGCAATTTTGAGCTCCGTCCTCTTCTGTTCTATGGCGGCTGTGGTTTCACCATCATGCGCTGTATGAGTTTTGCTCTTGAGAACTGTGAGAGAAAAGATGGAAACTACAGCATCCTGGAGCTTCTCAAGTACAACTTTTACCTCCCCTTCTTTTACTTCGGACCCATCATGACATTCGACAAGTTCTACATTCAGGTGTGCACCTAAATTAACTGAATGAAACGATGGTTTGATTATTTTCCAAATGAATAGCATTGCCCTTTGACACCCCACCAGGCCAATAACCCTAACCTGACGAGGAAGGACGGGGAGATGTGGAACATTTCCATTCAGGCCCTGCTAAACCTGGTGGTTATTATGATAGTGGCAGTCCTCTTTCACTTCATGTACATTCTGACCATTCCTACTGACATGAAGCTCCTTAAACACATCTCTGACTGGGCCCTCGGTAAGTATGTGTGTGTTAGTTTTCACTTACTTTGCTCAAGTTTATCAAGACCACCATAGCCTTTCTCTTCTTTCACTATGCAGTTGGATTGGCCTACTTAAATCTGGTGTATGATTGGGTGAAAGCGGCAGTGATGTTTGGAGTGATAAACACAGTATCAAGACTGGATCATCTGGACCCTCCCAAACCACCGAAATGCATTACAATGCTCTATGTTTTCTCTGAGGCGTGAGTGAGCCCTTACTATGTTTTCTTTTTTTTAATTTTTCATAAATTGATTTTGATATAATCAGTACAACACAACTATGTTCATCATTCTGTTTTTTACAGACACTTTGATCGAGGAATAAATGACTTTCTATGCAAGTATGATTGACATTGTTACATCTATCAAACTTTTAAGCAACACAATGCTTTCATGCTTTAACAAAGAACGCCGTCATCTCCACAGGTATGTTTATAACTATCTCGGCGGGAAACATGAGAACGTTTTGGATGAGCTGATAGCCTCTCTGTGCACGTATGGCATCATGTCCCTCTGGCTGGGACCAAGCTGGGTGGTTTTCATCTGGGCTTTCTTAAACTGCTTTGGCCTTAATTTTGAACTGTGGACCGCAAAATTATTCTCCATGGAACCTTTTATTTCTATTGAGGTAAGAAATATGACCAGTAATAATTTTGTGGATTTTGTAGTCAGGTACTCTGACATGGACAGTGCTAATGATAATTCTAGTGCTCCAGTGCTCTCTAGTGGTTAAATTATTGGTGCTAAAAAGGTCCTCTAGGGCTCTCTCTGGTGGTTAAATGTTAAATTACTGGTAATATAATCGATAATCTCATCTACAAATGTTTCCTTCCACCCACAGATGGCGATATCAGATTCTATGTCACGCAGGATCAGGGCTGTGTTCAATACTTTCAACTTCTGGACAATTGTCCTTTACAATATCCTGGTCCTGAACAGTCTTGAATTTGCCAAACTGGTTGCAAAGAGATTGTTACTTAAAGGTAAAGTACTTGAGCAATTTAAATGTATTTTAAAAAATGTTTTGACCATTTGATGTTCTTTCAAAAATATAATATCCTTAAATCAAACTGTATTTTGTTTGTCAGGTTTCCCCTTCACCACCATCACTGTGATGTTCGTTACCTACTGCTTGATTCAGCTGATTAAGGAAAAGGAAAGAAGACAGGCTTTGATTGACGATCCAGACCCAATCCCCCCTCCAGCCCCTGTTCCTGCACCCACAGCTGCACCCACTACCACAGATCCCAGCACCACCCAGATGGACGCTGCTGCCGCCCAGCCTGTGGACCCAAACAAGCAAAAGGCAGAGTAGAGATTACACATGATGGTTACATTTTTATAAAACCTGAATGGTTTACTTAGACATGTTGTGTCAATCATAGTCAAGAAATAATGTTTTAATAACGGTACTGTAAGGAAAGATGCTGCAATCGAAACAACTATTTAAGTTTTTACAGATTTTCTCAACATTACAGACTCTACTCTCATTGGCTACTTTTTAAATTAGTGACAGTTTTACATATGTAATAGGAGTTTCAAATATGTTCTTTGTAGTTAAAAACATAGAGGATGGATTTTATTATTACAAATTTTATAACTAAGTTATAATTGAAATGAAATACAAATACTCAGTGTTCATACCAGAAGTAATTACTGCCTGAGGTTGAAAATATGTGCTTAAATGAAAGTAATGGAGTGAAGATCACAAAGATTATTTTATGAATTTGTGATATGCATTAAAATAATCTTCATTAATGACTATGTGTATGTCTCTTTGTCAACTTGCTAATTTTTCTAAGTTCTTTTCTAAACCTTTTTTTTTTTTTTTTTGGAACTCAAAAGAGTCAGAGTCTCTGGGACATGGTCGCTTAAATTAAACTGTGACTCTTAACAAAAGCATGAATGCCATTGAGAACATTCAAGATCTTTGATGTCATGAAACCCTTTTCACTCTAGGATATTTATATGAACTGGCCTAAGCTCTGTTCTATTTGTTCAACCGTTAAGGTAACCAATGATCATGTGTGAACTATTGATATTCTCATCAGTGACTCCTTAGAAATAAAAGTTGGGGAACAGTTGATATTAACCAGACATTTTGTCCATATATTTTTATGTTACTTTTTTATACGCTGCCCGGTCAAAAAAAAAAAAAAAAAAAAAGTTGCTGTTTGGTTTAAATGGGCAAATGCTTAAAGGGTTAGTTCACCTAAAAATAAAAATTCTGTCATTTATTACTCACCCTCATGTCGTTCCACACCCGTAAGACTTTTGTTCATCTTCAGAACACAAATTAAGATATTTTTGATAAAATCCGATGGCTCAGTGAGGCCTCAATTGACAGCAAGGCAAATTAACACTTTCAATACCCAGAAAGCTACTAAAGATGTATTTAAAACAGGTCATGTGACTACAGTGGTTCAACCTTAATGTTATGAAGCGACGAGAATACTTTTGTGCGCCAAAAAAACAAAATAACGACTTTATTCAACAATATCTAGTGATGGGCAATCTCAAAACACTGCTTCATGAAGCTATGAAGCTTTATGAATCGTTTGTTTCGAATCAGTGGTTCGGAGCGTTTATCAAACTACCAAAGTCACGCCCCCAGTGGTGAACCATTGAAATTTCGAAACACTTATGATGTAACGAAGCCTCGTTTACTGAAATCACGTCACTTTGGCAGTTTGACACACGCTCCGAACCACTGATTCGAAACAAGATTCATAAAGCTTCAAAGCTTCATGAAACAGTGTTTTGAGTTCGCCCATCACTAGATATTGTTGAATAAAGTCGTTATTTTGTTTTTTTGGCGCACAAAAAGTATTCTTGTCGCTTCATAACATTAAGGTTGAACCACTGTAGTCACATGAACTGTTTTAAATATGCTTTAAGTACCTTTCTGGGCATTGAAAGTGTTAATTGTCTTGCTGTCAATGTAGGCCTCACTGAGCCGTCGGATTTCATCAAAAATATCTTAATTTGTGTTCCAAAGATGAATGAAGGTCTTACGGGTGTGGAACGACATGAGGGAGAGTACTTAAAGGGATAGTTCACCTAAAAATGACAATTCTGTCATCATTTACTCACCCTCAAGTTGTTCCAAATCTGTATAAATTTCTTTGTTCTGCTCAACACAAAAGAAGATATTTAAAGAAAGTTTGTAACAAGGCTGCTTTGGGGCACCACTGACTTCCATAGTAGGAAAAAACAAAAACTATGGAAGTCAATGGTGCTCCAAAACTGTTCAGTTTCCCACAATCTTCAAAATATCTTCTTTTGTGTTCAACAGAACAAAGAAATTTATACAGGTTTGGAACAACCTGAGGGTGAGTAAATGATGACAGAATTTTCATTTTAGGTGAACTAACCCTTTAAGAGTCTATGACTGGATCATTATTGCTTTGATTATTATGTTTCTAGCATGTTATATGTTTGGGCTCAGTTCTTTTAACCCTAATTGATGGAGTGTGTAGCTTTTCATTTCTTAAACAACCACGTAGGAAGACGTATCATGGCCATATTCTAGGATGACAAAGCTAAGATTCATCAGGCTCAAATTGTAAAAGAATGGTTGGGAGGGAGCATGAAGAATTATTTTCACACATGAATTGGCACCTCTGAGTCCAGACCTTAAATTCATTGAACGTTTTTGGGATGTGCTGGAGTAGACTTTACAGAGTGCTCACCTCTTGCATTGTCAATACAAGATATTGACCAAAAACTGATGTACCACTTGATGGAAATAACATCACATTAATTTTTTACTGATTTTTTTTTTTTTAAATTGTATAATTTTGGGCCATCCTCCAGGGTAGGATATTTGATACCAAATGTATGGAAAGTTATATTACAAGATGAGAATCCATGTAATAAAATATCCCATTATCCATCATATAGTCTATAAAAATAATAAATCAAAAGGGTGATTCATAATCTCATAAAGGTCGTATGTAGTGGCCTGTGATCTCACCCAGAAGGCCAGTGTTTCTTCTGACTGCTGTCTCCCATGGGGAAGTGTGTCAGCTGTTGCACAGGTCAGGGGGTTGTGTTTCACATGTACAAGTATGGATTCCACATCTTTGTGAAGGACCTATAAATAGCCCCCAGTTGGAGTTTGGTTGAAGTATTGGAACAGCTGATGAAGCCTGTATTCCTGACAGCAAAGCGGAACTGATTCAACCCTGCCTCTTCTTTCTCAACCACTAACAGAAGTGCGGAACAGAGAGCGCTGGACTAGCCATTTACTTCATTGTGACCATCAGGTATAGTACGCGATCAATATGGCTCTACCCATAGATCCCATGGAGGAGCCGCGCATGTACCAGCAAACTTTGCTGCAAGATGGTCTATACGATCTTCTGGAGAGCGATATGATGGTTGACTGTGTGTTGAAGATAAAAGACAAAGAGTTTCCATGCCACCGGTTGGTCCTGGCTGCTTGCAGCTCATACTTCAGAGCTTTCTTCAAGTCAGGTGTGGAGGAGAGTAAACAGAAGGAGATCGTACTGGAGGATGTGGAGCCTGGCGTCATGGGGATAATCCTGAAGTACCTCTACACCTCGAACATCAATGTGACGGAGCAAAACGTGCAGGACATCTTCGCTTTGGCCAACATGCTTCAGATTCCCTCGATTTTCACTGTATGTGTCTCGTTCCTGCAAAAGCGACTGAGTTTGAGCAACTGTTTGGCGATTTTTCGACTAGGACTGATGCTGGATTGTCCTCGTCTGGCCATATCTGCGAGGAACTTCGCTTGTGAGCGCTTCAAGCTTATTGCTCGGGATGAAGAATTCCTGCAACTGATTCCGAGCGAATTGGCGGCCGTTATTGCATCTGACTCTTTGAACGTAGAAACGGAGCAAGAAGTTTTTGAGGCTTTGATCGAGTGGGTTGGACATGACCAAGAAAAGAGGCTGGAGGACCTACCGGGTCTGCTGGATTGTATCAGATTACGCCTGGTTCCTCAAGACTACTTCACCAAAAATGTGGAGAAACATGAATGGTTGAGCTCGAACCCTGAGATCACCAAGAAACTGCAACTAGTCAAAGACGCCCATGCTGGGAAGCTTCCAGAAGTCAAGAAGACCAAAAGCAAAAAGAGTGCTGGTGAGGAAGGACAGAAGGAGGGAGATGAAGAGGAAGAAGAGCAGGAGGAGCTACTTCCAGGCATCTTGAATGACAATCTGCGGTTCGGGATGTTCCTGAGAGACTTGATCTTCTTGATCAATGACACTGCATCGGTGGCTTATGACCCGACGGGAAATGATTGTTATGTGGCGGCACTCTCTACCCAAATCCCTAAAAACCACTGCAGTCTGGTCACAAAGGAAAACCAGATATTTGTGGCAGGTGGACTCTTTTTTGATGAGCAAAGCAAAGACGAACAGATCTATTTATACTTTTTGCAGGTAAAGGACTACTTTCTTTCATTTACTGCTTTAGTTCAGTCTAGTTTTCATTCATTCTTTTCTCAGAATCATTCATTCTACACACTGTGAGGTTTATGTAGTCACAGACAACATTAACAAACAGATCAGTGTATTTTTGCATCTACCCAGCTATATTTACATATATATTTGGAAATAAGTGAAGGTAAAGACCCCAAATGAATCATTGGTTCCCTTTCAGTCGGTCACGTTCGGCGTTACGTCAGATCATTCTGACGAATAGGGTCTCGCCTGAGAGCCCCATTCGTCAGAATGATCTGACGTAACGTCTCCATTCCCTCCTTCAGGTCGGTTACACCGAGACGTTTTCTGTCCTGTGTTTACAATGTATTTTCTATGAAACTGAAGCCTGGGCAGGATATTTAGATGGGATCATTGCTTGCTTTTAAAATAACAAACAAAACAGAAGTACCATTGCATGATTTGCTATTTGCTAGCTGGTTTCAATTGGTATTAGGGGTAGGGATTGGACAAAATGTTTTGATTGGATAAAAATCTGTGTAGTTCAGGATGAGTCATCACTACTTTTATTCATTTTCCTGGAAGGACTAGTCGAGGTTTTAGTTTTTCGCCACAAGATTTGTTATTTTCTAGCTGGTTTCAAGTACTGTAGTATTAGAGGGAGGGACATTCTCATTGTAGAGAGCTTTTTTTGACCAGGAAATAATCTGTATAGTGTAGGATGTCATCAGTATTTTTGATTAATTTTCCTGTAGGAGAAAGACTGTATTTTTTAATGTTTTATTTGTAATTTTAAGTATGCTAAAAGTTTAATTTGTCAATATTTAGAGGTGTTTACTGGGACTGACTTCACAGCTAACAGACATGCACTAAAAGCCACAAAACTCTCATTTTGCTTTCATGGCGTCTTTAAATTAGCTGCAAATGCTCATGTAGACTGTCCCGTATTACACAGTTTGACCCTGCGACATCAGACTGGATGGGCATGCCTCCCATACCCTCCCCCCGCTTCCTGTTCGGGATGGGTGAGGCTGAAAACTTCATCTTTGTGATTGGAGGGAGAGAAATGAAGGAAGGAGAACAGATTCTGGAAACTGTCATGGTTTATGACAGACAGTAAGTACTGATGCCATGTTACTTATTTGAAGATCAGCTGTACATTTGTCTTTTGTGTTTATTGAATCATGAATTTTCCAAACAGATACTTCAAGTAGCCCTGTTTTTTTAAGGTGTCTTAAATGGGCCGAGTCAGATCCTCTTCCCTACCCAGTATATGGCCATGGAGTAGTGTCTCATAATGAAATGATCTATGTAATCGGAGGAAAGGGAGAGAACAAGTAAGTTTATTAACTATTTCTGCCTTCTGTTTTGAAATATGCATTTAACATCACTTCCAGTCAAACTTTTGGAATAATTAAGATGTTTTAATGTTTTTAAAAGAGGTCTCTTGTGCTCACCAAGGCTGCAATTATTTGATCAAAAATACAGTAAAAACATTAACATTATCAAACATTATTATAATTTAAAATAACTGTATTCTGTTTGAATATATTTTAAAATGTAATTTACTCCTGTGATGGCAAAGATGAATTTTTAGCATCATTAATCCAGCCTTCAGTGTCACATGATCCTTCAGAAATCAATCTAATATGCCGATTTGCTGCTTAAGAAACACTTCTTATTATTATTAATGTTGAAAACAGTTTTTGCTGCTTAATATATTTGTGGAAACTGTGATAAACCATTCAAAAGTTAGGGGTCAGTAAGAGGACACATTAAATTGATTTAAAAGTGATAACATTACAAAAGATTTCTAATCAAAGAATCTTGAAATAAATATCACAGTTCCTTGAGAGACTTTATTATTCCAAAATTTTAAACAGTAGTGTAGCTGTACAGTATGTTACATATCTCACAGTTACACATATTTCTCTTATTTTGTAGACAGTGTTTGAATAGAGTGTGTGCCTATGACACTAATAAACATCAGTGGACAGATCTGGCTCCATTAAATACGGCACGCTCACTTTTTGGGGTCACCATCCACAAAAACAAGATCTACGTGGCAGCTGGTGTCACTGACACTGGCCTCACAGGCAGCGCTGAGGTCTATGACATCAAAACCAACAAGTAAGTGTGGCCCTTGGCCGTATACAATGTATGCTAAAAACCTGCTGTTTTTATTGAGTTTTATGATATGCATTGACTTGTCGGACAAACTCAACATAATTAGCTACCACAACCCTTTCTTACAGGTGGTCAGAGTTTGTGGAGTTTCCCCAGGACCGTAGTTCCCTTAGCTTGGTCACTGTGGGTGGTGTCCTCTATGCTGTGGGTGGTTTTGCCATGTTCCCCAAAGAGGACAGCGATGATCTCATGCCGCAGGAGATGAATGACATCTGGAGGTGAGACGCTCCTTCACTAAACCAGTCAGTCTTTAAGTAGAGGGATGTCTGATCTAAACTACAGTTTAAAATTTTGGGGTTGAAAAGATTTTTTTGTTTTTGAAAGAACACTGCATTTATTTGATCAAAAAATACAGTAAAAACAGTAATAAAATATTTTTATAATTGAAAATAACTATTTTCGGTCCCACTTTATATTAAGTGGCCTTAACTACTATGTACTTACATTTAAATTAATAATTTGATACAATGCACTTATTGTGTACATACATGTTTTTACATTGTACTTATATTTTAAAAAACCCCGCATGTAATTACATCTGTAATTAATTTCTGTAATTACATTTATAATTACACTGTTGACCCATCCCTTACACCTTACCCCTACCCTTAAACCTACCCATACCACCAAAGCTTTCCCTAACCTTACCCGTATCCCACCTCAATAGTAGCAAAAGTGTTTTGCAATTCAATATGAACCCAATAAGTACATTGTTCTTATTTTTTGATGTAAGTACATAGTAGTTAAGACCACTTAATCTAAAGTGGGACCCTATTTTCTATTTGAAAATATTTTAAAATGTAATTTATTCCTGTGATGCAAAGCTGAATTTTCAACATCATTAATCCAGCCTTCAGTGTCACATGATCCTTCAGAAATGACTTTAATATGCTGATTTGGTGCTCAAGAAACATTTCTTATTATTACAAATGATGAAAACAGTTACGCTGATTAATATTTTTGTGGAAACTGAAACATTTTTATTTTCATGATTTCATGAAAGTTCAAAAAACAGCATTTATTTGAAACAGAAATATTTTGTAATATTGTCATTACTGTCATTTTTGATCAATTTAATGCATCCTTGCTGTATAAATGTATTAATTATATATTAATTTTTTTTAAGTATTAACTTCTTATAAAAAAGAAAAATCATACTGAACCCAATCTTTTGAACGATAACTTAAAAAGGGATGTAGCAATAACAGACAATGGCAATATTAAAATTTTATATTATTTTGTCTAAATAAATTAAAAACACTAAAACTAATTGTTTTAAATGCTACAAGTGAACTTAGAAATGAGCATGCACAATTAAATATTCAATATCAATAAATTTCAAACAACATCATCCAGAAATTTAATATGGTACTGATATATTGTGCATCTCTACTAATATAGGCTCTACCGGTATTTTTTGGTATAACATACATGATTTGACCACATATACATGATTACTACAATCCAAATGTACGTATAAATAAAAAGGTTGATGTTTGTTCACAGGTATGATGAGGGCGAGAGGAAATGGAACGGCATACTGAGGGAGATTCAATATGCATCTGGTGCAACAGTTCTGGGAGTTCGTCTCAACACTCTTCGACTCACAAAAATGTGAGACTATGCCAGTGCTGTCTAATGATTCAGTGTAAAGGAAAGAAGAATAAACTCTCTGCTGATTTAAAATCAGCTAGCATGGGACAAAGTGAAGACTGAACCAGCACAAAACATAAGAACATGTGTTCACAGACTCATTCCAGGAAAGTGATCATATGATATTCAACATTTAAACACATTATGAATCATTTATCATTTGGAACAGAAAGAAAAAGCCATCCAACCCAGGCTCATTGGAAAAATGTACCTACGGCAACAATTCTGCAAAATAATATCATGTTGCTTCTTGCACGTTTCACTGAACTTTCAAAGTGAAATGTCTAGTTAATGGTGATAAAAGCACGTTCAGTTTTATCTGAAAACAGATGAACGTGAATCTGCCAATGTTTTATGTACTTACGTTGTTGTACGTAGTGGCGCTAAAAGGTTAATGCGCTACAGTGTTTGAAAATATCGTACCACCAATAAACCTATACCGATAGAGTTAACAAAAGCAAATATGAGGGGAAAAAACACATTTGCTGAAGCAACCATACCATTTCAACTTGCTTTTACAAGTCTGTGAGCTTTTTTATCGTTGACTCGTTTTTCACGGCACTCGTACCCAAAAGCGCTCTGCATCACAAGTGCAATGCTGTACCAGGTGAGCTACTGAGTAAGTTTACTACATCAGAAAAGCCATAGCCCACATAATAAGTCTTTATTAATCGATAACCTGCCCCTGTAATTCTAATTTGTTTGAATTACAATGAATACAAGCTGTTGTTTTACTGCCACTAGTGTTCATTTCAGCTGGAAACTGCAGTGAATTGTATTTATGCACTGTAAAAAATGATTTTCATGATTTGTTATCACAACATTTTTTCTTTTGTCAAATCAACTTCAGTAATTAATGTGGTTCAGATAACATAATATTTTGAGTTTCTGTTGATTAAACCAATCATCTTCATTGTATTAACTCAGATTTTTAAGGCAACCAGGTAACTTACTTTTTTAAGTTAAACCAACAATTATTTTTTACAGTGTGTAAGTTTGAGTTTTGCAAAAATGTAGAACATGTTTTTCCAGTAAGCCTATGTTGCAACCGGCACAGATATTTTGAAAATAAGGTTGTAGAAATGCTGTTTCTGAACACTTTTATTATGGTTTGTTGTGTAATTTTATTGTTTTTTAAGATTATTGTTCATGTGACATTTCTGTTGTGTTCTGAGAGAAATATTTGCCTTTCAAAGTAAAGCAAAAACAAACACAAAAATGCTTGGTGTGATGTTTCATTTAGTTCACTATTGAAATTATCATTTTATTATGTTACAGACAATAAATACTACCCAATACAATAAATGACAAAATACAGCCTCATTTTATTAGCACCGCTAGACTCTAGTCTTTGAATTGTTTAGTATTCTGCTGACAGAACCAGCACAACTGCCAACTGCATATACACAAAGTTAACCAAGACATACTAGCATATAGAATTAAAATGTAGGAACAGTCACACTCATGATTGTTTTAATACACTGAAAGTATGGGTAAGTTTAAGTATTACATGTTGAGTGCTAGTTTAGGAAAAAAGTATATATTTCTTGAGTTTGGTTTTATAATGTCTTTCCAAGATAACTGCATGGTGAGTCTTTTCTTAAAAAATAAACAGACAATAAGAAAAACTTCTCAAATTCTGAAGTGCAAATCATCTCTTGCTATCACTTATGATTTATTACGAAGGATAGCACACACCAGAACAAACTAAAATAACAGACAAATCCTTCTTAATATAAATCTTTCTTCCTTTCCAAAATCACTTAAATAATGAAAAGGCCACAAGCATCCCAAGTCTTTCTTAATAAGCAGCAAACTAGGAATAATACACACTAGTAAAGTACGCAAAACATAAAAAATAGTAAAGACTTCCACCTTTTACACTCCCTCACAACCTATAGGAGAAACATGTTCTTTCAGATGCACAAATTCAATTCAAATTTTAGCTCTTCAATGGCCTTTTTCATACTACAATATCTCCAAAGATGGAGGTTTACATCTGTGCAATTTCACTTCATGTAAAATAATAAGACATTAGTTTAAGGCTGCGTTTAACTCCACTTTTAGACATACACGCAGACTTCCCTAAGCACTTCCCATTGGGAGAATCCCCGCCGCCATTTTGAAGTGCGTTCAACTTTGTCAAGTGGGCAAGGGAAGTTTATCTGGACAGACGCTCAACCCCTCGATTTTTGACAAAGAGAGCGAGTCTACTCAAGATGTACACTTCAGGCAGATCCATAGACCACAATGCAACATGATTGTGACGTCACAGCAGATCACGCTTAATTTACCCCACACAACTCTAGTGTTTGATATTGGAGTTATTTTGACATTTAACCACATAATACTTGTAGCTACCATAAGCTTACTGTTATAGTTTATTGTATTGTCGTCATTTTAGTTTGTGTAATTTTTTTATATTTTCTCCAAAAGCCCAAGCATACATGCAGGCCTATAGAACAAATTCATAAAGAAAAAAACTAAATAGTAAATCAGCACCATTGTGGATTTCAAGTGATCAAGGGCTTAGGGCGTTCCATTTAAACCCATTGCAAGGGTTCGGCCAGTAGTGGGAACTCGTGCAACATAAACAATCACGTACATCCTAGTGAACGACACCGAGGGAAGTTAGAGACGGAAGGGCATAAAAAAAATTGGACTTAAACGCAGCCTGAGAGAGAGAGAGAGAGAGAGAGAGAGAAATTAATCTTAAACCTTGTACCATATCTTTAATATTCAAATAAAGTGCACACACACAAAAAAAAAAAGAAAAAAGAAAAAAAGGAAAAAGAAAAAGAAAAAGTGAATTCTGTGTTGATTCACCTTGTGATAAGATAAAGCAAGTGCTGTAGAAAACTTTCAGGGGAAGTTTTTAATATTTCAATAATATTGTTAGGAAAATGAGATGAAACATGTTTAAATATATATTATAAGGGGCTTTAAAAAGATAAACATCCTCATTGTATTGAGATCCCAAGAGTTGAGGACACTGTAATAAAGTGAGCTGGGTCTAAGGTGCAATATGACACTGAAAAACATGTAAAGAACACAAACAACATATCTGTGGCAAAACCATAAAAAGGCTTAAACAATAATCCTCTGGCACAACACTGCTAAATTAAAAAAGTCCTTTTTTAAAAGAGCTTTTAAAAGGTTAGATCACCATTATCTTCCCAAATCATACCACTGTAATTTCAATACTCTATTCACTACACACTTAAGGCAGGTTTGTTATGGTGCCTCTACAATTAGCTGGTTATGACCGCCACACCGACTAGTTACAGATACAGAGATAAAACATATTGACCAATGCAGAATATTGCCAATTACCGTGGGTCTAATTGTTAAAAAATTACTAGACACCTAGCATGTTATGCTGTTTTTTTTTTTGTTTTTTTTTGTTTTTTTTAATAATTCCAGAACTTCTACAATTCCATTCCAAACTTAAAGGGAAAGTTTAGACAAAAATTAAAATGCTGTCATCATTTACTCAACCTCATGTAGCAGCTTGAGCATTCTGCTATTAATGACCCCTTTTGTAAAGAAATAAAGTCATAATGATAACAGAATATACATTTTTGGGTGAACTGTTCCATTAACTATGCAGATTGTTAACCGCCCCGAATAAAAAATAAAAAAAATAAAAAAGGGTAATTGCGAGTTTTTGTCAGACAATTATGACTTTTTTTTCTCAGAATTGGGAGTTCACATTTCGCAATTCAGACTTTATAACTCGCAATTGCGAGTTTCTGAAGTTTAAGTTTTGAATTGCGAGTTTTAATTTCTGAAAAAAAGTCTTTGACTTTGTATCCTCAGAATTTAGAGATACAGTAAACTCGCAATTCTGACTTTTTTCTCACAATCATGAGATATAAATTTGCAATTGCAAGAAAAAGCCACAATTGTGACATAAAAAGACGCAATTACCTTTTTAATTGTTCTATTCCGTGGCAGAAACAAGCTTCCATATTTAACTGTCCATTCTGCCGGGACTTTCAGAAACATGGCTTCTTAAATAAACGTACCATTTAAAACCACTTGCCATTGCTTGCATTAAGCTGCGTTTTCTTAACCCAGAAACATGACTGATGTACAGTGAACAAGGCAAGTTAATATTTAAGATGGTAAAATTCTAGAGCTTATTTCCTACATAAAAATCTTGCAAGCTCTTTCATGAGTGCTGACCTCCACATCTCACCACATTCATTTGACTCTATAAAGAATGTAAACAAAGAAAACTGATTAAACAAAAACTGACACAGAATTTATTTACAGACTATGTATATTTATATATATTGTATATGTGTGTGTAAATATATATTTAAATATTTATATTGGATAATACCTATTATAGCTACTACGTTTTCCTAGAGTGTTTTCTTCAACTATATTTTGTCTATATAAATCCTCTCTGACACTGGGTAAGGAAATTTTTACAAATTCTCTATAAACTCTTTTCAGATTCTATGTGGCCTCTCAACAAGACCATCTTACAGCCTACACGAGTTCCAGAAGGCGGGTCTAATAGTTTGCTACATAATTACATTTTTAGGGCACAAAAACAATAACATGATTTCCATCATTTGACTACTGAAACCTTCACTTTCTAAAAGTTATTCAGGCCCGCTGTCATTAAAACCATCATAAAATAGTGTAAAGTGGAAAAAAATAAATGAAAGCATTAATGATGACTGATAAATCACTGTAAAAAAATAGCTGATAAACCTGTTGTGTGTACCATAAAGCATTTCAGACATTCAACAAATATTTTTGAACCAAACACCCTGGCGCTCATCCAGGTTTGATATTGCCTCCATGCAAATAAAACACACTCCATTTCACACTCATTCCTTCATAAGTGGTTTAGGCATTTCAGATTTTGCCATTACACATATGGCCAACACTGAGAGTAAAGTGCTCTGAAAATTGTAAAATATTACAGAGAGAAAAAAAATTGCGAAAAAACATCCATCTTTGGGATTTTTAAAAATAATAAAGGTTTTCTCAAGTGCCTCTGCTACATATAACCTTTGATACAAACCAACCGCCCAACCTGTGCCCTGCACAGACGCTTCACAAAACAAACCTCTGCAAATATCAGAGGACCTCATGTGGCAAAATTTAAACTTTCAGAATACGAAGAAGACAGGACAATATAAATACATCTACGATTAAAAATAAGGTGCTGGAGTGATTATACATTTCATATTCAGTAATAACATATAAGCTAACAGGATTTGGTTACTGCGATACATCTGGATTTGGTTATGGCAGGGGGACACAGCTGCTACATGTTTATTGGCTGAAGAGCTATTTGCTCACGTCCCACAGCGCCCTCTGCTGTGAGTTCAATACGCATTTGTATTTTGTAATGCAGCTAATGGGAATCTCCACTAGTTAGATGAAACCGACAAAGCATGAACAACTATAGTAAAAGGGTGAACGTGATTTCACCAAGTACATGTTCCTGGAACAACATCTTTGTTGATCCTGGAACAACGTTTCAATCAACCAATCAGATCTGAGGGACAAGTTTACAGTTTATGTCAAGTTTAGGCTTACAACCAGGGTTAGGTGCTTTTACATCAGGTGTTATTTATCTTTTCCCTCTGATTTTAGGGATAGGTTATGGGTGAGGTTAGGTTTAGGGGTAGAGATAGGGTTAGGACTAAATTTTCAAAATATGTTGATCCAAGAACATGTCTACTTGGCAAAACCACGGTGACCATATCAAGAGCATGTGAAATGCAGAAATGCAGTGCTAACTGCTAATCCTGTAGCTCACAAAAACTGCATCAAACATCAACAAAAATAATGAGAACATTTGTTTTCTTTCTGTAATACGAGAAGCTTATTTGAACAGTATATAAAATATCTCTATGAGAATAAGATAAGTGAAAATTTGCACAGTTTAAAAGGAATATTCAGTGTTGCACACTGTTCAAACACCTGCCGGAAGTCTTTTAGACCTCGCTCAGCATGTTTGGAAACCCCTATGAGAGTGATTCACATTGGATGTGAATCAAAAAGCTCAAGGGAAGCTACTGCAAGCTTTGGGTTTCAGACAATAAACAATCAAAGGAACCTTAAAATCAAAACTAGTTGTTACCGGAGTTAACCCTTTCAGTGGAAAACAGGGTCGGGGGAGAGGGAAGACCTACGATAGAGTGAACGAAGGGGAGCGAGAGCGACTTGACCTGGTGGAGACTGGATGCCTCTCCAGAAGGGGTCATGGGGTGGCTGGGTAACTGATTGGCTGGCGTGTCCATATCAGTTGACGTGGGCTCCAGGCCCAGAAGGTTGGTGGTATCAGATACCATGGGGTTGCTGACCTGGAAGCACTTCTCTTTGTGGGCTTTGAGCATGTTGGAGAAGCGGAAACGCTGTCCGCAGACGTCACAGGGGTATGGTTTCTCGCCAGTGTGAGTGCGGCGGTGCCGTTTCATATTGGGCCGGCTCGTGAAGCTCTTTCCACAGATCTCACAGATATATGGTTTCTCTCCTGGAAAAGACAAAAAGATGAAAGAACTTAGGGTGCAACTTGCTCAGGAAGTAAATTAACCTGCACATCCATTTTAGCTGATGACGACGACAAACACATGAAAGGGATGACAGTGGTTAGTGTTGTCAAAAGTAAAGACTTTGATACCAAGTCGATACTGAAATGTTAAAAATGTGACGCTTTGAGTGCTGTTGAGCAGATTCGTAAACACCTCTGATTGGCCATTGTGTTCACGCACTCAACAGATATGTCTGTGATTGGCTACAATGATCAGCGCACAGGAGTGATTGAAAGCGTTTTGAAAGCGGGGGCGTTTGAAATCAATTATTACCATTTTTATTTTAAACTATAAAACATTATATATACACATAAATAGATAATATATTAAGATTTAAGTGGCTTTACTGGCATGGTAAAATTATTATATAAATATTTATATATAAATAAATATATTATAATTTCAATAAGTTAATATTATATATTATTAATATTAACATATTATTTTAAAATATACAGAAATATGTACATTTGATTGCCATTACCATTTTTATTTTCAATTATTAAAATAAAATGAATATAATTTGTAATAATATTAGTTAATTGATAATAATAATAATAATATCTAATCAAGATTTTTGTTGACTGTGATTATGACAGGTGCCAAAGTGGTGGTTCCTACCAGTGTGGGTCTTCATGTGTTCATCAAAGTACTGCTTCATGTTGAAGTCTTTCCCACACCACTGGCACATGAACTGCTTGTGTCCGATATGGATGCTCATATGTGACCTCAGCTGGTATTTGTACTGGAATCTTTCACTGCAGTTCTACAACATGAGTAACGGCATCAGATACAGTACATTATAATTTACATCTATGTTCCTCTGCTAATAGATATTTTTAGACATATATCACAAACACACATTTCAACCAAAACATTTTTTAAAAAAGTGTATTAGGTTTGAAATGATAAAACTGTTAAAAATAATGAATAAATTAAAATAATAAATACTGGACACTGTTCAAGAAGTATTTGGGCACTTTCTGGTTGTCAAATGTTAATATAACATGTCCGTTCAAAAATCTGGAGTCAGTACGATTTTTTTTTTTTTTAAAGAAATTGATTTAATTCAGCAAAAATGCATTTAAGACACTTATAATATTACAAAAGGTTTCTATTTCAAATAAATGCTGTTGAACTTTCCATTCATTAAAGAATCCTGAAAAATAAATGTATAATTTTCCACAAAAACATTAAGCAGTACAACTGTTTCCACATTGATAATAATAAGAAATGTTTCAGCATATTAGAATGATTTCTGAAAGATCATGTGACACTGAAGACTGGAGTAATGATGCCGAAAATTCAGCTTTGTCATCACATGAATAAATTACTTTTTAAAAAATATGAAAATTGAAAACAGTTATTTTAAATTCTAAAGAATATTTCACACTATCACTGTTTTTACTGTATTTTTCATCAAATAAATGCAGCCTTGGTAAGCATAAGAGACTTATATTAAAAACAACCAACATCAAACTTTTAAATGGTAGTGAACATAATGTGCTACACTGATACTTACACTGGACACTTGTGTGACCTTAAGGGAAAATGACTTTTTCTGTGAAAAAGACATATATGCAATACCTGAATCTCTCAGGCCTACAACTGATAATCTGCATGAGTGAACTCACCTCACACTTGAAGGGCTTTTCTCCAGAGTGCTGGAGAGAGTGCACTTTAAGAGACATGCTGCGTTTGAAGGACTTCCCACACGTCTCACAAGTGAATGGCATGTCCTTAGTGTGAGCTGCAATGAACAACCCAAATTCATATTTTAAAAATTACATCTGCTTTCTTGTTTGCATCAGAATGCTTTCATAGTAACTGTTCAATCATGACAACTCTTGGAATAGATTTAGCATGCTATTGAATATGGCAATATTAATGTATTTGGTGTTGGCAGACTAGATCTACGCTGCTACAGAGCAAGTATGGACTTGTTACTGCTAATATATACACAGACACGCTGCTGTGAGCATGTAAGATATGCTGCTGCTGCATAAATAGGCATACATAAATCCCATAGCAGATCTAGGCAGGTGGAGCTGGGGGAGGTGGAGGGTCTCAGAGGAACTCTGATAGCGTGCTGCAGAACTAGCTTACGACAAAGACTATAGAATAACACAAGACGTGTCACTCGTATTGTTTTGAATGGGAGAAAGTGCAACGCGCAATATGGCGGAATAAGTCCCGCCCTCTAAATAAGAGCCAATCGCCGACTGGTAAAATCATCGCGTCACTGCAGCGGCCGTTAGAAGCACCGGTTACTATAGAAACAGTCAGACATGCGCCTCCGAAATGAGGCGCAAGAGACGCGCATTTAGGTCTGCGCATGCGCATTAGCCTGATCCAGCCTAAAAAATACAGTATTTTTGTCATGATTCGAGCGTTTGGAAAAACATTTATGACACAGTTGTTGTCAGATTTCATTGGTGATTACAAATATGAAATTTAATCGAAAGCTTGGCAAACAGCTTTGGAGAATTTGATATTTCCCCATTCAAAGAGATAGGAGTTGCACTTGCATGCCCGAGAGGCGTTTCAAAGATGGCCGCCAAGTGAAATGACTTATCTTAAAGGGACTTTGCTTACGACAAACAATGAACCACACTATTTGAATCTTGAGCAAGCAATCTCATTGGCTGCAGGATCAGAAGGGGCCAATCAGCTTGAGGCGTGTGGTAATGATGTGATTGCATGTAAAGGACCTATCAGCGCCCTCTAGAGTTTCATGACTGAACTAAGATATTTAAAATGAATTAAAGCTTAATTTCATCTTAAACACAACTCAGTGTTAATTTTTAAGGTTAGCAAGAGTGAGATTGTGGCATGATTTTGTGTATAATAAGACACACTGCATTATTACTTCATTTACTCGGTTGTCAGTGTTAGATGAGCAAGTGTAACTTGTTGCCCTGCAGACAATTGAGTGGATTCTGGTAGAAGGAAGCACTTCTAGATAAGATATTTCCTCTCTGCTGTCAGGGCAGATTAAACAATACAGCCTCTGTGCTCAGCTCAGTCTGTTCTGGATGGTAAAGCAAGGTCAAAGCGGCTCTTTCCCCTTCTCAAAACAGAGCTGGGTATTTCACTATTGTGTTGGACCAAGCTCTGGGAAGATCAAGCTTCAGAAGATGAAAGTACCGTACAGTATGAAGGCCAGGGTGTGCTGTATTACCTCTGCCTGAAGGTTAATTTACACAACAATATGTCTTTGTGCATTTGACAGGGCTGCTGTATTAAGCAGCATCTTGACTGCCACCTAGCTGTGACAGGCGGAGGTATTGTTTGATGTTAAAGGATTAGTTCACTTCAGAATTAAAATTTTCTGATAATTTACTCACCACCATGTCATCCAAGATGTTTATGTCTTACTTTCTTCAGTCGAAAAATAAGGTTTTAGAGGAAAACATTCCAGGATTTTTCTCCATATACAGTAGCGGACTTTACTGGGGGTCAACGGGTTGAAGGTCCAAATTGTAGTTTCACTGCAGCTTCAAAGGGCTCTACATGATCCCAGCCGAGGAATAAGGGTCTTAACTAGCGAAACGATCTGTCATTTTCTAAAAAAATAAATAAAAATGTATATACTTTTTAACCACAAATGCTCGTCTTGCACTAGCTCTGCAATGCGCCACGCATTGCGTAATCACGTTGGAAAGGTCACGTGTGACTTAGGCGGAAGTACCGCGGTAGGGTGAAACTCCATCTCATTTTCTCCTCCAACTTCAAAATCGTCTGACATCATTGTTTTACCTTTTTTTGTAAAGGGCGCTTGACTTAGTCTTTACACGTTCGCTTTATAGACACTGGATCGGTACTTCCGCCTACATCACACGTGACCTTTCCAATGTGATTATGTAATGCGTGGCGCATCGCAGAGCAGTGCAAGACGAGCATTTGTGGTTAAAAAGTATATAATTTTTATTTTTTTTTTAGAAAATGACCGATCGTTTCACTATATAAGACCCTTATTCCTCGGCTGGGATTGTGTAGAGCCCTTTGAAGCTGCAATTTGGACCTTCAACCCGTTGGTAACTGTTGAAGTCCACTATATGGAGAAAAATCCTGGAATGTTTTTCTCAAAAACCTTAATTTCTTTTCGACTGAAGAAAGAAAGACAAACATCTTGGATGACATGGGGGTGAGGAAATTTTAATTCTGAAGTAAACTAATCCTTTAAAATGGATCCATGAGTTCATTTGTTAATGCACAATGCAGATAAGTATAAAGTACATATAAAGATTTGGCCTGTAGCCTGAAAAAGAGGGTCTTAAATTGAACCACAGTTTGAGGTTGAATCATTTAGATGAGTTGTGTGACAAATAAATTTCATGAATAATTACAAAGAACTGGGAAGTAACACACTGAATTACATGAAATTCTGAAGTAAAAGGACTGAAATAGTATTTTTTTGCAAAACCTACTAACACTGTAACACCTTACAGTAAGGTTTTATTTGTTAATATTAGTTAACTGCATTAGTTAACATAAATTAACAATGAAAACTACTTCTAAAGCATTTAATAATTAGATTAATTAGCATTAGATTAATAAAAACTGTAACAAATGTTTTGTTTGTTGTTAGTTAATGCATTAATGGGACCTTACTGTAAAGTGTTACCACGTACTCCAATAATCTTTTTTTTTTTTATATATAATGCAAGGTGCATGTGTCAAGATTTTCAGTGAATAATTACTTAATTTAAATCTGTTCCTTAGTAGTAGCTTCAGTCCTCAATCACTTTGATGACACTGAAAAAGACTGTCCAGGATATCTGTCCAAGATATTTTCATGAAAAAAAATAAAATAAAAAAACCCACTTTTTGTGTTACTAGGAGAAAAAAAATTAATACGGGTTTGGAATAACATGAAAGTGAGTAAATAATGACAGAATGACCCATTAATTGACCCAGTACTCACCAACCATGTGTTTCCGGACATGTGCCATGGTGTAGAATTTCTTTTCACAGATTTCACAAGAGAACTTCTTCTCGGCATATCCGTGGACAATCTTGTTGTGTTCGTGTAAAGACCACAGCTTTTTAAAGGCTTTTCCACAAGTCACGCACTACAAAGATCAGAGGATGTGAATGAATGGCATTAGACTAAACAGCTCTCCCTTAGGGGTCGATGGAAAACACAACAGGATTTTGTCATTCTGAGAGAGTACCAAGAACTGCACAAGCTAAATAAAGAATGAATATTGCAAAGGGCACCTCTAACTTAAAATTCATTTATACCAAATTAAACACAACAGCACAATTTCCTTAATTACACTGAATTCCCTGTAAGTGCTTAATATAGCAGAGACAAATGAGTGCTGGATGTTTTAGACCCAGTTTGAGTTAGAGGTGGAAATGGCCTGGCAGACCTGCTGTTCTCCACACCCTAATACAGTCTGTGCCTATATATCATCCCAACTCTCTGGTCTATCATTCTGCTCTGCAATATGCACTCATAGCAGAGTACCAGAAGAGAATGCACATAATCCACCTTTAAACATGGTAAAATGTCTTATAAGAAGCTGATAGGTCCATACTGTTATTGGTAGATTAAAACTAGACAAACTCACGCCCATGTCATCCAAGATATTTATATCTTTCTTTCTTCAGTCGAAAAGAAATTATAGTTTTTGAGGAAAACATTCCAGGATTTTTCTCCATATAGTGGACTTCAACAGTTACCAACGGGTTGAAGGTCTAAATTGCAGTTTCAGTGCAGCTTCAAAGGGCTCTACACGATCCCAGACGAGGAATAAGGGTCTTATCTAGCGAAACGATCGGCCATTTTCTAAAAAAAAAAAAAATATTTATATACTTTTTAGCCATAAATGCTTATCTTGCACTGCTCTGTGATGCGCCATGCGTTACGTAATCATGTTGGAAAGGTCACACGTGACGTAGGCGGAAGTACCGCGGTAGGGCGAAAAACTCCATCTCGTTTTCTCCTCCAACTTCAAACTCGTCTTTGCACGTTCACTTTGTAAACACTTGCTCAGTACTTCCACCTACGTCACGCGTACCTTTCCAACATGATTATGTAATGTGTGGCGGATCGCAGAGCAGTGCAAGACGAGTATTTGTGAATAAAAAGTTATATATATATATATATATATATATATTTAGAAAATGACCGATCGTTTCACTAGATAAGACCCTTATTCCTCGTCTGGGATCATGTAGAGCCCTTTGAAGCTGCATTGAAACTGCAATTTGGACCTTCGACCCGTTTGTAGCCATTGAAATCCACTATATGGAGAAAAATTCTGAAATGTTTTGCTCAAAAACCTTAATTTCTTTTTGACTGAAGAAAGAAAGACATAAACATCGTGGATGACATGGGGGTGAGTAAATTATCAGGAAATTTTAATTCTGAAGTGAACTAATCCTTTAACAGTGATATTAAATTATTAGTGTTTTTAATGATTAACTTGAAGTGAGCATTAGATGATGGAAATCTAAAAACACATTTAAGAAATAAAATAAGCACGGAGAATTAAATAAATAAATAAATAAATAATGTGTGTGTGTATACATGTATATATAATTTATAAAAAAAAAACAAACAAACAAACAAAAAAAACATGCACTACCGTTCAAAAGTCGGCAAGACTGTTTTTTTTTTGTCTCTTATACTCACCAAGGCTGCATTTATTTGATCAAAAATACAATGAAAACACAAATTTTGTGAAACGTCATTATAATAGAAAATAACTTATGTATTTTAAAATGTAATTTATTCCTGTGATGCAAAGCTGAATTTTCAGCATCATTACTCCAGTCTTCAGTGTCACATGATCCTTCAGAAATCATTCTAATATGGTGATTTGATGCTCAAGAAACATTTCTTATTATTATCAATGTTAAAAGCAGTTACTGCTTAATATTTTTGTGTAAACCGTAATACATTTTTGTTTTAGGATTCTTTGATAAATAGAAAGTTGCATCAATAAGAGTATTAATTTCTACGGTAACTTTTGAACGGTAGTGTATATCAGCATCAAAATATATTTCGTAGCAATACAGATTTCGTGTTACTATTATATTATTATTATTATTATTACAAGGTCGATTTATAAGGCGATTTCATACACACATTTGGTGCAACTGCTTGTGTGAAATCGGCCTTATAGATCGACCTTGTTAACGTGCATGCAGACAGGTGTGTGTACCTGTATGTTTTTCTCACAGTTTGTCTGATGGTGTAGCAGCAACTCGCTCTCCAGTAAAAAGCGCTTGCCGCATTTATTGCAGATCTGCATGCGGTTGTGTGTGACGTTCATGTGCTTCTCCAAATACCAGCGGTTGTTAAAAATACGAGGGCACTTCTTGCAGGAAAAGTGCTGCTTTTCTTCGAGCTTCACCTTCTGCCCCAGACTCTCCTGTTCTTTTCTCCTCTTCCTCCCTTCCCCTAGTGTGCCGTCGATTAGTGTCTGTTTCATGGCGGCATCTGTGCCAGTTGGTATTCTCGTGGCACGCAGTCTTCCCACACTGGTGTGTCCTGTTTCTGGAATGTTGAGGTTGTTCTCTTCCTCATCCTCATCGTCCTCATCATCGCTGCAATTTTCCATCTCGTCCTTTCCTTGTTCATATTCTTCTTCTTCGTCCTCACCAACATCTTCATTATCACCCCGTTCCTTCCCCTCCTCCACACCGGAAGGACTGGTGCGATGGTGAACGAGGATGGATGAGGTACTTGAGGTGATGCTCTTGCCGTCGGACCCTTTAGAAACATTCAATGTCTGGTTGTTGAGATTGACCTCCACGATAATCTGCTCTCTGTTAAAAGAGACAGAACCATCCTGGGCTCCCGCTTCATTGAAACTGGCCCCTCCCTCTATTTTGCATAAGCCACGCCCTCCTCCACTAGCCACTCCCCCTCTGCTGTCATCATTTTTGTAGAAGTGTTTGGCCTGAGGGCTGGAGTGGACGCTAGATGAATGTGTCTGGATAATTTCCCTACTGACCCCACTATCCTCTACAAGCAATGAGAAAGTACCATTTCCTTGCTGTGTGTACATCTTCTCAATCTCCTTCATCTTGTACATCTGATTGGACGAGGCATTGCCCTGCCCATCTGTGTCAGCCATCTCATTGGAGCCAGGTAGCTTGTGGCAGGAATCACTCATCTGGAGCACAATGGCCACCTGTAGCACTTCAAAGATGGAGATATAGATGAATTTGAGGATCTGGATACTCAGCACCTCAAAGGCCAGGTTTATTTGGTGAAGCGGTTGACTCTGAGAGAGGAGGGCCTGGAAGTTTGGGCTGTGTACACTCAGCACGTACTTGTGGGCGGAAAACGTACAGTGGGACACCAGCACGAGGTCCACGTTGCACAGGTGAGGCTGGTAGAGATGCTGTTCGTTCAGCCTGTCCATTAAACGAGTAAAGTGTAGCACTGCATCCTCCAGCAGAAAGAACTCAGCAGAGGGGAAGTCAGCTGTCCTCTCCACTGTGAGATAAGACAAGAGAAAATGTATTTTAATCTTACAATTCATTAGAAAATTATTTACAGATAATAAGATCATAAACAGGACACTTGGAAAACAGAAGAATAAACATTTTAGATCTAGATTTGCATTCCTAGAACAAAGAACCAATGCAGTAAATGCAACAAGCAAAACTGTGCTTATAGCAATAATATGACTAATTATTTTAATGTGGTTTTATTTGGCCATTACATTTCTAAAACACTGTATCATTAGATTCATAATACTTCCTTGTCTTAAATCTTAAAAAAAGTATTAGAGTGTTAGGATGAGATATATTAATAGTGGTTGTGATTTTACGATTTAGTGATTTAAACTTGATTCAGTAAATCAATTCAAACTGAGTCTGATTCATAGAATTTGATTCATAGCTCTGATTCAATGATTCATTTGTGTCACATTACAAAACTGTTAATGTCAGTATTATTTTATTACTTATATACTATTATAGTATTTATTCATATTTTAAATCAGATTTTTTATTTTTATATTTTCAGTTTTCATTTTAAATTTTTGTTTAAGATTTAGTGGTTTTGTTATGCGTTTGTCAACTGTATTAGTTTTTGTTTTATTTAACTTGATTTTTATTTTTATTTATTCAGTTTTAAATTTTAGCAATTTTAGTACTTCAACTTAAATTTATTTTATTTCAGTTAGTTGCCCAAGTTTTTTTTTTTTTAATATTTGCATTTTATTTCAGCTTTTTTAATTAATAAAAATGTTTTTTTAATAGTTTTAGTTAACAATAGCAACACTGGTTAATGCAAATTTTATAAAACTTTAAAGTAGGGGTGGGAGAAAAAAATCGATCCATCGATGCATCGCGATTCTCTCTCAAACGATTCTGAGAATTTCAGAATCGATTCTGAGCTTAGTTTTTATTCAGATGCGCGATGACTGCGTGTGCTTTAGAAACACCCGGATTCTGCTTGCTTCCAATTCCTCACACACATACACCACTCGAACCTTCCGTAAAATAATCTTTCATGAAGTTGGGAAAGGTTGAAGAGAATTACGACATTCGAGGGCTTCACTGCACAGGATGCGCTGTGAGAGACGCGCGCTTTGTTTGATGTTGCTGTGCGCGGTCTCGCCCGTCGGTATTTTCCTTACAAATGCTCTACGAAGGCATGTCGTTTGGAATGCAGTTGACTTATATATTAAAAATATGAAACTCGCTTACAGAAGGCTGCTTTCAATTTCAAATGATGACGCTTTGTTTGTGTAGAGTGCTCGCGCATGCGGCTGTGCGCGACTCCGTGTAAGTAGTTTAATGTACTTGCGTCTCAAAATGGTTTTATGACGCAAAATTAATGTAAACACAGACAGTTTTGTCTTACGGCATTAAATGGACAGGACAAACCGCATTACTTATTATATTTCAAAACAGATCTGTGCGTGAATGCAGCTTATCTCCCGCTGTCTATGATGTAACAATCAAACGACAGTAAACATGAGAAAGAAAACATTCAGATAATCTAAATAGGCCTACTGAAAGCACTCTTTGTTTATTGCTTGTAATATGTTCCGTTGCTCCTCTTTATTATTTGCTACTTTCTTGTGTTTTGAAGTTATATTAGTTTAAAATTCTTAACATTCTTAACATACAATTGTTTATTTTTTTAAAATTTGTAATTATTTTAAAAAAGTGATCCTACTTATAATTACTTATGTAAGGATATGTAAATGTAAGGATTTAAGGTTTTTAAGTTAATTAATAAGAAAAAAAAAGTAGATCAAGAATCGTTTTGGAATCGGATCGTGACTCCCAGAATCGGAATCGGATCGGATCGTGAGGTGACTAAAGATTCCCACCCCTACTTTAAAGTTTTACATAATTAAATGTTCTGTTAAAAATCTAGGGAAATATTGCTGTTTATTACCATGTTTGGTTGTATTGGTGCATGTAAGCGAAAAAGATTTCATTTAGTTCCTTGTGTTAAAACTAATTTTGTGAAAATCATGCTTGATTATTTTTAACTAGATTGTTTTCTGTATTTTGTTTATTTGATTAATTTTGTTTGTACTTGGTTTAGTATTTGGTATCAACTTGTCAAAAAAAGGTGGTTTGGTTGAAATTATGATTCCTCCAATTTGAAATTAAGACATTTCAGAGCAAGATATTGGTGTGTATATAGTCAAAAAAGTGAAAATATATATTTTTAGCTATAATGTCAATAACTATTATTAAAGTAACACTGTATAATGGCCGACCAAAAACTTCAGGACATGTCAAAATACATTTTTGCACAGAACTGATTTTATTCACAGCAGCCTTGAAAAAAAAACAAAAACATTATCAAACAAAGTCCATGTGAGAGCGAGAAAGGCAGAAGCTACTGGAGCCTGCAGCTATGCCCTCCCCTTCTGCTCCCAAGGTTGGTTTATTTTAGATCAGGAAGGACAAGGTTTCGATCTGGACAGCATCTCTTTAAAAACTCCACTGAGGAAAAGGAAAGGGACAAAGGGAGAGGCAGCAAGCAAAAAGAGAAAAAGACAAACCAACTGAGAGGAGAGAAATAGAAGTATGTAAAAAAGCATATTGATATTCAGAGCTGTGTGCTAACCATTAGCTTCCTCCTCCTGCGTCCTGTCTCTCAGAGTTATCATTATGCACAAGACAAAACACTGTCCAATAAACAATTAAAGAGAGCAGGGAGAGTAAATATCAAGACTCTCCAAACAATTATACGGATTAGTTACGCTGACTTTTATGTGACTAACAACAAGCGGAATTAAGAGT
Organism: Mylopharyngodon piceus; assembly: GCA_039654765.1. NCBI lineage: Eukaryota > Metazoa > Chordata > Actinopteri > Cypriniformes > Xenocyprididae > Mylopharyngodon > Mylopharyngodon piceus. The sequence continues at coordinate 11,320,015 of CM077444.1, read as the reverse complement.
CTTACTTTTTATCTCCGTAAACAGGATAAGTTTGTTTTCAGGAGCCCATTAAGTCCAATCAATCTTGTTAAATGTCACCTAAAAATACACAGAACTGACAGCATAAACTCTTATTTAAAATACAACAACATCCATCCCCATATGTGCTCACTGTGACCAAACCATTACACGTAAACTAATGTCTAAAATCATTCTAGAAAAAACTGGTCTATAAAGTGCAACAGTCGGGTTCTGGAAGTAAAAACATTCATTTTCTCCATAGGGATATTGATTTTTAACGATAACATAAACTTTTAAAGACAGGCTTGCTGTGAGCTACAAGGTTGGTAATCAATAGTATTTGCTTCTGCTGAAGCTGTTAGTCAGCATTATTTCAACTTAGTTTTAAAACAATCATGTTTAACAGCAGAATTTTTGGTGAAAAATTACATTACCCATAATGCTGTGCACAAAATTCCACCAATCAGAGAGTCAAAACAAGCAAAACATGCCAAAAGATATATATATATATATATATATATATATACAACTTTTTAAATGAGTAGTTTTATATTTCTCCATCGTTTTTTAATTCGATTATGCTGTTCGCAATGCTTCATGGGATTGTAGTTTGTAGTTCTTTCCATCACTAAAGCTGTTAAGTACACAGTTTTGAACCTTTTTATTTTTGTCCAATTTAAAAAAACTCTTTGCTTCAAATCAAAGTTTGTATTGTTATGATTCACCTCGTAGCTGGTTGGCTTGGTTCATGGCTTAAAATGCTTTAAAAGTGCAGTAAGCGTTTTTTTAAAAACGCTGTTGAAAGTGGATTGTACCGATCACCACAACAAACTTATAGCCAATCAGCAGTAGGGGGCGTGTCCATTCATGATAGGGGAGGAGAGTGAGCTAAGCAAGAGGGAGATTTGAAGAAAGACTTTAGAAAAAGGCTGAGAGAGACGGAGAGGGTGGAGCAATGAGGGGAATGTTTGTTTTGGGTTGGGTTTCAAATATCAACAGTGTTTAACAACAATTTTGTAAATCGCATACTGCACCTTTAACATACTTTTTTTTTTTTAAATCCCTTTGGGAGAAATGAATGGAACCAAAGCCACTGAAAAAGTGGGCTGGCACTGTTGCACTCTATAGTGGGAACAACACACTAAAGAGTTCAAATGTAATACCATAGGCACTATTCTTTTCGCTGGAATATTTTGTGAATCTTTGTATATTCAAGGTGGATGATCACTGGGATAGAGTAAAACCCTACAGCTAAACAGAAAACACAAATCACCAAACCTAGTTCAGAAGCATTCATGCTGTTCATTTGGATAAATAAAATTCTTTAACGCCACCAGGAATAATTGAAAATAGATAAGGGGTTGTTATTCCAAAACAATACCAAGTCAGCTGTATCAAATTCAGAACTGGCAACATGAAACATTTCTGAAAGACATTAAATTAGTCTGAGCCGTTGCACAGCAGTTAGTGAGTGTTTGTCTTCTCCCTCTCTCCTCAAGAATTTCCTGTCACTCTCTACCACATCTGTGGAATAAAAAGTGTCAAAATCCCCAAATATAAACTGTTTTTATATAAGCAGTTTTAATACTAGAAGTGTATTCTTTTGCTCTCTCTGTTTAAAAAGTTGAGTATATGTCAACATGAAATCATGTTCACTGACATCAATAAAATTAAACAAAAGAGTGCAAACAAATGTCTTAGATGTAGAAATGCAAAGATTTTAAAAAAATCTTAATTGATAAACTGATAATGGTTTTCCCATTGTGGCTGATAACTGATAAATTACAAGTCTTTATATTTTGTCAATCAGTCAATCAATCAATCAAGTAAAAACTAAACTCAATCATTGTTTTTAAAAGAAGTCTCAAGCGCACCAATGCATCATTTAATGAAAAATTCAGTAAAAACGTTAATATTGAAACATTATAGCAACTTTTAAAAACTGTTTTAATACTTTTTAAAATGAAATGTATTGCTTTGATTGCAAAGCTGAATTTTCAGCATCATTACTCCAGTCTTCAGTGTCACATGATCCTTCAGAAATCATTCAGATATGCTGATTTGCTGCTCAAAAACATTTCTTATTGTTATTAATGTTGTGCTGCTTAATATTTTGTTTGTGGAAACCCTGATACATTTTTTTTTTTCAGGATTCTTTGATTAAAAGAATGTTTAAAAAAACAGCTTTTATTTAAAATATTAATCTTTTGTAACATTATAAATGTCTTTCCCTTTTAATCAATTGTATGCATCCTTGCTGAATAAAAAATCTTAATGACCCCAATTTTTAAACAGTAGTGTATATTAAATGCTACAAGTGAATATAGGCTTCACAAAATTATAATGTATAGTATCAGATTTTGAGATTTGCTCAATATTTAACATTGCTATTAAATTAGTGTTTTTAAAGATTAACGTGCATATAGATGATGGCAAATGTAATCTAAATGTAAAAATATAAGAAATGAGCATGTACTGTACACTTAAATCTCCAATATCGACTGATACCTATACATATGGATACAGTCATATAAAGTGTGACCAACATGGGTGGTGTAACGTTTCTCATTATGGTTCAAAAAGCTGAGCTCATTATAGCGCAGAAACCTGTACTGCCTTCACGCAATAAGAGGTGACTCAGGGCTGCTGGCCAGGCTGGCTGGTATGCACTTGGCTGAGGACGATCACACCAGTGCCAGGCGGCAGAGAGCAGTGCGGTGGGGGAGCGAGATCTACCCTCAGTTGACTTTCACTTCTGCAGTTTCTACTGCACTGTTTACCACACCACACCTCCCAAATAGAGGCTACCGTTTCTGCTGATAGATAGATTTCAGAGAGATTTTAAATGCCCCTTTCCTTTCAAAAATGGGGAGATGGAGAGCAAGAAAGAAAGTTCTGGAATTCTACCCACTGGAATCCCCAGCGGGCTTACTTGTTTTCCAATCCAGTGAAAATACATTTTGGATTAGTTAATTTTTTATATACAAACACTACTACCATTCAAAAGTTTTGGATCATTGCTGTTATTCAGCAAGACACATTAAATTGATCAAAAGTGACAGTAAAGACATAATGTTACAAAGATTGATGCTAAAAATAAGCTTTGCCATCACAGGAATACTGTGAATATCCAAACAAATGAATGCCAACAAATAGTATTTTTTTTAAACATTAAATTATATTACTGTATTAAATTGTTTTTTTTCTATACGCATACAACAAAATCAAAAGAACAATACAATTGACTTTATATAAAATTTTACACTGTTTTCTCTGAATCTGAGCGTAACCCACACAACATGTGAACCAAACCTGTCTATTTTGATGCAGCAGAATGTCTAGCAGTTGACACATTACAACCATCACATGCATCAAACTGCCAATTAATTAGCTGCACCATGGCAGAATTGAAGGGAAATCTACAAATAAAAACAGACACCATATCTTAACACATCTCAACACAGCAGGTTTGGGTGATTTTTCATGTCTTCAGTGAGAATCAGACAGAATTAAAAGGACAGTTCACCCTAAAATGAAAATTCATCATTTACCCACCCTCAAGTTGTTCCAAATCTGTATGAATTTCTTGTTCAATACTGAATACAAAAGAATATATTTTGAAGAATGTCAGTAACCAAACAGTTGATGGGCCCCATTGACTTCCACAGTATTTTTCCCATACTATTGAAATCAATGGGCCCCATTAACTGTTTGGTTACCCATATTCTTCAAAATATCTTGTGTTTGGCAGTAGAAAATTCATACAGGTTTGGAACAACTTGAGGGTGAGTAAATGATGACAATTTTCATTTTAGGTGAACTACTCCTTTAAATGGACTGAGAGTGATGAGTAGATCATCGTTCACTGAGCACTGTAACAAAGCAGCCACTGTGAAGACCGCTGACCAACCTCTCAACAACTTTTCATCAATTGCTCACAATTTCAGAAACTGTGCAGGAAGTCATAATGCAAAACAAACTCAACAAACCACAGAAACAAGCCACAGGAATTTAAAAAAAAAAACTTGTTTTATCTTTGTTTTTGAAAAGCATAAGAGTGAAAACACAAAGTACTATTTTAATGCAAGTTGCAAGTGGTGCTTTCAAATAAAAAAAAAAGTAATTTTTGACCAAAATAGCATCTCTGTGTCGGAAAAGACTGGTAACCTGACCCAGGCTAATCCAGCTATATTTTCCTTCTTCTGTTACAGTACCACAGACCTCAGAGCACGAGGAGAGGGAGGATCTTGCTGTCAGGCGGAAGATGGAACGATGGAAATGCAAACTCAGCAATCCTTTTCCCCCTTCAGCATTGTTCTAACAAGAACTCAGAGTTGGGAGGCTTGAGTGACACCCTCAAGAACCAGAGCGGGCATCACGCCAGCCTGAATCTCCCTCAGATTGGCCAGAGACACAGCTAGGATGGAGCTTCAGCACGGTTGTTCAACACTGATCTGAACAGACACTCATTAAAACCTGAGTCAGCATAAAACTAGAGCAGACTTTACGGAAAATAAAGTGAGAGTGATTGAGAGAGGCAATTTGAAAGGGTTGTGAATATGGGATCATATCTGAAAAAGGAAGAATGTTGGTTTAGTATATGGAATGAGAGTTTACACATACTGAAAAGAGTCAGCAATAACCAACCAGACTGAACCATTGTCATCAATAACCAACCATTGCTGCCTATGTGTGATTCAGATACCCTTTGGATTTCATCAAAAATATCTTAATTTGTGTTCCAAAGATAAATGAAGGTCTTGGGACGACATGAAGGTGAGTAATAAATGACAGAATCAGAGAAAATGCATGAAGTGACCAGGTGTAAACAGGCCCTTAGATGCACTACTTCTCCTGAAGTCATACAACAGCTTTGTGGGAGGAAAATACCAAAATTTAAGTCATTATTCACTAAAAAATATTTGCCCCAGTTCTCAAGTTTCATTCACACTACTGCATATTCAAAATTATAAGTTATAATACACTTGTCTTGATGTGCCAAATTTGAATATGTGCAAACGTGAATGAGATTAGTGCTACTTTTGGAGCTTTTGGTCACTATATTCTTATGTTTTATGGAAAAGTGCAGTGTGAACTTCTCCTTTTGTGATACCATAATGTGACAGATATGTATGACCATTTTAGTTTTTACCCATTTTTTTAACCCTCCCAGCAGATCACATCTTTAGCATCTGTAGTGCATCCACGACACAGTACAGTGACTCTTCTGACCTTCAACTACACTTTGAGACTGTTGCCCACTCTGTATTAATGAAAAACAAGCATTATCATGGGAATCTAATCAGGCCGCTATTAAAGAGACGAGAGACTAATCGCTGTCCTCCTGCCCTCTGGATTCCTCCACTTCCTGTGCTGCCAGCCTGAGGGGAAGTTTCACAGCGCTGTAAAATGCAGAGGCGCTGCTGTCTGGCGCTATTTCCTCATCAATCACACACAGATGCCAAGTAATGACTCTGCATCTGGAGTCTCTCTGCCCAAGACAATATGCACAGTTAGAAATGACCTGCATTTCAATATAGAGCACTAAAGTAAACCTGGATCTGGTATTGGAAGGAGTGACACAAATGAATAACAGAAGGTTTGTAAGAAAATAAGCTTAAAGGGTTAGTTCACCCAAAAATGGAAATTCTGTCATTAATTACTCACCCTTGTGTCGTTCCAAAATGTGAATATAAGCCTTAATTCAATCTGTTCATCATATAATGCGATCAAGTAGTTATGTAGCTGTCTATAGAGGGACAGAATCTCAGATTTCATTAAAAAGATCTTCATTTGTGTTTCGAAGATGAACGGAAGTCTTATTGGTTTGGAACGACGTGAGGGTGAGTAATTATTGACAGAATTTTAATTTTTGGGAGAACGAACGCTTTAAAGATGAGTGACAAAGTGTGTTTGTTGGGTGACAACCTTTGCTAGTGTTCTGGACATGACTTGATTTGAGATATATAATTTGTTTTGGTAGTTTTAGTGAATTTTAAATGTCAAATTAACTGCTGTACCAAGCTGAAAGTTGGTTAGGAAAACTGTGAAGAGTTTTAAAAAGTATATTATATATATATATATATATATATATATAAAAAGTATTGAGAAATTGGTCCTAGCAATTGTCCCATACAGTCCCTTCTGCACAGGTCTAACATGCCCATGACGTACCAAAGAAATAACAGAGCGGAGACCAGGTTTGTTTGAATCAATCTGTTAGTGTGTATTTCCCTGAGGACAAAGAAGGAAAGAAGAGAAGGAAAGAGTCTCAGTGGGCCAGACGTAGAAGACTTTCCACTCTGGAGCAGATTTTCTACTTTTGAAGCCCCCGTGTACCGATCGCCCTCTGAGACGAGCCACTTTCCAAGGTGATGGATCTGTCCTCAGAGGACCGAGAAATGAGACAGAGAAACAGATGCCCTGGGTGTCTGTGTATGCGTGTGGTATTGCTCGATGCCTACACCCTCCCCGATCCAATCAGGACACACGTTCAGTCCTGACCTTGAGCTAGACAGACAAACACTTACAGCCCTCACAGAGACACAAAAATGACTTACGGCCTCTGTGTGTGTGTGTGTGTGTGTGCGCGCTGTAAATTAGCAAGACATGTTTCAGTTATGAGCAGGTCTGTGTGCGAGAAAGACAGACAAAGAGAGCCAACATGAGCTACCTAGATTCCTTATATAATAAATATAGTCCTTATTAAACACAATAAGCTGAGCATGGTAAAAGTGAGCAATAAATTCTGTGTTTGAGTTTAGTAACATAAGATGAGGACACAGAATATGTGTTACAAGCACAGTTTCATTTTCTATTCATCAAAGAATGCTAAAAAATGTATCACCGTTTCCACAAAAAAATTAAGCAGCACAACTGTTTTCAGTTCACTCATTGATAAATAAGAAATGTTTCTTCAAATCAGGATATTAGAATGATTTCTGAAGGATCATGTGACACTGAAGACTGGAGTAATGATGCTGAAAATTCAGCTTTGCCATCACAGGAATAAATGACGTTTTAAAATATATTCAAATAGAAGACAGTATTTGAAATTGTAGTAATATTGCACAATATTAAAAATACAATATTACTGTTTTTACTGTTTATTTTTCATGTTATTATATGGTAATAAGAAAATTAATGACAAAAGCCTACAACCGGTGCCATCTTTATTGTCTGTATTAAGGTAAAAATTCATCACAAAATGAAACTTTTGTCATTATTTACTCATTCATATGTATTTATTATTTAATATTGTATTATTTGTTTTCACCTGTGAAACACAAAAGGCAGGATGTCCGAGCTGCTCTTTTCCATAAAGCAAAAGTGAAAGCAAGACAATAACAGAGGTTTGTAATGACATGTGGTTGAGTAAATGATGACATAATTTTCATTTTAGGCTAAACTATCTCTTTAAGCTCTCTTAGATACAGAAACATGCATTAGAGTCTTCTCACCCATTCAGAATAGCCAGCACGGTTGATAATTACACACTGTCAGAGAGCTGCCACAAACCACAGCATCACTTTCTCTGAGAAAACCTTCTGAACTATAACACCTGCTATTACACATGCCAGTTCACTGAACAGGGCTGTTTGCTGCTCCTCGGATCAGCTGTCGGACTAGTACTGAATAATGTGAGCTTTAAGCACAGGAAAAGCAAAGGCAGAATATCTCCATAGAGAAACATACAATTCACATCCGTTTGCATCCGTCACATTTGTTTACAGGGTTTCCTCCTGAGTTTCATATTAAAATGTGAGGTGTATTTAAAAATATATAAGCAAAAAAGAAGATAAATTGTAGAAATAGGCATGATTGCTATTTGTCTTGGCATGCATCGTTACTGAATTACATATTTTAAAAATCAAACAAAGACTTTGTTTTATTGGACAGATACAATTCTGTTCAAAAGTTTGCGGTTAATAAGATTTTTTAAGGGGTCATGAACTGCGTTTTATTGTTTTATAATGTTTCCTGGGGTGCACTTATAATGTTAGTATGGTTTTTACATCAAAAATTGCCATAATTTAGAAGTAAAAGGCATTTTTAATTTTTCCATTTTTAAAGGGGTGTGTCTGCTGTGAGACTTCAGTGTACACGCCCACTGCTGTGATTGGCTAACATCTTTGCATATGAAATAGCTAAGTATTACTCTCTCGAAAACTTTTAGCACATTTTTACTATTACAGTTCTCAAGGTTAACTAATTGTGAAAAGTGTTGATTATAGCATCACATTTAGATCTATGGCATTATATTTAGATCGTGGCATGAAAGGTTGCAGTGATGAACATTGTAGCCGATCACAGACATGTTGTTGAGCACATGAAAGCAGTGATCTCGTCATTGCAACTCAATTTCTGCACACTAACAAATGCTTTCATCTTAACTAACAGTGCAAACGCGATGTAACTAAGAGATTTGTTGAATAAAACGGGAGTTTTGGCGCAAGTCCAGAACTCAGTCACTGATAAACTCGCGCTGTTTGATTGACAGCTCCAGCGATTGTAAAGGGAGCGTTCTTTGACAGCTTTCTATATATAATTTAATCACCGTTTAAATGAAAGATTATTTTTATCCTACGAAGAGAAACAACTGAAGTTGACCGATAGTCACTGGTTTGATTTACTGACACATAGACAAATAACATCTGACTGTACATGAATCATTACATATCAAATCAGGCATTAGAATTAACACAGTTACTTACATGTTGTTGCATTACTGTCGAGTCCATTTCGTAAAAGTGTGTTTGCAAAGCCTGTGCCGAAATGCGATTGATTTACCAAAGAATCCACAGTGAAATGTACTGAATACAAATAAATAAAGCTTAACTGAGACATTCACATTATTGAAAATAAATAACCATATTCCTAGCATTAGGATCATTCTAAAGGTAATGTTATTTTTAGTCCGTATTCGCTCTTCTCTCCTCGTCATCTCAGGTGGGTGGGGCTAACATTGCAATGAAGAAGTAGGCGTTGATTTCTTCTGCAGAGGCAGTGTTTTACCTATGTCATAGATAGGCACATTCCAGGATGAGTCTTTGGCTGGGCCTGGTGTCACTAAAAGCTTTTATTGGACTAACAAGAAAGTTTTCAGTTCTGAAACTTACAGGATATTCTTACGATGACCTCTTATAAATCAAAAGCTCAATGAAAAGTTGATTTCTCAATTCATGACCCCTTTAAAATAACGTTTTTTTATTTTAATATATTTAAAAATATAATTCATTCTAGTGATGGCAAAGCTGAATTTTCAGCATCATTACTCCAGTCTTCAGTGTCACATGATCATTCAGAAATCATTTTAATATGCTGATTTGGTGCCCAAGAAATATTTCTTACTATTGTTGATGTTGAAAACAGTTGTGCTGTTCAATATTTTCATGAAAAACCATGATACATGATTTTTTTAAGATTCTCTGATTAATAGAAAGTTCAAAAGAACCTTTATTTTACATATTTTTTTGTATCACTTTTGATCAAATCACTTTTGATCAAATTTAATGCATTCTTGCTAAATATAAGTAATCATTTTTCAAAAAATGACTTACAGACCCCAAACATTTGAACAGTAATGTACAGTATAGCCAGAGAAACTCATAGCAACAGAAAAAATACTTAAAATGATTTTATTTTAAATTACTAAATGTACACATTTCACATTGTAACATTTCAAATTTACTAAATTTATTAAATATAAAAACAGGTGACTGCAAAAAAAAACAAACAAACTTGAAACTATAAATGTCCACTACAATACAAACAAAAACACAGAAATTAAAAAATGATATAGAAAAAAACTCAAAAACAATAATGAAACAAAAATGAACTAAAACTGAACTGAAGTTGAAAACCAAAATGCAAAACGATAAATAAAAATAGTGAAAATTTAGTGCAGAACTATAACTCTTGCACAAATTAATTAGATAAAGATAAATATTTCCCTTAGGTTAGAAATTGTTGAAAGAGGTTGTCATCCATCTCTTCATCTAATTACCAAGTTCAATCAGAATAAGTGATTAGGGTTGGCACTCCCCTGTCAGTTGTTTTCAGGTTCAGCAGCTAATTAACAGCATAACGGATTGGAAGCCAATGAAAGCTCTTTTCTGAGAAGGAAACAAACCCAGAAACACTCACCTTTCCAATGGTTTTAGTAGAGCAAGGGAGGATAGCAGAGGTTTACTGTAGAGTTTCTGTATGTCCAGCAAATTCTGCTCAGGGAAGTCCTCGTCGGCTATGAGATAAAATTCAAGAAATCAATCAATAAATCTGGAAATTGAAAGACTACACTGGGACTCTGTTAGTTTAAATGAAAGTCATTTTTATGGCAACATTAAGGCATTAAGTATCTCTCATAACCTTTGGATACTGAAATCGTCGTACAACATTTATTTTATTACAAATCACATGGGAATGTCTACGACTCATTGCACTCTTCCTGTGCCGACTGGGGCAGATATATTTAGAAGACTTCCCATTTCCATCTATATGTTAATGCAACCAAGAGCAACAGAATCACAGTTTGAAATATTATGTGCCAAGCGGGGCATGAAATTGAGCCAGACAAACAAACAAAGGATTTTACCTCTTGTGCGTCTGCTGCGTCTAATAATAAAAGATGCGCTTGACAAGGTAAGAGAAATCAGGTTCTCATAAAAGAGACACTAAGAACCATTTGGCGACACAAACAAAGCTGTGTGAGATCACTGTGACAGCGCTGGGAGAAAATTGAAAATTTATTTTTTGCAATGAACAGGAACAGCAAACAACTTTGCAAAATACTATAATCTCTGAAGCTTGATCTGGATAGAGACTAAAAGAGAGGAGTTAATAAGAGTCACTATATTGAACAATAGAAACATTTTCCCATGGCTCTGGCTCGAATTGATATAGTACAGGTGCTGAGGAAGCCTCCGGAGCTGAAATTCAGATATGGTAATGGGCGTTTTGTTTCCGACACGCGCTGTAAGCGGTAGACCAATCACAACAGACTGGGCCATCTGACCAATCAGAGCAGAGAAGGCTCTCGGAAAGGAGGGGTTTAGAGAGACCGAATCCTTTATCGAATGGTTTCAGACACTGTGAGAAAAGAGGTGATGTTGCAATGTATATTATAAGAAAATTAAAGTGTTTTTTGACCTTGAATGCACGTTAACCTACACTGTAAAAAGTAATACGCTATATCTACTACATAAAATTTTGGCAACAGATTACAAACAATATTATTAATTAAATTCAACAAATAGAATTGAGTTAGAATTAATCAAATTAATTCCTTAAATGTCAACCATTTAAAATGAGTAAAATTTAAACTAAAACAAATGAATAACAGACAGACGTCAAAGATGAATTAAGAACTCTTTATTTTTTATTGCCAACATTGAAGACACCTGATGATAACAAGCAGAATCACTGAAGGAAAGAGAAACACAAGAATTAACAGAGGTTTAGATGTTGATGTTGATTTTATTGAAAATGTTTGGTCGCCATTATGGTGATCAGTGTTACATTTAGTTGGCCAGTTTAACTCTTTGCTTTTTATGTCAGTTTGTGGTTTTTGTAATGGTGTTTGCTAATTTTACACATTTTAAATTATTGACTTTTAAGGGATTAATTTGATTAATTCTAACTCAATTCTTATATGTTGAATTTAATTAATAATATTGCTTGTAATCTGTTGCTACAATTTTATTGAGTAAATAGAGCGTATTACTTTTTACAGTGCATTGAAGGAGACCTCCAAAACAAAATTAGGAACCTTTAAAATAGGCTAAATGTGGCACTTTAAACTTATCGAATGCAGGAACTGAATAATCAAAGCTGCATGTGATCTGCCAGGTTACCATGTTCAGAGCAGGACTGCCAGGCGAACTCAGCCTGAGCTATGCAAGCAGGAGCTGAGTCAGGATTTCTGGCCAAGAGAAGAGCCTGTGGAGCTGGCATGTCTCTGCCACATAAAACACAAACACAAACTGCCACAGATCTGCTAACTCTGCTCAGAGGCCAACTCTTCTCCATGTACAGACTCTGACCTAAGTGTGCAGCAATGTGAGGAACGGAACCTGACAAACAACATGGACACTGTGGGAAAGACTGTGATATAGGGAAGTAAATGTCTTGTAAATGACCGAAGAGAAGGAAACGTGTGTTGATAAGATTAAAATCATATAGATTCAATGAATAGATCCTTCAAATGATACACACATGCAACATATATACCAAGCAGTTGTACTGCCTTTAATTTATGATTATGATTTTATAATATTTCACCACCATTCAAAAGTTTGGGATCAGTAAGAGTTTCTTTTTTTAAAGAAATGAATACTTTTTATTCAGCAAGGACATTAAATTGATCAAAAAGGACAGTAAAGACATCTATAATGTTACAAAAGATTTCCATTTCAAACCAATGCTGTTCTTTTGACCTTTCTATTCATCAAAGAATTCTGTAACAAAATGTATCGTGGTTTTCATAAAAAATATTACGCAGCATATCTGTTGTCAACACTGATAAGAAGAAGAAATGTTTCTTGAGCAGCAAATCAACATATTAGAATGATTTCTGAAGGATCATGTGACACTGAAGACTGGAGTAATCATGCTGAAAATTCAGCTTTGCCATCACAGGAATGAATACATTTTAAAATATATTCAAACAGAAAATAGTTATTTTATTACAATTTAAAAAAACGTTTCTATTTTAATTTATTTCACAATATTACTGTTTTTACTGTATATCTTATATCCGTTTACTTAATTTTAAAAAAATATACCATTTTCAACATTGAGAATAATAAGAACAATTCTGCTGGAGTTGAATGCTGGGAGTCGTTCGAGGAGCACTTGTCACATGGATTCAAGTGTCCCCAACAGCAAAGCACTGAGAGACAACGAAGCCTCAAAGTCAAGGGTGGGCAGGAATGTCCTGAATAGACGGTTACATAAAAACCCTCAGCATGATGCTTTTTTCCAGGCTGCAGCACTAAAGGACAAGACTGCAGAGTTTAGCAGGAGTTGTTCTATTTCAGCTCTTTCTAAAGTACAAACTTTCATAGTGCTTTCAAGTGGAACAGTTAACAAAGAGGCAATTCATGTAGGTTCATGCTAGGAAATCATCATGCTACAATTCATTGTAGGGTTAGGGTTCTTCATTTGTCTGATGCTTTTATCCAAAACGTCTTATAAGTATGAGTCTTCCCTAGAAATCAAACCAATGATGACCTATTAGCACCAATGCTTAACCAGTCACCAAGTGCAGCCAAATAAGTACAGCTCCTTTTCTGTTATTCGAGTTTTAGAAATTAAACAGTGTAATGGCATCATCAAGTGATATTCTGGTAATTGTCTAAAATTGATTATATCCTCATAACCGAATGCATTAATGGGGGTGTAATGGAGTCCTTTGGGTTCTGACTCATTTCACATGCCAGCCAGCAACAGACAATGCATATTTAAACACTGCACTGTCTATCCACTGTATAAACAACAATAAAAAAAGACAACCACACTTTTTAAGGGTAATGCGAAAAAAGTCAAGCGAGCAACTGGAGGTCAAAAAGACAGGGTCATGGCACTAAAGTAGTGACCTGACCCAGATACTGTATTAGCCCAGCTTCCAGATGTGAAGGGACCTCACTGTACTACAATACACATGCTTTATTTTTAATGAAGGCTCCTAAAATCAAATTCGCTGTCATCCTGCAACCTTTCTGATGCTCTCCCTCTGTTTACTAAGAATATAAAACATTAATATACTAAGAAGAGTGCCGATAATGAAAATAACTGGTTGTAAGACATCTCTTTTCTTATTCTATTGCCATTTTATTCTTATGGGTATGATTAACTAATAATCTGCTACTAAAAACAGACTTTTGTAGTCATTTGTGATTGGTGGATAAGGATTTTTAAAAATGTTTTAGAAAGGTAGAAAAAAAATATTTTTAGGATATTTAATTATATTTACAATTTAGATATTTGTTTAACTTTGATAAACAATACGCAGAACTAATTTAAGTATTATTTTGTTTCTACTTCGATAAAAAAGTAATTTATGCAATTATAACTATTTGCTATATAAATGGTCTCAAGCTTATTTGTCTTTGATTTGGGCAATTTTTAATTGTATTTAGAAGAAGTAACATTTCGAAAATTATCTAATCACAAACTAATTTAAATGTTATTTAAAGTATAACGTTTCTAAGCTCCTGTGTAGCGCCTTCAACATTTATTTGGAGACTCAACGTTATTGCACAACTGAAATATGAACTCTATGGATGGGGATCCACAAATTTAAGGTCATGTCTAAGTTAGCAGTATTGTGACATGCATTCCGTCTCTTCCTGTGCAACAAAGTCTATAATTTCAAAAGTATATTTGGAATAAATATGTTCCGCTTTTAATTTTACATACATCAATGTCCACAAAATGCACCAGTCACGATGTGATCCCTGTCCACACTGATATGAGAGAATTTAACTATTTAAATGCAACAATGTAGCTATTGTGGCCATTGCATTCTTGTTAACCTTCCAATTTCTGTGGCTGTCGGCGTTCCGTGCGAGTTGCAAACTTCATTTCGCGGTCAAATTTATTGGCGACCTCACGTTATTTAACACATTCAAAAGTCAGACACATCCCAGGACAAACTATTCCAAGTTTCATCGGCCTAGCTAAGTGTTTTAAAATTGCAAAAGATAAAATATGGATACAAAACGATCAAAATGTCGTTGTCTACTGTACCATTTTGATCCGAGGTCTCTAGCATCGAAAGAGTCCGCGAAAACCTCCATTTGCCCAGGACTTCCGCTCGCCATGTAATAGTACGTTGGATTTTCACATTTCTTCAGTTTTCCTTCCCCTCACTGTTTTTTTTTTTTTCTTCTTCTTTCGCCGTGCTAGCAGCATTCAGACAGACAAAAATGCAGAGGCTGCTTTTGCAGTAGGAATTGGTGATTGGAGCTCGGGGATCATATGGGCTTTTGTCAGAAGTTTTAAAGGGCCATTGCACTAGATAATTTTTTCCCTGTCTGAGCTCTAGTCTACATCTACAGCTAAAAAATGACTAATCAATACGAACTGTCCTTATGGGGGGATGGAGCATTGTCTCACAGGTTCTCATGACCTTGCATGTCTGACAGCACCTTGCCTTGTGCTCAACATGCTGAATCCTGAAATCAGTATTCCTTGTGTCCGAATATGCATAGTTTTCTACTATATAGTGAACAGGATGTCCGAATATGCAGTTTTCATGAAACAATAGGCAAACAATACCCAGATAACATACTGCACCTGCTGAGATTATGAAGCGAGTAACCAGTAGACACTATCCCAGGAGGCTACAGGAGCTGAGGAACTGTCAGATTTGAAAAGTTGAAGAGGAAAAAAAAAAAAAAAAGGTACCAAGATTTTCTTTCTTTATGGTTAAACAGTACTTTAACAGTAGGAGTAGTGTGTTTAGAAATACAGTATGCACACTACACATAAAAGAACAATTTATCTACAGTCTATAAGTGAATTCTTAATCAGAGAATTCAGTTCATACTCTGAAAGTATGTTGTCAATCCTGGTCCTGATTTGGGATGTCTCCTTTATTTGACACACTAGATTTATATCATTAGACCCACTGTAGTGGACTAAATCAAAAAGCAAACATGCTTGTAAACCCACTGTAGGTCAATACTAACAAACAAGCCTGAAATGGACTTCTAATAACTTGCATCTGCAATGACTGTCTCCTAATGCATCATACTCAACTTTGTGTACATTTGCAGGAGTCAATAAAACATGATGTGTTGCTACAAGAACATGTCCTCTCACAGAATACACATTACAGCACTTACAGGATTTCACAAACAAATGTAGTTTTATTTACAATTGGCAAGGTTAGTTTTATATGAAATGGTGCATCAATAAGCAGCACTAGATACATTCAGCAAGACGTTTTGTTTTTATGTACAAATTAAAAAAATGCACCAACCTTTTAAACACAAAACATTCATTTGGCCAAAACTAAACATTTCCCATCCATGTCTACCACTTCTCATCCATGTCTACAATGTTAAATTCCTTCCAAACATGACTTACATTTCACAGGTTCTCATGTTCAAAAGACTGAGGTAAGTGGCTTTTTATATATAACCTTAGCTTTACAGTTAGAGAGTTTCTATGCGCATTTTCTTAGAAATAATATAAAAATGTACAAGAATAAAGCAGTGACATTCATACATAGACTCATGTGGAAAAATACAGTAGAACATATTCGAATTACACATTACATGACGATACAGTGTACATCAAAATACATACTTTACAAAACTTAAACTGAGACTATCGTTCAGACTGTCGTGCGTCTTTTAAATTCAACTCAGCTATATCGACTGCTTCGGCTATGACTTCGCCGCCTGGACGAACTGCGACTGTAGGAGCGATATGACCTGAATGTGAAAACAGACATCAAAGAATTAGCTTCAGTGAGAAACATTATCAAATTCACACAAGACAGTTTTGAAAATACAAGGATTTATTTATGATGTACCTGGACCTGCGATCAGAGCTCTCACTTCTCCGATGCCCTCTTCTCCTGCTACGACTGCGGCTGCGGCTAGAGTAACTATCGTAAGATTCAGACCTGTATTTCCAGGAATAGAACACATAACGCAAAGAATAATTAAATAACACCAAATTACAATCAAAGTGCATTAATCATTTTGGCTCTATGCTCACCTTGATCTGTGGCGACCTCTATACCGACTTCTAGAACGGCTCCTACTGTCTGTGCGACTAAAACAAAATCACGTGGCATCTTAATCAATTAGGAACATTTAAATCCCCATCACACATTAAATGGTTCTTTAAAATACATATTAGACTGAAGCAGAGATAAATATCTTACCTACGATAACTTCGGTCGGTGCTACTTCGAGAACGAGAGTGTCCTCTACTGTATCTACTCCTGCTTCTACTTCTACTGTAGCTTCTGTGTGAAAAATTAAAACATTTACAAAATTGACTTAACCTGAAAGATTGGACATATGTAGACATGAAAACTATGGCTGTTGTAACCAACCTGGAAGAGTAGGTGTAGCTTCTGGACCTGCTCCTGGAGTGGCTATATGAATGGGACCTACTTCTGCGGTGGGACCCGTGACTGGACACAGACCTTGACTTGTTCTGAGAGTGATTAAGGGATCCAGCTTTTTCTCCTGTTGCTGGAAGAGAGTCTTCTTCACTTGAGCTGTCTGGATTTCTGGGTCTCTGATTTAACCGAGCCGTCTTTCGTACCTCGTCAAAGAGGGATCCTGGACGGACTCTACTCTTGCTCTTGATCTCGATCTTAAGACCCTGAGTCTTTCCTTCCAGTTGATCTTGCTGTTTGTTTATTTTCATAATGAAAGGCTTTATAGTAACGGCCTGCAGAGCATTCATGCCTGTCAAAGGTTTCCATTTATTTTCAACTGCTGAGACAGAAGTGTCACCTGGTACAGTTTCCTCTGGCTGACTGCCATGAGATAAAGCAGGTCCAATAGTAATAGAGTTTCCCTTTTCTATTTGAGGTGGAACAAGCACACTACCATTATTCAGAATATTTTTCAGTGGGGAAAAGCCAATCGCTTTGGGCCCTGGTTGCTCAGAATCTGGGATGCGCTCTGGAGAACATATCTCAACTTTATTTGGGTTTATTGGTTTGATACTTGCCAAGTTAGTGTCTGAAAGATTGGTCTCTGGATCTGTGGATGGCTTTGGAATCTCTGGACGGCTTTGAGCTGGACTTCTTCTAGTATTGCGATTTAGCTTTGATTTTTGGATTTCAGTTATCTTCCCATTCTCATCAATACTTTTAGAAGACTCTACTGAAAACTTATCTTGTGGTGATTCGATAATCCCTTGATCCTGATCCTTATTCTCCAAGACTTGGGGCTTGATCTTTCCAGACTTTACATGCCTTTTTGCTCCATCACTGACAGAATCAGGATTCGCTATGCATAACTTTGATTGAGTGACTGAATCATCCTCTTCGCCTTCGTCACCAAACTCCAGTGGAGGCTGCCAGTGAAATGTCTCTTTTGGTTTCTGGTGCTTCTTGGATTTCTTTGCCTTGGATCTGCGAGATCCTGACCTGGAAGTGTTCTTTCTTTTGTGCTTGTGTTTCCGCTTGGCTTTCTTGTTCTTGTGTTTTGAAATTTTTGTGTCTGCAGACTGTTCCTCATTACCCTTTAATAGCTTGAACATTTCTGCACCATGGTTTGACCATAAAGGGTCATCATCCTCTGATTCTGAACTAGCCTCTCCTTCCTCTTTTTCAGACACATGTTTGGCATCACCACATACCTTTTTGTTTGGCATTTCAGAGTCACTCTCGGACTCCCAGCAACGAGCCAAAATCTGCCTCTTTTTTGTTTCAGTAAGTCCTTCGTCTTTAACAGGGATTTGGTTGTGTTCTGCAGCAGTATTAGTCTTACTTGAGTTCTCTCCTTCACTTTCCCATCCTGATGCATTGTTGTTGTTTGGTTCTTTCCTTTGAATGGGGTTCTTGCTTTTCATTGCCATTGCCTGTAGATCTGACAGAGAATCAAGTGTGTTTCTCTGTACCAAGGAATCATTGTGTCCATGGATAGGACTATATTGACTATCAGATACATCCTCTGAAGAGGGAGATGTATATTTGTGGCCACTACCATGATTTGCATGCTTGTCCCTCTTTTGGCCATTTCTGTGAGAACTACGTTTTCTCTTTTTGTCAGTGGATCTTTCTTTGTTTGAACCATATGATTCTGACCTACTGCAGGAGGAAGATCTGCTTCCGTACTGACTCAATGATTTGCTGCTGCTTCTTGATCGACTACGTGACCTGCTCCTGGACAAACTGCTTTGCAGAAGCCTATCAGGAACATTACTGTTACTGCTGCTGGGGCCTCTGTGAATAACAGCCATGTCTGGCTTTGAAGAGGACATTTTTTCCAGAGGTACATTTGATGATGGGCTGATTAGTGCATCTGAAGCTGGGGCTGATTTTACATTGATCTCTTGTATGCGGACGTAAGAGGGTTTCCAGGGTTTCTGGCCTGGCTTCCATCGAGAGGGAGGTGGACTGTCACTCAAAGGCAAAACAGAGACACTCTCTGAAGATGCTGCTGGTGGTGCTTTAGGTTCTTCACCTTGAACCGATCTAGGCTTGTCTAATTTGGAAATGCCACCCTCTGTAGACTTTGGCTTTCGAGGGGATCTCAACTCATTTCTTTTCTTGGAACGTGGTGGGGTTTCTGAACTATACCTAGAGTTTGATCTTGTTCTTGACCTTGTCCTGTATCGAGAACGAGACAGTGACCTAGAATGTGTAACAGACCGTCCTGATCGACTACGACTTGATCTCATGGATGACCGACCCCGCCTCTCAGACCTTGACCGACTTCTGGAATAGGATCTGCTCCTGGACTTTGAATAAGATCGTGAATCTTTAGAAGAGCTTGATAAGTAACGTCTCCTTTCTGACTCTGATCGATACGATCTGTGGGAGTGACGCGAGGACGAACGAGAGTAAGAACGAGAGCGTGATTGAGAATGTCTCCTTTCTGCACGGCCTGAGTGTTTTGACCTCTTACCCGAGGACCCAGTCATCTCACCTTCAGACAGGGAGGTCTCCTTGGTCTTGTTCTTTTTATGTTTCTTTGAGTGCTTTCGTTTCTTATTTTTCTTCTTGCGTTTGGTTTTCTTTTTTTCTTTTCTGGATTGATACCGGCTGGAGTATACAGAGGCCTCACTTAAGGAATGCTCTTCTGATCTTGACCTAGACCTTGGGGTGTCACTTCTGTCATCCCATCTGTTTCAACAATAGTTAAAAAAATTACAATAAGTAAAAATCTTTGTTCCAACTAGGGCTGGGTGATATGACCAAAAAAATTATCACAATAAATTATTTCAAATCAGTCGATACCGATAATTATCACAATATTTGCATAGTGCATAAACATTACATTGAACACTTATCAAACTTTTATTATTTCATCAAAGAAAATTATATTGCGATAATTACTGTTATCGTTTTATCGCCCAGCCCTAGTTCCAACCGTGTTTTTCATAAAAATGCATTTCTGAAAGCATATCAAAAGAATATGAACTTGGATAAACCAGAAATAAACTCTCAATATTAGCTTGCCACGTATAATAATTCTGATGAAAAATACAGTAATTAATTCAAATAAGACTCATACTTTCATGCATAACATTACATAACATACCTTTCTCCTTTACTCCATCTCTCCACACTGGGGGGCTGGTAAGCCTTGGTCCTCTGCATTTCCTCTTTCCAGTGTGGGGGAGTCTCACTGCTCCCCCGTTCCCCTTCTGACTCTGATCGGGACTTTGACCGAGGGGGTGTATGGTACCTCTGCAGGGGGAATAAAAAACAACAACACTTCAAGCATGGCCAATCAAACAGACCAACATTCTCATCAAGCACTTTTTAAAGAGTCAATGTCAAATCATTAGAATTAGATAATTAGAATTAAAACAGCTGTTTTAATATAAAATATAAAAAATATAGTTTTGGGTTTTTTAAAAAAAACATTCATTTTGTCCACTGTCCTTTGTTCAATGTCATTCTGTGTCTTAGTTTTTTCTGTATGTGGTATAAATGTAATTCATGGCTGTCATACCATAGTTCCGCGTCCTTTGATCTTGCGTCCAGATTTTGTGACAGCTGGTTTGGTGTCATTTGGTGCCACGACTGTGTCCTGTTCAACCCTATTGGGGTGAAAGAGTATCAGTTTCAAGACTCTCTTTTGGTTTAAAATAGTATAGTATCAAAACTGAGCCCTGGATTTCAGGGATTAATCATTAAGCAAGAAAACTAAAATATTAATCACTATGGTTTGCCTGTAACACTTTAAAACTTGACCCCAGAGAATTTCAGATATTATCTAATAACTGGGGATGGGGAGGAAAGATTCTTGTGATGTTTAAATGGAAAGAGGAACATCTATTTGTTGAATTGTACAAAAGACACTAACGTTTTTATTGTCTCCTCCTGAGAAGGCATGTCTCTGCGGAGCAGGAAACGGTTCTCTGGCACGGGTGGGATCTCTTCTGGTCGAACCACAGGCTTCTCCCTTTTCACATTCTGCTCAGCCTCACCATCATCTTCCTCTGCCATCTCTCCCTCAGCATGACTGTGAATCAGGAAAAACGTATATTTTTATTATACAACCAAATTAAAGGTCAACCATATTAAGGCATGAACAACACTAATTAATAATCAGCTCAGATTTCTGAATTATTCTTTGGTGACTCCTTTGGATTGGAAAAGTTTCTAAATATACTATATAACAATGTCATACTGTGAAATAGCTGAAAAGTATCAGTATAGGCAAATAGCAAATGTGTTATTGCTCTAGATCATTGCCTGAGTAACAAATGAAATGCAAACAGATGCTTTCATTGTGCTTAATAGGAAACTGAACTGGTTACAGTAATTTACCTTCCATGTCTTGCTGTTTCAACTGTGTCTCTCTCCTTCTTTGTCTCCTTTCTCTTTCTCTTTGAGTGCCTACTCTTTGAGTTTCTTTTCCTCTTTCGAGATGCATACTTTTTGTCAGACTCTTCTTCACAGGAGGAATACTGAGATGAAGACTCTGAGGAACTCTGCGAGTCATCCTCAGAATGGAACGCTTTCCTCCTTTTGCCTTGAAGAACTACAGAAAATGCACCAAACTTAGTCAGAAAATGTACTGAACAGCTGTAATTACACAGAATGTAATTTATTAATTCTCTTTGTTCCTGATTACAAGTGCAGTGCATGTGATTTTATTAGTTTATTTTGAACTGGAGCTTTCTGTACATGGCACGAAATAAACAACATATCATGAACAACACTTTGTCCAAAAAGTACAGCAAATCATAACATATGTTATATTTGATATATATCTGTAAGGAGCAGGATTTTAGACCAATGAGATTTCGCCTTGGGTGGGGCTGTCCATAATGACATGATCAAAATAGAAATTAAGCGACTGGCAAAATGTCTTGTTGCACATCACCTGCCGTGGGTGGTTATGGCAAAAACTCAACATGGAGAAGTGATTTGTTACTTGACGCTTTGTCATGTCATGCCTGGTTAGGACACAGTGTGAGTGTATGTATTAAAATAGGGGTCTACAGTATTTCAAAGCACGCTTTCTATCTTTAAACACCATATTTCACCCTACAATGCAGTTTATGTGGAGATTAAAAAACATTCTCCATTAGGTAAAGACAAGTTCAGACAGCATAGTGACAAGCGGCAGGTCTGCAGCCAAAATTCCTAGTTTGTCTCGCACACACAGGAACAAGCTTACCATCGTTAGCAGACTTTGTAATCAGCTGTCCACAGTCAATCACTCTGACGTCAGCATAGGGTCTGCTGGCTGAGTCAGTCTTCAGCCCCTCGATTTTCTTTATGACCTCAAAGCCCGAGATGACCAGCCCAAAGACCACATGCACTCTAAATTAGACCAACAATCCTTACAGTTACAAGAAATTGTGGGATTTAAGAGAAAATCTTGCATACATATCCTATAATCCTATAATAAATAAATTATTTCTAAACTTTAAATGAGTATTTTAAAATTATTTTCTTGTAGTTTAAGCAAACAGTATGGCTTGAACTACAACTGATAAAACTGGTTAAATAAAGCCACTGGATCATTATGAACGTACCCATCTAGGTGAGGCGCTGTCTTTGTAGTTCTGTTATGAGGCAAATTACATAATGGAGTCCAGGTCATCCAACAGGTACATGTGGGGGGGAAAAAAATAAACGGAAGAAAATTTAGTCCAAAAAAACATACAAACAAACACACACACACACACACACATACAGTCTTTCATCAAGAAGAAATTTAAGTGCATCTATTCAAACACTGAAGAATTTAAAAACCAGCAGTGCTTGCAAAATAACACAGGCTGGATGAATAAATACTAATGATGAACAGGGACAGGTCCAACATCTGCCAACATTATGCTGACAAAACCAATTAAACCTGTTTAAAAATATCATAGGGACAACTTCAATTAGAAATCAGTGTGTCCATGGCAGGAAAATACATCCTGTAATGCTAAACTTGAAATACATCAATAATTGAAAGACCTCAGGTTCTCTGTGCTGGGAGAACAAGTTTTTAATGAAGTAAAAACATTATTTAAAGATAAACAAAAAGCCAGTGCTAGCTAAAAGCAACCAGAAATACACAGTCAGGAGAGAGAAGCACAGCCTTGGAGAGACACTTTACCTTGGTAGAGCAGGATGCTAGAGTTTCTGCAAATTTTACACAAAAACGGCAAGAGAAAAATTGTAATACATTTGTAGGCAAAAAAGGAATTTCTTTCTGATTTAAAATATTTCTAAATGCACATTGACAAGGGAAAAGGGAGATGAAAATGCACCTGCGTCCCACATGAACATGTACACTATGTAGAGTCTCCAAAATAAAAGAGTCAAAATTTATATATATATATTATATATGGTAAAGAGATTGAAGAGGTCTGGGAAAGTTAGACAGCGTGAGCGTGAACAGCAAAAGGAACATCACTAGTGGTCTTTAAAAATTGATTTTGGTCTAAAAAACAAATTTGGAACAACATAAGTATGAGACTGAGCCCAAGTTAGAAGCCCAGATGCTCTTTGTGTTTTTGGGCAAGCTCTTAAAACAGATACAGGCTTTCAAAAGCACATATTTATAAGTTGAGCCATAGTGCAAAGGCTATGACTGAGTTCTCAAATGATCTTGAACACTAGGGGAATATGTAATCTATACATATTGCATGTGTCATTTAATAGTGACCGATCAGTCATATTAAATGGTAAGCAAAAGTTCTGGTGATGAATGGTTGTTTCTCTACACACATACACCCTTTCTGAGTTTTATACCAGAGTAAATACTACTTACATGAAGAACTGGGACCCATTTGTGTCTTTGCCACGGTTGGCCATCGACAAGAGGAAGGCTCTGTCATGTTTGAGAGTAAAGTTCTCATCTGTTGAAGAGAGACACGGACAAAGAAGGACACTGAGTGCTTGTCAACTGCTTCAAAAAGTCGTGTTAAGGAGAAGGACTGCAGCAGGCAAAAAGAGATGTTCATGAACACCTATCATCAGTGATGCTTCTATCCTGCTTCTGAACTCTGAGTGTTTCTTATGCTCTTTAGTGTAAAAGCAGAGCTTTACTATCCTGAAGGCTACTAAAACATCTACAGTTTACATTAAAACTGTTTATGCCGAATTATTTCTAAAATGGTTAGTTCACCCAAAGCTGAAAATTCTGTCATTTTTTTTTACTCATTCTCATGACAATCCAAACCAAAGGTGATTTATTTTCTTCTGTGGACCATGAAAAGGAAAAAAACAGTCAATCAAATACAGCTCTATTCTATGCAACTGCTGGAATTTTCAAGCTTCAAAAAAGAAGTTTTATAAAAAAATTTTTTAAAAAAGTATTGTAAAAGTTTATTGCAATTGCATAGAAAATATTGACCTGCACATTATTTACATTTTCTTGTTTTGTTCCACTGAAGAAAGAAAGACATGTATATTTGGAACGACATCAGAGATGAATAAATGACAATTTTTGGGTGAACTAATTTTTTTTAAGGTTGGATTATGTTTAAGAGTATTGTATTGTATTGCATGACAAGCCATCCTGAAAAAAATGAGGAAAGAAACAAAATAAAACAACAACAAAAAAGAGAAGTCAGTCAACCACATAACCATATCCATGAGCACACTGTGCAGTGTGGACGTTTTTGTCATGGTTCACATATTGGATTTGGAATAGGGAATGTTTAGTCTAGATTGTGTTACTGCACTGTGTACATCTCTTACCTTCTCATTTTGCAAAAGACCACAATCTCTATAAATAAAAGAATATGTTGAAAATTTTAGGCAAGAAGACTGGACCTTTAAATGAATAAATAGCCCTGAATCTCCATGCTGACTCAAAAAGAAGATTATAAGATCACAGGAATAACAAAGTCAAGATTCTCAGATACAGCGAGATAAAAAACAAAACAAAACAATGACTGGTAATTCATGCACAGAACTGAGATGCCCATTCAAAAGTCATGCAAAAGATGTTAAAACACTCAAATTAAGGGACCTTGCTAAGGTTACTGAATGCTTGATAAAGAACAGAAAGTATCTGAAGATGGCTTACCTTCAAAGAAACCACCATATATAGATTCTCCTCCTCTTCCATTGCCTAAGCAAAGAAAAGCACATTCATAAGCACACAGACAATTGAATATAAGCAATCTAAACGCATAAGATCTTGTGCTAAGGCACCACAGATATTTCTATCTCCATATATCCAAGTCATAAGTATGGCTGCACATACCCTCCGTGAAATCACCCCCCTGGATCATGAAGTTCTTTACAACTCGATGGAAAGTTGAGCCTTTATAGCATAATTTTTTTCCAGTAGTTTTGCCACTGCCTTTCTCACCTGCAAGCAAACCAAAGAAGTACATCATTTCTGATTACTTTTATATAACAGACCTAGTATGTGCAGCTCAGAAATTTACCAGCCATAAATCAAACCAAAGACCAGAATTTCACAGACTAAGCTCTTAAAAATGTGGACAAACTTAACCAAGTACTATACTCTGAATTGAAAAAAACTGGAATCAGTCCTAAAGTATTCAATTACATAGACAGCAAAAGGTTAATAACAATCTGATCAGCATGGAAGAGATGCCGATAAAACTGAAATGAATACGGGTGGGTGAGGGTGTCGGTGACATGGGGATTGGTATATATACAACACAACAGTGAGCTGAAGGTATGTGTCTCTCATTTCAATCTCAGCTGGTGAGAAAAAAGATCCCTGTATTGACCCAAAGCATTACCAACTTAAATTTATGACCAAACCGTCTCAACGCAGACTAACGCAGCTTCTGTCTTCTAGGAACAGGCTGTAAATACAGCTTTGGTTGATTCCACAGCACTGTCAGCAAAAGACCTGCACTTGTCGTTATATATCGAGGATTTTGTCACCTTCAGGTTTATTTTTGTGCTATTTGCCTATAAGTTTATGCTTGTGTACATGGACATGAATTGGTATTGAAGCTCTTTACAGGTTTAAATACCCAGTCTAGGTAAAATAACTTGCTGTAGCATGATAAAGGTATTTATGTCAAGTATACGTACCAGTGCACAGGCAAAGAAAATTTTTGCTTGTCTTGGGACAAACGTCGGAGAACAGTTGAAAGACAATTCGTCCAACTAGAAGAAAGCAAAAGCAATCATTAGACTCATGGATCAAAAATGTATAAGGTTTAAGCTTGCTGATAAAAAAAGATTGGTTAGATTAATGTGACTATAACTGCAATTCAATTTATAAGCTATAACTTTCAGGTTGATTTCAGTGTGGCAAACGGCAACATCTCATTCATATTCAAATACAAGAGCATTCAAATTTAAGAGTGTTTTTGTATAGTACATAAAGCCAGGCCTATACAATTAATTTATAAGTGATAGAATGAATATAAACAGGGTGTTAAAACATTTGCTTTGTAAAATAATGGGTGTAAAATCACTAAATAAGGGGTTTTGCTTTATGACGCAGACGTCTCTCTTAAAACACATAATTAGTGGTAGACTGAGGTGAAAACCAGACGTTATTTAGTACACACAATAAGTTTTGTGGTTCATTAAAACAGCCCTGCAGGTCAGGGTGTGGACTGCCACAACAGCTTCTCACACACGGGCACAGGAATTTTAACTGCCATTACCCAAGCACTTACAAAACATACACATATAATGTTTCACTTTCAGTATCAGGCATTTATTATTAGCTGGTTTAACTCTTTATCCCTTGTAC
Source organism: Mylopharyngodon piceus (assembly GCA_039654765.1). Classification (NCBI taxonomy): domain Eukaryota; kingdom Metazoa; phylum Chordata; class Actinopteri; order Cypriniformes; family Xenocyprididae; genus Mylopharyngodon; species Mylopharyngodon piceus. Next base: position 11,293,160 of record CM077444.1, on the reverse strand, counting down.
AAGCTCCATAACTTCAAAATTTCAGCTCAAAATGCTCAACGCTGTACCCCTTTTAAATGCTACTATTTACAACATTTAATCAAAAACACTGACGTTTATGTCTAAAGATAGTTTCTGTAGTTGATTTTGAAATACAATATCTAACAGATATAAATAATATCCCAAAAGCAAACTTTTTAAGCATTTCTCTATCAAAACTTGTACTTTTAACTATTTGACCTTGACACAAGACTATTTTAGAACAGCCAAACAGCAATGATTGTCACATCTTACCTGGTTCTCTGTTGATTTCCACATCAAAATAGCACTGAGGGCGATCTTTTACCCCCATTTTGTAAAGAGTGGGCTTCCTGTAGTGTAAAATCACAGCAAAACACGGTTAAATCTTGTATTCCCAATCACCTACAGCAGAAAATAATACATTTCACTTCAGGCATATTCCAGGATATTGTTTCTCTCCAGTTTCAGTTGGATCCTGAGGTGTAAGTGAACAGAAAGTCAGACACTGAATTTGGGGAAGTGTTTCGGTTAACCAATGAGATGCAAATCTCCATGCATGCCCCTCCAACCTCAACTTCCACCCCTTTTTTGAGAACTGCTCTGTCTGTCACAGAGTCTTCAGTAGTGTGATGAATGCAACATTGTTGCTGTGATGTGTGCTGTCATCCTGAACTAGGAAGCCTGGTTAAACCAGATGTGTGCTATCTTTGGGCTACAAACCTTTGTATGGGGAGGAGCTCCAAATATAGTTTAGTGGACCAAACAAACTAAAACAAGAACTAAGCATGTATGTAAAAAATGATGGGAAATATTAAAATCTTTATCCTGTCACACAGCACTGACTTACTTTCCCTCGAATAACAGACACTAAAGTCTTTTAGCTGAACAGAGGAATGACTTGCCATCAGATTAACACAACATCTCAAATTACAAGAATGGAATGAAGTTATTGAACTTCCTTATGGCGCATATTATATTACAACTACAGAAAATGTCAAGCCAGCTGCTTTCCCATATCAAAACAACTCACTCAGTTTATCAGTGCTCTAATTGCTACTTGGTGAAATGGCAAATGTCAGAGTGAATGTCACAGGAGGATAAAAAGGACATATTCATGTCTTAGACCTGTAAAACACTTTAAAATACAAGAGATACAACCCAGTTCCACTTAAATCACAATTAGCACATGCTTGATCACTTCTTTTAAATTAAGCTAAAATGTTCACCTGACAAGCAAGCTATTCCAGTTTTATATGTTCCAAACAAAACATCTGCTAATACATTCATGGACATTCAACAGAGCTCATTTACATGATTTCTGCAGATTCAAATCCATGGTAATTACAATAGACTTTCACAGTGTTAGAGAACTTATTACAACACCTACAAACAATATATGCAGTTATAATCCATTCTCAGACAGGTTACATAATCTAGATCAAGCAAACTTCCAATCTGTGATTGTACTTACTTCATAATACAATAACACGTTTATTTACTATAGTATGACATTAGCAGTCATGTAGGGGTTCAAATAAATGTGTTGAGCCTTAAATCAGAAAAACGCCAGTTCATAAATAAGCACGTATGAAAGATAACAATATGTATGACTATAATATCAATTAATGAACTCAAAATGAACCACAGTGTTTAGGAGAAACTAAAATGAGGTGCTCGTTGAGACTATTAGCCAATTGCTAAAGACATTAGCACGGGTAGCTAAAACAACACCTCATAACTGAGGTCAAACATAAAAACAATTTCTACTTAAAATTATTATTTTAAAAAAATAACTGTAAATACTAAATGTTTTAGTTTTGGCCAAACGTCGTTTGAGTGCTGGCTGGCTAACATTGTTTACCTTTTAAAGCTAACGATGTTTTATAAGAACCTATAAAAGGCATCTTCATTGTTCATTTGTTTAATAAAAAATCAGTATGACTCAGATATAGTCATAGTCATATACTGACACAAACATCGTTTTACTTAATTGCACGTACCTGTATAGATAGTTAAAGGGCAAAAAGCTTTTAACTAACTAAACCCGCTCTGTCGTCTGATCGCAGTAGCTCCTACAGTACATTGTTGCCAGATCTCTCAGGAGAATCGAGCAACCTAATTTTTGTTTGAGAGGTGTGGTTAAAGGGTGGCTGGCTAGTTGTGTATGAATTATGAAGAATTGATTAATTTCCACAAGCACCACCACATATCCTCCCTCCCCTACGGGACTGTATTCTGTAAATAATCCCCCAAAACTCCCTATATTTATAAGTAGGGACACTTTATGAAAAAAAAAATCCCAAAGGCGCTTATAATAGGAAGACATGGCAACACTGGCAACACTGCTGTTTTACTTTCTATTTTGCTTTTTACACTGAGATGCTGCACAGTCGCCCACTATCGGAAACCCACAGCAATTACAAATTGTTCGTCTGCCCTGAGAATACAATTATTTATATAAGTTTATATTGTTATATTTGTTGACAAATGTAAAAAAAAAAAAAAAAAAAAAGTTTTATATTTAATTTATATAAATTTATCTTAATTGATTATAATTTGCATTATTTATTTTTTTCGCTGTAAATAGAACACAATAAACCAGCTTATGACATTTTGAAATTGATCTTCAGCTATGAACCAATGTAAGGACTTTTATTTTGAAATAACGGCTGCTGGTGACGCTCATGTTTCCCATGATTCAGAGAGACAAACAAAAAGCCCCTGGTCGCGTCTTGATATTATTAAGTCATAAATACCTGTAATAATTATTTTGAGACATTTTTGAAACACAGTTGTTATACACCTGCGCATTTTAAATTCACTGTTTGACATAATCAGTGTGAATGTATTGAGCTGTTGTAAGGTAAGGGATGGTAAAGCGCATTTGCACCTGCTAGCAGTGCATTGCAGAATGACTGTGTATTTGAACTACTGAAATAACAGGCAAATTAAAATCCAGTCCACATTTAATGATTCACCATGAAAATTTATATCCAAACTTTGCAAATGTGGTCCAGTTAAATTGGAAACAAGGCTATCGTACAGTCACAAACCAGTGGTGGAATCTTTTTCACTAGTAAATCTCTGTATAAAATTAATTTCATATTAACCATGTCAAACTGTAATGTAATGTCTTGTTATAATATGCATATATATAATGTAAGACCTCATAGACATACGCTACCAATAAAACGTTTGGACACACTTCACTAAATTTATATTTCTCATGATCTTAATAATGTTTTGATCCAAAGGCTCATACTTAAATGGTTGAAATTTTTTTGGACATATAAATTGTGCCTATGTATGAATTTATTCTGAAAGTAACATTTTTGTTAATTTGTTTTCTTTTTAAGTAGTGCAGATTGTGAATTGTTTTTACAAAAACGTTCAATGCATCAACTAACAATACCCAGTATTTGTTACAGTATTTATTAATCTACTTAACGTTACTTAATAAAAATATAACTGTTCATGTTAGCCCAGGTCCATGAAATAATATTTACAATAATAACATATAATGCTTTATAAGTATTTTTCATGTTATCTAATGTAGTTAACTAATGTTAACAAATGGAACCTTATGGTAAAGTGCTACAAAATAAGCAATAATAAATTGAAAATATAAATAATAAAGCACGCGTAGATGTGTCTACATTTTTTACTGCTAGTTTAGTTTACATCCACAGTTGTGGCTACACATTTGAAAGGTCCTTCTCATCAGACATGCTACAGACAATTGCTGTAGTTGTTACTTTGTAATACCTGTATTTTCTCTCTGCTTTGTGTTCAGGATGTGTTCTCATAGAGACCTCAGAGGAGCATGCCACTGATCCTGTTTGCCTTTGTGGTCCGGGTCAGGGATGGACTCCCTCTCTCCGCCTCCACTGATTTCCTGCATGACAAGGAACTTCAGGAGAGAAAGCAACAGCTGAAAGTGATCTCAAAATCCCTAAGTTTATTACCAGAGAGAGGGACAGTGAAGGGCCATGAACTCAACATTCAGTAAGTGCACTATTGTGGACAATAAGTGTTTTTTAGTGGTTAAAAATCTGGGCTGGAAACCAAAAGGCTTCAGGTTCAAACCCACAATGTGTGATCCAGAAATTGTGCCCTTGAGCAACACCAAATGGATGTGTACTACAAGTATTGTGTGTTGATTTTTATAAGTTATTATTCTAAATGACTAAATATGCATGAGAATAAAGGGGATATACAAGTGAATCAAGTAGGGGTGTAAAAATATATATCGCAATACTAAAATGGAACAATATGTTAAAGTTCACCCAAAAATTAAATTTCTGTCATTAATTACTCACTCTCATGTCATCCCAAACCCGTAAGACCTTCGTTCATCTTCGGAACACAAATTAAGATATTTTTGATGAAATCCGAGAGGATTTTTTATCCCCCATAAAAAGCAACGAAATCACCACATTCAAGGTCTTGAAAAATAGTAAAGACATCATTAAAATAGTCAGCGTGACTACAGTGGTTCAACCTTAATGTTATGAAGCGACGAGAATACTGTTTGTGCGCAAAAACAAAACAAAAATAACGACTTTATTCAACAATTTCAACAATTTCTTCTCTCCCCTGTCATTCTCCTACACCGTTTGAAGACACATTGCAGAGCTTCCAGGTTCTACATCAGAATGCCGGCTCATTATTGGCCGACGCTGTTCACGTGAGCAGCACGACGCATGCGTGTGATGCTGACGCAGGAGCCGGCCAATAATGAGTCGATGTTCTGATGTAGAACCCGGAAGTGCTGCACTGTCTATACAACGTAAACAGCGTTGGAGAATGACAGGGTATAGAAGTTATTGTTGAATAAAGTCGTTATTTTTGTTTTGTTTTTGCACACAAAAAGTATTCTCGTCGCTTTAGTAAAAGTATTCATAATGGCTCGTTGCCAGAAATATAATTTTTGGGTGAACTAACCCTTTAAGTACATAGTGACAATAAGTATTGTGCACAGTTCACCCAAAATGAAAGTTTAACACAGATTTAATGTAGCGTCGAATATCGTAAACCCGGAATGTCACACATTTGAGCTTCTATGTTTATTTATGTAGAATTTGTCTTGTAAGGAGGTTTGTTAGTGGTGACCTGCCAAGGGACTGTGGATGAAAATTAGCCTCTGGCTAAATCCGGTACATTGCATTAAATAGAAACATTTATGTTAAAAATTGTACATGGTCCCCTTTCAAATAAATAAACAAAAATGTATTATTATTAATAAATGAAAAATTAAATACATAATTGAATAAAATGCAATATTCAAAACTTTTTAAATGTATGTAGTCAGGGACAGAGTGCAAGCATATGTGTCATAATTCTGTATTTTTAGCTAAGCAGAATCATGAATATTTCTATTCTGGTGTCACCATTGCCCTGTTAATGTGGGAGAAGGACCAAGTACAAGCCTATTCAATTCCATTCCTGATGTAATACCTGATGTAATACAAAATTAACATTTTAATGAACAGTTTATTACATGTCTTAGAAGTAATCATTTAAAGTAGACATGCAACGGAAGTTGCAATAGTCTTTTCTTCCCTATTCTGATGTATATCCGAGTGAAATGGCTTCTCAAACAAGAAAAAATGTAGGGCGGGACTTGATTTTGTCCATCAGGAATTGATTGGATGGTTGTGGTTTGCTATTGCTGTGATCTCATGTGAGTGACAGGTTGTCCTGCCCTCGCCCTAGTAAACACATCATCAAAAAAGAGAAGAGATGAGATGTCTCTGCACAAGGGAGTTATTTTGATGAAAGATTATGAGGGCATATGAATGTTAAGAATTATGATGTGCACAAATAAATAATTTATAATAAATTCTGCAATATTCCATTAAAAAATATGAATTGTCAGTTTTGATTACATGGTGACTTTTTTTTTTTTTTGTGAGATCAGTATCTTGTATCAAACCGAATCGTGACATGAGTGTATTGTTACACTTCTAAGTGTTGCCTTATCAGAATGTACCTGGCCTTGTTTACCTGCATTCCCAGAGTCCGGGATAAGCCAAGGACTTTGGTGGCCGCCCTGTGAAAGAATTTGTTAACTAAGTGGTCTCTCTGTGTGCTGTAGCTTCCTCTCATCCGAGGGCGTGTCCTACATGACCGTATGCGCATGCAGTCTCCCTGCTGCCACGGCCTTCTGCTTCTTGGAAGACTTGCGCTGGGAATTCACAGCATGCTTTGACAACTCTGCAGTGACCCTGGCAAGCCGGCCGTACCCATTTCTGGAGTTTGGTAGGGTGACAGAAAAATGCATTTGATTGTATTTAAATGCATTGGATTTGAATCATTAATAGTGTATTTACCAGAGCTTGAAATTAAGATTGCACTAATAAGCTGATCATGTTTGTCTGATGGTTTTATTTCAGATAGTGCCATTCAAAAACTTCAGCAACATTATAACCAGAAAGGGGGTCCATCTCTGGAGGTGACCCTGGCCGAGGTGCAGGAAGACCTCAGGATCAGCCCCCCTCAGGTTCTCACCATGGAGGACGTGGCGCTCACCAATGGAGCAGCAAATGGGCATGTAGAACAAGCAGCTGCGTCAGGTTTGCTGTAGTGATGATTATAGTTATTTCATAATGGCTGCATCTTAAGTTGGACATATGTTTTGACTGATTATTGCTGTCTGTTGATTTTAAAGGTCAAAGTCAGAGATTGGAACCAATCTCAGCACCAGGGATCCTCTCACTGGTTCTTAACATCATGTGTGCTGCCCTCAACCTTATACGTGGTGTTCATCTTATAGAATACACCTTCCAGGTAACACTAGGATTCAAGTGTTGTATGCAGGTGTTGTTTTTAGAGATGTTATGGCTGATAACCAATAAATGGCCAATGTCACAATTCTATATGATTTCGTCTAAATTAAACATTAAACACTAAAAACAAAAAACAGCCATTTTAAATGCTACAAATGAATTTAGGCATTATAATGTATATTATGAGAAATTGATATAATTAGTTCTCCCAAAAATGAAATGTCTGTCATTAATCACTCACCCTCGTGTTGTTCCAAACCCGTAAGACCTTCTTTCATCTTCAGAACACAAATTAAGATATTTTTGATGAAATCCGAGAGGTTTTTTATCCCCCATAGAAAGCTTCGAAATTATCACATTCAAGGTCCAGAAAGGTAGTAAAGACATTGTTAAAATAGTCAATGTGACTACAGTGGTTCAACCTTAATGTTATGAAGTGATGAGAATACTTTTTGTGCGCAAAAACAAAACAAAAATAATGACTTTATTCAACAGTTTCTTCTCTACCCTGTCATTCTCCTACGCAGTTTATGTTGAAGACACATTGCAGAGCTTCCGGGTTCTACGTCAGAATGCCGGCTCATAAACTGCATAGGAGAATGACAGGGTAGAGAAGAAATTGTTGAATAAAGTTGTTATTTTTGTTTATTTTCATTTCATTTTTACCTAGCAGTCATATGTATGTAGGAATACCACAAAAGAGTGTCAAGTTAGGTAATTATGCTTTTTTAGGATGGAGGAGATTCATTAAGTCACCAGAATCACCACAAAATTTTCATTTTGTTATTGTTAAACTAAAACTTTTAAAAGTTGTTTTTGTTAATGGAAATAAAGCTGAAATAATTTTTTTAATAATATACATAATATAAAATAAGTTGAAGTTGAAGTACTAAAATAATTTTTTTTTTTTTTTTTTTTTTTAAAGTAATAAAATAGACAAAAGCATATAACAAAGTACTAAAACTTAAACTAAAATTAAAATGAAAACAACATGAAAATATAAAAATAAAAGCTAATTCAAAATATTAATAATTCTATAATAATAAGTCTATAAATAATATTATATAACGGTTAGTTCCTGTCCTTGATTCTGATTGGTCAATAGCTGTGTTTTATTCACGATAAAACACAGCTATGACCGCTTCACCCAACGGTTCTGTGTATCACTACACAACACCCTTAGCAACCACTCTTAGCAACGTAAACTGTATGTTCTCAATTGATATTGTTCATTGAAGCTTACTGTATTTTGTAGAAGAGTGTTGTGAGAAAAAGATCGAGTTTATTACCTGCATTCAGATTTAGCATTTTCCTTCAGGTCAGTCCTATGTTCATAATCAAAAATCTGTTTAAATGTCTGATGTATTATCTTGTCCTTTTAACAGTTAAGGGGTTTTTCCGTGACTGACAGCGCTAGTCAAAGCATTTGTCAGTTGCGGCTTGTTCCGTGTTCACAACAATTCAGTCTTTTCAATGTAAAAGTCTTCGCTACTGACTGACACACTCATAAAGACAGTCTTTGCTGCCATCTAATGGCGTGATAACGTAACTTCTGTTGCTGTTCACAGTCAGGGACTATTTTTTCCGGCGGAAGGAAGGCTTTAGTGAAAGTTTGCTTCATGAAAGTTGCATTGATACATATTTTTGGCTTTAATATTTGTATTTTGTGGTAACCGTTTTATAAAAGCAATAAGGTACGAGAGGCTAGTGCTGTATCATGAATAAGTCACGGCTGAATGGCGTTGTTAGGCACGACGCGAAGCGGAGGTTCAGCACAGCCTCTCGTACCTTATTGCTTACATAAAATAACACTGGTGCAAAATCCCTATAATAACCCCTGATTATATTACAGATATGTAATCAATTCATTATTATAATTAATTAATTTCAGATTATAATTTATTTTTTTTTTATTTATGATATGACACAATTTTTTACAGGATGATTATGATGGTTTGTGGAATGTGGTGGCATTTCTTTTGGCATTTCTCTGCTGTGTTTGCCAGGTAAATTGTATTACTACTCTGCATGTGGCATTTTATAACATCTGCAAATGCACAAGTCTGTTGAAGCTGCCTAACTCAAATTTTTGTCTCCTTCCCAACACAGTGTCATCTGTACTTGTTCCATACCTGCCAGAAGAAATTGAAAGCCTTCACTCTCTTGACTCTCATCATCTTATGCAATGCTTTTCTCTTTGGCCTGAGGAACATCTGGCAGCTGGTCTTCCACATGTCCGTGGCCTGCCTCTCCACGCTGCTAACCCTCCACCGCAAACTGCTGGACAAGAACATGGACTGTGGAGTATGAGGACTTCAGCTGTAGGGTGAGATACCAGCAGAGGGGACGAGACTTTTTACTCATCAACTGGTGGCTGGCGTAAACTGACATTGATTTTCGCTTTAGCTCTTGCTTTGATCTAATGTTATGATGTTTCTTTTGTATTACATGGATAGTGAGTGCAATGACTTTTTTACAGGGGTCTTCAAATACACAGATGCACATCAAAAATCAAGTTGTTAATGACATTGTGTGAATGTAATATGGGGGAATTGATGAACGGACATGAAGTAAGCATTTTGCTGATTCTGTTAAGTTAATTTTATTTTATTTATTTGCTGCAAAATAAGAATACTTACCGTTGTTTAAGCTGATTTAAACCTAATCTTTTTTGTAGGAATGGCTCATTTTTTTTGTCAGTTTAATTGACCCTTCCTCTGGAGTTTGATTGACAGGCGATCTAATCAATCATAACGCCGAATCTGTCATTTTGTCCGACAAAGCAGTCAGGGGAGTTAGTAGATTAACGTTGGTGGACTTGAACTTGAAAAATGATGTGTACTGATGTCTTTCTGTGTTTAAAATATGTGGTTCATTCATGTTTATTTGATGATATAAATTAACTAGTAAGAAGAGATGATCGGTTCATGAGCCGCTTGATCTGAGGCGCTACAGCAATCTGTCACGACACATTAAAGAGCCACAAAATGGTATTTATTGTTTAAATTTCTTTAAATTACAAAATGTGAAATTTGAGACTTCGTTATATATCAAAAGTAACCTGCTGTGTCTTGTCTGTCGACGCGTTGTCAGTGTCTTCTTTGCTCCACAATGTATTTTTCACTGCGTGAAAACGTGTGGCGAGAGATCAGCATGGCTTGTCGGACATAGCAACAGTAACTATAGGAGGCGGGTCTTTGCGAACGGTCAATTGTTATAAAACTATAAATTCTGGTGGTCTTCTTTCAATATCAGTCATTTTAGGTTATGAAGGAAATTTGGTCATTAGCTATTTCAATCTTTTTAAGCTTAAACGTGATATTTTGTTTTTTATTTTGGACAGTGACGGTTAGTTATGGTTATTTTTGTATTGTATTAGTACTATAATTTATAAAAAAAGCACATTCATGTTGTTCAGTTAGTCTTATGCCATTTTTTCCACACAAGATAATTTTGTGTAGCCTTTCTAAAATTTTCATTCCAAAGACTATAAATCTAAAATCATTTCAACAAATTATAATAATACAGCATTCATTTATCAAGTTGGCAAGATGTAGAGAGGAAGAACAGGTGCTTAAAAAATTGCAGGAACTTGCAACTCCACATCTATTTTCTTACCAAAAAAACAAATAGTTTACTTTTTTTTTTTTTTTTTTTTTTTTTGTCAGTATACATTTTAGTGTTGATTTAAAGAGTGTAGTTTACATATTAATATGTAATTACTTTATTTGCACTATTATTCTTCATGAAATAGACAAAAACCACTAGAACTTTTGTTTGTTTATTTTGCAGCAGGCAGTATTATAATTTGATCATGTTAATCCTGAATAAACTTAATTTTGAGTTTATTTTCGTCTTTTATCAGTTCAATATGTTTGAAATAATAAGAATGTCATATCATCTTAAGTTCATCGAAAGTAGTTTCCAGGCAAGTAATAAGTGTAGACATAATTATCTGAACGATAATCAAATTCCTGAGTTTTTACAAGCAAGCTGCGCTTCTAAATGTCATTTTGCTGTGTAGTAGCAGCAGCTTGCATGTAAAGTTTTTGTCAAGGATAACATTTAGTGCTGTGGTATGCTACAGTATGTTCATGTGTCAATGCCTTATTACATTATATAATTACAGCTATCAAAACAGAGGAGTGAGAATGTCTGTATGATCATTTTAAAGTGTGTAAATCTAATACTAATTGTAATAATAGTGATGTAAGGGCTCTGTTTCTATTGACTGATTTTTAGGTGTTCTTTTCAGGGTAGCATGACAAAGTAAAACGACATGTTCCGATTTGTAATTATGGATTCTTAATTATACATTTTAAAAGAGCATTTGATTGAGGGTTACTGAGATCACAGCTCTCAGCCTTTTTAATGGATACATATTTACTCACTCCTCATATAATACATGAAGTACTGTGTTTGTTGAATCTATGAGATATGTATTTTTATAATAATAGTTTTTCATGTTGTAGATTGAATTAATTGTTTAGCTGCACAAATGAGAAGACCTGTATTTAGATGAATTTGATCTCATGCATTTGTGTACCATGTTTCTTTTAAAGCCTCTTGGTCAGTGAACTGTAATTGTTGCTGGAGGTTATTACTTGTAACACTTATTTACACTTAGCATGAGACCAATATTGTCTTTCATCAACCTACATTGATTCAGATGATGCATACATTTAAAACTTTTTTTAATCAAGGACTGTGGCAATTTTGCCTTATTATACCCTGCAAACACTTTTAGATAGACTTTTAGATATTGTTTCACTGGAAAACTGCTCTTTTAACCTCTACCGACATGAACCTCCAGCAACTACGAGTCCTCTGAATGTGAGCAGATTTGTGTGCACTATTCCCATGTTGCAACTTGTCTGTTGCTAAAACAGATTCAGATATTTAATATAAATCAGCAACTGAATATATTATAAGCATTGTGTGTTTGCATTATTTGGCTGTTGGGTTAAAAGTTTTGCTTGAGCATTTTTATTGTTTGAAGTAATGTATACGTTTATATTTTTCTAATAGAAAAGAATTAGACAATCTACTGTATAGCTGACTCAAAACAAAAAATAGTTTTGATAATTTGCCTAAATATCCTGACAGGTTTCAGAAACAGTCACGTTGACACTGCAGTTTTATAACCTTTTAAAGGGTTAGTTCACCCAAAAATGAAAATAATGTCATTTATTACTCACCCTCATGTCGTTCCACGCCCGTAAGACCTTCGTTCATCTTCAGAACACAAATTAAGATATTGTTGATGAAATCCGATGGCTCAGTGAGGCCTCCATTGAGAGCAAAGCCATTGAAACTCTCAAGATCCATAAAGGTACTAAAAACATATTTGAAACAGTTCATGTGAGTTCAGTGGTTCTATCTTAAAATTATAAAGCGACGAATACTTTTTGTGCGCCAAAAAAACAAAATAACGCCTTTTCAACAATATCTAGTGATGGGCCGATTTCAAAACACTGCTTCATGAAGCTTCTGAGCTTTATGAATCTTTTGTTTTCGATTCGGATCTCCTATCAAACAGCTAAACTGCTGAAATCACGTGACTTTGGTGCTCCGATCCACTGATTCGATTCATAAAGCTCTGAAGCATTGTTTTGAAATCGGCCCATATAGATATTGTTGATAAGTTATTTAGTTTTTTTGGTGCACAAAAAGTATTCTTGTCGCTTTATAATATTAAGATAGAACCACTGAACTCACATTAACTTTTTCAAATATGTTTTTAGTACCTTTATGGACCTTGAGAGTTTCAGTGGCTTTGCTCTCAATAGAGGCCTCACTGAGCCATCGGATTTCATCAACAATATCTTCATTTGTGTTTCGAAGATGAACGAAGGTCTTACGGGTGTAGAATGACATGAGGGTGAGTAATAAATGACATTATTTTCATTTTTGGGTGAACTAACCCTTTAATGAAATTATAATGTGCAACAACTCAATAGAAAGTCTCATGAAAACATAAAGTATATTGTGCTTTAGAGACTAATGTAGTTGAAGTATCTCTGTAAAACAAAGGTTGCGTCAGATGAAAAATTCAGCTGATGTTCTAAAATGCTTCAGAGCTTTTAAATTCAAGTCCTTCATTCTTTCCGTACTGTAGTTTTCTAGCAATTTCATCTACTTTTTATTTCAAATGTAAGTGCTGTTTCTTTTCATCATAAGTTCTCATAGACTTTGTGCATGTTTTATACGGTTTCATAGCAATTGAGGTAATAGCTTTAGTGCATTAATATGCATTTGCATATTTTGGAAGAACAAATCATTCTCAAGCAGTTCACCAAACAAGACTTTGGCTTTTATAAACGTACACTAGCAAAAACATTACTGGTGTACATCTTGAGACAAAACAGTGCCACTGACATATTTTAAGATATGTCAGTACAAGTTGCTTTCAGGTAAAACAGCTCAAACATGGATTTTAGTTTAGGACTAGCTTAAGCCTTGTCTGTGAAACCGGGCTTATGTTTTAGAATGTCTCAGCTTCACATTCAGGCATTCTTATGACCATAAGATTTTAATTGTATTGTTTAGAATTGTTTAATCGTCTTTGAGCGGACATTAATCTTGTAATTCATGCAGCTATAAACATTCATATCAGATGGTGTTTGTGAAGTTGTAATATATGTATCAGAACATTGGGTGGCAGTATGAAACTACAGTGTCTTAATAGGCTGAGTGAGCTGTGTACATTTTATGGGACCAGATGATTGTCAACAGTATGCAGTTACGTACATGGATTAAAGGTTTAGTTTACTTTTCAAAAATTGTTATGCCTTTAATTTAAATAGGTAAAGATCAAAGACAAAAAGGTCAGATGTGCCTTTGTTAGTATTGCTATTTTGCTTGAGAGAAATGCCTGCATTTTCATGTAATTCTCATATCCTGTAAATTTTGAAGAATCTTTTGAACTGAACATATGACCTGTTGTGTGTAAATAATAACTTGTATTGACTTTATATGATAATGAGGTTTCATGTTCAAATTCTTCAGCTCTTAAAGGGTTAGTTCACCCAAAAATGAAAATTCTGTCATTAATTACTCACCCTCATGTTGCTCCAAACCCATAAGACCTTCGTTCATCTTCGGAACACAAATTAAGATATTTTTGATGAAATCCGTGAGCTTTCTGGCCTCCGATAGACTGCAACACAATTACCACTTTCAAGGCCCAGAAAGGTAGTAAAGACATTGTTAAAATAGTCCATGTGACTACAGTGGTTCAACCTTTGAGAATACTTTTTGTGTGCAAAAACAAAACAAAAATAATGACTTGATTCAACAATTTCTTCTCTTCCACGTCAGTCTCCTACGCTGTTCACGTAGTAAAACACAGTGCAGCGCTTCCGTGTTCTACGTCAGGATGCCAGCTCAGTATTGGCTGACGCTGTTCACATGATCACCATGACGCATGCGTGTGATGCTTACACAGGAGCTGGTCAATAATGAGCCGGCGTTCTGACATAGAAGTCATTATTTTTGTTTGTTTTTTGCGCACAAAAATTATTCTCGTCGCTTCATAACATTAAGGTTGAACCACTGTAGTCACATGAATTATTTTAACAATGTCTTTACTACCTTTCTGGGCCTTGAAAGTGGTAATAACGTTGCAGTCAGAAAAGTCAGAAAGCTTTTGGATTTCATCAGAAATATCTTAATTTGTGTTCCGAAGATGAACAAAGGTCTTACGGGTTTGGAGCAACATGAGGGTGAGTAATTAATGACAGAATTTTCATTTTTGGGTTAACTAACCCTTTAAGCTGAGGTCTGGGACTTGTAGGAGTGTAATATCAACTTTATGACCTTTTATCACTTCTGCTGGTCCATCCTCTTAGTCTTCTGTGAGTAATTCTGCCTTTTAGAGCAGCAGTTCTGATCAAAGACAATGATGTAGGTCACAGAGTATAATGCTGGACAAGAAAAACATGTCTAGAGCAGGCATTACACATTCAGTGCTGCTGTCTCTTGCCTGGCAATAGTGCACTGAAAGCTTGGCTGTATACAGTCACCTTCCATCCAACAGATTAGAGCAGAGGTTTGGTTTGACCCAGATCACTCTCTACTGCACTGATCCATTTCATTTCCGTGTTAAACAAGCATGAGAGGATCAGTCCCAGTGTTCTGCTTCTGCTGTTTGTGCTCACAGGTCTGGTTTGAGGGCGTAGTCATAAAGCAACTAACATCTCTTTTACTTCTGGACAAGTTTAAGATGTCTGTCTATTGAGCATCTTCAGAACAAGATCACAATTGCGATTGTGATACTGCTTCAGATAAAATCAGCATGAAACTGAAGTTGCGGTAGTCTTTTCTTCTCTATTGTCTTTAATATTGAATAACGTACATTCTAGACAACATTGAAAGTTAATTTGTCTGTTTTTGCTCTGAGACAGTGGTGGTATGCTCCTAAATTAATTATTACTTTTGAACGAATCACTTGAGTGAATGATTCCATTTCTCACTTGTTTAATTCCTGAATTATTACGTTTTTTAACTAGTCGCTTGAGTGAATGAGTCAATTACTGGTTTGTTACTGAATGAATCTGTTTTTTAATGAATTGTTTGAGCAAACAAGTCAATGACCTGTTTCTGAAATTGCTTGCATTAATTACTTATTTTGAATAAGTAATTTGTGACATATAGTATGAATGTGTGTACTATGAATGTAATCTGGATGTACTTCATTAGTACTTCTTAAGTTAGTGTATTGTAGTGTACTTCTTAAGGTAGTGAACTGTGCTATTTTGAGACACCATGAATATGAACTAAAATGTGCTTTTATCATACTATATCTGTATTAAAAATTGGGTAACACTTTACAATAAAGTTCATTAGTTAAACATTAGTTAATGTATTAACTAACATGAACTAACCATGAGCAATACATTTGTTACTGTATTTACTAATCTTCGTTAACATTAGTTAATGAAAATAGTTGTTCATTGTTTGTTCATGTTAGTTCACTGTGCATTAACTAATGTTAACAAGATTTTAATAATGTATTAGTAAATGTTGAAATTAACCTTAACAAAGATTAATAAATGCTGTATAAGTGCAGTTCATTATTAGTTCATGTTAACTAATGTAGTTAACTAATGTTAACTAATGAACCTTATTGTAAAGTGTTACCAAAAATTGTATTTAGTTACCACTTGTAGTACACTTGAACCCATAAGTGTACTACAAGTGGTAACTAAATACATTTTTTTAATACGTTAAAAGCACATTTTAGTTCATATTCATGGTGTCTCAAAATAGCACAGTTGAGTACACTTTTTATCTTAAGAATTAGGCCTACTAAAGAATAATTTTTTAGTATATTACAAAATTAGTGCGTGAAAATAGAGCACTTTTATTGGCTACATTATGGAAGTGTACTTTTTTTTCACCTGGGAAATAAAAATGTGTTCGACAAGCTGACAGAAGTCGATCCATTTCTTTGTTGGAAACGTTTAAATAACTGAAGTTTTATTGTTGTCATTGTCAATATTCACTTTCACATGGCCACGGAGGAGAATCAGAGATTGAAGGATACACATTCAATGGACAGACACTAACACACTATTTTTTTTATATTTATTTCAACAAATGATAACCAAAATCAAATCCCTAGAAGTTTGTGAACAGTTTTGCAGTGGCTGCATGCTAGTTATGCTAATTCACAAGCCAAGTGAGAGACATACTCGCAAAGGTAATGTTAATTATTAAACCAAACAAAATACAAAACTTTCAATTCTCGATGCAGCAGGAATGACCTACAATGGCGACATTTTTCATAATCATGACAGAAAATCAAAATACTGCCCTAAACTCACTAGCAGAAAGGCAGCGCGATCCTCCTAATATGGCGTCTAAACAAGACAGTTTCAACATGGTGTGACGTCAGCTTCACATTCTCTATTCTCATAGAATTAGGCCGATTTCACACCTAGAACAATAACTATAAAGATAATGCTAACAATATTAGCGTTCACACCAGCAGATGGACATCATTGTGTTTATTCTAATTGGCTGTCAATGTTTTTGTCATTCATCAGCTGGAAAAAAATCATTCTCAAAGTGATTCAAACGACATGCCATTATCGTTACAGTTGTGGTGTGGACTCTGCTATTCTTTTAGATTTATAAAGATTTTTAGAACTATCATTATCATTGTCATTGTAGTGATCGTCCTTGGTGTGAACGGTCCTTTAGAACGGTTATTAAAACTTTATAGTGATAGTCATCGTTACAGTCATCAGTGTGAACAGCCCTTGTATAATATTCATTGTTTTTCTCAGAAACTCTGAAGCAATTCAAGTTAGTCTTACTATAGTCATGCCTCACTTTTTCCTCCTCAAAGTTAAACGTTTACTTAGACCCTTCACGCTTTCTTAACAAAATTGTGATTAACAACCCATTAACATTCTTTCTGAATGATAAACGCGGATGTCCAAAGAAAAAGAGGCACATCTTTATACTCAACATGAATCATTAATCAGAGGATTAATGATTTGGTGAGATAGTGGGTTTTATTTAAGGAGATTTTTTTTTGCTTGCCTTGCTCTACTCACATTCTGTAAATTGCTTTTTTGTTTCACCCATATACGATGTTTGAACAGTGTTTGCAATTCAAATTCAGAAGTTTGGGAAATTATTCGTGACCTCCTTTTTATGTCTTTCTCCCCATGCGACACATATATATGCATTACAATCAAACTTTTGATTGTAAATTCATTCATGCACATATGCACCAATGAGAAAAAGAAAATGGATTTTTCATAGGTTAACTTGTGTGTCTGAGGCTCTGTCAAAACAGTTTCCACACTTGACTGGTCCATGTATAATGCATTTGTACTGGAAAGTCACTTGACACGGCTCTCAGCTGGACTCTGGACTAGTGTTGAAACGAGTAGGATCTTCACCAAATAAGCTTCTAATAATGCAATGCTTGGTGACTGAGTGTCAATTGCTGTTATTCACAGCCTCACGATTCAGATAGGACCATTGATAGGGAGCCTGTACAGCACACAAAAGAGCAACAAGAACCATGTCCGGTACTGTACCATCTCTATCTTTTTTTACAATATTCTTTGTCCTGATAAATCATTGTGCTTTCAGTGAAAATGAGACACTGCAGAGACCTTTTGTTCTGGTTCAAACAGCAGATGGAAGCACTAACTGAGGCAGTTCGTTGGCAGCATTGTGAATATCTGATTAAACCAAACAACATGTGATTGATTAACAAAGATTGTTAATCATCGGTAGAGATTTATTAAAGTCAGTTTACATGGTCTCAGCACCTGAAAGACAGTGATTTACTGAATAATATTAATAATTTCAAACATAACATTAAATCGATAGTTTAGCCCAAAATGAAGGTTCTTTATTATTATTATTATTATTATTATTATTTTGGTGAGTCTTTACAAAACCATATTCCTGGTTTATTTAATGATGCAGCAAAAATGGACTATTATAGTGAGACTGAAGGGTGTTGTATTTGTGTTTTTTTTTTTCATTAATATTTCATGACTGCCACTTTTCTTACTATGTTGTTTACCAGAAGTTACTGTCCATGATACTCTGCAAAAAGCTCATAATGCCTATCCACAGCAGTGTATAAAACTGATTTCTTTTTTATCAAGATGAAATTTAAACTTTATTTTGAAAATAAAACATAAGAGCACAACCATAACTTGATGAGATATTAATAATGAAAAATTTAAATCCAGTATTAGTTACTTGTGAACCTTAAAGTGAACATTTGTGAACCATTATTCATAAGTTACAAATGTTAATAACCTGTGAAAGTAAACCTTAATGTAAAGTGGACACCTTTGAATCATTTATTCATGAGTTACAAACATTAATAACATGTGAAAAAATAAATAGGTTTTATAGAATAAAGTGATATCATGAATTTATCAAATTGTTTTAAAAGGAAATAATACAAGGAGTAAAAATCTGTAGAAGTGTTCATTCCAGCCAGTAATGATTTCACAGCAGGAAAGCACTGGAAGATCTTTCTGAATAGTTGGCCGGTCACATGTAACACGGAGCACCTTATCAAAATTTTTATAGAGCACATCCTACACTTTTCCCCTTGTAAACAGCAACAGCATTAGTCAAGAGTGCTGCTTTGATTATCGTTTGTACTGGTTTCAGGTTCTTGATAATACCCTTAAAGGATTAGTCCACTTTCAAATAAATTTTCCTGATAATTTACTCACCCCCATGTCATCCAAGATGTCCACTGTCCTACACCTTCCCTATTCAACTTACGGAACGAACGCGGCGCCAGTTCCATTTTTTCCGTAAGTAGAATAGGGAAGGTGTAGGACATTCAGCGTAAGCTTTTTGAAGAATACAGAAGGCGGAATGGCGGAACCACTTGCAAGGTGAACATTTGTGTTTATAAAGCATATACAGTTGTATTTTTTTAGAAAATGACCGATCGTTTTGCTAGATAAGACCCTTATTCCTCGTCTGGTATCGTTTAAAGCCCTTTGAAGCTGCACTGAAACTGTAATTTTGACCTTCAACAGTGGAGTCCATTGAAGTCCACTATAAGGAGAATAATCCTGGAACGTTTTCATCAAAAACCTTAATTTCTTTTCGACTGAAGAAAGAAGGACATGGACATCTTGGACGGCTTTTTTTTTTTTTTTGGAAAACGCAGCCTTGTTAGGTAGCATGCTGTTGTCTATTCTGTTAATAAGAATCAAAAACAGAAAATCACTCATTGCTTTTGCCTGAATAACTTTAGTACCGATTTCTTACCCAAATATTCTCTAGCAAGGATATAAAAATGGCTGACTGTTTACAGCCCGCGCACTCAGGGGAGGAGCTAATGGTTTCTGTTTCGCCGGGTATGGGCGGGGCCTGTTTCCTTGTGGCGTCACAGCAGAGAACCATTATAAAGAAAGCGCGTTAGTTTAGAATGTTCCGCGGCTCCCTTTGGAGACAGTTTCTCGACGTTGCGTACATATATGGATCAGATTCACAAGTGCAAATAACTTGCATTTTGTGCACATATTTTTGTTTTTCTTCAACTGTTATGGCATAATGGAATTTTGATTTCTTGGTCACACATATTTGCACAACGAGGACTTCTTACTTTCAAGTGGAAAGTAAGAAATAATATCTCTACAATAACAAGACAAGGAGGCATGAGACTACTAAACCAAGAGTGCACTCTGTGCATTGCACACCATGGCCAGTTGAATATTTTGGCAACGCTGTCAGTTCACTCAGGTCAGGACTAGGGTGTGTCCTGTAAGGTTGCGGTGGGTGGGACACAGGGCACACCCTAGGTTGCCAAAAAAAAAAAAAAAAAAAGAAGAAGCGACAAACAGTTACAGTGCTCAGCGTAAATGAGTACACCCCTTTGAAAAGTAACATTTTAAACAATATCATAATGAAAACAAAAACAATTTCCAAAATGTTGACAAGACTAAGTTTTCATCACCCTAATTTGAGTAAAACTGAAAAATGTGTAATCTAAGTTATATTATTAACCTTACTTTAATGTTATAAGTTAAACAGATGTTATATTAAACTTAGTCTTGTCAACATTTTGGAAATTGTTTTTGTGTTCATTGAGATATTGTTTAAAATGTTACTTTTCAAAGGGGGTGTACTCATTTACGCTGAGCACTGTATTTAAAAAAAAAAAAAGCTAAATGAAATCTGAAATAGTTAAATTTATAATGAAAAACAATGTAAACACATTTTCAGATGACAAAGCAAAACTAATGCCCAGAAATAATTTTAAAATACAAAATCTGTGTAAATCGGCCTTTTTGTCATATTGGTTCCTAGCTCTGGTGCAGCACTCTAGGCGGGACTGACCAGCTATGTGCCTATAGCGCAGTCTGTTGTAGTCTGCTTATCCAGAAAACCCTTAACCGCTTGTACAATTACGGAAAAGCTGCCCTTTCAGGTCAGGAAAGTAGGGAAGTTGTGGTACTGAACAACTGGATCAAGACTCCACTCTATGCATTGCACACCTTGTCCAGTTGCATATTTTGGCAAAGCTGTCAGTTCACACTTGGAAGTTAGGACTAGGGTGTGTCCCGTAAGGTAGTAGTGGGTGGGACACAGGCCGCACCCTAAGTTGCCAAAAAAAAAAAAAAATGACAAACAATTATTTAAAAAAAGTTTGTTGTGAAGGTCCAGGATGGCCTGCATTTCACTGGCATGCAGTGATGGCCTTCTTGCCTCGCTGCCTCTCCACCATCCAAACGCTGGTAGACACTATCACTCAAGACAGAGCTCCCTCTACTAGGCGAGCTTATGCTTTGAAGTGGAGTCTGTTCACTGTGTGGTGCTCTTCCCGCCAGGAAGATCCCGAGATGCCCGATCAGTTCTATGCTTACCTTTCTGCATAAGAGGCTGGAGCGGAGGCTGTTGCCCTCCACCTTGAAAGTGTATGTTGCTGCCATTGTGGCACATCATGTTGCAGTGGTTGGTAGGTCACTGAGAAAGCACTTCCTGATTATCATTATTATGGCTGAGTTGGTTTGCAGAGTATCATGGGTAAGACAGTTACGTCTAATAAGCAACATAGTAAGAAAAGTGGCAGTCATGAGATATTAATGAGAAAACCACAAATACAACACCCTTCAGTCTCACTATAATAGTACATTTTTGCTGCATCATGAAATAAATCAGAAATCTGGTTTTGAGTTAAGTACATTTCTTAAGCATTTATATCATGTGAGTTAAAAACGGCTCACTATTTGGCGGTTATTGCGTTAAAGTCGCCCTTATTATTCATGCAGTTATAACTGCTTATCAATGATTTATAATGCATTTGTAAATTGCTTATTAGTCATTAACAAACACCTTTATAAACCCTTTACAAAGGGAACCTTAATGTAAAGTGTTACCATTATTATTTTTTTATTTAACCAGGAAGGTCCCATTGAGATACAATATCTCTTCTATCAGGGAGTCCTGGTCAATGGACCAGGGCTGTATGGACCAGGGCTGTATGACTTTCTTTTTTTAATTAAATACTGTAGAAAAGATGTTTCAGTGCCTAGTTACTTTTATTGAGCTTGGAAGTGGTGGTGACTGCCATTCTGTCTAATAACATTTAAACAACATGAAGTGAGTAAATATCTCTTTAATGTTTTATATATTATGGCATTTTGCAGACTTTATTATGTGAGTTTTAAAAACGATGTTCTACAGACATCAGTGTGACCCTCTGTACACTAAAGAACCATGAATATTTTATAACTCACATACAAAGTATTCTTCAGGGACATTGTATTCTGCCCTGCACTGTTGGTCTACTTAGAGGTTGCTAAGACCATATTGAACATCTGAGATTCAAAATTGATTCTACACTTCTTTTCAAAAGTAAGATTTCTTCTTTCAAAAACATTAAAAGATCTTTTAAAAACTTCTTTCCAGAACATTAAAAGACCGTACTTTTGAACAAGAACTTGAAAAATGTAAAACATAGACACGTTATGGCATTAAATTAAAAGTCTGCACTATTTCTAGGTCACTGTTCAAATAAGGTAATTATGACATTTATCATGTGACTCCTTTGCACAAAAGGTCAGATGTTCTTTCTTTCCAAGCTCAAGCTCAACATGATCATTAGGTTTTACCCAAACTTTTGGAGGTCATGCAGCTCAAGTGTTGCTGCTGTTAAAGCAAAAGAGGGACAAACCAAATACTAAGAAAATCTGATGAATTGATGTTTAGAAGTGAAGACTTTTCCCATAGTGGCCTCAGACTTTTGGCCCCCCTCTGTATTTAGTATTGACATCTTTGTAAATGAGTCTCACATTTGAAATTCATTATAAAATTCCAGATCCTTAGAATTCCAGATTTTACAGCATGCATTTTTGATGTTTAGTTTTGTGAGAAATGATGAAAAATCTGTGACTAATATTCTATTTTATGTTCAACTTTGAATTATGTTATATATATATATATATATATATATATGCCACTAACGGGTCATAGAAGTCATAAACCCACATATGACAGATAAAAGCTGTGTAGACTAATTTATAGACACTACTGACAAATTTATCTATATACATGTTATACCAGAAACCTTCTCAAATAAGACTGTAGTTACATAAGGCCTTTGAGAAATTCATATTAAAATATAGATAATATTAGAAATATAATATATTAAAAGCACTATATAATATTAATATCAAGATACTGAATAACATTTAATTATTTACCCCCACTGCAACTTAGTAAGTTACAGTGTCTGGATTTAAGCTTCAAATAAATACCCCATACACATGTTTTCAGGGACATGGCTTATTCTATTCAATACTGAAATAAATAAAAAATAAAAAAAGTGATTCTGTCAGATTTTATCCCACCTCGCTTTCAACAGTACAGGTTGAAAGGATCAAGTCTATTTTTGAAATGACACAATGTCATTTAAAATTTCATGTCTTCGTGTTATTGTGAAAGCTTTTGTATTTCTTTGAGACAGACATTTCCTATCAGTACCGCAATGGTATCAAACCCTTCATTAAAGAACAAACAAAAAATGAACGGAGAAGTACTGTTGAGAGAGCTTTGCTTTGTAGTGCTTACCTCCTGAATCTGAAATGAACACTTAAAAGCAAGCTTTTAAGCACAGGAGTTAACTCTCATTTTTATAAGAATTTGAAGTCATTGGCCTGATGCAGTCATACTGAACAAAGGAACGCTGTTTGTAATTAGAAATGGAGATTAAGCTGTGCGATTTTTATCAGACTTCAGACGGGTCTAGAGTTTCATTACGTTGATGAATCTTACTCGGTTTAATCGCAGGCGATTTCTTGCTGGTTATCTTAAGCTTTGGTTTGCAGATCCTTGCAGTTTATTTTTTAAGCACAACATGAGTTGTGCATAGAATAACAATAAGCGCTCGCTGACAGTTTAGCTTTGTTTATATAATGATAACTGATATCAAAGCCTACACTGTAAAAAGTAATACGCTTTATCTACTACATAAAATTTTGGCAACAGATTACAAGCAATATTATTAATTAAATTCAATAAAATTGAGTTAGAATTAATCAAATTAATTCCTTAAATGTCAACCATTTAAAATGAGTAAAATTTAAGTAAAATTTAAACTAAAATATCTGAATAACAGACAGACGTCAAAGATGAATTAAGAACTCTTTATTTTTTATTGCCAACGTTGAAGACACCTGATGATAACAAGCAGAATCACTGAAGGAAAGAGAAACACAAGAATTAACAGAGGTTTAGATGTTGATGTTGATTTTATTGAAAATGTTTGGTCGCCATTATGGTGATCAGCGTTTCATTTAGTTGGGCAGTTTGACTCTTTGCTTTTTATGTCAGTTTGTGGTTTTTGTAATGGTGTTTGCTAATTTTACACATTTTAAATGATTGACTAAGGAATTAATTTGATTAATTCTAACTCAATTCATATATGTTGAATTTAATTAATAATATTGCTTGTAATCTGTTGCTACAATTTTATTGAGTAGATAGAGCGTATTACTTTTTACAGTGTATGATAAAGCCATTTACAGTCGCAAATAGATAATGCAGCATTGGCTTGTTGCTAGCAGTTCAGTACAGCCACGTTTTCCTCCTAATTTAGAAAGCGATGCGAATAAGCCTATATGTTTTGCTTCCTAGTCTTCCTCAGAGCATGATATAGGCACCGTCTGTGTTTGATGTTAGAGGTCTGCTCCATTCATGTGTGAAATTCTCCACCTCTGGAAAAATCAAACACATAAACCCATTAAAACTTGTGCGAGTTGCCACAGGGTAAGTCCGCACCACTGAGAGCGCATCTTCTCTCCCTTGGACTTTTGGAGAAAGTGTCAAGCCATCTTTAAAGTAGAGAAAAAATTATGAGAAAACATTAATTATTTCACAGCTGGCACTTAGCTTGATTCTGTTCGCTCATTCACTCATCTCATAATGACTTACTCTTTTAGATTTGACTTAAATCAAATCTAAATGGGATAGCTCATTTACATCAGTGGATCTCAACCAGAGTCCACATCCAAAGGGCTTAAAATTATATATATGTGACCCGTGCTGGCAAAATGAGTCGCAATGAGCAAATTTTCAAAAATGAGTTATTGTTATTTTCACAATAGCAACCATACCTTAAAATCCCTGTTACAGTTTTTTTTTTTTTTAATTGCTTTGGTGCAATTTTCACAAGCAATTTGTAAATTTTTCAAAACTCTTAGTACTAATATCACAAGATATCATCAAAAGTACACTTTTTTCAAACATTTCAGCATATTTTCAATTGTGTTAGTACAATACACAAAATCACAAAGTATCCTTTTCACTACGCAAAATAAGTGTTTCATCTATATAAATGTTTCATTCACAGTAACTGCCTTTCATAATGTTATTACTATCAAACTTTTGATTTGCATCTCTTTTTGTTCAGTTTAATACATTTGTCTATTATTTAATCCAACTGAACTTAATGGTTAATCAGTGAATCATTTGGTACACCTATAGATTTCTATAGATATTCTGTAGGCATAGCTTCTATAGAAATTATTTGCAATTTCCGATATGAATAACCAAATGTAATGAATTCTTTTTACATTATAAGCAGTTTATCTTAGATGATAACCACAGTTTTAACCAAGTGTGTGTGTGTGTGTGTGTGGTCCTGGTAAACACTGCATTGTGAACCAAATGTCCCAACAAGGATGGTAATACCAGTAATTTTAGACCTTGTTTGGACATTTTTTTGGTCCCCATGAGGAAAACAGCTTATAAATCATACGAAATTATATTTTTATAAAATGTAAAAATGCAGAAAGTTTTCTGTGATGGGTAGGTTTAGGGGAAGGGGATACAATATACTGTTTATACATATATACATATATTATGTAAAATGAAAATATGTACAGCTAGAATGAAAGCATGAGATCAGGTTTTGAAAGAATGACTAGCTGTGTTACAAGTGTGATCGGTTTGGATTTTTGTACTAAGAGTTTTGAAAATATACACCTTACTTATGAAAATAGTACCAAAGCAAATAAAAAAAAACTGTAATAACACCTACTTTGGCACGCACCTCGTCAAAACCAAATATCCATTGGAAAATATATGTATTCAACCTTTTTTTCAATATTTTACTTCAATATTTTGAAGCACTATAATTCTGTTTATAAAACGGTTAGTTCCTGTCCTTGATTCTGATTGGTCAAAAGCTGTGTTTTATTCACGATAAAACACGGCTATGACCGCTTCACCCAATGGTTCTGTGTATCACTACACAACACCCTTAGCAACCACTCTTAGCAACATAAACTGTATGTTCTCAATTGATATTGTTCATTGAAGCTTACTGTATTATGTAGAAGAGTGTTGTGAGAAAGAGATCGATTGAGCGAGTTTATTACCTGCATTCAGATTTAGCATTTTCCTTCAGGTCAGTCCTATGTTCATAATAAAAAATCTGTTTAAATGTCCGATGTAGCCTATTATCTTGTCCTTTTAACAGTTAAGGGGTTTTCCCGTGACTGACAGTCGCTAGTCAAAGCATTGTCAGTTGCATCTTGTTCTGTGTTCACAACAATTCAGTCTTTTCAATGTAAAAGTCTTCGCTACTGACTGACACACTCATAAAGACAGTCTTTGCTGCCTTCTAAAGGCGTGATAATGTAACTTCTGTTGCTGTTCACGGTCAGGGACTATTTTTTCAGGCGGAAGGAAGGCTTTTAGTGAAAGTTTACTTCATGAAAGTTGCATTGTTACATATTTTTGGCTTTAATATTTGTATTGTGTGGTAACCGTTTTATAAAAGCAATAAGGTACTCAAGGCTTGTGCTGTATCGTGAATACGTCATGGCTGAAGGGGTTGTTGCCCTTCAGCCGTGACTTATTCACGATACAGCACAGCCTCTCGTACCTTATTGCTTACTTATATGTATATCAGGATTGCGCGCTGTCTGAGGCGTCTTTGTGGGCGCCCTTCGGATCAGTCAGCGCGAGTAAGATCGATTTGTTTACATCAGCATGAGTTTGAAACTCACATTCAATTGGTTTACACTCATGCCATCAAAAATTCGCTATGAATATTCACAAAGTTGGAATGCTGCACTTAAAATGATACCAAACTTGGACTAATGAGGAAGTTGCTGAGGGGAAGCACGAGTGGTGAAGCGAGCAGAGAAAAACGGCATTTTCATGGACAAAGGAAAGGTACTCCACTCAGAAAACATACAAATAAAGATGTTTAATTGTTATATGAAGCATTTGGATCGCTAGATGAGGGCTTAATGAACTAATTTTTGTGAAAACCTCAAATTCGACCAAAATCGACATTTTTGACTTGTTTTGCCTGTTGCTTGTAATTAGCCCGTGCGCATTGTGACTCATTTTGCCAGCACGGGTCACACACAAAAGCCTGATTTTAAAAATGTGATTTCTAGACCTGGAAAAGTCATGTAAATGTAAATTTTGGCACCAAAAGCAATAGTAATGAGGAAAATAGCATGCATTGGTGCAGTTGTGCGAGTCTGAGATACAGGAAAGAGCTGGCAAGAATCTTGATATGACAAAGCCTCACACACACAATTATAATGAAATTTATACATCTGCCAACATGTACAAATAAATGTTTACTAATTAGGAATAGAGAGTCTCGTCTGATCAATTGCATAGTAAATTCATTTAAAACTAGATAATATGTGACATGATAGTTGTGATTTAGATTCTGGCAAATATAATGCACATTTTTATGACTCACCTTTCTATTCACCCACACAGCATGAATTCACTTCAATTAATTTTCACTTTCAAATGTGTGTGGAATCACAACCTTGGTTTTGAATAGCAAAAAATGGATGTGAAATCCCAAAAAGCCTTGTGAATGAATGGCTGGGGACAGTGCCAGCATAACATATTAATGAATCAAATATTTTCTTGACTCATAATATACACAGCATCACACTGTGCAATAGTTTCTAAGCTTTGAAAGGAAGCTTTGAAGCATATAATTGGTCCAACAAACAATTTAAAACCAAGACAAATAGGAGTAGCAAAATCAAACATAGAAAAATATTACAGGTCTTATACAAAAATCAAGTAGTCACACAGAATGCAAATGAAAAACAATACAGTTGAGTTTTTAAGTTTAAAAGTTGAAGGATGACGTAAAAACAAGTACGACACACCTTGCGAGAGATGCTGAAAAAGCGAGACGTGGCACAACAGTCAAATATGTCCATCTAGTTCATGATTGCATATAAAAACAGTTAAAGTAGAAAACAGTAGAAAGCAAGACATGCAGCATTTTAAAAATCGAACATATTTTACTTGACAGTGTCTTAAAACCCCGTCATGCATTTGTGACATACTGATAAAGCAACGTAACGTGGAAACGCGGCACGACTGTCAGAGGCATTCGTCTAGTGCGTATTTACATAGAAAAACAATTGAAAGGTAGAGCGCAGCAAAAAGCAAGAACGCGTACTTGCTTTTAAAATGCGAGACGCACTTTTTATATGCTCCATATAAACACCTCAATCAGAATAAAAATGCCCAAACCGAATGAAATTGTAATCGGTTTGAGAGGGGTGGGATAAACCTTTCTATAAACCGAACAAAATAAAAATTCTGCCATGTAAACGAGTTAAACCGATTACTTAGCGTCTACGTCATCTCGTCAAGAGGCCAGGGGTCATCAGAATGCACAATGGTGGCGGCAAAATTAAACTGGAGTAAAACTAAAACAACACATTTATTAAATACACTGAAGGAACTCAGTGTATCATTACTACGGACCTTCATCCACACGCTTCTGCTTTTCTTTGGAGGGAGGGGTAGTATTGAGAAGCTCCGAGATGCACAGCCACCAAAAAGGTCAGCTTCCTGCGCCCGTCTTTTCCTCATACCTTCCTGCAGTAATATGCTACAAATTCACACTGTTGCTGCTTGATTAAAAGCAACACTTTACATAAAAAAAGTGCGCATAAGAAATAATGGAGCTCCATGTTGACAGGAATACAAGGCGGCAAACAGGACATAAGCTAATGTGCGCATGTCACAAAGTCATTCCGACTGAAAGCGCCAGCGCATGTAAACACCATATCGGATTAGAGAACGTCTCATGTAAACGGTCCACCGAATCTTTCAATCGGAATGATTTTAATCGGAATGACAAAAAAGTGTACATGTAAACGTGGCTATTGCCTACTGACCTAATGCATAAACATATGGGAAGAGGACTAGACAGACGGGATTGAAACTTTGTCAGCTGAAGACCTAAGTTTGGTTTAAGGAAGAAAAACATACCAAGCACAATGTTCTCTCGCCATTCTTGATTTCTAACACGCACTCACAGCGTTCAGCGTGGTCTTGCAGCTATCAGGACAGAAACGAAACCTGACACTCTCCGTGTTTTTCTGGTGTCTTTCGTGTGCAAATTGCGTGAGCTTATTTCGTCCATTAGATTGAAAGATCTGAAAAAGTCCATATATTTACCCGCACATAGTCCCTCGACTCGAAGAAATAAGGACAGAAGTGGATGAAAGTGACAAAAGAAACAGATTAAAATGCCAGGTGTCTACTTGTGATCCGATTGACCAAAACGCATCTTAATACCAGGTGTAAACAGGGCCTTAAAAACTCAGCGCACATGTGCGAAACGCTAAAGAGGCAACAAAATGCGGCGCGATGATCAGATGCGTCCGTTTAGTGCATGTTTACAAAGAAAAATTAAAAACACAGCAGTGCAGTATAAAAAAAGGAAACTGGGAACCAGCCCTTAAAGTTTAATCTGTCGGTTGTCTTAATAAGAGCCTGGGGATTGTTGTACGCAATTTCAGGTCTGTGTGGGACTCAAATAAGTCTCAACACCACAAAGCCTGAGGCAAGCCAAGCTTTCTCTGATTGGATACTGTCTGACAGGTCGAGCTCCAGTTGTGGTTCCCAATCACGACTGCGAGGGTGAAATCAGTGGCTCAGAACTGAAAGGATAGCAAATTACCAGATCAGCTCCCATTTCTCCCAAATCACATTAAGTTCTTATACAATGTCATGCTTTTGCTGTCTGGCAAGGAAACGACTGAACTCTGCTTAGATTTCACAAAGAGGGTCATTTCTTTCAATAACAGCTTGATCCAGCGTTATGATATCACAGATTTGGCATATTCTTATGCCAAATCTGCAGGTTTGATCCTGCTCAAAGCTTTGAAACAGTGGTTGTGCTGACCCTCCATGGGCACTTTAGCTCATGAATATTTAACAATGGACATGAATACTGAAATGTGGCCTGCGGCTATAGGCACCTGTTAACAGCCCTGAGGAAAGCAAAGAAAAAAAGAAATAAAAAGTTACTTTTATTAACAAATTTTAAATTCAAGATGGGCTTGTTGGCATGTAGAATAAGGAATTTTTCATTGACATTGTTCATTACCTTTTTTGCATCTTAAAGGGGACCTATAATGCCCATTTTACAAGATGTAATATAAGTCTCTGGTGTCCCCAGAATGTGTCTGTGAAGTTTCAGCTCAAAATACCCCACAGATCATATATTATAGCTTGTTAAATTTGCCCCTATTTGGGTGTGAGCAAAAACACGCTGTTTTTTGTGTGTCCCTTTAAATGTAAATGAGCTGCTGCTCCCGGCCCCCTTTCCAGAAGAGGGCGGACCTTTAACAGCTCGCGCTTCGGTTGCTCAACAACAACAAAGCTGGAGAATCTCACGCAGCCAAAATGACGATTGTCAGTAACGGTGTTCAGCCTTACATTGTTCAAACTGATGGAGAGACTCAGAAAGAAGTTACAACTTATAGAATGCAACTGGACGTTTCTGAAGTTAGTGGATAAATTTATGTAGTTGCTGTGGAGTTGATTCAACTCATCGACTAGCATGTGCCGTCATGTTAATCTTTTGTGCAAATCCAGCGTTGAATTGACCCTCGTTTGTGTAAATTTTAGGGTTAGTGATGTAGTGTTGTAGTCCCTACCAGCCATTTGTTGTAGTCCTTAAACAGAGAATTCTTCAAAAGAAAATATCTCCCTTTGCATTGAACTTTGAGCGTCGTAACTTTACAAATGTTGTTTATGCTCTAACAGCAACATTACACACTAACTAAAGTTAAAAAAGTGAAATCATAATCTTTTAATTTAGTCATGTAGAACAGAGCTGCAATAAATCTACAATACTTCATCCAAAAAAATAAAAATAAATAAATAAATAAATAAATTCTATTTAAGTCAAACTATTATTTAACATTACTGAATCAACCTAAATCCATTAGGTTACATCAACAAAACCTAATTTAAGGGTTAGATCTGGTAGAAATAGCTCCATTTTATGGTTACATGTACCATTTTTTACAGTGAGAAACTTTTATGGTATCAGGCTGAAGGGAAGCTGGGGGAGATGAAATATATTTGTCTCTTGAGCATTCTGACAGCTTTATTTTTCATGTATTTTGTTATCAGTACAATCTGACCTCGGCAGATGGATGATCCCTGACTGAAGCAGTGAACCCTTCAAAACAAAAACACAGATAAGTGTACTAAACTGCTAGGATGGTAAAGAAAAAAACACATCATAAATGAAAATACAGGCACTCGCTGCTCTTTTTACATTTTATTGAATTCAGTGAAGCAGGTGCCAGACTGTAACATTAGCAGTGAGGTTTTGTCACTGCATTTATGCCTAAACTGAAGCAGAGACTTTAAGAGAGATACTTGAGGACAAAGAAGGTGAAACCACACTGAGAAAATGAATCTTTCTCCACTGCTGACACAAATTTGTGTTTTTGAGTGTTTTACTCTGGCTATTCATAATGTTCTCAGCTAGTGCCTTATGAGTGACTGGAAATGATTCTTTCGTGTCAGACCCCTGCTGATGTAAGTGAATGTCATAATGCAGCCACATTATGGTGTGACTATAATTGGATTCACTCAGGGTAACAGAAAGCATAATCCAGAAATTATAAAATGACATATTAAAGAGCTGAAATTTTTACATCTGATGAGATCATATCAATATGAATGCCAAAACAGTTGAATACAACTTTGAGTTTTGCTTTTTGGGTTCGAGTCAAATTTTAATTTTGTTATTTAAAGTTTTAATCTATAATGTTATGAGTTTTTGCAATTACACTTGGTGATGTTGGTGGCACTGAAATGACACTTTTTACACAAATTAATGAAAACAACTGTTGAGGTTGTTGATTGGGTTACATGCATATCAAATCCTTTCTATTTTCCATCTGCTTTTAAGAAAACAATGAATATGCCCTGTGTCACAGTCCTTGTTTCCCCGAGAGAGATTCAGCTAAATTATTTATTTGCTGTGTAAATTTCACTCTACTAAAACACACAGCTTCCCCTCCGAGCACATACTTTGAAGAATCATTCTGCTTTTGCCTTCTGG
Organism: Mylopharyngodon piceus; assembly: GCA_039654765.1. NCBI lineage: Eukaryota > Metazoa > Chordata > Actinopteri > Cypriniformes > Xenocyprididae > Mylopharyngodon > Mylopharyngodon piceus. The sequence goes on along the minus strand of CM077444.1, from coordinate 11,260,988 downwards.
TAAGCACTGAATGAAAGGGCAGAATCAAATGCTAACACCATAGCACATTTTTTACTTTTAGTGGCTTTTCTTTAATTGACTAGATAATTGCAGCAATCCATTGTGCCAGCTCACGTCAATCCTGCAGGAAACATGACTTTTTCCTTATCTACTAAGGTTCCTCTGTTGTTCCTGCTATTCAGCTCTTCAACCCTCGCTTTGGGGTTTCAATGATAATTATAATCTGCTTTAAACTTAAATGACCCAAAGAACTCAGTTGTCACAGGTCTGGAAAAATAATGCTAAAAGCAAATAAGAAAATGCAACAGAATAGCAAAATAAAAGTGTCTCTACATATTACTTTGTAGAAAAAAATAGTGTTTTCATAAAAGGTTTCCCTGAACTCTCACCGTCTGCCATTGGTCAGATATACCGAGAACCCCGCCCCCAAACTCACATCATTTGTTGACAAAATGGTTGGTTGGAATGCTGAAACAGCTAGTGTTTACACTTTTTGGTGAAATCAACCTACAAATGGCTTATAACCGATTTTGCATATTCAACTGGTGTAGAAGTGTTTTAAAGAGGTCCTTGATTATGATTTCACTTTTTTTAACTGTAGTTAGTGTGTAATGTTGCTGTTTGAGCATAAACAACATCTGCAAAGTTACGATGCTCAAAGTTCAATGCAAAGGGAGATATTTGCTTTTTAAGGACTACAACAAATGGCTAGTAGGGACTACAATGAGATTCTTCCCGGGTTGGTGACATCACAAACCCCAAAATGTACATAAACCCTGCCCCCGGGAACACGCAACAAAGGGGGCAAGGCCATGTTGGGCTGCTTTAAAGAAGAGGAAGAGTTGTTGTAGTAGAGTGTTGTTACCATGGCGTCATTTTACGCCAGACTGCTTCACAAACGAGGGTCAACGCTTGATTTGCACAAAAGATTAACATGATGGCACATGCTAGTCGATAAATTGAATCAACTCCACAGCAACTACATAAATTTATCCACTAACTGTTCAGAAACGTCCAGTTGCATTCTATAAGTTGTAACTTCTTCCTGAGTCTCTCCATCAGTGTCCGAACAATGTAAGGCTGAACACCATTACTGACAATCCTCATTTTGGCTACGTGAGATTCTCCTGCTTTGTTGTTGTTGAGCAACCAAAGCGTGAGCTGTTAAAGCTCCGCCCTCTTCTGGAAAGCAGCACATTTGCATTTAAAGGGACACACAAAAACTGTGTTTTTGCTCACACCCAAATAGGGGCAAATTTAACAAGCTATAATAAATGATCTGTGGGGTATTTTGAGCTGAAACTTCACAGACACATTCTGGGGACACCAGAGACTTATACTACATCTTGTAAAGGGGGCATAATAGGTCCTCTTTATCAACAACAACAACAACAAAAAGACATTTCAGCTAATTCAACACCATTTTTAGGTTATGAATACAAAGATAATCTTTTATCTGGATTAACTTGCACAGATTAATTGTTCACCACAAGATTAATAATATGTGGTAACAAAGTAAATAGGGTCAATTTTGATTTCATGCAGACTTCAAATATATATCTTATGTAGCCCCGCCCCTATTCTGCGCTGCTCTCGTTGTGTTCTGTCTTCCAGTTTGTATCAGCACAAAGGTAAATTCTTACGGATTATGAATGAACCACTCATTTTAAAATCTACAAATCCGGTCTACTGACATTTCTTATGACATCCGCTTCAAACATTACAGTGCTCATGATAACTTTCATTAACTATACAATAAGTAAATCCACTTCACCAGCTAATTACTCTTCAACAGCGATGCCATAAATATACAGAGCTACCCCAGACAGCAACGTAGTGTTGGCCCAGATCCGGCCCACATCTGGTACCTGTGGATTCACCGCGGGCCAGATGTGGGCAAGATCTGGGCCAACACCATGTTGCTGTCTGGGACCGCAAAAACGGAAGTTCAAAGACAAAATTCTAAAGATGGCTGCGCACTTGTTTCTCTGGCACATAAGGTCTATATGCAGTCACAAAATTGCAATGCAAATGTATAGCTTAGGTTGTTTATTTAAAATTGTTGATTGTGAACATTAAAACAACAATGAAAAATGGTCCCAAATGTTACAAAAATACATATACCATGTATCAAGCTTGTTTAAATGTGGATACAAAAATATTCATATGTGTACACATGACTGTAAAGAATTTGGGTCATGCTTGTGAATTTATTATTTGAAATGTACCGTAAGTTGCCTGTGTAGCATGCGGTATGGACAAACATTACTCACTTTCACAGCACAAATACACAGTTAATATACACAACATCCAGTTCTTCTGCTGTGCGCTGAAATATTAAGCTTCACCAAATGAATATACAACAACCAGTGTATGTACACATCATTCCAAAACCAGACACAGCCTGTACAGCGCAACTGAATAAAATAGGCACCTTTTCCTAAGCACTTGTATAAATTTCACAAAGCCAGCTAACTTAGAGTAATATTTGATCTTTTATATATTGAAAATGACATTTTATTCAACTTGAACATATTTTTATAAGAATATACATTCTTTATTATGACAGATGAGAGGTAATCTGGCTAATCACACATTTAACATTTAAAAAATTAAGTAATCGAACAATGTTGGGCAGTGATTTGAGGCTTTAACATATATATTTTACTATAACCTTTGCGAGACATCCCATCTGTAGCATTAAAATTAATTTACTGTACATTCCCTTTATATATTATCAGATGTGACTGTACATAATTATTTTACACTCCACTGGAAACAAAAACATGAGAGACCACAATCCACACTGAACTACCTTGATGTGGCACTGACCCAGTTTGAGTCGCTTTCCGGAACTTCACAGGCCTTGATCTGGCTGCAAGTCCATCCCAATGAGTAAAAACTGTGAGACATGAGCATTGGTGTGACAGTACGGCCTGCTTTTTTCATTTCCCTTTAGCTTGTACATAAACACCAAAATCCTTCTAGTTGAACAAGCACTGAAAGTTGTTACTGAAACCAAAGGACATGAAAATCTATTTTGTGTCACAGTACAATGGAGATGGCAAGTTTACAGATGCCACACCAATAGTATTAGTGCAAAGACTTACAATGCACTCAAGTACCACTTCCATTGTTAGCATGAATTGGTCGACGTGTATTATTCATTAAGATTAATAATAAGCATTGTCAAAGTCCATGACAGTTTTATCAAGCTCCAACAGTGCCGTCCTTGGCAGGAACATTGATGTCACAATGGATAGTTTGTTCTTTGCACAAAAGGATTTGTCATTAGACCATAAAACCATCATGTCACTGCGATACGTGGCACAATGACAGTAAAACAAGCATGCACACTGAATGTTGACACTGCTGGGATGACTGATCTGGAATGAATGATAGTGCAGAGAAGGGCATTCGGCTTCCAAACGTGCCTACACACACACAGATCTGAAAACATCGTCAAAAAAAATTATGAACTACATGTTTCGAAGAAACATCACATTTGGTCTCTACAGTGTATCTCCATATATTGGATATTCAACAATCCACTTTTGGTTGCCTTTTTGTTTCTTTTTTTGTTTTGTTTTTTTAACTTACCTCATAAGCAAAAATATATAAGAGCAGTCCAGGTAGAGAACCCCTAACCTCTTTTTCCTACAACGTATCATCATTCATTCTTGATGATGCTGTTGCATCTGTGTCCTTGCAGAGCCGAGTCTGCACAAAATGACTGAAAAAGTCTAGAACTACAATATCGCTGCTCTCCAAAAGACCACTGTGGCTTTATTTACAGGTTTTATGTGTTGTAGAAGGTGATCTGATATTGAGTTTTTCAAATAAGAACCTCGTCAATGACTTCTATGGCATCAAATTGCGCTATATTCAGCAAAAATGTAAGGTTTAGTAGCTCATACCTCCAAAGAATTATATGTAGTAACTGAAATTATTAACTATTTCAGTAGAACACTACCGGAACATCGTCATGGCCTCTCACAGTCTCTGGTGTGACAATACCACGTGATTGTAGATGCTAGGTTAGATCGTGATGGATGTTTCATCCTGACACGCAGAGGCGCGGCGAGTCAGCATGGAGATCTGCGTGCTGAAGTTGTTGCCGTTGCTGCCCATGGATGGGTGCTGGTATTTGGTGTCGGGACCCAGAAATCTTTCAAGGTGCCATCGTCTCCATTTCCTCTTGATTTCAGCTTGGACCTGAGAGACGGACAAGATCCAATCCAATCAACTGGTGATGGATAAAATGCAGTCATGCTCTACAGTTTCGTACAAAATCAAAACAAAAATTAATGCTCTGGCGTGTTTGAAAATAACATACCACCTACACTAAACCCTACTTTACTAACTGATAGTAAGAGAGAAAAAATTGCTGAAGCATTTGGTAAAGCAACCATGCCATTTTAGCTTGCTTCTACAAGTCTTTGAAATCTTTTATTGTGATCGTATTTCTGAATACTCATACCTGAGCTTGCCACATCACAAGTGCAAAACTGTACCAGGTGAGCTACCGAGCAAGTTTACTACATAAGAAAAGCTGCTTATGTGATGTAAACATGAAAATTTAGTAGTTTACACATCATGCACTATGGTAAAAGTGTTTTGAATTCATAATCATAACATAATATTGTGCAAGGAATCGTACAAAAAATAAATCTTTATTAATCAATAATCTGCCCCGTAATCATAATTTGTTTGAAAGGAACAAAAATTATTGTCGTTTTACTGCCTTTAATGTTTATTTCAACTGAAAAGTGTGGCAAAATGTACCCTGAGTAGTGTATTTTAGGTTTTCTAGAAATGTAGCAAAAGTCACATATTTCCAATGAGCCTGGATTGGTTTTTAAGGTAAAACAGTAATTTTACACATAGAAAGCAGTATAAGTTTGTGCAATAGCTGCTAAACTTTATCTGTGGTGCACAAACACTTCAAATTATTCTAATGTACCTGGTGCTAGAGCCTGCACCCATGACCCTTTTATTTAATCTGTACAAGCAAGAAGCCCCAAGACGCTATGAACATCAATGCATATATCAAAGTAATAGGCCACCTCTGCCAGTACATCTAGAGCTATTTACAGCCTATGTGAGCTAACAGAATATAAGCCAATTACAGGCTTCAAGTGTTTTAGCTTTAGAGAAATTGAATAAAACTTCAATATAGGAAGTGGCTTCTGATCAGTTGTGAATTAATGCACTTAAACATTCCATCCATCCATCCATCCATCCATCCATCCATCAATCCATCCATCCATCCATCCATCCATCCATCCATCCATCCATCCATCCATCCATCCATCCATCCATCCATCCATCCATCCATCCATCCATCTGTGTCTTACCTCTCCATTCAGAAAACAGTAGAGTACAGCTACCACAAAACCCTGTTAAAACAAGTAAAAACAACTTACTCATACGTCACTGTAGGTCCAGTGTAGGCATTGCAATGCTATTCTTTCAAAGCATTACACACATGAATGACAATGTGCTAGATGTCTAGAGATTCCCACCAGATTGTCTATGACTGTGGCCTAAAAATATAAGTTGGTGAGTCCTCCTGAAGCAGACAAAGGTATATTTAACTAAGCAGGGCAGATCCTTCTTGAATTCATGCTAGTCACTCTGGTGGCTCTGCCTAAGAAACTTATAATTGGGGTACTTTTTTTGTCCCCAGAGCTTATTTTTATTAAAACTAACAGTGTTCAAATTTGTTTTTTTAAGATTTTATTGTTTTACTCAGGCTTGTTAATATTAAAAAAAAAATATATATATATATACAGTCAAACCAAAAATTATTTAGACATTTTTTATATTTTTGATATATTTTTACTAGTGGGTGCAGGACACTATAGTTCATTTATGTAAGTGAGGATAGCAAAATAAAGTAAACTGTGACATATTATACCCAAAAATTCTTCATACAGTGGACTACCAGTAAAACTGATAAACATTTGGAACCAAAAATTATTCAGACACTTTGACCTGACCATGTTTTGCTTATGTGTTATCTGACATAATTAAGATTCATTTTTTCTGACAGTTTAACTCTGAGATCTTGTCATATTTTATTACCATTTTTTTAAACTATAGTGAATAAGCTGTATTAATGAATGAAATGTTCAAGGTGTCTGAATAACTTTATAATAATAATTTTGGTTTGACTGTATATATAAAACAATTTTATCTTTAAAACAACGATCATCTTAACAAAAAATAAAATAACCATAAATAATTTCAATATTTATTGTATACTACAGTGCTACTACAATTGTGGCATTTTGTTTACCCTAATAAAGTTTTCTGAAAAGTTAGTGTATTTATTTAATGACAATCAAAAATGATCATAAAATAAAATTAATAAAAAAGATTGTCATTTCTAAACAAGCTGTATTTATGCATATGTATTTAGGATACAAAAAATAAGCTACCATAAAAATATCTTGCCAAGACAAAGGAGTCAAACATTTTATTTAAAAAAAAATAATTTAAATGACATTTTTCACCACCATAATTTCTAACACAGAATGCCATTAAACACATTACATCATTTGAGATGTGGTGGAAATGTCCATGATCTTAAATTAAAATTAATAAACTAATGAGATTGTGGAAAGTGTTTTTAAGAGCGTTTATTTTCTAAACATCTGCAGGGTAAAAAGTGCCCACAGTTGAAGAAACACCCAATTATGCCATTTAAAAAAAAAAACAACAACAGCCAACAGCTAGTGTGTGAGACAGAGATTCTCTTTGGAGACTGTTTGAGGACCCTTGAGCAGTTCTACCAGACATCATTAAACTATTCTGCTATCTGAACAACAGTCCTACCATTAGCCTGAGAGCATTTCCTGTCACTTGAGACTATTGATATTTGGACTCTATACTTTTTGTTTTTACAGCTAGTTTGAGTGATTAAATCCTCAGACATACCTGAAATGACCCAAGAATGAGGTCAAACACAAGCCTTAGTTCAGTTTTTATGTTCTCAGGAATGAAAGCGAATATGATGAAGTTTATCCCAAAGAGTGGAATCAACAAAAGTGTGGATTTTGCCAGCCTCCTATAGAAAAGAAGGGAAAAAAACATAACAAATAGCTTTATGCGATACTTTGCTGTCATTCATAACCTGCACTCAGTGTGGGGCTGAGAATGATATTATTACCAGGTAATATCGAAAAGCATACTTTTGGAATAACAACATTAGCGATGCTGGGTAGAAAATTGGAGGTGCTTAAGAAATGAGTCTTGTTTTGTGCGAACTGCATAGTGCAGAGCTACTCAAGGACAAAGGACATTAAATCATCCGAACAATGGCGGAGAGAGCCAGTGACATTTTAGATGATGAGATTGCAGTGCAGTCGGTTCTCACTCGCTGCTGGAGAGACCAGCTAAAATATCCCCATATTTTATGCCCGTGTTAAAATTACATAAACTAAAATGTTTCTCATGTACCTCCCATCCTCACCCAGCCAAAAAGACCAGAATAGCTGGTCTACAGCAGAAGTTGTGCTTTAGATGCTGATGTCCCCATCAGACTTCATAACTATTATAACCAATAAGACTCTTGTGGCCAATCGGCTTTTGCTTTCTGCTGGTTTTGCTGGTCAGCCTCAGGCTGGTCTATCAGCTAGACCAGCACTTATCCACTTTAACCAATCTTAGCCAGCATTTAAAGGGATAGTTCACCCAAAAATGAATATTCGATCATGATTTATTCATTTTCAAGCTTCAAAAAGGATACAAAAACACAAAGTAAAAGTAGTCATATGACTCATTTGCTATATTCCAAGTATTCTGAAGTCATACTATAGCTGTAAGGACTGAAAACTGAAATTTAAGTCGATATTCACAGGTAATCTTCACCTTTGCTGCAGTTCTCGAATCTCATTCACATTTGTCAAGATGTCTCACGCCAGACTAAAATCCTGCCTAACATCTCCTTTTGTGTTTCACAGAAGAAAGTAAGTCAAATGGCTTTTGAACGACGTGAGGGTGAGCAAATGATGACAGAATTTTCATTTTGTGTGAACTATCCCTTTAAATTTCAAGCTGGTCTTCTCAGCAAGGTGAAGAGATTTCACATTCTATCGGAAATTTGATAATTCCCACTTCTGAAGTCGTGATTACGAGCTCATCGCATTCAAGTTTCAAAATGGGAGGGTGTTCATGTAAAATTTTTACCTAGGAATCTCGTATTTATGATAATTCTGAGAGCACGTGAAGGCAGCATTAAGAGAACAAATTACAGAATTAATCTTATTTTAATGCAAAAACCTGTTTGAATATACTTACGAATATTGGTTTGATTCATTTCTCCCAATGTCAGGACAGTTGATCTTCTGCCGCAGTATCCGAATGATACAAATGAACAGGATAAAGTTCATCTGTTGTTGGTGGAAAAACAAAATAACAAAATAGTGGGTGTCATTATTTTGAACAGCTTTGTGTCGTGATTCAGCAAAGATTCCTGAAATCACTGAGGGGTCATAAAGTCAGTGGTCCTGAAGCACAGTGATTATTATTGCTTCTCGGAGAAAGCAGGGAACGACTTCTATTAGCAAAGGTACAGAACAAAACTACCTCCTTAAGACGCCAGCGAGATAGACAACATTAACTCTAAGTTGACAAGATGGACTGTATTAAGACCGTTTACTTTCTGACTAGCAAAAACAAGCAGTAACTGTGCAATAGGCATGTCTGAGTGGAGGAAGACAAGAAGTGCCTCAGTATTCCAGACTAAAATAGCAAAACCCAGACACTATAAATAAATCGCTAAAACATTCGATTAGAGTGACAGATCTCTCTCTCTCTCTTTCATTCTTTCTCTCAATTGCTTCTCTTTTTCCTTTAAATCTCTTAAAAGAAAAGCCAAGAAGGGCTTTTAAGAATGTTTTTCACACCTTTCAGCCCTTATTGATATTTCATGTATAATGTAAATCCCTGGAGGGAAACATTGCCTGGCACATGCGTCAACAGGTTTTGTGTGTTACTTAAATCTTAACACTCAGGACTAAGGCAAATCATCATATTGTAAAGGTATAAACAAGCAGCAAAACTGAGAGAAAAAAATTAGAGATTTTTCACAATAATTATTAGGAGCTTGCTCACAGATGTGTATCTAATCACTTTTTGTAAGCAAAAAAATAGACAAAATATACAAAAATACCAAAGAATACAAATATATAAAAATACAAAAATATAAAAAGAAAATAATATAAAAAGAAAAAGTACTATATAAAATATGAAAGACTGAAAATATAGAGAAAATATAAAAATAAAAGCATTAAAAATAAGAGAAAAGAGAAAAGATAGAGAAAATATAGAAAATAGAATGCACTAAAACTATATAAAATACAAAAGAATGAAAATATACAAATAAAATATATAAATATAAATTTAAAAATATAAAAATAAAAGCATTTAAAGGGTACAAATATGGAAAAGAAAAAGCACAATTTAAAATATAAAAACATAAAATATATAAAAGCACAAAAATATAAAATACATGTCATGTCAGATACTGTAGGAGACAAAAGGAATCTCACCAGAATTGAAGCTAATATCGGGGTTTTGATAATCCACCAGAATGAGTCAGAATTTTCAATTATATCCCAACATCTGAAAAAAAACGGCATACAAATGTCATGTATACATTTTTGCTTGCATTATTTTATGTCTTGATTTTTACATAAAATCATTTAAGCCTTTGACTGATGTGTTTATTTTACCCCACATCATTGAAGTAAGCCTTGGCAAAGCTCCAAGCCATGATGAAAATCATCGGGCCTCCTGCAGCGGGGTAAAATGAGAGCGTATTTGAGTCAGTCGCTTTATATGGCTTACTGACATAATCAGTATGTCAAAGGTTAACAAACGGTGAGTAAGATGCACATAAATATTATGACACCTACCCCAACCAATCAGAATGTACCACCAGAAGTACTTCCTCTCTGAGAAGAAAGAGACAGCCAACAGAGCATGAAGATACAGACCTTCCACCAGGAGCCAGAAGAAGCTTGCCATAATGCAATACTGGAAAAAGACAATCACAGCTTTGCAGCCAACCTGAAAATCAGAGACAGAGGAAATGAAAATGGCTTTGAAGAAGTCATTCACACCCTTGAGTGCTCATCTTTTAGAGGAGCAGGTGCATCCTGATATTTACCACCATGATAACAACAAATTGTAAAAAAGTACGCAGTGTGACTACTGCTTTCCCCCAAATAACCCTTCATTGAACAGTAATTAAAATAACCATTTTTAAGTTAGCAAAAATGTACACAGGGAAAAATAAAATTGTATTTGTAATTCCTCAAATTACAAACCCTAATCACTGTAGTAATTATGTAAGTCATGTATTGCCTAGCTAGTGCTCCCCTTTTTTTGGGTTCCTGAAAGCAGTGGTTCTGTTTGGGTAGAACCGGTGGGAGGTAGAGAGGATTTGTGACGGGAAGACAGTGAGACATGGCAGGCAGACTGCAGGAAGACTATAAACAAATAACTGTGAGACAAAAACAATGGAATGAAATCAGACAGGAGGGTGTAAGTGGTTGAAGGCAAAAAGAAAAAACAGGGCAAAGATAAAGCATCACGCTGAAAATGCCATGCCCTCATGCTCAAGAGAAGAATGAATTAATAATGACTCCTACCTTTTGACTGTTCGATATAAACAAAACTATGTTGTTGAGGCCTCTAGATGTGGTGCTAACAGTTTGAACACAGTTAATGATCTGTGATGTTTATATCAATGAAACTACAATCAACTATTGGGATGTGCAAAGTGGTTACTTCATGGAGTAATAAACTGGAGTCGCAAAGGAGGAGAAAGGGAAAAAATATTTTAAAGGTAAGAAATAACCAAATATTCAAGTAGTACCACATAAAAAATGCTAAAATGTTCATTTCTCTTTTCTTTGCAATGTACATACACTACTGTTCAAAAGTTTGGGGTCAGTAAGAGTTATTTGTTTTTTTAAAAAGAAAAAATTACTTTTGTTCAGCAAGGATGCATTAAATTTATTAAAAGTGACAGTAAAGTCATTTATAATATTACAAAAAAAATGTCTATTTCAAATAAATGCTGTTCTTTTGTTCAAAGAATCATGAAAAAAATGTATCATGGTTTCCACAAAAATATTAAGCAACAGAATTTTCAACATTGATAATAAATGTTTTTTGAGCAGCAAATCAGCATATTAGAATGATTTCTGAAGGATCACGATGCTGAAAATTCAGCTGTCATCACAGGAATAAATTACATTTTAAATAAATATATTAAAATAGAACATTTTAAATTGTAATAATATTTCACAATATTACTGTATTTTTTATCAAATAAATGCAGCCCTGGTGAGAATAGGACACTTTTTTCAAAAACTTTTTAAAATCTTACCAACCTTAAACATTTGAACAGTAGTGTGTTCAAGAATAATAAATTTATTTGCATTGTGTTTTCTATCCAAGGTGTTCTGGTCAACATTATTGTTAAAGTCCCCCTGTAGTCAATCATTTTATCCCTTAAAACTAATCTTTGATCACCAAAATTACATATATAAACGTTTTTTCCTGTGAAAAAAAAAAAAAATATTCATGCCTTAAAATAGCTTGAATGTAACTCTACACCCTTGCCTCATTTAATATACACGGATCAATGAATATGATAATTAGCCCCGCCTCCACTCACTCGCACGAGCTCAGACGAGATCCACTCGTCAACTTACTGAAGTAAACGCTGCACATTGGTATCGCTTTTTACAAAGTCGGACACATAACGGTAATTAATATGATTAGCGTTTTGCTTGACTACATTATCAAACAGCTAATAATGTGTTGCTAATGTTACACAAACCATGTTCACATTCACGAGTCAGACAGCTGCCTTCTAACAATCAGTATCCTTAGAAATGCTTTGAACACCTTAATGTCAGTGGAGAAAGGCATACAGTTCATCATAACATCGTAATATGCATCATACACCCGCCATATTGCTAAATCTACCCTATTTTTCATATCAACAGAAAAATATACAGGAATAACCTTCTTTTGAGACTCCCTTGCATGGTCAGTTAATAATATGCTAAAGCCCGCAGGCACGTTGATGTGATTGGTTACAAGGTAGTTTGTGACGTCAGAAACACCAGCGATTTCAAACCGTGGGTTTGAGACTGTCTTTGGTTTACTGCAGTTTTAAAGAGAAAATCCTCAGCAATGGTGTTGACTTATTAATTTGCACATGGTTTGTCTTAAAGCATATTAAAAACACCACATAGACATATGAACAACATTAAAAACTTGATTTTAGTTAAAAAGATAAATATTTACAAAGTAAATATTCTCCAGAAAATATTTTAAATAAATTAAATAATACATAGAGACATACAGGGCCTAAAATTAACACTCGCCTCGCCAAGCGCCAAATGCGAGTAAAAAGCGGCGTTGGTATATGAAATGGTGTCAATCTCCAGTTGGCCGGTAACATTTTTATGAATTCTAACAATGCAATGTTGTGAGAACATGAACGTGAACAAATGTGAACAGCGCTCGGGACAGTTGACGGGCCAGTGTTGCATCGCCACGAAAGTTTGAGCCTTGCCAATTTCCATTATCCCTTTGTCTCTCTCCCTATATAACCCAGTTCAGTTGTTTGTCTCACTGCGAAGTCTTGTCTTGTCTTGCACAGCATTACTCAGATGAAAGAACAAAGCATTGTGGGAAACTGAGTCCATGATGTGTGTACTGTTAGTGGAAACAGTGCCCTCTGCAGGCATGCAAGGGCACTCGCAGCTGGTGGACGTGACGCTAGGCTTGTTTGAGATGCATCGGTGCTGCGCAGACTGATCGGCGTATGACATTAAAGTACCGCGAGAGCGATTCATAAGCATAAAGGCATGAACACACCAAGCCAACGTTTTTTTTTATCAGTGTGTTCCACACCGTTGGCTAAAGCTGGTCCTCGTCTGCTTTTTTTCAGCCGATTCGACATGTTGAACCAGCGTCGGAGCTCGTCGGGCCGTGGGGCCATCTGATCATTCTGATTGGCTGTTCAGTTACTGCCACCTGCTGGTACGGAAAGGCATTTCATCTTATGCAGGCGTAGAACGGGCGTGCTACTTGGCCGTCGGCTGTCGAGCGTCGGTTTGGTGTGTCAGGGCAACTTAGGACCCAGACGCTGCCGACGTGAGCCAACCCCGCAGTCTGCTTTCGTCGGCATCGGCTTGGTGTGTTCCTGCCTTAAGGAGTCGTATGCTCTTCAAACGCTCTCACGATACTTTGATGTCATACGCCGATCAGTCTGCGCAGATGTATCTCAAACAAGCCTAATGTCACACCTGCCAGCTGCCACTGACACTACACACATCATGGACTCAGTTTCCCACAATGCTATGTCGGTCATCTGTGTAATCATGTGCAGCTGTTTCCCATTACCTCGTAATTGGAAACAGCTGTTCTATTGTTTGTCTCTTTGCGAAGTCTTGTCTCGTGGTTCACAGCATTACTGAGTGTTTTTCCTGTTTCTATGTTCCTGGTCTTTGATATCTGCTCATATCCTGGTTTTCCCGTTCCTGTCTTGCCCTCTGGTCTTGTTTGTTTGTTTGGACTGATTTACTGTGCTCTGACCTTCTGCCTGTTTAATGGACTATTACTTTGGATTGTGTTCTCAATAAACTGCGTTTGGATCTTCAATTGTTGTCATTCAGTGCTTGCCACAACAACCAACACCACCAATTCATGACAGTTTACTTGTCTTTAATAATGTTTTAAATTTATATTAGTTAAGCTAGTAGTTTTAGCTGTGGTATCGAAATTGGCATAGAGAATTATGAATATTCACTGCTATCTAAAAGTTTGGTGTCATAACTGTCTGCTTTTGCAAAAACAGTTTCATAAAAATATATTTATGGCCGGTAAATTTTAAGTCAACAAAGGAAGATATTTTGGAAGAATGTTTGTAACCAAGCAGATCTTTAAAAGCACCTGATGGTGGTCTGGTGGACCCTATTACATGCACTGTTAAAAGTAATACACTCTATTTACTAAATAAAATTGTGGCAAAAGATTACAAGCAATATTATTAATAAAATTCAACATATAAGAATTGAGTTAGAATTGATCAAATTAATTCCTTAAAAGTCAATCATTTAAAATGTGTAAAATTAACAAACACCATTACAAAAACCACAAACTGACATAAAAAGCAAAGAGTCAAACTGGCCAAGTAAATGTAACACTGATCACCATAATGGTGACCAAACATTTTCAATAAAATCAACATCATCATCTAAACCTCTGTTAATTCTTGTGTTTCTCTTTCCTTTAGTGATTCTGCTTGTTATCATCAGATGTCTTCAATGTTGGCAATAAAAAATAAAGAGTTCTTAATTCATCTTTGACGTCTGTCTGTTATTCAGATATTTTTGTTTACATTTTACTCCTTTTAAATGGTTGACATTTAAGGAATTAATTTGATTAATTTTAACTCAATTCAATTTGTTGAATTTAATTAATAAAATTGCTTGTAATCTGTTGCCAAAATTTTATGAAGTCGATATAGCATATTACTTTTTACAGTGTAGGGCTTCCAAAAGATTGACAGGTCGAGTTCAGACACCCACCTTGATTTTGAAAATATGTAGTTCTGTACATAACAATAAAACTCTCAGTCTTTCTAAAAATATTTCTTTAAGCTCCGTGATCTGAGGATCATAGAAAGATTAACACATCTTAAATTCTGTTCCTCTCTGCAACACTCTCAAAATAAGAGCTCATGCCTTACAGGCAAAAGAAAAGAATTGGGTGGATGAAGCAATTGACAGTTTAGACAGCAGAAGGCTCTGAATGATGCTTTCTCCTTTTGGGCTTGTAAAATGAGGCAGCGCAGGATGAATGGATCCGGCTCATAGTTCTAATGCACACAAATCATCCCAAATTACTCTGAGAGCTGCAGCCTCTTGCTCAGGGCATGTGGCCCCTGAAATAGATAGAAAGCTTTCGCTGCAGGCTCAACTACACAAATGGCTAACAAACACCTTCTGCTGAGCTACACCTCTCAACTGCTTTTTATAATGCATTTATTATGTATCATACATAAAACCACTGCGACTAATTCTTTTTGTAACGCTGTTTTCTGGCAATCAGTCATCCTGCCATTCCCCATGGGCTTACTGTTATTTAAAGGTGAGAATAATGTTAATAAGGCAGCTTGACACATAACCTAGCTGTGAATATTCACTGATTCCACAGTAGATTAGTAATATTTTTTATGCAGATGAATGATGTAAGGTGTTTTGAGGGGCACTGCTTAGTAGTTCTTTATATAAATGTAAGCATTGTAATATATAGGCTCTGTAATGGGTGAAAAAAAACATGGATTCAAATCTCAGCCTAGCAAATTGATGTAAAAACTGACAGCCAGTGATCACTATGAATCGTACATACAGATGTAAATTGTGGCTTTTGCAATTTATGTCAAGAGATGGCTATTCATTTGTTTTGGCACCAAAATAAGGATATGGTAGAATTTTTTGTGACTATTTTTTATTATAAATTCTGAGGTAGAACCAGTTTTCATAGACATTTTCATTTGACATTTTGTTCCACAGAAAAAAGCCTGGAGCGACATTAATTTTCAGCAAATGACCCGTGAAAAGAGCGACTCGATTGGACTGTCCACATTTAAACGTGCATCCTTTCTGCCAGTGTTTCAGACCATTTCAGACCTTTTTCTACCTACAATCATTGTTGTAAAAAGCATTTTGCATTTAAAATCCACTTGCCTTAAAAGTCAAATGCTCAGTTTGAAAGAGAATCATACTTCTGAAGATCTCACAGACGGCCTTGATCTATTGTAAATTCCTGTTCAAACTACAGACATTGAGAGACACCAGATCTGAAAACTGGACACGTGTTACAGCAGGGCACTTCACTTTAGAAGCACACTTACTCTATACAAGAAGCCACGTTTACTGAGAGGTTTATCCTTCTTTGTCAAGTTCAATCAATAGTCAACTCAACAGCTGAGTCATCTCAGAAAATGTCCTTCACTATTACTAGCAGTCAGGAGATGATGTTTGCCACAACCCTGCTAAATATTGTGAAACTGATTCATCTAATTTTTTTAGAACATTTTTTAGAATATTCAACTAAACAGCTAAAACAAACATGAATTGCTCCAGACTGGTTTAGGCTGGTCTGGTGCAGGTCTAGATGGAAACATGCAAAATTTATTTGACCAGTTTTGCTGTTTTACTTGCATGGTCTAATATTAATTATGTCATGGACACTCTTTTACTAGTTTTACTAGTTTTACTTATATGGTCTAATTTTAACTTTGTCACTGCCACTCTTTCATTTGCTTTTTACTTGCTGTTTTACTTACATGGTCTAATTTTAATTTTGTTACTGTTTCTCTTTTACCTGCTTTTTTTACTACTTTTACTAGTTTTGCTTGCATGGTCTAATTTCAGTTTTGTCACTTTTACAACCCAAATTCCAGAAATGTTGGGACGTTTTTTAAATTTGAATAAAATGAAAACTAAAATACTTTCAAATCACATGAGCCAATATTTTATTCACAATAGAACATAGATAACATAAATGTTTAAATGGAGCATATGTTGCTCTAAAACCTTTATATACCTTTCAGCATTCATAGTGCCTTCCAAAACATGCAAGCTGCCCATACCATATGCACTTATGCACCCCCATACCATCAGAGATGCTGGCTTTTGAACTGAACGCTGATAACACACTGGAAGGTCTCCCTCCTCTTTAGCCCGGAGGACATGGCGTCTGTGATTTCCAACAAGAATGTCAAATTTGGACTTGTCTGACCATAGAACACTTTTCCACTTTGAAACAGTCCATTTTAAATGAGCCTTGGCCCACAGGACACGGCGGCGCTTCTGGACCATGTTCACATATGGCTACCTTTTTGCATGATAGAGCTTTAGTTGGCATCTGCAGATGGCATGGCGGATTGTGTTTACCAACAGTGGTTTCTGGAAGTGTTCCTGGGCCCATTTAGTAATGTCATTGACACAATCATGCCGATGAGTGATGCAGTGTCGTCTGAGGCCATGGCCATCCAATAAAGGTCTTCGTCCTTGTCCCTTACGCGCAGAGATTTCTCCAGTTTCTCTGAATCTTTTGATGATGTTATGCACTGTAGATGATGAGATTTGCAAAGCCTTTGCAACATGACGTTGTGGAACATTGTTTTTAAAGTACTCCACAATCTTTTTACGCACTCTTTCACAGATTGGAGAGCCTTTGCCCATCTTTACTTTTGAGAGACATCCCTTTTATAGCTAATCATGTTACAGACCTGATATCAATTAACTTAATTAGTTGCTAGATGTTCTCCCAGCTGAATCTTTTCAAAATATCTTGCTTTTTCAGCCATTTGTTGCCCCCGTGCCAACTATTTTGAGACCTGTAGCAGGCATCAAATTTGAAATGAGCTCATTTAGTGGATAAAGGTGTAAAATTTCTCAGTTTAAACATTTGTTATGTTATCTATGTTCTATTGTGAATAAAATATTGGCTCATGTGATTTGAAAGTATTTTAGTTTTCATTTTATTCAAATTTAAAAAAACGTCCCAACATTTCTGGAATTTAGGTTGTATATGATTTTCTAATATTTTTTTATTAGTTTTGCTGTTTTACTAGCATGGTCTAATTTTAATTTTGTCACTGTCACTCTTTTACCTGCTTTTTACTAGTTTTATTAGTTTTGCTGTTTTACTAGCATGGTCTAATTTTAATTTTGTCACTGTCACTCTTTTACCTGTTTTTTTTTTGTTTGTTTTTTTACTACTTTTCCTTTTTTACTTACTTAGTTTCGCTGTTTTACTTGCATGGTCTAATTTTAATTTTGTCACTGTCACTCTTTTACCTGCTTTTTTAAACTTATTTTGCTATGTTACTTGCATGGTCTAATGTTAATTTTGTCACTTTTACTTGCTTTTAAATTTTGTCACTGTCACTCTTTTACCTGCTTTTTACTACTTTTGTACTTCTAGTTTTGCTTATTTACTCTTTTATCTGCTTTTTATTTTTAATTTTGTCACTTCCCCTCTTTCATCTGCTTTCACAAATTTCTGGTTGTTTGGAGCTAGTATGGTGTTGGTTTAAGCAAAACATAGCTGGTGAGAGTAGTCAACCAGCTATGGTCCTGGTGGAGTTTCTGGAAATGTTATTGGTAAACTAGACAAGAAGCTTAGTGGGACACTAGCAAACCAGTATACATCGGCTTATCAGCACAGTAGTGTAAAACTAGCACAAAAGAAATACCCTATGGCGTCAGTGTAAAAAATGACCCAAAATTCACATTACATCTTGTGATTCTGCAATGTTGTGAAAAGAAAATCTGTGAAATTGAATTGGCTCGAGGGGCTACAACAATAACAGTGGGAGTACACAACATCCAGAATGATTGGAACAAGCATTTCGGCAAGCTGGTTCAAACAGAGGTCACCAAGAGCAGTAAATTCAGCAGCGAGTGTGAAGTTAAGCCCATGGATGTTTAGCAGCAGACATAACAGTCGAGAGGCCCAAGACACTTCTGTTAACACACCACGAGACCCGTGAGTATGAAAAAAATGTAAACGCGGTCAGCTGGGATATACTATATTTACGCTGATTACTAACAATGCTAGATGAATACTTGGTTTGCTGCGTGTGGAAATCACATGGTTTGCTAATTGAAATTATTACAGACTGCTGAGGGATCCATGAGAAAATGACTGTGCAATAATGAACTTACAGAGCCAGTGGAGCAGTTGTCAGACTCTTGAACAACATCATACAGCACCGCATCTTTGACGAAGACAGCAATGGCTTTCAAAATGAAGGACACGAACAGGTGCATGTGGATGTAGTTCCGCGTGCAGTGGAGTTTCCTGAGGGAATACAAGGAATACAATCAGCCACACTTACGGACTGAACCCAAAATATGTTAAGCCTGAATGGGAAATCCCCTGCCCCCTAATTACACCCCGTCCTTGGAACTAATAACGGAAAAAATGACAGCTAATTACACTACAAATGAAATCCTAATTGAGCTTTCTGGTCCTTGAAAGGGGTTCGTTAAACAGATAATTTGTTGCATTGTGTTGTCCATTTCACACACACTCACCGTAAACATGGGAATTCACAAAATCTGATTAAAAATTCAAGGTAGCTGCTCATGTCCAACATGCTTATTTAATATTTTCAAGCTATGGCATGCAGACAAAATACTGACCACACTGCATCTACTCTATGGAAGAAATGGGTTTGGAGGAATAAAAGAGTGAGAAAATAATGACATAATATTCATTTAATGGGGGAACTATTCTTTTAAGAATATATCCAGACCTGCACTGAGGCACTCTGATATCCCAGAACACCCTGAACATTATTTCCTTTGTTTATATTGTCCATACCTCACATTTGGTAGAACAGCTGACACTTTTTAAACACTGGGTTCTTTCTGCGCTCTGGTGCAAAGAAAAGATTAATATTCTACAGTATGTTACATCTATAAAGCTGTCATGCTGTAGATACTGTTAGATTATAACACAATACAAGACAATACAAAATAATACCAAAGAAAAAATAATGTTGCTGGGCTTCAACACTTTTTGCAAATTGATTGCTGGGCTCCCTATCAGAATAATTTAAATAAATCCCATTGTCACTCATGAGTATGAAAGAAATAATATGTATTTGATAAAAAAAAACAATTATATTGTGGAATTAATAATATTTTATTTTTTTTCTAGAGCTGCTGTACAACCAAAATTATGTTCCCTCTATCACTGTAAAGCTGCTTTGACACAATCTGCACTGTAAAAAGCACTATATAAATAAAGGTGACTTGACTTGGAATATTATTAAAATTTCCAGTCTTCAGTGTCACCTCATCCTTCAGAAATAATTCTAAAATGCTGATTTGGTGCTGAGGAACATTTCTTATTATCAATGTTGAAAACATTTGTGCTGCTTAATAAACAATTATGCATTTTCTTCAGGATTCTTTGATGAATAGAAAGTTCAACAGAACAAAATATATATGAAATTACTTTTATTGTTACTTTTGATCAATTTAAAGCATCCTTGCTGAAGCAATAATTTCTGTTAAAAGAAAAAAATATTTTTTATATATAATTAATTTAATTGACCTCAAACTTTTGAATGGTAATGTACTTCTCACAAAGCTATATTTAAAAAAAATTACATAAACTACTTTATTGTCACATATGTAATGTCATTATCTCACCACAAGAGGTATTATCACTGGGCTACTGAATTTGGGGACAAGGAATGCATGTAATGAAGACCTGTTATTAATTTAGAGTAAACATAGCTTTCAATAGCTTATTATTAACCCATGTGCTGTGTTGAAAACACTGTAACACATTTGTGTTCCCGGTCAAAACTTGTTTTACTCGTTTTCTTTCAATTAGGACAAGTTTTGTATTTATTTTTGAAACTGATTGATCATAGGCCTCATTGATCTGAGCTTATCTGAGCTCAGTTTTTGATTGAAAAAAACAAAAAACATTATTTGTGGATAAATTTGTCAATATTCAACAAAATATGGAAAAAAAATTGCACTGTTTATCAAACTAGTGTGCTTTAATGTTTAACAGGGACGTTTGTTTTGAAATGCCTTTATTTTGTACAAAATGGAACAAAGTCACACTTGTGGTGTTAATCATTTGTCAGCAAATGAAACCTTATTGCAAAGTGTTACCAGTCATTCTTTTGTCTACCAATTTCATCATTGAAAAGTCTTTTCATATTGAGTTTCCTAGAATTAGTTTTTTGTTTGGTTTTTGACTTACGGTATTGGATTTTCATTTGTCTACCTTCCTTGGTGATGTCTTGCTTCAATTTATTATAATTATGTGTCCAGTAAGATGAATTCTATACAATGTGTGGAAAAGTTACTATTGATTACTCCAGAAATCCAATAGTTTTGTTTCTATGGGAAAAGCCTGCTGAGATGGGTCAAAAATATTATACATTATAGCAGGTCGAAATCAATGAATCTCGCTTTTGTGGTTACTACAGCATCTAGCCCCTACTTTTTTAAAAATCTCTTTTTTTGCATGGACTTTTTTTAGTTTTAGCCAAAAGTAAAACTCAAATACACTGAACAAATCATTTGGATAAACAAATTATGTTTAGTTTAGTAAAAAAAAAAAAAAAAGATTTATGGACAATAAAGATTCAAAAACACATGTGAACCAATGATGAAGCAGTGTTGGTTTTTATATAAGTTGCCGTTCTCATTGCATAACATTGCAGTTCTCCCTGACTGACTGTAACTTTACATTCATTTGAGTTAAAGGTCAAATCAGTGTGTTTCCTTTAACCTAGCACTCATGCACAGGCATGATGTCTCTGGTTTGCTCATTTCACATGCTGTGATCTGACACTATCAGCATGATTTTACAGATACACAGGCCTATGTTGCGTCTCTAGTGTGTGGCCATCTGCAGGATCACCTTGACATATACCACTGACAGATTTAGACACTACAAAATTTTTACCAAGTATTTCTTGGTAAGGGAACAATTTAATTAGACCACAGACTGTCTTTCCACCAAGCAATGACAACTTGTGACCTGAGTCATTCAATGGAGTGGGAGCAAGTGTTCAAACCGGCAATAATAACCTGAGGTGTGATCAGGTCTTCAGCCCCTGTCAGTTCCTGAAATCCCACATCAGTTAAGACTGCTTAAGCCTGCAGCTCGAGTGCAGATAGTGTTAAGAGATGGGATTAGGACTGATTACATTGCTGCAGAGCTGAACATGAGCAGCTTTACTGAGGAGCAGTACTCTGGTGATACACATGAACCTTATTACTGATGGGAATGACAGCATTTAGGGTGGGTTGTGGTGTAGTTAAAGCTCAGGTTGGTAATCAGAAGGGGAAAGCTGTGAACTATCATATTTGTGCCCTTGAGCAAAGCACTTTAACCCCAGGATGCTCCAGGGAGGATTTACGCTGTAATAAGTGTGCTGTGAATTGTTGAAAGTATCCGTTTATGGTTGTTTACAGCAGAACTTTTGCATTTTTATAGGTCTGCCTCTTACTAGGGTGAACTGACGCGACCCAGACGCAGTCCTGGTTTTTGGAGTCATGTCCCCAAAAATGTCCTCATTTTACAGCACATTCTAAACAGCCTGCATATACAGTGTTAAAAATCCTGACCAACATAGCCTGTTGGTTAGCAGAACATATAGTGAATATTTTAAAGAGGCTATAAGAATTTTCATGTATTAATCGCTTTTTTATTGCCAATGTGTGAACAGCTTCTAATGAAATGTAAAAATCAAGGCCTTCCCCGACTTCCTAGGTTGTCTGTGAAAGCATGTATTTTTATGTGAAGGATTTAGTACGTATTTGCTGGGAAAATCCAAAGGATGTGACATTTACGTGCGCTCCCGAGAGCCTCTCTTCCGTTCAATGACACATATGAAATGAATGCTTATACAATGTTCAGGATAATGCTGAAAGAGGCATTCTGTACTGTAATGTCAATGTGTCAAAGAGATTATTTCAAACTATAGTCTGACATAGCCAGACCTATATAGTCTATAGTCTCAAACTTTATAACCAAACAGTGCAATTTTAATGACCTCATCTGTCGTCATGAGGCTGGTGAATTGCTTGTGCTAACATATTCACATCGCTATGATCAGATGCTTTCTTAACTGCTGTTTTCTCATGCTGTCATTTTTTGTTGTTTATTTTGTTACTGAGAGGAAAGAGCACAGCACATATTTACATATTAACGTCGCTCTCAGCAACGTGGATGGTGTCAGGATGTTTGTTAAAAGTATATTGCTGCAAATGTATTTTAAACTTCTTTTTACTTTTAAGTGAAAAATGAAAAAGAACTTCGCAGTAACTATATTGGGGTCTTGAATCACGTTCAGTTTCTTGTACGTTACGTGTGCACGAGTGCAAGCACAAGCAATAAGTTGCTGGCTGCAGTTCACATAATGGCCACTGGTGCTGCTAATAACAGGGGTTTCTGAATTCTACATATAGCCACTTTAAAGGGATAGTTCACCCAAAAATGAAAATTTTGTCATTACGTACTCACCCTCAAGTTGTTCCGAACCTGTAAGAGTTTCTTTCTTCTGTTGAACACAAAATATGATATTTTAAAGAATGTTGGTAACCAGACAGTTGACGGCACCCATTGACTTCCATAGTAGGAAAAAAATACTATTGAAGTCAATGGGTGCCGTCAACTGTCTGGTTACCAACATTCTTTAAAATATCATATTTTGTGTTCAACATGCAGGTTTGGAACAACATGAGGGTGGGTAAATGATGACAAAAATTTCATTTTTGGGTGAACTATCCCTTTAATCAACAAAGAGGGCTGCCAGCTACACTGATTACTTGGTCAAACTTACAGAAATTAACAAAATTACTAATTACTGAAGAGCTTAACCTGGACACAATATTATCATCAATTATCAATCATTATCGGTTTCTATTCATGTTAAAGGGTTAATTCAGTCAAAAATGAATATTCTGTCATTAGCTACACACTCTCAAGTCGTTCCATACCCATAAGACTTTCATTCATCTTCGAAACACAAATAATATTTTTAATGAAATCTGAGAGATTTCTGTCCCTCCACTGAAAGTCTATTCACCCAAAACTCTGATGGTTCATAAAGAGATCGTAAAATAAATCCATATGAATAGAGCGTTTTAATCCAAGTCTTCTGAAGAGACACAACTGCTTAATATGATGAACAGATTTAATTTAGGCTTAAATCCAACACACACATATCTTAACCATATCATGTGGGTGAAATATGCATTCCAATATGAATAATAATAAAAAAAAACAAAAAAAAAACAGTTTGCATAGTTTGGTTTTTGGTGAAATGTATTAAAACCAATTAGGATTGACCCGCAACCATCATAATAATTATTAATTATAATAATATAGTATATTTAAACCCACAATTAAAAAACAAAACATACAAAATGTATTGTCCTCATTTTTGAATTCACAGAAATGAAAGCGCTAGCGCAAGTTCTACCAAGAAGACTTAATGTCACGTCATCCTTTGTCACATAATGAGCCATGTCAAAAATGAATGATCCACCAAAACAGCATGGTGTAATCCACTACAAATGTATGCAATGTTTAATTCCTACATAAATAATATTGCCTATACGATTTGAATGATAACTTGGTGCCACGTAAATGGTTTTAAATGGTGTTTCAAAGTATCACATGGGTTTATTTATGAGCACTGCACTGAAATGTTTCTCTAATGGCAGAGAGTCTTCTTTGGCTTAGATGAAATGTGTGTGTTGGAAAATACATGTAAGAAAGCTCTTATCTCTGTCATTAGCAGGGCGTTCTGCCTCTAGTGAGCAGGATCAATTGCTGTAGTCTCACGACGGAAGCATGTTGTTCGCTGTTTAATCCTCGACAGCTCCAGTGATTCAGTGACTTGCTTCATGACTCCCCATGGTGCATTTAGGTTTGGCTTTAACCATGCATAAAGCACTGTTTTCTGTGTTTAAAGCCTGTTAACCATTAGCTTAATCAAAATGTCATCCTTGAAATATATATACCTTGTATTTGTACCCTGATATTAGTTCACTCTCAGTTCATTTGAACTGCCATTTTTACTAGAAATAATTGCTTTGGATGGGTTCTTTAAAACTAGTTAAAGCAAATACGGTACTAGAACAAACATGATACATCTAAAACAATTTTGGTAACACTTTATTTTACAGTGTCCTCGTCACGTATTACATGAAGTTACTAGAGTAATAACTATAAATTATCCATAATTACATGCAACTAACCCTAAACCAAAACCCTATTCTTAACCCTAACTCTGTAGTAAGTACATGTAGTTAATTAATATTACTCAGTGCTTAAATGTATAATTACACTGTAACATGGACAACAAAATAAAGTCTAACCACAATGTCTTGGCAAAATAACATAATCGACTGAACATAACCCACCCCTAGACCTATATGTTAGCATAGTTTCAACAAATGTAGAATTTCTTACCTGAATATACAAAGTATTACAATGGCAGTAGTAAGCGAAATGAGAGAAACACTGTGTCCAATGGTGTAGCCAATCTTTACCGACCTGAAGAAACTATCCTGCAAAAGAAAAGAAAGAATGTGTGTTCACTAGTTAAAATAGCACTGGACTCAGTTTAAACAAACATGTCAGCTCGAATTTTCATATTACACTAATATTCAAAAGTTTGGGGTCAGTAAAAATTTTTTTTGAAAGAAATTAATAATTATATTCAGCAGGTCAAATAAATGAAGTTCTTTTGAACTTTCTATTCATCAAAGTATTATATTCATTAGTTTTTTCACAAATCTGTTAAGCAGCTCAACAGTTTTCAACATTGATAATAATAAGAAGTGTTTCTTAAGCAGCAAATTAGCATATTAGAATGATTTCTGAAGGATCATGTGACACTGAAAACTGGAGAAATGATGCTGAAAATTCAGCTTTGTCGTCACAGTGACAGGGTTATGTTTAGTTCTGTTCAGTTTGATTGTGTTTTAGTTTGTTTTCCCTGTTCCCGTTTGCCTGTGTTCTATAGTTCCTTGTTAGTTTCCATAGTTACTCATCTGTCATGGTTTCTAATTAGTTACTCACCTGTTCCCAGTTCCTTTGATCAGTCTCCCTGTGTATTTAAGCCCGGTGTTCGGTTTGTTCAGTGTTCGGTCATGTTTATGTTCATGTGGTTGTGCTATTCTGTTTTCCTGTCGATCTCCAGTGTGTTATGTTTTGGATTTATTCATTACAGACTAGGGATGTGCAACAGCGACCGAGTGCTCGAGTACTCGACCGTGACAGTGACGATCGATCATGTAAACGATGACTGAAATGCATTTTTTCTTTTTTCTCCTGATTGGTTATAGCAGCACTTTGGGCAGCGCCCTGAGCTCCGATTGTTTAGCTTTCCACAGCATGCGTCAAAAGACGTGAGAAGAGAGAGAATGGCCTCGAAGTCACGTAGTGATGTCTAGTTTCACTTTGACAAGATAGATGAAAATACAGTTCAATGCAAGCTGTGCAGCACCAAGCTTTTATCTTGTGCTGAAAATATCCTTTAAATTCTATTCATAATTAATTTAGCAATAATCATCAGTGATTTTCATACTGTAAAATAACATTTTGGTTGATCAGAAAGTGCAAATTGAATGCAAAATATTGCTGAAATATTAGTGACACTTTTTAAAGCACAATCGGAGTTACACTTTCGGTCAAGCTCACGTTTGCATTCGCAAACCTTTTGCAGATGAAAGTTGTAATAGCTACATCTGATTGATCTACTATAGGGTGCGTTGGGTCGGGATATCAACATTTATTAAGATGCTGAATGCGCTGCATATCAATTTACACTGCAAGTCTTAATGCACAGATCCGATCTTTTGACGTATCCGATTTTTTGGCCAGTGTGTTTACATTCACTTTAGACGCGACTGGTATCCGATATCTGTGTTTACATTATTTACCGCCCCAAAATGATTGTCATTGATAGTTTTACATGCACAAGGTAGACCCTCGGGTTTTGAATGGCCGTGCTATTAAAATTATTTATATATTTCACGTCGGGTGGCCATGATTACCTGCCAGAATGGATAAGTTAACAGCTGTCAGTGTCATGGATGTTTTGCAGCGCGAAATCTGACTAAACGGATATAGACTGGAAAATAAAGGTAATTTGCATTTGTTATTTTATCTATGGTCGTTAGATCTATAATTCTGAAGTGAAATAAAGTAGCAGGTAAGATTACATATATTTGAATGAATTCGAATATGAATGATAACGAGAGAGCGCGCGCGCGCGAGAGAGTAGTCTACCCAGTGAAGCTTTTGGTTTATTAAAAAAACAAAACAAAACAAAAAAAAACCACGGTGGGCTCTTTTAAATTAACCGGGCAGAGGTTGAAATTCAGCTGCTGAATGTGTGTGTGTGTGTGTGTGTGTGTGTATGTGCCCGCAGCGCGCGCAGTTTCTTTCTAGGAAAAGATATAGGTCTAGTCATAGCCTATAAAGTTCCCACCTCAATAATAAAGCTGCGAATTTTTAGTGCGAGTGCATACAGGCACGGCTGCTTCATAATACAACATAAAAGCTACCTTTTAGTGAGCAAATGTGTCGCCCTCACCGTGTGGTGGCTTGGATTTCCAAGGGAAATAGGATATTCGTGTTTAGACGTAGGTCGCATGTCCAGAGATCGGATATGTATCTGATTTAAAACCACATTTGGAAGTGACTCAGATCGGATGCGAAAAAATCGGATCTCGTGCAGATTTTTGTGTTTACACGTGTGCAACTAATTCCTAATTCTGTGTCAGAAGTGAGCAAAAAATCTGATTTTTTGTGCCAGTGTAAACGCAGCCTCAGTGTTTAGTTTCATGCTCAAATGCAATGCCCGATATTGACTGAGTTATTTGAGACGGTCATATTGCTTTTAGATGTTTCTTTTAAAAAAATAAAAATACTGATGTTATAATAATGCAGCAGTGCTTTTTTCGTCATATTTATTCAATGGCATAATTCGCATGGCTTCGAAAACGCGCAGGCGATTTATGGAATCACTTAATAATGTGATTAAAATAAAGCACAGATCTGCCATAAACATGGCATTATAATGAGAACTTTATAGAAATGTACAGTAAATTCTGTCCTTGCCCGTGTTTCAGCGCGCTGTCGTGAAAGCTCATCACGGCTCTCTCT
Source organism: Mylopharyngodon piceus (assembly GCA_039654765.1). NCBI lineage: Eukaryota > Metazoa > Chordata > Actinopteri > Cypriniformes > Xenocyprididae > Mylopharyngodon > Mylopharyngodon piceus. The sequence continues at coordinate 11,233,214 of CM077444.1, read as the reverse complement.
CTCTCTCTCTCTCTCTCTCTCTCACTCTCGCTATAGCGCGTAACTTAAAGTTCACTGGCATTTGCATCCTTTTGTGCCGATACAAGTTGTAATGTTACGTCTATATTATGTATCTAAGTTATCTGATTAATATCATAGGATGTGTCATAGAACGGGCTTCAGTTTATTGGCATAAAGTCACTCTTCACCTCAGGCAGCTATTACTTTTAGATGCTTCCTTATTAATAACATTGCTGCATCATAATCAATCTAACACTGTTCTAATCACGTTTTCGTGTTTTCATAGACAGGTTTTCATGTCATATTTTTATTTTTAACATTAATTTTCCTAACAGTCTTCAGATATTTTCATTATCTCCATGACGGCCATGCCCCACCCCCCGCACACGCCCCGCCCACTGCTATCAGTATGAATGACAACAGTGGGGTCAAAACAAGCATTCACTGCCCCACAAAACAATCTTCACAAACATTACAGCTCATAAAAACAACAACCTTGGTATCTGACCATAACTCAGTACACTGGCTTATTGTCCATTTTATCAGATCCTGATGTCTGAAAAGGAGGATTCTTACTCAAGGTTATCTTTTTTTGTGGTAAGAATGGGTACTGTGCTGTCTCTCCCACGCAAATCTTTAAAAGACTCACCTGCGTAGAGCGTATTTTAAATAACCCCCTGTATAGTCTTTGACCAAAGTCAAATATAAAAACCTGAACATGGCAACAAGGAGTATCAGACACTCATCAACAAGAACATAAAATTCCTTTTATGTCCCATGCCCACATATTCCCGGTGGGTCTGAAGACCGGGCGTGCTGATTACCCATCCTGTTGATGTGAAAACATGCTGGGAAAGCTTTCATTGAAGGGCAAAGGTCATTTGCTCTTCACTTAACTACACTCTGCTCAAAAGATCAAGGTGTTTCATGTTATATAACAACTGCTTCAACGATGGCTTATTTGTGTGTTTACAAATACATCCAAAGACTACGCCGATGTGCATCGCTAAATAAAGGAGCTATTATGTTTGGACTTGTTAGTTTGCACTAGGCAATAAAAGGCAGGCTGGAAATGGAGGCTGAGAGGTTGACTGAAAAAGGGTGAATGGTAAAGCTTGTTTTTTTGGGGTGAGGAACACTCAATATAACATGAGAGTGATCACTTTGTGTAGGCTAAAAGTTCAATACGTCAAGAGTCGGAGCATTTCAGTGTTGTATAATGCCAGTGGAGTTGAAAACACTAGTTTGACATAACTTTACTAAGATATTTTGCATGTATGATGCTCTCTAAAGTCTTCCAATCACTTTTAGTGATAGTAAACTATTTTAGCCCTATTTGGACAGTAATTGTTTCTCATGGGGACCGTCTAAAAATAAATTTGCACGCACCTCAGGTGGCAATTTATTCACAGTGGAGGAGAAATTTCTGTGATTCTACGAACCCAGGAATGTGCTGCTTAAAGTTTCATCTTTCAAATTCTGTCCATTTTATCATGAAATTCAAACCATAAATGCCATTTTGATGCTCTTTAATGTGGCGTGACAGATCACTGTATAGGTGCCTCAGCTCAAGTGACAGCGCGGGTGAACGTGATCATCTCTTCCTCTTTAATACTAATTACAGAACAAACATGAATGAACATCTGAAGGTATACAGTACAACTTACTGAAACGTATCATATCTCGTGTAATTGCTCAACCAGTGTTTCAGCGGCGGAAAGACGTCAATAAAACAGCTTGTAAACAATGTCATGTAGCATTACATTTACCTTAGGCAAGTCATTTAGTGTAAACAGCTTGTTAGTTCGCTCTTTTGCTAAATATATGCACTATATTAGCCTATATTAATTATATTTTACTTAATCTGTTAGTGATGTCTTGATTATTTAATGTATGTTTAAATAAATCAGTCATAAAAATGACAGCCACTATGTAAATGATTATATTTCAACAATGAATTGGAGTAAAAACATAACTTTATAATTAGATTTAGAAATTAATGCAAAAACTGCCTTATGTGAAGTTCACATGTTTGCATACAATTTGTTATTTGAGTATTTATTATTATATCTAAAAATAAATAGCAACTGAATTTAATAGTTTGGGCTCTGTTGTTAATTATAACCTTTATTATTATAGTAATGTGCAAGTAAGGGCTCCCTATATAGTTTACAGAATTAGCAGAGATCATTTTTTTTATCCTTAAGAAAATTTTAATTATAATTGAATTTATTTAAACACAAAGACACATTTGTTCAAAAAAGTTTAATAATAAAAAAGCAATTTTATGTTTAGTTTTCTGCCCCCTGCTGTACCGAACCGTGACTTCAAAACCGAGGTACGTACCGAACCGTCAGTTTTGTGTACCGTTACACCCCTACTTATTTATGATTTGATTATTTAAACGTCCTGTTTAAAAATAAGTAAACTGATGTGCTATGGTTGAAATGGTTTTCTGTCTAGCATTTTATCTCTCAAAATGATGGATGTCATTTAAAAAATGTGGAAATTAGCATATATACTTAGTTTCGAGTAAGTTAGAAATTGTTTTAAAAGTGATTTTGTTCTCTTATTTCTTTGTCTTCTTAACAGCTCCCACTCACTGTAGTAGAGTGGTGAAATAATCTTATTCTTGCAAACAGTTTCCAGCATTTCAGTAATAAAAGTGTCCATTTAAAATGTGTGCACATTACTGTGAAACGCAACAGTTACCATATGGTGCTTGGCAGTGGTCAAAAAAGGATTTAGACAATGACTTTCGAATTGATCCCTTCTTGTAAACTTAGAAATGTGGATTCAGAGTTCGGATGGCATTTAAATTAACACACGACCTTGGTGCTTGACAAAAAACAGTAGGTAATTCAACCAGGAATTTTTACGCAGATGGTTGGAGAAAAAAAAAAAGTCGGATGGCAATACAAATGACTGACTAGCCCCTACTGTAAATGTTAAAATTACCTTACGTCCCCATGAGAAATAATTACTTTCTGAAAAGAGCTTTTGTAAACAATTTGTACTTACATCGTCAATAGTGCCATTCAGATTATAGCCACAATACACTGCGATTTCCATCGGGTCCATCTCAGTCCAGCCATCAGCAGTGCAAGTCTTTGAGAGGTTACCTGTGTGAAACATGTAAAGGTCATTAACCTCAAGATACACATGCTGGCTGCTCTATTTAGAAGTTGCATCTGTTTATTACTCTTTTGACTTTAACTAAAACAAAGTGAGCCCTGAGAGCTGGCATCCTGGAGTGAGTCCACACAAAGTTAAATGGCATTCTGGAATAAATCAGAGAAATGCGGGGCCACGTCATCCCTCTCGGTGAGGTGTTTCTTGGCACTTCTCAATGCACACTGGCCCACTGAATGCAAAACTCTGCATCCAATCAATACGCAATGAGACCCAACTGAGCACTGTGATTCAGTGAGAGTATTGTTTTGATCTATGCTGTATACAAATATAAATAATGAATTATTGAGATGCTTGGGAAAGAAAAACAACATTTTTTTAGGTCAAAAGATTTAAACAGCATTGGGGAAGTAGTTAAACTACAGTCAAAATACTGTTTGAAAAGGTAGTTAGCTGCATTATAAGTTTTGAACAAAATTAGCAAACAACACTGAAGTTACTTAAGGGAGAATTACATTTATTATTTTTTTTAACATTTTGTTCTGTTTAGTTCCTGTTATGTCTGGCGGAGTTTGTAGTTTGTTTCATTTGTAACTCATTAGTTATTTATTCTGTTCAGCTGTTCCTGACTAGTTCCCTCATTACTCTCCAAGCCCTGAGTTGTCCTTAGTTCTTTGTCATGTATCGTCTTTGAATTAAGTGGTTGATTCTCCTGAGTTTTCCTGTAATTTCCTAAGTGTGATATTAAAGACTGTTGTTATATTTCCTGTGCGCTACATTACCACAGCCACCACGCGACATTACATTTTTCTAATATATTTTGTAATTTCATCAGAGCCACTTTTTGCTCTCACAAAAATTACCCTGACAGTTTGACAGTTTTAAACCTAAGCTGATAAATTCATACTGAATACAACAAAAACATCCTAATTTACACAACCAAGTCAAAAACAGTACATATACTAAGGATATTTAAATTTGTGAATACATGAATCATTCAACATGACCAATTCACAAGAATGAGTCAGGCTTTCCAATGCTACATATGAGAGAGAGAACTGAATCAGACTTTCCAACTTTATTTATGAGAGGTAGAACCATTTAGGATGAAGTATTCACTAGAATTAATCAGATTTTAGCTACACATTTGTAAGGGATCACCTGTTTCTGTGTTGGTTTATTTTTTTTTCTTGGTTTTTCATTGATTGATTATGATCAGCACCTGTTCTCTATTTCATTGATTAGTTTGACTTGTGTTATTTAAACCCTGAGTTTGTTCAGTTCGAACAAACAAACCAATACACTATGGCTGCGTCTGAAAACTTAGGCAGCTGACTTGTTGCCTTGCTGCCTTATCAGGCAATGACTTTGTAGGCAGCGTTTACGCATGAAGGTACCTTGCGAAACTGATTTCAGACACTCGATTCAAAAATCAATCAGATAAAGGTATCTCAGGAGACAGAAAGTGAAGCTAACATTGGATTCAGACATGCCTTGATGTCTTCATACCTTGGAGGCAGCATTTTTAAACTTTCAGATGCAGCCTATGGAGACTGTCCTCCTCCAAAAAACGACCCTATAGGTCGTTTTTTCAAGCACCTTATTACGACGATATATTTACGTTTTAAAGTCATGTGCCCTCTAGTTGGCGTAAAAATAATGACAGTGTCGTGTTACGTCTGTCGTCATGAAATGATGTATGACCGTCGCTACCAATCAAAATGCGTGTTTATTTAAATACAATATGTGGACTTTTTACACGGTCCCTTACCCGCCATTTGTCCTATTTCCATTTAGCAAAACTCATTTTTTTATTAACGACTACACCTACCCCATCCCTAAACCTACCCTTAGTGATTTATAGTGCATATACACTTTATGAGCACATGCATTCCCTGGGATCGAACCCACGATTGTATGATTGCATATAGTTGTATATTGCAATGCTCTACCAATTGAGCTACGCGAAACCCGAAATATGACGCAGATAAAAGTTCAAATGAAAGTGTCCCGTTGTCGATAGGGGCGCAACTTTAGTAAACGCTCCTATGGGTCGTATTTCAGGGAAGTGACAAACGACCTATGGGCGTATTGGTTGGAGGACATGTTGGCCTATGAGACTTAGAACCATTTAAGATGAACTGATTCATTAGAACAATCTGACTTTCCAATTCTACATTTGGGAGAGAATCGTTTAGGATAAATTGATTCACTAGAAAGATCAGACATTCCAACTACACATAATGGCTGCGTCCCAATTCAGAGGCTGCATCCTTTGAAAGCCACATTCGAAGGCTGATTGCGTCACCGTGGCGTGACGAAGTCTGTCCCAATTCGAAGGCTCCTTCAAATGCGGCCTCCAAATGCGTCCTTCGTTTCCCGTGAAATGAAGGATACAACAGATGGATCCTTCACAGCCTTGCCTACCCCAGAATTCATTGCGCACCAGTGACGCAAGAATTTTTTTAGAGAAATTGCCAAATTACACTTTTAAACTTAATTACTGGGTTTCAAATTACTTAAATATCTAATAATACAAATGTAAAAATAAAAAATAAACTTTAAATCGTTTCAAATGTTGACTTATATCTTAGTACAATGCAATTAAATATATTTTATACTCTTTATTATATGCAGAAATGGACCATGGTGAACATATTTAGACAGTTTGGGAACCCTGTTTTGTTTTCAGACAGTTTAATATAACTTTAAAAACCAGTGCAAACGTCACTGCCACTCATCAACGACAGCTGTTACAGTTGCTAGGTAACAAGAACAATCCTCCATAGGCTAAACCGTCCCATGTAACAATGCTCAGTCCAAACTTCATGGCCTTCGAAGGATGCAGCCTCTGATTTGGGACACAGCTATAGTATGAGAGAAAGAGCCATTTAAGTTGAACCATTTCATTAGAACAAATCTGACTTTCCAATTCTACATTTAAGAGAGAACCGTTTAGGATGAACTAATTCACTAAGAATGAATCAGGCTTTCCAACTCCACATACAGTATGAGAGAGACAACCATTTAATATGAACTTATTCATTGGAATGAATCTGACTTTCCAATTCTACATTTGAGATTGAACCATTTAAGATGGATCGATTCACTAGAATGAATCAGACTTACCAAAGCTACAGTACATAATGTACTAGATACTTGTTGAAAAAAAAAGCTTGTTACTGGAAAAGCTATAGTACTTTGAAAACAGCTGAAGTACTGAAAAATTTAATTGAGACTAATAAGCTAGTGTTCAAATGATTATGAGATAATTTACCTTGGATTATACCACAATCTATGACTCAATTAAGAGCCTTATATATAAGAATAAGGGAGACATTCAAGGACTAAGTATGGGTATCCTATTACGATGATGCATTTAGAGAGAGAATTGTCTTATGGTCCATAGATTTTGAAAAAAATGATGTATACTTCTGGAGGAAGGATACTTAATTCCTCCTCAGTGAATTCATAGCGGATCCTGTGTTACAATGCCACATATCGATCCAAAACAAGCCAATCAATTTTACTCAGGCTTGAATTAAAAAGACTGTAGGAGTCCCTGTGTGTTTTTTCTTCAATGCGCTTGTTTTGTGAACACTGAATGAATGAAAAAAGCAATGCAGTTTCATAACATTACAAAATGAACATTGAATAGAGGCATACAACAGAGCTCTGAAATGGAAACATACATTTAAAAAACAACAAATTACTTTCCAAAAAGAACAAATGCCAGCAGAAACAGCTTAAATGCATTAAATCTAGCCACAAAGACCACCTGTGCCTGCCCTGACACGCAGTGACCTCCATCTAGATATAACAATGATGTCCACAGCTGAATGAATCATACTGACAGGTAGAGTATGACGTGTTTTCCAACTGTTGGAAAGACTTATTGGTAAATGAACTTTTTTGGGCCAATTAATGGAATTTTTAACTTTGTCTCCACCAAAAACATATTAAATTTGAAGAAGGTAAAATAAGGGAAATGATAATAAGGTCTATTTGGCTATTAATTGGCTATTGTTACGTCTAGATTTGTCCAACTGACTCACACTGAGAAACATTGGGTAAACAAAATAAATTTGTCATGTCATTATCAAAAAAAAAAAAAAAAACCCTGATCTTTCCACCCCCAACTATATACAGTGCCTGTGTAAAAATTGGAAATAACTCAAAGATACAAATATTAAGAAAAGTATATTTTATCTCTATTTTAATTAAACAAAGATGACATTGTGACATTTGTTTTTGTCATTACGCTTGTGTTTCTCTAATAACCTGTTGAGAGTTTTATTGTTACTTTAATATGTATTGATCAGTTTATTTGTCATTTGGAGACAAAGACACACCATAAAAAGTCAATAATGGTAAGTACTAAACATAGCTTCAGAATGTCAAGGCTACAAAAGCAGGTTGAACATGAAGGTTTCTGTGTCAGCAAGTTGATTGGCTAATTGGCTCATAAAAAAACCAGACCTAAATAAATGAATTGACAGAAAGCACCAATATTAAATTAATCAACAGATTAATCAACTCTGCAATGATTAATGAAGTGATTATTATGTTTCAATATTAACTTGTGACTAACATCAATTAAAGTGTTTCTGTTACTGATAATTATACGGTCCACTGTAGTTGGCAATACAATTTGAATAAAACAACAGTCTGTCAAAACTATGGATCAGTAAAAGTGAAGCTATTGTAACATACAGGATATTATAAACTAAGGGTAATCTGTAGACTACTTAAAACTGCAGATAATTGTTTTGAGGTAGTTGGTTACTCCTGCAGATTTTGGAAATTCAGTGGTACCTCACTAATCTAGAGATAATGTAAAAATGTGTATATATTATTTTATTTATTTAAGTATAGTATGTAATCATACCATGACAGTATCATTGAGATACTATTATAGTTTTAATTATTATTTTTTATTTTTATATTTTCCATTTTAATAAATTAACTTTTATTTAATTTTTATTTCAGTTTTAGTTATTTTAGGACATCAGTTTAATTTGATTAAAAGGAGAAATGTTGCCTTTTTTTATATATTTTACTTTATTTCAGTTAATGTTTATTTTACAGTATTTTTAATAACGAAAATGTTTTTTATGGTTTAGTGTCAGTTTTATTTTTTAGTATAATAAAAAATAAGTATAATAACTTATATAATACAATTTAGTATAATAACCCTGTATCACAATATTTGTTTTACTGTTGAAGTGGTACCTGAAAAAGTTTGGAAAAAAATAATATACAAACAAGTCATAAACATATGCATTTAATAAATTATCTTTTATTTTAATCTATTTTAAGAGATTTATTGGTTACACTTTATTTTACAGTACCGTAGTTACATTGTAATTACTCAAATAAGTACTGAGTACTATTAACTACATGTACTTACTATAGAGTTACAGTTAGGGTTAGGATTTGGTTTAGGGTTAGTTACTTGTAATTATGCATAATTTACTGTTATTACTATAGTGAGTACATGTAGTAACGTGTAACTACGGCACTGTAAAATAAAGTGTTACCGATTTATCTTTTAAAATCTCATAGGCAAACATGCAAACAATCACAAGACAAGCTGTCAGAACATTATCAGAACAGACGAGAAAAAAAAGATTACATTTTCCTTTGCAAAATTGTCTGAGGTGTGAAAAGCTTATCAGATAATCCTGACATAATAATAAAATGTTGAATGATCCCATCTAAAACAATTTGAAAACTGCCACCTGCTTGAAATCCAGTTGACTTTCGACTTTTAGATTATTTATTTTTTCGACATGTTGCATGTAATGTATCTTTCAAAATTTTTCAGATGCAAAATCTCATTCCCATAATCCAACAGCACAACACACAACATCTGAATCATCTGAGACACTTTCAGTAATTATTACCGCCCCATAAAAAAGCCAGTATTTTAACCTTGATATAAATAAATGAATGCATTAATATTAATAGGTACATCATGCTTAACATGTAGGATTAAGATTCTTTTTCACTTGCTATAAACTAATCCAGCTAATACCTGATGCTGGTTTATATGATATGCATATTGCTGAGATTATCAGAAAGACAAGGATTAAAATCTGCTAATTTTAATACATTGAATTTATACAAACATGTTACCAGTACCTGAAAGCTTGTGTAATATTATTGAATGGGATGTTGGCTTTTAGTGTACTCTTGGCTTTTAGTGTAAGCTTTGTTTGTCATGTAAGGTTGACGCCAACCCTCTCGCATTTATCAACATGCGCAAACACCCACATGCAATATATCCATCCTCACACATTATTCCAATGGACCTCCGGCTTTGTCATAAGCCACAGAGATCCCATGAAGCAAATCCAGAATGTCACATTAATCCTCGGTATTGAACTACGGACAGACTTTTATCATTCTGAAAAGCCTAATCTATCCTTTCCCATTCAGAGAGAGCACTGTAGTGCGTATGCTTTAAATGAAAATCCATTAGAAATGTGTGGGACTTAAGTGAAAGGTATTGTTGCTGAATTGTATTTCAGCAGTGTATCAGCACCAGTACAGTATTATGTGCAGGATATTCAAATTTGAGCTTCCAAATCACAAGGAGAGTATATGTTCAGTTCAAAGGGCAGGAAACAATATATCACTTCACAGGAAGTGGAAATTAAATCAGCAGTCACTGCAAACCTCCTGAGTAGTCCACAAAATTTGGCTATATATGTGATGAAAAGATCCAATGTTTTTACCCAAAGTAATTCACCTCAGGTTATATAAAAATATCAATCTCACAAGATGCAATAGTTACAACATAGGAAAAATATTCATACTTTAAATGAACCCCGATCACATTTATTTTAACATTAATCATTGCAACTATCAAAATATATAACTAAATTTCGAGCCTTTAAAGGGGACCTATTATGCAAAATTTACTTTTATAAGGTGTTTGAACACATATGTGTGTCCACAGTGTGTGTAAACAACCAGCCTATAATGGTAAAAATCCACCAAATATTTTTTTATAATCCCCATTTATCATTTTCAATCTCTCAGAACACACTGTTTTTTATTTCCCCCTACTCCTACGTATGAGAGGGGAAACCCCGCCCATGACTGGTGACGATCTGCCCTGTTAGCATAGACACACCCCTGAGTGAGAATCACAGAGTCTGCCATTTCTGTGTACTCGCTGTATCAGCTAAAGATATACAATGTCTGTGACAAAAATACATTACAAATGTTCTGTTGTTGGATGTACCAACGAACATATGATGCTCCATAGAGTCCCGCCATCTGAGTCACTGAGGACACCGTGGTTGAAGTTATTACTCAAGGATGGATAAGTACAAACTGTTCGTGATCCTCTCCGGAGCGATACTGGTCACGGCAGAAAGGGAGAGCGTGCACTTTATTACAGTCCATCGGAGTTGTTTTATGGATATAAAGTTTACCAGTTTATTAAGCACCCCCGAAAAGGTATAAGGTCTGTATATACTTGTTTACTGTTAGTTGTAACAAGTGTTTTTCTGTATTTCGCTGTGTATGTTGATGATAATACAAGGGAGAGAGAGTTTATAGATAAAAGACTTTAATGCGCACTTCATGTACTGTTTTATTCAGCTCTTATGGTGATTTTCTGAAGTGAAAACGTTCGCTTCATGTTTTGTGTGATGTACAATAAACTTCATAAAGCTCATCAGTAAAGTTTTGGCCTTTATTCAAACGGGGTCCGATACAACAGGCTTGTACTAATAGTGGATAAAAGCAAGATGACAACATGAGTTATAACTGCAATTAAACTGAACTATACCTGTTCTATCTCCATGCAGCATATATTCTCTGGCTCTGTAGGCATCATTTTCAGACTCCGGTTCGAACTGAACACCGCTACGGAGAGTTTTTTACATTATTAGTGAGTGAGATTGTTCTGCCACCGGAGCTTGGAGCATCTTGAAGCTCCGCCCTCTTAAGTATGACAAATGATATGAATTAAAATTGTAATTATTTTTTAATTTTTAATTTTTAATAAATGCACATGTATGCATATATATATATATATAAATTTTGTGAAATTTAAATATTTACAAATCAGTTGTTTAACCAGTAATATAGCAGTATAAAATATAGCAGCAATAAATGTATACAGCATTAGTTGAGAGATTTTTTTCCTTGAGAAAAATTGACATCTATTGTACCTGATACATATATATACACAAATGAATTGATAACGAATCAGACTAAATCAAAATCAGACTTAAATCAAATTGCAAGCCTGTTATTTGAAATCGAATCGAAACGTGAATTTGTGTCAGTGTACTGTACATATATATATATATTTATATTTATATATACACATACATAATGCATATATTATATTATATTATATTATTATGTATTTAATAGTTATTGATTTCAATTTAAGTATTTTTATGTAAGTAAGTCCACTGATGGCAAGTTGATAGAACCCAAGTGCAGTTTTATTACATCCCAACATGAACAAGATCAAACTATACAAAGACTAGACTTGACTTGGCTTGGCATGGCAAACATGGCAAGAAAAACACCAAACAGTGGTTACACGAACACAAATACGCATGGCAAACATGAGGGCTTAAATACACAAACTACTAATGACTTGACAAGACACACCTTTGAACATGATTAAACAAACCAATGACACATGACATGACAAGGGGAGCACATGGCAGGATCACATGACTAGAACAAGACACAAGGCTTGTTCAAGTTGAACAAGGCTTGTTGAGAGCGATTCAAAAGCATAAAGAGCCGAATGCTCTCCAAACGCTCTCGCGGTACTTTGATGTCATATGCCAATCGGTCTGCGCAGCGCTGATGCATCTCGAACAAGCCTACAAACAAGGGAAGCACATGGCAAATAGGAAACATGACGAAGAGAATTTCAAAATAAGACATGAAATAAAAACAAAACTAGACGTGACATTTTATATCATCATAAGACTAAGACTGATCCGACTTAGTCTGCCTCAAGTTTGATGACATCGAAATCGAATCGAAACGAAATGTGAATTTGTATATATACATACATACATAATGCATATATTATATAACACTATATTATATTATATTATATTATATTATATTAAATTATATGTAAGCAATAAGGTATGAGAGGCTGTGCTGTATCGTGAATAAGTCACGGCTGAAGGGCATTGTTGTTTTTATAAAACGGTTACTACACAATACAAATATTAAAGCCAAAAATATGTATCAATGCAACTTTCATGAAGTCAACTTTCACTAAAGCCTTCCTTCTGCCGGAAAAAAATAGTCCCTGACCGTGAACAGCAACAGAAGTTACATTATTACGCCATTAGATGGCGGCAAAGACTGTCTTTATGAGTGTGTCAGACAGTAGCGAAGACTTTTATATTGAAAAGACTGAATTGTTGTGAACACAGAACAAGACGCAACTGACAAATGCTTTGACTAGCGACTGTCAGTCATGGGAAAACCCCCTTAATTGTTAAAAGGACAAGATAATACATTGGACATTTAAACAGATTTTTGATTATGAACATAGGACTGACCTGAAGGAAACTGCTAAATCTGAATGCAGGTAATAAACTCGCTCAATCGATCTCTTTCTCACAACACTCTTCTACATAATACAGTAAGCTTCAATGAACAATATCAATTGAGAACATACAGTTTATGTTGCTAAGAGTGGTTGCTAAGGGTGTTGTGTAGTGATACACAAAACCATTGGGTGAAGCGGTCATAGCCGTGTTTTATCGTGAATAAAACACAGCTATTGACCAATCAGAATCAAGGACAGGAACTAACCGTTTTATATTATATTATATTATATTATATTTATTTCAATTTAAGTATTTTTACATCATCATAAGACTATGACTGATCCGACCTAGTCTGCATCAAGTTTTATGACAGTGCAATGCAAGGCATTCCAAAATATAAAAAATAAAAATAAGAAATTGCCAACTGAAGTAAACTTCTACAGATAGTCCCTGCTCAGTTTTTTAGGGAGCAGTGAACACTGCATATAGGGACCCTGTGAGGTGAGAGTTTATACACTGCTATATGTCTGCAAAGCAGGGCTCAGATGGTAACTCTGTTCTTTTTCATTTAATTGAACTCTGTTGCTAAAAATAAACTCATCCGATGACAAGGAAGCACCAGAAGGGCTTCACTATTTGCCTGTGGGGAATCATATAAGTTACAGAGTGCATGACTGATCTCTTTTGGAGAAAGATCAATGAATATGATTACATTTATATTCAGCACTCACACATGGCCACCTTCACACTCTGCTGCATGTGAAACAAGCAGCTCTGTTAGATGATTGAATGAGCTAATGATTTGTGATATATACACAGGCACCAAAAAAAATCAGGTGACATACTGTGCCTCGTTAATCAAACATTCATTAATTAAGCTCTCCTGAGAGGACAAAATGACATAAGAGTAAGATTAGAGCCTTGTTTAATTAAATGTCGAGGTTGAGGACCTCCATGAATACCTCATAAATACACCTCCATACAGAAACAAACTGTCTGTACTTGAAATACAGGTGATCAAGTGATAAGTAAGAACAGTTTGATACCTTCATTGCTCCGCCCCCAAAATAATGAACACGCTATGTAACACAGGCAACACACTAACAGATGGTGCATCAGACAGCTCACGCACATATGGATGAATCAGCTGTGGCATATCTTGGTTCTGTGAAACAGCAAAAAAAAACAAAAAAAAACAATGCTACTCGCATATCTAGCAGAAACAAAGCAACCTCTGTGTCCATTTCAAAGGGATAGTTCACCCAAAAATGAAAGGAAGGAAGATATTTGGAAGAATGTCAGTAACCAAACAGATCTTGCCCCCCATTGACTACCATGGTATTTATTTTTCCTACTATGGTAGTCAATGGGGGGCGAGATCTGTTTGGTTACTGACATTCTTCCAAATCTTTCTTTGTGTTCAGCAGAACAAAGACATTCATACAGGTTTGGAACTACTTGAGGGTGAGTAAATGATGACAGAATTTTTGGGTAAACTATCCCTTTAAGGCCTCTAACGTCTCTCCAGCGCTGGAAAGCTTTTTCAATATGAATGTGGATCCTAGCTCTTGCCTGACCCTTCTTCTTTCAGTTATATTCCTCTGACCTTTTCCTCTTTGGTTATATCTCAGCTATCTCTCTTTCTACAGTCTTTCTACAAATCCAATTGGTCCGATCCACTTTGTTTTTTCTCCTATTTACACAGCCAGGACTATGTTCAAACAAAAATGTTTTCAGCACACACAGAACAGACATCTAGCAAATATTCACAAAATTGTTTGTTTAGGTGTTGATTTACATGTTCAACAGCTTTTCCCAGAAATGCCTTACTGCACCTTTAAAAAAAATTTAAGCCATGCAAAAATCATAAAACCTGCAATCACATAAAAATATTTTAAAAAATCTATGCACCATAATAATAAAAAACTTTTGCATAATTTGAAAAAAAAAAAAAAAAAAAATACTGCTTAAATCTACTAAATTACGATAAATAATTAAAAACAATCTGTTTGCAAGTGATTGTCACAAATCATTGCTATAAAGAAGCACATTATAACAAGGAATCACAAAAAATAAAAGTATTTAATCATAAATCCAAGAAGAGAACATGCAGGAGAATACCAAGGTAGCTATAACAACAACTAAACATTAACGACACGGAACACAGGACTGAGGAAACTAAGGACTTAAATACACAGACAATCTGTAACAAGTAACAAAGTAATCTAGATAAAACAGAACAGGTGTAGCACTAATTAAAAACCAAGGAAACTAGGGAACACAAGCAAACCAGTAATTGGTACTGGTGTAACTGGACATTATGGAAATGGGCTATATGCACGGAGCGTTCTTTAGAACTTCCGCAATAATATAAGAAAACTTCCGGTGATATGTAATTTGCTGGTGTGTTGAGCATCAGTAGTGTATAGCCTACTTATTTTATAATCAGAATATAGTCACTTAAATAGTCAGGCATAGCATTAATTTAGTTATTCAAACGTAAGACAGCATAGAAAATAAATAAATAAAAAAGTACCTCAGTGTTGCTCCTCAGCTAAATTCAATTCGACCATCAGTTTTCACACTTTCGTGTGAAAAAAAGCGTCAAAAATTAAATATTTATAGTGCACTTTAGAATAAATTGAATAAAATGTGTGTTTTTACAAGTGTGCCGAAATCATTGATCTTGCGCTGCACTGACTGACAGCTGCCGTGATTACAAAGGGAAAGTGCGGTGCACGCTTTCTGTCATTCATTCACAAGAAAAGTTGTTTTTCATAAGATTTTGTGAGTACTTCATACTTCACATTGACAAAATGTAAACCTAGTTATTTTATAAAGTTTAATATTTAGTCAAAAACGAAACTAATTGAAAAACGATTAGAGGAAATGACTGATATATGCGCAAATAAATGCTACTTTGCCACCACCTGCTGGTTATAGTGGTAATTATTGTGTTTTTTATTTTTAAATAAGTGTTTTCTATCAAATGTTGAATTTCCTACATTTTGAAACGTTCGGTTTTACAATGGGAACAATCTCAGAAGGATGAACAAATAATGTTTGTGGTCTTCACATTAAAAATAATATTTGAAGTGCTGGGGGAAAAAATGCGTGTGCGTGTCTAATTTCAGACACGGCATTTTTTAAATGGTCCCAATAGCTTCGTCTTTATTGCAATCAATAAAACTGGTTTATTGGCAAATTAGGTAAATGTGATAACTGCATTAAAATATGAATACAACATTAAAAAGTCAACCACTGATGGTTTTGTGTCGATGTACAGCGAGTACAGAATGAACAGCTAACAGTTCACCGGAAATGCCCGAGCAGCCTTAACGACAACCAGGAAGTAACCTTGCATATAGCCCATTGTGCCAGTCATTATGTGTGTAAAAAAATGTAAATAAATCATTTTCTAACAAATATTGTCATAAGTAATTTTTGCGGATTTTATGGATTTTTCAGATTTTAAGATTGGATGTGGGGAAAATGCTAAAACCGTAATATCTATAAATAAAAGGCATTTGGAAAAATTGCAAAATATAAAGTTACCTTCATAAAAGTGACCATCTTACAAAAAGACAAAAGTCTCTGAAAAGAAAAATCTGCCTTTTTGTTGCTAACAACGATTTATGTTTGAGTCATCAGCATTGGCTCTTCTCAAGACTTTCAATCACTCATTTCTCCAATGTTCCTTTAGCCTAGAAATGTCACTGGCATGAAAACTCTCACACAGCAGTGATTTTTAACCTCTCTGCTAAACCAAGGGGCTGCATCTTCTATCCAGACCGCCTAGAGTTCCATATAACTGTTGGTAGGGAACAGTACACTCCAGGGCCCAGTTTTATGGCCGGGCCCCTTTCTTACTGCAACAGTGGAGAAAGGTTTGCTACATTTCGGTTGGATCTTGGTGGACTAGCACAAAAAAATGTCCCACACTATCAGATAAGAATGCTAGGACAACTGACAGACACCTCAATGGAGGACTTCTCAAAGGACAGGACTTCTCATTGGTCCATGGGCAGTTTCTGCCCTGCACCCATTATGGCTTAAACCAACCGCCAAAAAAATTCTTTAGGACTTTTTGGATACAAAACAAAGGGAGGCAACAATGATCCATCCAATCCATTCATAACTATGTTTGGAAACCTTAAAACTGGTGTAAACTACACACATCCATTTCATGCTTATTCAGAGAAATAAGTATTATCAGTAACAGCTACTTGTAGTACAACATCTTCAACACAAATTCAGCTGTTAATGTACAAATGAATGCATGCATCACAGTTCAATCTTTTTCCATCTTGTCTGGACTCTATTTCTTTAGAATATTGCCAAAGGTATTCTGGTGGTGGTTTGGAAAGTGAGAAATGCATTGGTAAAACTTTAAAGACACTGTATTAACTGTGTGCTTTAGATTATTCAAATGAGTTCCACAGGGGAAAGGAGGGTGGTCCATATTGTGTGTGCCCCCTCTGATGCCAGCAGCCAAATTGCAATCTCCTCCTTATCGGAAAAGGATAAATGTACCCTTTCAACAGATACTTCTTGTTCTGAGCCTCCGGTCTGAAACAGAGAAGGCAGCAACAGATACATTCAGGGTTTTGAGTCTCACCTAGAGAGACTGTAACAGATACGCCGTTCTGAGTCTTCCAGCCTGCAAAGGTGAGACAGAAACAGATTCCATGCTCTGATTCTACAGCTTGTGAGCCAACACATTCTGAGCCTCCAATCTGTGAGGAAAGAGATATCAACAAACACTACGTTCAGAGCCTTTGTCCAGCAAGACAGTAACGATTACAACACGTTCCGAGTCTCCATGCCAAGAGACAAAAGCGGATTCACCAAGTTCTGAGTCTCTGGCCTACAGAGGCAAAAGGCATACAGACACATTTGCAACAAGGTTAAGCTCAGGAGAGCAAACCTTCACTTCAAGGTACCTTAATCTGCATGTTCCAGATTGTTAAGGACCTTCTGCACCTACTTCAGGGCCTATCTGCGTGTTCCAGATTTTAGGACCCATTTTGGTGCTCCAGGAGATCCGTATCCCACAGAGATTCATGTTCAAGGCTGTTGAAACAGATTCTGGCTCCTTTCCCCACTGCATTGTTATCCAGCACAACCAGTGTAAAACGTCACTGACATCAGACTGCTCACTCGACCACGTGACCGTAAATATCACTTAACCAAACCTCTTTCCAGAGACCTTGGCATTGTTGTATATTATTCAATTCAATTCACATTTATTTGTATAGCGCATTTCACAATACATATAGTTTCAAAGCAGCTTTACGGAATATGCATGTGTCTATGTTACAATTTAGAGTGATGTGTTATCAGAGGTGACTGTGTCCAAGTAATGTATTTCTGAAAAGTACATACTGTAAACAAATCACGCAGTTAGCTAACATCATGTATTAATTTTAGGCAGAGACAATGAGCTCACTGTAATTATTACAAGTTGTTAACATAATGATTACAATATATAGAAATATATTGTATATGAAAAGCAGTATATGATTTTCTAATTTACAATAAAAGTAATATAACTGATGCTAGTTAATAAGATAGGCATAAGATAACGTAACTGCCTAGCCACACCCAATTTAATCACTTTATCCATCTTATGCACTTTATTCCTTTCTCATTCATGGTATTCATTTAGTAGTTGTGTTGATTTACTCGGTTATCTTTTTGTTAATAACATTTCTTTTTATTTAAAATTTATTTAAAATGTCTTCCTTGTGTTGATAATACAGAAGAGGCTCTACAAGTTAGCCGATATCTCACAAACCCTTCAGATTGGTCAGATGGAAAATTTCCTTTAATCTACATAATTTGTATTTGTTCAACAATCTTTGATTGTTCTTTAATGTCATGGTGAAACTCCTGGCTGGTGCCCCGTTATCTGAGAAGGAATCAGCTGACAATTTCACACTCACCTTAAGTGACGTGATCAAAACTCACAATATTATTTGGTGCCCATATAGACCAAATCTTTACATTTATGGTTCCCATTTTAAGCATAAAAAAAATGAAAAAGGATTTTTCAAAGAAAAATGGCAGAATCTTACTTACATTCTCACAGGTCATTCCTAAAGTGTTCAGGTTGGAAAATAATTGCCTGAAACTCAGAGCTCCTCAAAGGAGATGTGCTCTCCTTTTCTGCCCTCTTTCATCATTGCAGAAACACTTTACATCCTCCAACACAGAGGCCGTAATTCCACTATATGGAATCGACATTGGTTTCCTTGTAGACTGTACTTGATGCACATTCTGCATCACACACTGACATTTTTTGCAAACCTAAACATATCTACAGCATTGCAGATTTTGATAAATGTTAACTAGTGTATTCAACGGTTAATCTGCAATAAAGCAAGTGGGATTCAAAATTCTGAGACTTCAGGTATAAATTTATTTTGCCTTTACCAATTATAATCATAAGAATAATTTGAGTGTTTTTTATGTTTCTTTTTTCAAAATCCTATAGCTTGCTGTTGAAACCCAGATTTTCACTAGTGACCTCAGACAAGTATACAAAAAATTACATGGTATTTATTATTTAAAGAATTATTTGTAAATAAATGAATGATTATAAAAATAAATAAATATAAATTTATAGAACTTTGCACTAAGACATCCATGTATGATAAAATACCCAAAAATGCACTGCAAAAAAGGGTGTTGTGCAAGTCTGTTAAACTTGGTATTCTGCCAGACTTTTAATGAGTTGAATTAATAGTTTCTGGTGAGATGTGGCTGAGACAGAATTATCAGATAAACAAGCATGACCTAATGGCAGTACATAATCAATGGGTCTGATTTGCCTCCTGATGAATTACCCATTCCTTCCACTCAAAGCAGCAGTTCTGCATGTAAAATGTAACCTCCAGTTGTAATATCTGCATTTATATACTAAATATAGATTCCATTGTCTATAAATAGTTTAATGTCTGAAATAATTTTCGTCATTCTATGAATTCTGCAAACATGCTATTAATTATGTTGACCACTTGTACATTCATGACAACATACCACTAAACTCTTGTTTGCTAGATGTTGTTTTTTTACGCTCATTTTAGAGTTACCATTTTCCCAAGCACACCAGTTTGCCTTGAGAAGTCTGATATCAAAGAAACTACTTCAGTGAGCATGTGGGAGTTTCAGATTAGATCCTGAACAACTTCAGACACTGAAGTGCCTCTAAACTTTTAGTTTTACAGCAATGTGACAGCCCATGACAGCGACTGACAAGATAACAAAAGACACTTTACACTTTTCTTCAGGAGTTACAACTGTTGCTTAATGCCTTGAAGTTCATCAAAGGTTTTTGATGGTGATTTCAACTTACCCTCATGATGATCAGAGAAGTGTCTGAAGTAATTTGGACAAGGAATAACCACATGTTCCCCAACTTTGGCTGATGGCCAGCAAGCAATAATATCCCACATTCCTTTGCAGCCTGGCAAAAGAATAAAGTACAATATTTAGCGTTAACTCAATATAGCCCTGTTGTACAAAAGCAAAAAACACAATTAGGTTTTAAGTATATGTCTTATATACATAAGTTAGTTCTGGTCGTTGAATCTGATTGGCTGAGATGCCTTCCTAAAGTGCGGATATTTCACCAGTATCAGCATGGGGACTGTTCACCGTTTGTATCACTCCGCGTGTCTCTGCACGATCTAGATGGGCAGCATTTCTCTCAACGAGCGTCAATGGTGGAGGACAAAAATCCACTATAATTTTTTTGCGAGAATGTAGGTGTTTAAACGTTCAATCTGGAGTTTATTTATAAAGATAGCGCCTCTGAAAATTTGCTTCGATGTTTTCGGGGTTGTGAGGCCCGGCGATCACCAGGCACTCAGCACTAATGTGCCCGCTGAGAACAGCCTTATCTTGTCTAGTCCTTCTGTCATTTGACGCTGGCTCTGATGTCTCTGTAGTTGGTTAAACATGAGATATCATTTGTTTTGGGTATTCGCTTTCAGCCGTTCCTTTGTTTTGGGTGTTTTGGGTATTTTCCTTTCAGCCGTTACTGTATTCACTATATTTATATGAGTCAAAAATCTGCTAAGGGGTAATAATAAAACAACTTGTATTTTTTACAACAGGATCTGCATTTTCATGGGTTTATAAAAAGATTTGTGTTAAAAGAGACAATTAAACTATGTTGTGCATCAAAAACAATCCTTTCCTGATAAAAATAAACTTGATTTTCAAAACTCAATGATTTTGCGACAGCTGAATGTAACAATTTTGCAGACCATGTCAGTCTCTGAGTAATTTATTTAAGCCACAAAATAAACTTAATTCCATAAAATAAGTATAATGAACTATGAAAAAGCATTTTGAACGTCTCCAGCACGTTTTACCCAAAATTTTACCCAAATTACCCAAAAATCAAACATAGTTCACCCCTTATGCACGTTATCACGTCCGTCAAAAACGTAGGCTAGCTATCGGTTGGAATATTAGAACTAAAAACATCGACATAACACACTCATGGGCATCTTTCACATCACTGAATACTTGCCGGCTAAGAAATAAATAATTATTACCTTACAATCCATCTGTTTTCAATCACGACATCAATGTCTGTCAAAAAATAATATGCACAATACATGGTAGTATTTACGAGAAGCAGAGGTCCAGGGAGTACACACATTTCCTGGAAAACCCACAGTACTGGATGTTTTGACTACGTCATCACTTTCCGAGAAGAGGGAGAAAATGGTGGACTTAGTGGCTTCAACATGCTGTCTGAGATGATAACGTGCATAATACATAACACACGCGTATATAAATTTGTTCTTCACTTGCTGAAATTGAATTGGAATGATCAGGGAACTGAGTGAAATACTGCCTGCTAAAGAGTTGTAATCCAAGTGAAAAACTTTGGGGGGTTATTTAACATCGTTCAACATGTCTTGGTTCCTGACGGACACCGGAAGTTGTATGTTATATTTTGACAGACATTTTTTAACTACGCTTTCTGATTCTGACTTGCCTGATTTTAATATTTTCAATAATTTTCTATTCTTGACTGATCTTTTTTCATAATTTAAAACTGTTAAATTAATGATCTTGTTAAATGAGTCTTATATGCTGATGTAATATTTGTTTGATTAAATGTATATAAATGTGCATGTGTATATATATTTTCTTCTACAAAAACTACACATTTCTATTTAAGCATATATTTACTACATTAAATTGTTATTCTCATGCACAAAAACATGGATTAATCATTATACAGATAAATACGTCCAGTGGTCCAGTAAATTAATCATCAGGAAAATGTTACAAATTTGTCACTGGTTAATTTCACTAGTGGTTTCATTAATTAAGTCCTGTGTGTACTCATTGCCTAAATTTAACCCTGGGATTTATTTAAAAGTAACATGAGGACTCTTAAACTCACACTTCCCTCATCCTTCAGTTAGACACCTGTAAGTACAATAAACTGAGATATGGTATCAGCTTATTGCTTTACCCGTAATGTTTTGAATATTTACGACACTTCTCATGCCCCCAGAATGCATCCATCTGATTCATGAGGCGAGGTGAGTTGGTTCGTGACTGTGAATGTGGAAAACTGACAGCTAGTTTATCTTATTCGTCCTCTCTAAGCTACAGCGGAATGTTCCAGAGCCAAGTGGCCTGTTTAAAAATCCACCTCATTCAGACACTACGTATATAGATGTGCGGGTGGGTCAGCAGCACACAGATTGTAGACATGTAAATTCAATCCTCACAGGATTTCAGTTTAAATTGAAATCTGATAAATGTGTGAATCTATCCAAAGCAATATGGTTATATACACACTGACTAGGAAACTCTGAAAGGAAAAAGTTGATGCCTTGACTACTAATATAATACAAAAACAATACAAGTTAGCTCAACAGGTTTTGAAATTGAACTAATGCTGTTGTTGAATAGAACTCTTGTAAAAAAAATTCTTTGAGGGATCATAAACTCAATGTTTAGATCAAGTGACTGGGGAAGCTCATGGAAGGCATATGATTGCATACTGATGTTCATGAAACCAATCTTGGATGTGTTCAGCGGTATGTATGGAGGCATTCTCACCTAAAATATGGGGGAAGGGAACAGTGTTTGCACTATACTAGGATGTGACCAACCCAACAAAAGAATCATCACACTTAATGTCTTCCAAAAGACAGCTGCCAATAGCACTACAGCTCATCTACCAGTGTTTAACAGTTATCTACAGATGGGTTGTGGGTTTAAGGCATTGTTTTCCCAAACATAAACTCATACATTTTATTCAGGTGTAGATCTTCTACCAGTTTATATAATGTCTCTTTGCTCTTCGCAAATAAGTGGCTACTGAATGACACCTACTATAAATTCTAGTTTTCCAGAGCTCACAATATGCAAACTTTAGATGAGTCTTCTGAATCAAATCAATGGTATTTTTTGTGCCATGTCCTGCATTACACCAGATAAATTCATGTTATTGTTAATTTCATGTTATTCAAAGCTGCACATTGGGCACAATCTATATCTAACCGCAATAACTACCAAAAACTCACAGCAGAGCTTTAAAGATTTACATGGATTGTTTAAAAACTCCCTCTAGATTCATTAGCTACCAAGCTGCTCATCCTTAAACCTTAAAAACCCAACCTATCAATTAGCTGGTAAATCTGAAATGCTGAAATCTACACCATTAATCTTTATTCTGTAGCTCAACTGATGCTAGCAATGCCAAGGTGCTAGTAACACCAACTCTCAAGTCTATCTTAGAATAATGCACAATACACACTAGGGCTTTCACTTCAAACAGCTACATGAAATGCTTGTGGGCACAGCAGATCCTTTCATTCATTCCACTTTCTATCCATGATGGGGGTCTGACTTTTCTTCCACTTCAAAAAAAAATTGTCTTTCATGCCTGATTGCCAGTTCATCTCGTCAACCAGAAGAACAAGTCAGCGGAGGATAACCCACTTCATACCTCAAAGGAGCTTCCATTTAATTGTGATATCTATGTGCGAAGCACTGGTCCCTGGACCCTTTGCTGGAAAACCAAAATAATCAGCTAGGCTAAAGCATCAGTATTTTGTCAGAACATGGCAGGTCTCCTCAACATGTTCATAAGGCATCTCATTGATGAAGATGTTGCTAATCACTCTTTGACAACAGTTAATTTTTTGACTTTTCAAATTGTACTTCTACTGGATGAAGCATTTTGCATTGTTGTTTTTTTATTCATTTATTTATTTATTTTTCATAACAAATGTTTACATTTGGCATCGCTGTCGAAGAGTAATTAGCTGGTGAAGTGGATTTACTTATTGTAGAGTTAATGAAAGTAATCATAAGCATTGTAATGTTTGTAGCGGATGTCATAACAAATGTCAGTAGACCAGGAAGAAACGAGCAGTTCATTCATAAATCCATACGATCTTACCTTCATGCAGTGGAAATACAAACCGGAAAATAGAACAAAACGAGCCAAAGTCCCTTTAAGACAAGTCATTTCACTCAGTGGCCATCTTTGAAATGCCTCTCGGGCATACAAGTGCAGCTCCTATCTCTTTAAATGGGGAAACATCAAATTCTCCAAAGCTGTTTGCTAAGCTTTCGATTAAATTTCATATTTGAAATCACCAATGAAATCTGACAACTGTTTCTAAATGCTCGAATCATGACAAAAAACTTTTTCAAGCTAATGCGCATGCGCAGTCCTAAATGAGCGTCTCTCGTCTCATTTTGGAGGCGCGCGTCTGACTGTTTCTATAGAAACCGGAGCTTCTAAAGGCCGCTGCAGTGACGCAATGACTTTACCAATCAGCGATTAGCTCTTATTTAGAAGGCGGGACTTATTCCACCATATTGTGCGTTGCACATTCTCCCATTCAAAACAATACGAGTGACGCGTCTTGTGTTATTCTATAGTCTTTGAAACGAGCGCAGCGCTGAAAAACAACCAATACAAAGCGACGCATTGCACAACAAGCTAATTAGAATCTTGGGTTCCTTAAAAGGCTTTAAATGTATTTTAAATGTGTTTTATATATATATATATATATATATATATACAGTTGCGGTCAGAATTATTGGCACCCTTGGTAAATATGATCAAAGATGACCATAAAAATAAATCTGCATTGTTTATCCTTTTGATCTTTAATTCATAAAATTAGCAAAAATCTAACCTTTCATTGAAGGAAAAGAATTGAAAGTGGGGTGAAAATCACATTATGAAATAAATGTTTTTCTCCAAAACACATTGGCCACAATTATTGGCACCCCTAGAATTTTTTATGAGTAAAATATCTCTGAAGTATATTCCCATTGATGTTTACATTTTTTTAGCACACCAGGGTGATCATGAACATGAAATTGTCTAGCGATGACTTCCTGTTCCACAGGAGTATAAACATGAGGAAACACAAAGGCCAAATTCCTGTAATCATTCATCACAATGAGTAAAACCAAAGAATATAGTTGTGATGTGCCGCAAAAGATTGTTGAGCTTCACAAAATAGAAAGTGGCTGTAAAAAAATAGCTAAAGCAAACAATCTCCAGCATATTCAGTTGTCAGACAAGACTGGAACTTCAAACGGGACCAGCTTCTATGGCCAGATGAAACTAAAAAAAGAGCTACCAGATGGGTTTGGTGCACACATGGATAAAAAGTACCCCATGCCCACGGTTAAATATACTGCTGGATCTTTAATGTTGTGGGCCTATTTTTTCTGCTGGAGGTCCTGGACATCTTGTTCAGATACATGGTATCATGGATTTTATCAAATACCAACAGATAAAAAATCAAAACCTGACCGCTTCTGCTAGAAATCCTATAATGGGCCGTGGTTGGATCTTCTATCAGGACAATCATCCAAAGCAAACATCAAAACCAACACAAAAATGTGTGACTGAGCACAAAATGAAGCTTCTGCCATGGCCATCCCAGTCCCCTGACCTGAACCCTATAGAAAATGAGTGAAGTGAACTGAAGAGAAGAAGCACCAACATGGAGCTGGGAATCTGAAGGATCTGGAGAGATTCTGCATGAAGGAATGGTCTCTGATCTCTTGTCAGGTGTTCTCCAAACTCATCAGGCATTATAGGAGAAAACTCTTGAGCTGTTATCTTGGCAAAAGGAGGTTGCAAAAAGTATCGAATAAAAGGGTGCCAATAATTGTGGCCAACGTGTTTTGGAGAAAAACATTTATTTCATAATGTGATTTTCCCCCCACTTTCAATTCTTTTCCTTCAATGAAAGGTTAGATTTTTGCTAATTTTATGAATTAAAGATCTTTTTTTTTTTTTCAGATTTATTTTTACAGTCATCTTTGATCATATTTACCAAGGGTGCCAATAATTCTGACCACAACTGTATATACACATAAAATTCTTATTTGTTATATACTTTTGTTATATTTTTATTTACTACCAAAAAATATATATTTTCCATTTAAACAAATTCTAAATATCAATTCTAGATTGTAAATGATTTTTAGTTTTGTTCTGTTTCAGCACCAAACATATCTCTGTCATCTACAGTCTATTTTTCCCCATCAATGCAAAGTTGTTTATTGACTGTGAAAATGGTACAAAGCAATGTTATTTTGTAAATATCACCTGATGTGACGTTTCCTGCTGTTTTATTCTCGCACCTCGCTCTTGCCAGCTCAATCTCATTTACCACGTCACACATCTGAACAGCACCAACCTGCAAAAGAGACAGCGAGAGAGAGAGAGAGAGAGAGAGAGAGAGAGAGAGAGCATTTCAGTTGTTCAACTACATCACAGCCTTCAAAGCTTCAATCTCTTTCGTCTCAGTGATTCACCACAATATTCTTCTCAGGATAGTCTATTACTTTAAGGTGTCAGCTTTCATCTTGTAAGGCTTTCATTTCATATGCATATTTATGGATTGCACTGAAGTCTCACGGGGGCTTATTGTGGCTAAATATTTACAGCAAAGGCCTACTTGGAATTAGACTGCTTGGAAAATTCACAAACTTTAAAACTACTTATCAGACTTTTTGCCATACACCATTCTTATTGACAAAATGACAGACCGTTGTTCGCCTGTACGCTAGCGGCACACAGACAAAAGAGCAGCGTTGCACTGTGGAGATGATATCATGCCTGTAAGGGAGGAAAGGCGTGTGGGGCCAGTGAGTAATCGTCAGATTGCTCACTGATGTCCACTGCTGATGACAAATTCATGCTGACAGTCAGTGGCAGACAGCCTGCGGTCAATAAGAACGTGAAAGTCCAACGAACAGCTTGAGAAGGTCAATGAAGACATGGTGCAGGGGAAGAGGAGTTTAATGGACAGGGTGGACTGAATCCCTATAGTGTTAATAATGTTGTATGTGTGTGGGTGTTTGTGGTGCCCAGCTTATTGTCTTGAGTTAGCATCTGGGCATGCTTCTGTTTTGGGGGGGGGGTGTGTGTGTGTGTGTGTGTGTGTGTGTGTGTGTGTGTGTGTGTGTGTGTGTGTATGGTGGGTACAGATGTGTCTGTGCATTTTAATGTGAGAGACAGAGGGCACTGACCAGAGATCTGTGATCTAGAACAAGATGAAGTTACTGAGAAATGGAAAAAGTTAGATTTTAAGCACTTCTGCTGGGTCCAGCACTAGCTAAACAACTGGCACTGACATGAATGGAAAGAAATCAGGAATAAAAAGCAGTAATATTGTGAAATATTATTACAGTTTATAATAACTTTTTGTATTGTATGTTAATATGCTTTAAAATTTATTCCTGTGATGGCAAAGCTGAATTTTCAGCATCATTACTCCAGTCTTCAGTGTCACATGATCCTTCAGAAATTATTCTAATATGCTGATTTGGTGATCAAGAAAGATTTCTTATTATTATCAGTGTTGAAAACAGTTGTGCTGCTTAATATTTTTGTGGAAACTGTAATACATTTTTCAGGATTCTTTGATGAATAGAAAGTACAAAAGAACAACATTTGATTAAAATAGAAGTCTGAATAAAAGTATCAGAATAACAGAATTCTGAATGTATACACAATTCTTTTTAAAAGTCATGAAAATGTTTACTGCCGTCATTTTCACCACATCTTAAATGATTTAGTGTATTTAACAGCATTCAGTTATGGAAATGAAAATGATGGAAATTACATTTTTGGAATAAATGGGCCAAATCTTTCATCTTGCTGAGGCAAATTTTACTCTTTATGTATCCTAAATACACAATCAAACAAAAGATTCGATAACACTTTAGTATAGGGAACATGTATTCACTATTAACTACGACTTTTCCCTCAATAAACTCCTAATTTACTGCTTAATAATAGTTTGTAAGTTAGTTGTTAAGTTTAGGTATTGGGTAGAATTAAGAATGTAGAATAAGGTCATGCAGAATAAGGCATTAATATGTGCTTAATAATTACTAATAAACAGCCAATATTCTAGTAATATGCATGCTAATAAGCAGCTAGTTAAAAGACCCTAAAATAAAGTGTTACTGTTAATTATAATAAATACATACTGTGAATTTCACCTTTTTAGATTATCTTTTTTCTAATCATATATTTATTCATATTTGTATAATTGATTTTCATAGTCTGGGTCCGTGACATGGATAAAAAAAAAAAAATAAAAAAAAATCTATACAGTTGAAAAGTAGCAAAAGTAAGTGATGAAGTCATGGTGAAAGTCCAACAAAAATCTTTAAGGAAAAAAAAAGGTGAAAAAATAAAAAAGTCAAAGATGATTTCATGGGCTCTTTAAAGGAACACTCCACTTTTTTTGAAAATAGGCTCATTTTCCAACTCCCCTAGAGTTAAACAGTTGAGTTTTACCGTTTTCGAATCCATTCAGCCGATCTCCGGGTCTGGCGGTACCACTTTTAGCATAGCTTAGCATAGTTCATTGAATCTGATTAGACCGTTAGCATCTCGCTCAAAAATGACCAAAGAGTTTTGATATTTTTCCTATTTAAAACTTGACTCTTCTGTAGTTACATCGTGTACTAAGACCGACGGAAAATGAAAAGTTGCGATTTTCTAGGCTGATATGGCTAAGAAATATACTCTCATCCGGCGTAATAATCAAGGAACTTTGCTGCCGTACCATGGGTGCAGCAGGCGCAATGATATTACGCAGCGCCTGTGACCCCCTGCTTGCACAGGGAGCGTGCCTTGCAACCATGGAAACATTTGTGAGAGACGCTGCGTAATATCATTGCGCCTGCTGCACCCATGGTACGGCAGCAAAGTTCCTTGATTATTACGCCACAATGAGAGTATAGTTCCTAGCCATATCAGCCTAGAAAATCGCAACTTTTCATTTTCCGTCGGTCTTAGTACATGATGTAACTACAGAAGAGTCAAGTTTTAAATAGGAAAAATATCGAAACTCTTTGGTCATTTTTGAGCGAGATGCTAACGGTCTAATCAGATTCAATGAACTATGCTAAGCTATGCTAAAAGTGGTACCGCCAGACCCGGAGATTGGCTGAATGGATTCGAAAACGGTAAAACTCAACTGTTTAACTCTAGGGGAGTTGGAAAATGAGCCTATTTTCAAAAAAAGTGGAGTGTTCCTTTAAGCTCTAGATCAGGGGTTCTCATCTTTGGTCCTCGAGGTCCACTTTCCTGCAGCGTTTCACTCCAACCCTAATGAAACACACCTGAACAAGCTAATATAGATCTTTAGGATTACTAGAAAGTTACAGGCAGGTGAGTTTTATCAAGGTTGGAGCTAAAATCTGCAGGACCTTGAGGGCCAGAGTTGAGAACTCAACTGACCACAAACAGAAAAAGTGAACATCAACGAGAAGCACACAGCTGTTTCAAAATAGCTTGAAGAGAAGTCCTGTAATGAAGTCTACCTGCTCTGTGACACTGTCAATAAGATCTAAATGATGGAGCTGCATTTCATGATAAATGTTTATAAGGAGAGCAGCAGAAATGATGCTGAAAATATAGGTGCTATTTTTGCTCGGTTTCAGCTGTCACTCTCCAGCACTTTGGTGCATGGATAATAGGGTCAGCTCAGTGAGAGGCTGCTTCACTGCCATCATCAGCCATGCGTGCACCTATAATCCCCACCAGCAGAAGATTCCATCATACTTTTTATTGCATCATCTAACCTTGTGTAGCTCCTAAGACACTGTAAAAGTAGGAGTGGAAGGGAAGAGTACACAAAAATACACTTGAAACAACACTGAAAATGTAGTTATCTTTGATTAATAATTGCCTTCTCAGTCTAAAGTATAAAAGGCTGTATCCTGTGTGCTAGTCAAATTTATTAACATCATTTGGTTCATAGAAACAAGTAATAAACTGCAGGTTTGCATTAGAGAAGTTTCTATGAAGTAGATTATTTGCTTCTCCATAAAACTGAGGACAAAGGAGCCATTTAGAGGTTGTTTACAGTGATTTGCCTAAATTACAATAACAGTGTGCTATTCGTCTGATAATAAATCTGCCAAATTCCCTCAAATATTTCTCCTCAGAGTTACATCAGATAACGGATGCGCATTCTTTCTTATGCATTGGCGCCTTCATCAGGTGCAGGGTCCATTGCGTGTGAAAGCGACCCAATAAAGCGGCGGGTCAGGCAATGGGCCGATCGCTCATGCATTCCTGGCGAAGCGCACACACTCAGCTCAGATATTTGTGTTAATGCTCAAATTATTTGCGAGAGTTCAACTATGTAAGTGGATTCCCTGCTGGAAAATCCAGCTTAGGCTGGATTGCTGTGTTTTGGAACATGATAGCAGGTCTAAGCTGGTCATTAGCTGGTCCAAGCCTTGTGTTTTTACACTTTTTTTTCCTCAAACAGCTCATTTCCAAAAATATCAGCACATAATCCTCCTCTCACTGGATAAGTCTAGGATCCTGCTAAAAAAAAAACACTTTAAACCAGCCTATGCTGGTTTAGGATGATCTAGCTGGTCTCCCAACCTGACCAAACAAGTGTTCGGCTATAGTTTTTCAGCCAGAGCAGATAAATGGCCAAAATCCCTCTAAAACTAGCAAACAAGACCAGCTTTAGAGACCGAAAAAACAACTTTGAGTAGTTTTTTCTAGCAGGAGAGACAGACAGTAACGCCAAAGAAGTCAGTTGCTGAAAAGTCTGTGAAAGTATCTCTGCAGTCAACACTTCACTTTCAGCTTTGGTAAAAGAGTATATTCTTCCATAATAATCTTTAAACAGTCTTTGTGGGCAGTATTGATCTATTTATTTAATGTCAGCCTTGCTTTTCAGTGGCATTTGAGAGAAAGAGACTGAAAGGCGGGGGCTTGTCCCCTAAACAATGACCATGCAATGACTCAGACCTAGACCTTGGCAACAGAACATCAACCACCACGCTTCTCATTGACACGCCAAATGAGAAGCTCACCAGGAAAATAGTGTTGCAATATTAGAGATCAGATTATCTTATCACTCAAAGACTTCGCATTAGATCTTTTAAACAAACCTTGGTTCACATGTACCAAGGGGTCCACAGGTCAAAAGTTTGATACATGACCTGTAGTACAGAACCTTCAATATTTTTCATGGAAAGTAATCTGGTTAATATTTGTTACAATTTAAAAAAAAAAAAAAAGTAATTTTTTTTTTTTTTTTTAAGATTGTACTGATTATGAAATTAATTAGTAGGGCTGGGTAAAAAATATTGATTTCACGATTTTAATCGATTCTCATTTTTACGAACCGATATCGATTCTTAAATCCCAAGAATTGATTAGTCTAGTCTGTTTTCAGTTGATGAAAGAACAGACCATGTAGTGCCTCCCATCCAATAAATCACAATAATCTTTGTGCTTTGTTACTTTTGATATGAAGCAAAGTCTCAGATTTCAAATGACGTCCATCTTATGATTATGAGTATGAGGTAACGCAGCTCTGTTTATCATATTAGATACATTTGAGAGTGTTGAAAATGATGTTATAACGTTACTCTGTGCATTCGCTCGGTGGCTGCTGTGAGTCACTTGTTGCACACTGCAGTAAGCTAGATCGATTTTAGAATATCATATTAATAAATGCTGGATGGCTTGTGTTGATAAATGGCATGCAATTCATTTTAAAACGTATTGTATGATGGAGAAAATTCTGTATTACTGTTACTAAAAATAAAGCTGCATCTGATTATGCTATGTTAGCTACTTGACAAAATAGTGTTTTTCTCTGAGGCATGGTAAAGCATGGTACTCGCAAAAAAATCAAGAAAATTAGATTTAAACAATAAGACTAAACGTGTTGAGCTATATAATAACAATTAGTTTTCTGTCTATAAATATATCAAAACAGTTGTTGCCTTGTCTATTAAAAAGTGTAATATATTAAAGCGTCTTTGGTGTTTCCATGGTTTCTACAAAATAAAACCGGAAACCGAGGCAGACCGAGGGTTAACGCGGGTATGACGCAATTGACAGGCGACTCCTCACACGTCCCGGAGCCTTGGTTAAAATTGCAATTTTCTCACAATTTACAAATAGTTGGAAACATTTGGGATATTGTAAGTATTGTAAGTACTCAAGTGAACAAAATATATAACAGTGGTTTTTGGATATTTTACTGCAAAAATATGACATATTGCACCTTTAAAGAGAAGCGGCAGCATGGAGCGCATGTAAAATGATCCTCTCCTCCACTTTAATACCAGTTACAGCGCGAAATAAACATGACTAAACATCTGAAGGTATGTTAAAATATACAGTAAAACTTACCGAAATCCATATCGTCTCGTGTAATAGCTCAATCAGTGTTTCAACCTCGGAAAGACGTTAATAACAGCTTGTAAACAATGTCACGTAAAGTCACATTTACCTCAGAAAAACATATTCAGTGACCATAAACTCGTTAGTCAGAAACTCTAGAAAGTTAGCTATCTAAAAAATATAGCTAATCACCGTTACATATTCATTGTAATTTTTAATGTTCTTCAATATTTAATGCATGTTTGAATAAATCAGTTATGACAGCCACAATTTAAATGTTTATATTTAAAAAAAAAAATGAATTGGAGTAGAAATATGATTATGTAATTCTAAACTTTAGTTATTATAAAAAACAGCATTGAGTGTAATTTAAGTGTTTGTATGTAACTAAGTTAATTATAAATAAGTTAATTATAAATAAGTTAATTTTAACAATATTATAGTAAAGTAGTACAAACTGATTCCCATGTGTAGTTTACAGCATTAGTTGAGAGATTTTTTTCCTCTAGAAAATTTGCCATGTATTGTATCTGATATACTACATCCAAAATAATCGATATCGAATATAATCGAATCGTAATCGAATCGAATCACAAGCATGTGAATAGAAATCGAATCGAATCGTGAAAATTGTGTCAATACCCAGCCTTACTAATTAGTCATCATAACATTAGTTTAAGCAATTAAAAATGTTTATCCCTTGATTCTGATTGTTCAGACGTGGCATTCTGCAGTTTAATACACTCTAAAAAAAGTGCTATATAGCACTAAAAGTGGTTCTTGGCTCGTAATCATGGGGGAACCACTTTTGGTGCTATGTAGCACCATATCTGTAAAGGTGCTCTACAGCACCTTTGTCAAATGGTGCTATGTAGAACCCATAAGAGGTGCCATATCGCATTTTATTTCTTTAACAAAAATGGTGCTAAACAGCACCAACAGTGGTTCTTTGGTGTGTAAAAACCTTTAAAGGGGCTTAACAGGTTCTTTGTACGGCAGTGGTGCTATATAGCACCTCAGTCATCCCAAAGAACCGGTGAAGAACCATACAGGGGCTTAACAGGTTCTGTATACAGTAGCGGTGCTATATAGCACCTCAGTCATCCCAAAGAACCGGTGAAGAACCATACAGGGGCTTAACAGGTTCTGTATACAGTAGCGGTGCTATATAGCACCTCAGTCATCCCAAAGAACCGGTGAAGAACCGCTGAAGAACCACTGAAGCACCAAGATTTGGCGCCATACAGCACTTAAAGTGGTTCCCCTATGATTACGAGCCAAAGAACCACTTTTAGTACTTTATAGCACCATTTTTTTAGAGTGTATGGTAACTAAACAGCGTAACTGACCGATTTCCTACATATCTGTTTCATATCTTGCCTCTCGTATCCTTCTGTCATCATTTCTTTCAGATCACATAATAAAATAATTCATCTCAAATTAACATTTTATGTCCATTTCTTCATTTATTTGGAAAGTAGATGAAAATAAGCAAGATAAGCAAGATCAGCACGTCATTATTGCAAAATAAACCCCTTCAGGGTGGTACAAGACCTGATCAGTTTATTTCAACTGGATGCACGTTATCCCTTATATATTAACTGTTTAGTTTGTTGGTATCAAAATAATACGGCAGTTGGTCTGTGTATGCTTTGATCCAGCTCAAATCCGCAACTAATACCACTAAACACAGCACGCAGGATTGTTACACACACACAGCTGAGCTGAATAATGAAGTCCTGTGCCTCAGATGACTTATCAGAACATCTGCTGACCTCTGGGATGAACCTGCTACGCTCTTCCCTGAGCCAGATAATAGCGTCACTCTGCTCAAGCCTGTTAGTGTAAGTGCAGACAGCAGCAGATTCTGCACATAGTAAGGAAGTAACAAACGGCAAGTTGGCAAGCAGATGTTCCCTAAAACTGCCTAGTGTAGTGTTACAGAGCTGGCTGAGGAACACAGATTCTTTTACAACTTAAAGGCGATGTGTGCAATTGTTTTGAATACTGTCAGGATTGATGCTTCACTTTTAGTCAGCTCAAGTACAAACAGGCCATATGCCATCCATATGGGGGATCTGCAGTATTTATAAACTCTAGTTTTATGCTTTCACTGACAATTCTGTTTATCACTTTGTTTACGGCATAGAAGCCATGGCACACTGTATTATTTCAAAATCATGACTATTTGGGAACACTTAACAGTATTTTGGCAGCAGTAATGTGCTGCCAGTGAACTATTTATTTTTATTACTATGACTGCAGTTGAGGAGAACAGAAGTATCAGGTAACACTGGGACATGCACTTTTGTTTCATTGCCTTTCAGGCTAAAGCGCAGTTAGACAGTTGACATGTCATATAATTTTACTGTCCTCAAAGAAAATGGCCAATCTCTTCTCATATATTTTCTACATTTACACCGATGGACACTAATTACTGATACTGTCAACAGCATGGTCATACAATTATTTGTTCAAATGTGTTTTAATTTTTTTGAGCAATATCAAGTAAATGTGGTAATTGGACTCAGTTTTTCTCAATCGATTTGACACATTTCTCCAAACTCAGGTCACTGCTCTCAAAACAATTAACACAGCGAAATAAACGTACTCTTACCTTAGCCAAACAGTTTAACTTTACTGCAAAATAAAGCACTGCATTTTTTTTTTTCTGGTAATGCATTTATTAAAAGTAAATACTATCATCAAAACTACATGTGTGTTCTCTAGAAAAGAATTGTTGGTTTAACTTAAAAAAGTAAGTTAACCGGTTGCCTTAAAATTTTGAGTTCATTGAAATCAAAAATTTGAGTTAATACAATGAAGGCGATTGGTTTAATCAACAGAAACGCAAAATATTATGTTATCTGAACCACATTAATTATCAAAGTATAGAAGTGGAATGCCATAGTAACACTTTGGTTCTGTTTCCTAGCTTCACTCAAGAAGAGGCCATGATTTATTACATGGTCAATTAGGGTGATTCCCATTTCATTTGAAAGTCTACCTTCTATGTCTTTTCACTCCTCTTCTATCTTGCTGTCCCCTTTCTTTCAGTTCATGTCTTCTTACAATTTCTCCTCTTATTCTTTCCACTACATCAATGCCTCCACTTTAACCTTCTTTTACTTCCTCACCTTTATTCCAATTCTACTCTTCCTATTCCCCCTCCTTTTCCTAATCTCTCTCCTTCTTTCCCCTTATCTCTTCCTCTCCCTCTCATTACAACCATTCCTCAACTCTTTCCACCACCTTCCACTCTTACGCCTTCTCATGCTTGTCTTTTTTTTTTTTTTTTTTGTCTTTCAAATGTTTGCTACTTTTGAAAACAGTTTTTATACAGTTTTTAAGCAATTGTGATAGCTGTGTAAACAAAAAAATTGCATTTTCTGTGATTTTCCTGTGTATTATTAACCCAGCAGATACAGTTTGGGGCCAACTGAAATCATTGCATGTGCAATTGAGAATATGACAAATTACAGAGTTTTGTTTGTTGTGTTTGGAAAAATGGTACATAAACGTTTGTGATTTTTTGTAAAATCCATAAAAAGAGCTGCAAATGTTTTTTTTTCCTGGTATATTAAAATTTTGGTTAGCTGTGTAAACTGTTGAGGACAGATTTGTGAATTTTGTACACAATGTTTTGAGAAAATTATGCATATGATTTGTAATCTGTATGAAATGAATGAAAACTTACAATCTGTTTAGGACAATTACAAAGCATTCAGATCACTGTGTTAAGAGCAGTGATTTTACTTTGAAGAAATGTGTCAAATCATTTGAGAAAAACTGTAATGTTGAAATTAATGGTAACACTTTACAATAAGGTTCATTAGTTAAACATTAGTTAATGCATTAACTAACATGAAGTAACCATGAGCAATACATTTGTTACTGTATTTACTAATCTTCGTTAACGTTAATTAATGAAAATACAGTTGTTCATTGTTTGTTCATGTTAGTTCACAGTGCATTAACTAATGTTAACAAGATTTTAATAATGTATTAGTAAATGTTGTAATTAACATTAACAAAGATTAATAAATGCTGCAGAAGTGCAGTTCATTATTACTTTATGTTAACTAATGTAGTTAACTAATGTTAACCAATGAACCTTATTGTAAAGTGTTATCAAATTACATAACTGGTAATGAATTCAAATTGAGAGAGAGAGAGAGAGAGAGAGAGAGAAACTACATGAAATATTATAAAAAATGTATTTGTTGTCAAAACCATTTAAACCTTTTTGGAAAATCAATCTCAGTAGCCATTTACTAAATTGCAAAAAATGAGGTGTCAAATAAAGTCAAATATGAAGGGTCTTCTTACCTATAAATTAATTTTACAGTCTATTAGTCAGAACTTAATCCAGAGGAAATTTTGTGATTAACAACGAACAGATGAAAAACTGTAACTGTCTAATAACTTTAATAATAATAATAATAATAATAATAAATCTGCATCCACACCGCTAGGTGTCAGTATAAGTACATAACTGCCGTACTGATCAATGCAACATAAACAAAAATTA
Organism: Mylopharyngodon piceus; assembly: GCA_039654765.1. Classification (NCBI taxonomy): domain Eukaryota; kingdom Metazoa; phylum Chordata; class Actinopteri; order Cypriniformes; family Xenocyprididae; genus Mylopharyngodon; species Mylopharyngodon piceus. The sequence goes on along the minus strand of CM077444.1, from coordinate 11,196,292 downwards.
ATGAGAGCACCTGCAAGGTACGCAACAGGTTTGGAAAATTCGTCTAACATATTGTTTTTTCCTTTATGACTATACTTTCTCTTAGTTCTTATTATTTTACAGAATGAACTTTTCCATTGTCCAGATCATTGTAATAGCGTAATTAAAAAGCTGCGGTATTCTTTGTGCTAGTTTCAAAATCTTTGAGAAGTCTGAGATAGGGATGCCGATGTCCCAATCAAGTTTTTTGTGCAGGGGCTTAAATGAAAAAAGAAAAAAAAAAAAAAAAGGGGGGGGGGGGGATTGCATCTATCACCATGAAGTAATTCCAGTATATGGAATTTATGTATAAAGGCAGTGGCAGATGTAAACATCTGTTACAATGGTAGACATTGTTAACAGACTGTGTGGTCACAATTATGAATATGGGACTACCGATATAAACTTCTTTTATTTTATATGTACAATAAACAGAATAATTGCATTGAAAAGAAAAAAAGTGGAGATAAGGTTAGAAAGCATGAAGCTCACGGTGTCAGAATGCCAGTCTGTCAGTCAAGTCAGAAGCAAACCCATAGTCTGACAGCAGATATGCTAAACACGGAAGCTTGAATGTGTGTGTATGAAGCGCTAGAACAGACTTCATTGGTTCTCAAGTGTCACACAAGCACATTTGAACTACTTCTTTAATGGTGGTTGGCAAACCTACTTGAAGGTGCATATCGCCACCTACCGCACGACACCTGCGTGACAGCTGACGTAAAATAAAGGATCAGGCTTAGGATAGCCAACATCGATCAGTTAAAAAACTGCTTAATCGGCCCCGATACCGATCCTTGAGATCATTATAGTTAATGTTTTTTCCTTTAATTTCTTAGATGAATGTACATTTTGTCTAAAACAGCACTTGATTTCTGCTGAATGGTTAACTGGTATGATCCTGATAAACCTCATGTCACCATAACTTACAAGGGAAGCGAACAAGACCAATGATATTGAAAGTGCACAATGAAATCAACAGGTCCAATCAATCACTGGTACACACACATCAGTGGATGAAACACTGATCAGTCCATCTTCTAAGTAAGCACAATCACTTGAAAGCACAATCACTTGAAAATCAAAAGCCAACCTAAAACACAGCAGTTTTCCTAATTCTGCACACTCACGGCATGCTGAGATTGCCTCAGTTAGGGTCTTCATGAGTTTAAACTCAAGCAAATGCTGCTAGTGTGTCATGCAGGTTTCTTTGCAGGTGTTCACAGTGATTTGGGGTCTTGTTATGTAGTCTGTTGACCACAAAAATATTGTTGCCGTCAAGAAGTTCAGACCTGTACTATTTATGAGAAAAGAGGAGAAGAGGAAAAGCAATATAAACCTGAATAAACAGGAAATACATCTGTTGCACACTCACACTACTGCTGCAAGTTAAAACCCCAAGTTAATCACTCAACAGACTATGCAGAGCAGAGTCATAAATGACCACCCCAGAGACAACCCTAAACTTCCTGCATGCACATCTGCTCTGTGTCACATCATGAATTTAGATAAGAGAAGATTTTAGGGATTTTTCTGCTGCTCCATAAAACTGAGGACCCTCGACCACTACATAATAAAAACATGTCAGGTTTTGTTATTATAAAACTTTTGTATAAAACTGAAGCATGACACCAGTGTGTGACAGCAGCTGTTTAAATGATTTCACACTAACAAAACCTTTATAGTCAAAGAAAATATCTCAACAAAGCTGCCTAGATGAGACCGACGGGCAGAATCATATATGAATGAATGAATGAATGAATGAACAGACAGACAGACAGATAGATAGATAGATAGATAGATAGATAGATAGATAGATAGATAGATATAGCTGAATATAGCTTTTTAAATGTTAAATATAATTTATGTTTCTATATTAATTTTTTTTAATGATCAAATTCTTGATTCTTCTATCTATTAATCCACTTTATAATTGATTGCTCATTTAATTTACCATTTTCTCATCTGATTTATCGATTTCTCAATTGATTTATCAAATGATTGCTGCTTGGCACATATGGGCGCCCAGATAGGACAACCTGAGAAAGACGGAACTCTAAGTGAGTGAAAAACACTTAGCTTGAACTGTGCTATAAATATAGTTGGTTATATAGAATACAGATGAAGGACGTTGTCATGGTGCTTAAGCAATAGGTGTTTCACATCTATTCTTCATGAGTGAGGTTGGCTGACACACCATGCAGACAGAAGTGCATGTCATGATGAGGTTTGGGTGTTGGTGGGAGTGTTCTTGAAAGTGGGAGTGCACAGATACTGCAGTCAGAAGACTTGAGGAAATCTAATGCTACTTTCTCTCCAGTTCCAGCACTAGCTCTTCACAGAGTGAGTAGTGCTTATAATCGGTCTGGAAAACTTTCTCCACACACACAGTCTGCTGCCTTAAGCGCTTGTTTCCTTCTGTTAGAATGAAGGTGAAGGAATGAATTCAAGTGCAAAAAGGCAACTCAACTTTTAGCCAAAAACAAAAAACAAAACAAAAAAAACTTAAGAGAATACTTTTATCAAAATATAAATCTAGTTCTTTTGATTATATCAAAACAGCTCCAAGAGACAATGCATAAGACACAAAAGGAGCAAAAATGTTCTTTTTTTGCAGTAAACAAGAACAAACCTTTTACTGAAGGCATAGTTTTGCATCAGGAATTGTGTGTCGTAACAAAACCTCATTATCATGATGCATCCACATCTCCAGCTGTGAAACTGCTTATTTGTTTTCTTAAAGGCCCTTTTCTTGACAAATATGAGCAAATGCAATTGAAAGTAATAATAATTTGTTGTACTTAAAAGTAATTGTATTATAATGTGTTCTTTTAGTCTACATGTCTTCAAAAAGAGTACTCCATCTTATTCTAGGCCCAATTTTAATAATATGTTCTTTAAAGGATTAGATCACTTCAGAATAAAAATTTCCTGATAATTTACTCACCCCCATATCATCCAAGATGTTTATGTCTTTCTTTCTTCAGTCGAAAAGAAATTAAGGTTTTTGAGGAAAACATTCCAGGATTTTTCTCCAGTGGACTTCACTGGGGTTCAACAGGTTGAAGGTTCAAATTGCAGTTTCAATGCAGCTTCAAAGGGCCCTACACGATCCCAGCCGAGGAATAAGGGTCTTATCTAATGAAACAATTGGTCATATTCTAAAAGGAATAAAAATTTCTATACTTTTTAACCACAAATGCTCGTCTTACTGCTCTGTGATGTGCCACGAATTACATAATCACGTTGGAAAGGTCACACGTGATGTAGGCGGAAGTACCGCGGTAGGGCGAAAAACTCCATCTCATGTTCTCCTCCAACTTCAAAATTGTCCGACATCGTTGTTTTATCTTTTTTTTGTAAAGGGCGTTTGGCTTAGTCTTTGCATGTCCGCTTTGTAGACACTGGATCGGTACTTCCGCCTACGTCACGCATGATCTTTCTAACGTGATTACATAAAGAGTGGCACATCGCAGAGCAGTGCAAAACAAGCATTTGTGGTTAAAAGGTATATACATTTTAATTTTTTTTAGAAAATGACCGATCGTTTCACTAGATAAGACCCTTATTCCTCGGCTGGGATCGTGTAGATCCCTTTGAAGCTGCATTTGAACTGCAATTTGGACCTTCAACCCGTTGATCCCCACTGAACTACACTTCATGGAGAAAAATCCTGGAATGTTTTCCTCAAAAACCTTAATTTCTTTTCGACTGAAAAAAGAAAGACATAAACTTCTTGGATGACATGAGGGTGAGTAAATTAGTGAACTAATCCTTTAAGCCTTACTCTTTAAGTAAGGTGGAAATTTGTTAATCTTGCACATAACAGATCATCCTGTGAGAATAAAATAAGTGGGCAGCTTCATGCTTTGTGTTAAATGTACAGTAAAAGACTGACAACTTATGGAAATGATGGAAATAAATGGAAATAAAATGAAATAATCAAACTTTGTTTACCTGTATTTACAGGACTCAAATTGTATTGCTGCTGATTATGCTACAATAGCTGCTTCTTAATCAAAAACACATGCTACATAAATTCTTTTACATAATGATTGATTTCTTGTCTTTAAAAGTTTCCCTCCAGGATCATTAGAATTCAGAGTAAGTGTGAAGCACACATTCATTTATCTTCCATGAAGCTTAGTGTCAAGATTATATCAGTTTGAAAACAAGCTCAGTTGAAAGCTTGTTGACCTTAGAATAAAGTAAATTAGTGAAGAAGGCGGTGGCAGCCACCATCCGTAACTACAGCTTACTAACACTGTTAAAAATAAAGGTTCTTTATTGACATTGATGGTTACATGAAGAACCTCTAACATCAACAGAACATTTCCATTGCACAAAAGCCTATTTAAAATGGAAAAATGATCTTTAGATTATTAACATGTTCTTTACACTTAGAAAAAAAAAAGATTTTTAAAGGGCTGTTTACTGAACTATTCTTTGGGGAACCAAAAATGATTCTTCTAAGGCATCACTGTGAAAATCCTCTTTTGGAAATGTCATTTTTAGAAGTGAAGTTTCATTTCAAATGCTAAAGATGTTACATAATTTGCAAAACAGCTGATAAGAGCAGGAAGCTGAGCTGATGCCAAATATCTATCCAAGATAAAACAAATAGCAAGAAACAAAGCTGAACCTATCACTACAGTTCTCCAAAGGTTAACAATATGTTTAAACTCAGACCAGAAAATCCACAGCTTCTTATATAATACAGCTCAATTACATGCTGATAATGTGACTCAAGTGAAACAAATACATTTCCACTGCAACCATGCTGCTTTCCAGCAAGTGTGAAACATCCTCCAACAAGCAAGTCAACCTGAATTCACATTTTTGCTGAAATAAATAGCAGCAGGAATATCTTCTAAAAAGGATGCTTTTAGCTGATGTTTGGTATATTTAATTCCCTAGTCAGTACCAAAATGTCTTTTCATTCAACTCGTGGCATGGTGAGAGTGGCAGACCACTGCTGCCTTTATCAGTGATTCAAGAGGGTGAAGTGTGCTAAAAGTGCAGGTAAGAGGCTTTTGTGAACACTGAAGTGCATGATTTACACCATCAGCGAATGCTTCGGTTACAATTGCCATGTGTATCATAGCTGAACCAAAACCTTACGACATTTTGGTTTTGCGATGTTTAATTTTTTTGTTTTTTTTTCTGGTTTTGCAAAGTGCCTAATTTTTCCCTTAATATGGAAATGTGTTAATCTAATGACTTCACAGTATGGATTATTTTGCAAAGATAGATAGATAGATAGATTCAGCAAAGAATTTGTATAGATTGATGTGAGGGAATTCAATAAATTAATAGAGCAATCAATCAGTTACAATTTACAAACCTATGGAATTAACCATTTGATAATCAAAAAGTAATAAATAACCAAAAAACAACAACAAAACAACATCACACACTGTAATCGCATATTAAATGTTAATTCAAAAGATAGATAGATATATATAGATTCAGAACAGAATCTGTATAGATGGATATGAGAGAAATCAATAAATTAATAGAGCAAGTTACAATTGACAAACCAATGGAATTAACCATTTGATAATCAAAAAGTATATAAACTACCAAAATAAATAGATAGATAGATAGATAGATAGATAGATAGATGCAAGTATTCACTGAGATTATTGTGGGGACTGGTGCTATGAATGCGTAAAAATCAATAAAGGTGGGAAACCAAAATCATGATCTCGCGTGGCTCAAAACTGTTCATTATTAAAGCCTAAATGATTTTCAGATTTAATTAAATTTAAGTAATCTTCTACGTGAAGATGATTCCTCGCTATCTGGACACGTGAGCTCACCCCATTCTGCGAGGTTAAAAAGTAGTAGGCTATTTTAAGATGCACTGTCTTAAAAAATACAATTACAAATGACTTGCTTAAGTCAACATTATCATGCCTTTATAAAGTAAAAGATACACGGCTCCTTCACTCGTCCCAAGCGCACTGACTACTGCTCTTAAATCAGCATCCAACTTCTCGGTGGCTTTCTAGTCAGATTTATGGTTTTTACTAAATATGCGAGGTATATAACGTTATATCCCTTTACAAATGACATAATTCACACCAAATGGATTTAAAATCATTTAAAATATAGGCTATACATGACAACGGCATCTCATAATGAATGTAATGAATCATAATAACCAAGTGTAGGCTATATGCTATTTACAATGCCATAACAAAAACAAAGTATACTTACAGGAGAAAACACGCAGCTCACCGTTAAAACCAATAAAAACAATTTTGAGGCGTCCATCGCAGCTGCTTTTTCTTCCGTAAATGTTCGTTTACCATAAAAAAAAAAACTTTACAGTCCGTAAAGTTTATCCTGCTTTCTTACAAATGTGTAAAAATCAACTCATTCAAACGTTAGCTGTCTCACCGGACACGGTGTTGGCAGATGAGTAAAACATAAGTTCAGATGAGGGGACATCATAAGAGCCGAGAGTGAGCAGTCCTCCGGGTGAGTGGCTCATCGCTGCTCGAGCTGCTGACAGTTCAGCGACCAATGAGCGAATCACAGTCAGAACACGAGAGGAGCTTTACAGCTTCACTGCTTGCGAGATATTGACACAATTCAAGACTGCATCACTCTTGTTCGTCATCAGCTTACGACTGTCTTTGTTGCGTTAGTGCGAAAGCAATAGATGAAATTTCAAGGTCTGTGCTCTTTGTGAACACCTGGCTGCAGAAAATGATTCATGTGTGAGCTTGTTAGGTCTCGTGTAGTTGCTTTCAAATACGCTTAAGTCTAAATGGCCATGTAGGCTATGCACCGTTAGAGGTTATCAAAAAGGGACTCTGTGTAAAAAAAAATGTCATTTTGACCAAAAATGTAATACAATACAATACAAACTTTAACTGAACAATGCCTGGACAATGCGAACTGGTAGTACCTGCGCTGGCTTCCGATTGGTCGATGACGTTTTCCAGTCTTTTCGAAACAAAATATCAGTGCGCAGCTCACATAGCAGATCGTTATTTTGTTGTTGTACAGCAACGTTATGTTATTTCAGGGATTATATCGTCTACCTAGAGTAAGGAGGATGACATTTAACGAAATTGTTTGTTTTCACAGTATACACAATATAGCAGGTCTGAGGTACAAACTTAGAAGTAGCCTATGAATACTGAGTAGACTACGGAGGAAAAAAAAAATTCATTTTTTATATATTTAAAAAGATGTTTTTGAATTGCCTTAGCCTGTAATTTATGGGGAAGGAGACCATTTTAAAATTCCCTGTGTGAATCTCACGTTAATTTGAGTTTAATGTTTATTTTTGTTTGTGTTCCCTTGGTAGTGTTGTCTTTGTATGGTTAACGCTGTTTTGTTTAAATGTGTTACACTCAAAAAAAGATGGTTCTTTAAAGGTTCTTTACACGTAGAAACAGCTCTATTTAGAACCATATCGTCTTGAAGAACCGTTTATATGCTGAAATGGTTCTTTGTGTTAGAGTTTGGGGTTCTTTTTTCCCGCCTTTTTGTTTTTCAAATCTGTAGCTGTCAAAGCCACGTCATTACTGATTTTCTGGAGCGGACTGTCAACAACACTCTCAACAGGTAAATTATTTCCTTCTTAAAAAGTCTATAAAATGTAAAACTTTAAAACTATAAAACTTTCAATTTGTTACGGGTTTCCTACCACTTATGTCTTTTTCTCTTTTTAGTTTAACAGAATGTGTTAGTGTGAGCAGCTTTGTTAACTTATCCTCTCCACTAAGTAACAGAGATATTGAATTTATGATCCATATTGTTAGATTTTTTTACTTATTACTTTATGCATAAACATACCCAGTCACAAAAACATTAAAGCTATCCCATGACTTTATATCATTTTTTCCTTTTAACATTAAAGGGCTCACATACTGTCCATTTTTGCTAATTTTGGCCTTCATAAACATAATTGTTTTTACATAAACAAATAGAAGAGACACACTGTAACTTTAAAGATATTAATATACTAATATTAATGAAAATAAAATATTAATAAAAAGGTTATTTATAACACCATTAAAGTCCTATATAGCACTTTCAAAGCATGGTTCTTTATAGAACCTTACAAAAAGGGTCTGAAATATTTATCTGGAGCAATCAGCAAATATTTGAACTGAAAATTATGCAAATTGGACACGCATTTGCTTTCTTTGTCATTAACAGACACATTTCATCCAAAGTGACTTTTAACTCTATAAATAGTATAATAATTGCTGAAGCAACCTGAGGTTAAGTGCCATGCTCAAGGAAAGGGCACTGGTTGATTGGGTATGTCGTCTGAGGAATATTTAGAGACAAAATAATTTAATTAAAACACTGATAGAATCCATTATTCTGAATACAAGTCTATTATGTAAGTGCCGTGATTAATATGTTGTTATATTCCATTTCACACAGTGATCCATCACAATGCTGATGTAAATAGCCTCACTTTCAAATAAGAAATTACTGCAATTAAATTAAAGTGAGCTTTTCAACAGGTACGATAATTAACCAGAGTGAATTCGGGTAAATCAATTTTGCTATTTATGCCAATGACAAACAGTAACACAAATCCTCCTGTGTATGATATTCACAATTCACAAAATCATTGCATATATGCAAATGTTGTAAATATTTATTATTTACATCTGCCTATCTGGCAGTGGTCAAGTGTCCCTCAATGAAATTAAGCTGAAATAAGAATGGTTTAGACAGAAGAATATCTTTCATCAGTGTGCATGTGAGGCTGGACGCAGCATGTCTTGTGATAAATAAGCTCATTTCTGTGTCTCGGAGCAGTACACATTCTAATCATTTTCCATTTAAACTAACTAAATCACATTTAGGGGAAAATACTCACTGTAATATCTGTGTTGACACTGCTGAGGTTCAGCCGCCCCACATCTGAATGTTCAATGACTGATATGCTCTCTTTCCCATGCAAATAATGAGGAACTGCAATTCTGTGCATGCAACATTTACACTGAAGCTTATTATGCCTGTGTGACATCTCATCAAACAGAATTTGTGGATCTATAAGATGAATATCTAAATGTATATTCATTAAAAGTGCAGAGTTAAAGGGTTAGTTCACCCAAAAATGAAATTTCTGTACGCACCCTCATGTCGTTCCACACCCGTAAGACCTTCGTTCATCTTCGGAACACAAATTAAGATATTTTTGATGAAATCCGAGGGTTTCTGAACGTCATTGCACCTTTTGAGGTCCAGAAAGGTAGTAAAAACATTGTTAAAGTAGTCAACGTGACCACAGTGGTTCAACCTTAATGTTATGAAGCGACAAGAATATTTTTTGTAAATTTTTTTTGCAACAACAAAACAAAAATAATAACTTTATTTAACAATTTGAACTGTTGTCATACGCAGTTGACGTAGTGAATGCAGTGCAGGCTTCCGTGTTTACGTCCGAACGCCGGCTTACTTAATTAATTGTTCTTCATTTAGGGGCCGTTTACTTTACACTACACTACGTTTTCAACTAAAAATGGAAAATCTTTCATGTGTTTTGCCGTTCATTTACACAACAACGAAGAACGCAAACTTTTTAAAATGGGTTTCAAAGCGCAAGTTTTTGAAAACGATACCGTTATCATCTCCGTGACTGTGACGTCATGCAGATGCATATTACGTCTTCAGTCTATAGACCTTATGTAGCCCCGCCCCTTTTCAGCGTTGCGCTCGTTGTCTTTTGACTTCCGGTTTGTATTTCCACAGCGATCTTACATTTATGAATGAACTGCTCGTTTTAAAATCTTCCCGGTCTACTGACATTTGTTAAGACATCTGCTTTAAACATTACAATGCTCATGATAACTTTCATTAACTCTACAACAAATAAATCCACTTAACCAGCTAATTATTCTTTGACAGCGGTGCCATAGCAATGTACAGAGCTACCGCAAAACGGAAGTTCAAAGACAATTTTATAAAGATGGCGGCGCGCTTGTTTCTCTGGCGCATAAGGTCTATAGGCGCATAGTGTTTCTTTACAAAGTGACATCGCCAACTACTGGCCTGGCAGCATAATGCAGCATTTTTAATCATTTTTACAGATGTGTGTGAACAGGGATTGTTTTGACAACGTTGCCGTCTGTACGTAAAAAAAAAAAAAAAAAAAACCTTAAAAGGAACAATTTTTCCATTTTTAGTACATTGTTGTCATGTAAATGTACCCTTAGTCACAAACCATCATTACTCATTTTTAATATATAGTTTTTTCCCAAGCAATTAAATGGATAATATAAGGACATGGCACATTTTAAGGTCTGACCTAAGTTTATATGCAAGATACATAGTCACTCTAGGGTTTTAAGATGTTAAGGTCACTTGAAAAAGAGAAGCAAATGAGAATCTTAATTACATAACCATTCAATGGTTGGGTCAGTAAGGGCAGGTGTATTCTTATGCAGATTTTTACCTTTGGATAGCATTGTACTTATTCAGATCTGGCTTCAAATAGAAAATCATTTTAGGGCATAATTTTCTCTTTCTATTGAAAACCCTTGACGTTCACTTTTTCAGTAAATGCAAATATTGGTCCTGGCACTGCTCTCATGGCTGTTTCATTTTTCTTGTTGTAAAGAAGGAATTGCTATTTACAAACAAACAGGGTGGCAGCACTTCCGGGTGGCACACCTAGAGCTGTTTTAGATTAGAACTTCAAATTTTGCTAATGCTAACTCTTGAAAATAATAGTTCCAAAAGAGGGTTTTTGAAGTGATGCCATAGAAGAACCATTTTTGGTTCCCCAAAGAACCTTTTACTTAACAGTTCTTTAAAGAAACAGTGTGAAGAACATTTTTATAATCTAAATAACCTTTTTCCACTATAAAGAACCTTTTGTCTAATGGAAGGGTTCCATGGATGTTAAAGGTTCTTCATGGAACCATCAATGCCATTAAAGAACCTTTATTTTTCACTGATGCATCGCACAAAGTCACAAATGTTTAATTTTACCTTTTACAACACAACCATTAACAAATAGAAGGCTAAATACAAATTCGAATCAGAGCTTGTATCAAACTTAAGTCAGATGATTTCAGTTTTCACGAGTTCACATATCCATATAATTAAATAGAGTAAGTTATGCGTATTTGGCGTGCTGTCCGGGGAGAGGGCTCCGAGCTCGGAATTTTGGCCCGAACCCAGAGTACTCCCCCCGGTGTGGTAAAAGTAGATAGAACTAGAAGTGAGGAGATGGGGTGGAGGAGGGATGCTGATAAACTCTCAGATGAACAGAGGTAAGTCTGCTGAATTTATACCTCTTGACATTGGTTGAGTTGATTAACTGAATGCTCTCCACCTGTGCTAATTAGGTTAATTATCTGAACTTGCTCCTCCTGAACTTTGTTAATAAAACATCATTCAAAATTTGGTGGTTCACCGCAGATCATTAGAACTGCACCACTGTTCATAGCCACTGAAAATTACTCTGACCTGAAAGCGTGGTTTCCTGTTTTACCTCACGATCATTTCATCTATTCCTCTCATTCAGGAGAGGAACTAATGAAGGGGTGAGAAATGTCAAAAGCACTTATATATCGATGAATTATAACTCACTGGGCTCATGCTAAAGATAGATCAGTCTGGCTTCTATTCCCTTGCATCAGTTTCCCAAGAAGAGCTCCTCAAACTAAATAGACCATGAAGCCTAAAAAAAGATCACTGTCACTCAGTATAGGCTTGGAAGTTCAAAAACTAGAAGGGTAGACTTCACATTTTAATTGACATGCCCTTTCACGATTATGACCAAAATGTGGGTACAAGATGACTTTCTGCCAAGTTCCTGTTTTCCACATTCCACAACCAATCAATGAAACCTGTTCGGATAAAGTTCCTTTGAGGCTAAGGAAAGTGTGGGGATTTTGAGGTGCCAGACATTTTTTCATGCATCACTGTTATTCACTGAAAATGAACGTCTGTTTCCTTGAAGAGCGAGTCAAAATTACACAGAAGTTACTCTATAAAAGATCTGTTTAAATCCTCATGGATATGTCATTAGTGAGAATATTTCAAGGCTTCAGAAAAAGTAGCAGCCTTGTTAGTTACTCAGGCTTTCACATGTTTCTATTGGGCGTATATGTGAGGAAGAAAATGTGCCATTCCATAATTAACAAAGTTTGTTGTGTGTCGACAGAACTTCATTAATCATTGCTGTGTAAAATCACTCACTGAGACTTGTAAATGGCTTGTAATTTTTCAGTAGGCTCCAACATGCTGCTTATGTTTAACAATCACTTAATTGTTAAAGATTATTAGGCGTCAACTTTACGATCATGGCTTGCGCTAATCAGTAATAATGAACAAAAACTCTTTCACCAGTGGTGTAAACCATCTGATAGAAAGCAGAGAAATATTTTCCACATGGTCTTGTATAGTCACAGTCATGTATTTCTTTAGACCAGTGGTTTTCAAACCGGTCCTGCAAGCACCCCCAGCACTGCACATTTTGTATGTCTCCCTCATCTATCACACCTGATTCAACTCATGAGCTCATTAGTAGACACTGCAAGACCTGAAATGGGTGTCAGATAAGAGAGACTTACAAAATGTGCAGTGCTGGGGGTGCTCGCAGGACCGGTTTGAAAACCACCGCTTTAGACAAAAGCATAGTGGATGGCATTTTGTGTACGAACTTTAATGTTCTAATTTCACAGTACATTATTATGCACAAAATAAAATTGGTGAACACAGATGAGAAATTGTTTATAGAGATCAGAAACTGCTTATAGAGTGAGGTGTGTGTAACACGAAGTCCATGAAGGAAGATGATGAACACAGGATAAGATAGCAATAGTGTTTACTGGTGATACACATAGGAAACAGGTTACAGAAACAACATTACTAGCTACACCAACAATGACTGACAATGAACTGAGAACAGACAGGAATTTAAATACACAGATGATGACTACTAAACGGACACAGCTGACAAGACTTAACTAATTAGAACCCATAGTGAATAATGAGAACTAATACAAGTTGTGTCTCATTTCATTTAATTTCGAAGGCTGCATCCTCAAGAGGACACATCCTGTGAAGGATACTGTATATGGAGTGTCCTTAACCAGAATTAAACGAGACGTCCTTTGTAGGACACACAGGCAGGAAAGGAAACAGGAAGTATCACGTTCCTATGCCAACGCGTTCACGGCAGCTTCGTTGCGCTCTCAGCAAATGAATGAAAATTATTTATAAATTTGTAAAGTGATTTGAAAAGAAAATGTATTTACTTGTTTTATTTTGGTTAATGCTTGAGGAGCTGGCGTATGTACAACAGTTATCTGTTACAGAGACAAAGGAGGAGGATATTAAGAACAAAGTTTAAAACAAAAACAAGCTTGAAACTACTTACATTTAAACACATCTTCGCTTGTATGTACATCTGCCGACGCCGCCATTTTTTTTTTTTTTTTTTCTTCAAATAAATGACGGTTGTTAACAGCGACGCAAAGAATTGTGGGCTATCTGCTGCAGCGAAGGATACACCTCATGCATCCTCCGAATTCCTGTGAAAGAAGGGCGCATTCGAAGGTCGCATTCGGAGTGTCCTACTTACTTTTCTGAAATGATACAGCCTCAGTGACGTATGCAACCTTCGAATGCGACCTCCAGAGGACGCATACTTCAAAATGAGACACAGCTACAGACAAGACAGAAGGTGAACTACACAGAACATACACGTGACAGTGTGCAAATGATTAACAAGAGTCCCTGACAGGGTTAAGCATAATGTGTAACAATTGTGTAAAAAAAAGAAACAAAAATTAAACATATTTGTGAACATATATTTAAAAATTGAATATGCCACTTTTGGTGAAAGGCGCATTTATATGGATTTGTATGGTACAAAACAGTTCTACATATAAATATATAAATCTGTGTTTTCCTGTAAATATGTATGTATAAAAAACTGTTACATCATTAAGCCAGTAGGTGGCAACAAGCAACTGACTTTATGTGTGAGTTACTTAATCATTAATTCAACACATTTGTTCAAAAATGAAACCAGTATCTATTGTCTTTATAGGTTTATGAGTGAGTCATTGAATCATTCACTCAACTGATTCATCAGAACACTGATTGATTCAGGAACTCCTCTACTGTGTATTTCTGTTGTTCATTCTGTGGTGGCTTCGTTTGGAACTATTTTCGTTGATGGAGTAAAAATAGACAAAGCAAGTGACAATACTGTGTCTAAAATTGTTGGTCTTGTCATATGTTACTTCATAAACCCTATGATATGAGAACACATACTGTACTTGTGGAACAATATTGCATGCAAGCAATAACACACATCTTATTATTTTTTTATTATTGTTTTAAACATGGAACAGCACTATTCAATTTCTATATGCAATTTTTTTTTCTTTCTTTCATCTCTTCTGTCACAGGGATGTGAGAGAAGTTGCAAGCAATGAAATTTGTCAAACAATGGCCATATTTCCCATCACACACAACTCACACCTTTAAACAAAATTAGACTGGTTACACAGAAAAACAAGCACAAAGGCCCAAAAATACCACAGAACTGCCACTATAGCAGAACTTTTAGCTTGTCTATTTATAGAAGCGATTTTATTTGTAGTAAGCACACAGTTGGAGCTTAGTGGGCAATCAAGTAACCATAATAATATGTGTTTGTTTACAGAATAGGGTTGAGGAATGAGAAGCCACACAGGAGACACTATAAACCATGCCAAACAGGGTGCTTTGTAAAACACGACAACCTCGCACTTCACAGCACGGTACTAAATAGCCTTGATGGTGTAATGGACATTCAGGGGTGAATAGATATTTTTAGAACCCAAGAGTGCACTAAACATTACTCAGCACAGTTTGTCTTCAGAAGTAAGTGTTGCATAGCTGGAATATTAAGACTGTGAATGTTTGAGACATTTCGTAATATATTAGGTCTACTTGTGGAGAAATATGCTCTTAATTCTACTAAAGCCACACTCATTTGGTTCTCTTTAACCCTGTCTCAGATTTTAAATAAGTAGCACATTATGCATTAAAGTCGGCATGAAACAGAAGTTGCAATAGCCTTTTCTTCTGTATTGTGACGTATATCCGAGTGAAACGGCTTCTTGGATAAGAAAACTGGGAATTGATTAGATGGTTGTGGTTTGCTATTGCTGTGATCTCATGTGAGGTTGCACCAAAAATCACAGTCATTGAGAGAAGAGATGTCGCTGCAAGAGGGAGGGAAAGTTATTTTGATTAAAGATTATGAGGGCACATTGATTTTAAAAAAAAATTATGATGTACATGGATATTCCGCAATATTCCATAAAAAAATAAGAATTGTCAGTTTTGATTTTATGGTGAAGATTTTAGACTTTAAAGGGGAGCTATAATACCTCTTTTACAGGATGTAATATAAGTAAGTCTCTGGTGTCCCCAGAATGTTTCTGTGAAGTTTCAGCTCAAAATACCCCACAGATCATTTATTATAGCTTGTCAAATTTGCCCCTATTTGGGTGTGAGCAAAAACACACAGTTTTTGTGTGTGTCCCTTTAAATGTAAATGAGCTGCTGCTCCCGGCCCCCTTTCCAGAAAAGGGCGGAACTTTAACAGCTCGTGCTTCGGTTGCTCAACAACAACAAAGCTGGAGAATCTCACGCAGCCAAAATGACGATTGTCAGTAACGGTGTTCAGCCTTACATTGTTCAAACTGGAGTCGAACACTGATGGAGAGACTCAGGAAGAAATTACAACTTATGGAAAGCATCTGGACGTTTCTGAACGGTTAGTGGATAAATTTATGTAGTTGCTGTGGAGTTGATTCAACTCATTGACTAGCATGTGCCATCATGTTAATCTTTTGTGCAACAACAACTCTTCCTCTTCTCTAATCAGCCACCCCTTTAAAGTCAAGATGAAATGGCATTTGCAATCCATTTTACTTGTGTAATCTATATTTCCATGTGAAACAATATTTTCAATAAGCTAAATATGTAGATCAGGACTGGAATTTTTTCCACTGAGAATTGTTTTAATCGTTAAAAAAAGGCAGCTCGGTACTGTCATTTGAAAATAAAAATTGTTTCAGAGGCAGAGAAGCCATACACTGCTTATTTTTGCAGAAATTTCTTGCAAATGGCAATGTATTGTGGGAAAAGTGGTTTTGGTTATTCTTAACCTGTATGAAACCTTTTGTTTGTTGTGGGAAAAGTAGTTTTGGTTATTCTTACCCTGCATGAAACCTTTTGTTTGTTGTGGGAAAAGTGGATTTGGTTATTCTTACCCTGCATGAAACCTTTTGTTTGTTGATATGATAGACATGAATATTAACCAGGTATGCAAACTCACCTGTGAATCTTGTTATTTGATATCAATCCAAAGCAGATGTATGGGTTATCTCATGCAAGGATCGTGATTGAGAATAGATCTCATCCTGGTTTGAGGTCATCTGGTAACACATCAGTCCTTTTTTGAAGTGACGGATGAGGTCAGAAGTGAGAATGATTTTATTCCATGTTGAGACTGTGACACCAAGGGAAGGATAACACAGTGTTAACAATTTCCTGCACCTTTCCCGAGAAACGACTAGTGATCTATAGAAGTTCAGATGCCAGGGGTGCATGCATTTTATTTCTTTACAAAAAAAAAAAATCATAAAAGATCTCCAGGCTATTATTTGGCAACATGTCTTTGAAGTTGCTGTTAAATCATGCATTCATGTGGATTGCAGTCATTTACCATTCATCTATTCGCTTCCCAGCATCACTTCGGAATAAAAGTGGCATCTACTTTTGACTTTCAAAAAAAGCGACAGATCCTCCCAGAGGTCATTATCCTGCCTGCGTGAGAGCAGGACCCCATAGCTGGCGTACTGCAGATTATTGAGCTTTTCAAGGGTACAGGGACAGCATGGTCACAGACCACACTCCTAAACAGCCTATTTATATGAGGCTAATTAAACTACAAAGCCCTGAAGCAGACAGAAGCTTTATTTCTCTTCTCTGTGCGTATCCAGTATGTTAAGGGTTAGGGCGGCTGTGTCAGGACTCACCCTCATTAATGTTCTACCACCTGGTGTTGGGATCCCAGGGCACATGATACTGTTTTCTTTTGTTCATGGGCAAATGCAGTACACTGTAAAAAAGAATTGTTGGTTTAACTTAAAAAAAGTAAGTTACCTGGTTGCCTTAAAATATTGAGTTCATTGAAATTAAAAATTTGAGTTAATACAATGAAGGCAATTGGTTTAATCAACAGAAACTCAAAATATTATGTTATCTGAACCACATTATGTATGTAAGTTGATTTGACAAAAGAAAAATTGTTCTGATACCAAATTTTTTACAGTGTAGTTTTGAAATCAATTTTCTATTCCTAAAGTGTAAATTTAACAGCAAGTACAATCATGTACAAATTGATTTCCAACATGCTCAAAGAAACTCGACTGGGTTGCTTGGTGACTCATGACAGTTTTCAATATTTCAGCATTTTCAGTATTCTCACTGTTCACTTTACTTTCGCAACTATTGACTTTAAAAATCCATTCAATCTAACTAGCAAAGCTAAGTTTAGTGCACAGAGTGCTGTAAATCCAAAAAAAAAACCAAAAAAAAAAACTATACTATCTTGCTGACCAGAAACCCAGTGCCCCTGGATCCGCATTCATGACTTAGAGAACTGAGATAGTGACAGTGTAATGCTGCGATACTGGCAACAAGACTTAAAAGATTTACTAAGACCCAATAAATCTTAAAAGCCTTCAATCCTGGGAGGTCTGCTATCGACTGAGTGACTACTCCAAGATGACAGGCAGTAGTTTTTAAGGAATTTTGATTTTGAGAACATGTTGGGCTCTTAATGCTAAATGTCAGTGCTCTTTAAACAGCTTTACTGGCATGAGATCGCAAACTTGCGGTACAACAACTTTTATATCCGGCTATAATTCTAAAGGTTAGGCTGTGGATTAATCACAAACTTTGTGATATGAGGATACCTAAGCCTCACTGTTTAATGTTTGATATGTGCAAGATATATAAAAATGGTGTTGTACTCAATATCTTATGAAGTTTTTTCTTGTATTTATTCTTTTTGAGTATTTCTAATTGTCGCATTTCTTTTTAATTGAATTAACTGTTTACTTATAATATTTCTCTATGACAGAATTCAAGTGCATTTAGAGTTTAAAGGGGTGGTTGATTATGATTTCACTTTTTTAACTTTAGTTGGTGTATAATGTTGCTGTTAGAGCATAAATAACATCTGCAAAGTTCGAAGCAAAGCGAGATATTTTCTTTTAAAGAATTCTCTGTTTAAGGACTACAACAAACAGCTGGTAGGGACTACAACAAGCTTCTTCCCGGGTTGGTGACATCACCAACACTAAAATTTACATAAACCCTGTCCCCGAGGACACGCAACAAAGGGGGTGAGGCCATGTTATTGCAATACAGTATGCAACAAGCAATAGCATGTCATAAAAGCAAGATGACAACATGACAAGTTATAACCGTAATTAAATTAAACTATACCTGTTGTATCTTCATGCAGCACATATTCTCTGGCCCTGTAGGATCTTACAAGAGTTCCCACACAAGCGATTTATAGATTATCATGACAGAATATGCTAATCAATGACTTTAAGATAGTTAACTCCACACCAGCTACATAAATTCATCAACTAACCATTCAGAAACGTACTGTTGCATTCTACATGTTGTCACTTCTTGAGTCTCTCCATCATTGTCCGACTCTGGTTTGAACATAAAAGACTGAACAGTTTCTGACATTTTCAGTGAGTCTGCGAGCTGCTAACTCGAGCTCTTGAAACTCCGCCCTCTTCTTGGGAGCAGCAGCTCATTTGCATTTGAATGGACACACACAAGCGGAGCGTTTTTGTTCTCCCTCAAAAAGTGACAAATTTAACATGCTATACAAAATGATCTGTGGGGTATTTTGAGCTAAAACTTCACGTACACACTGGGGATATCAGAGACTTATTTTACATCTTGTAAAAGTTGCATTATATGACCTCTTTAAACTAATTTAGATGGTCAATTCTATGTAAATTCTACATTTATAGAAAGTGAAACAATTATGACACCAAAACTGCCGGTTACAGTTTATCCAAATTTATTTATAACTGCTACTTTACTGCTACTTTATTTATAACTGCTACTAAACCAATATATTAATCTGTTAAAATAATAATCTAATCTTAATCTGATCTAATAACAGAAAAAGAACTACAAAAAGGAATTTGTCAGAGGAACAAATGTTTTTCCTTTCTTTACAATAGCTATGAGCTTTCCTTTTATACTTTGTGTTGACTTTTTCTGCAAACTTTCCTTCATTATAACTGCGAGCCTGCTGCAAAATTTACATTTCCAATGAGAAGCATTTTATACTGTTCAGCACTGCTATTGTAAATAGATGCTGTTGAACATAAAAGCATGCTTTCCTGTTCCTGATAACACCCAGACTCAAGCACAAAATAGATGCAAATGCTCTTACCATGAGTAGTGCAAAAAAGTCTACTATTTGCACTATTTTATACCAAGAAATGCTGAAGAAGATGTTCATTAATCTGAATTATCGTGTAGAACATAGCCCATTGAGCGACTTCCTGTCTCATTTGTCAGTTCCTCGGTGATCACAGCACCCATAGTCCTGCATTTGTAGGAAAAGATATAAAAGGGAGAAACAAAACTGATGAGAAAAACTAGAATCATTTCTGTGCTGATTAGGAGGCCTGTGCCTCAGTATGTGAATATGACACGTTTCATGTACGAACACGACTGAGAGGGTTGACACGCTGTGAGATACATGGTGCATGTTCATTTCTTTAAAGAAATTACACATGAGCCTCACAGTGAGTCTAAGTAAACTCAGTTAACCTTAGAACACTCTGTTTCTCTTAACAAAACATTATTTTTCTATTTCATCAAATAAGAGGATGTTTCCACATAAGAGTGTGCAGAGAATTGATTAAGCCAAGTGGATAAAAGAACGATGAAATGATTCAGCTTGTTCAGTAAAATGAATTTCTACTAAAAGCCATTTGATTGAAGCAGACAATGGCTTTATACCCATTCCATCTCTGACTATGAACAGTTAGCCCCTCCAGGCTAAACAAAGTCAGCGTGCCTGCACACTATTCAGTCATTTGCTACACTAAAATGAAATCACTGCTGTCTAAGGGAACAAGAGAATTGACAAGAGGAAAGATTTCACATGCCTTTTGACATTAGGCCTTTGGCTCTGTAAACTCCATATGAGCATAATTCTCTAAGGAATACAAAATCATTTGGCTGTTGATTTTGATGATTATTTTTAACTTCCAAACAAATGCATATTTCTGAGCGAAAAGGCAGTCTTTGCATCACAAAACAAGTGTTGTAAAAGGGTAGTTCACCCAAAATGGAAAATTTTGTCATTATTTACTCAAACTCATATGACAAGAAATTTTGTAGAATATTTCTACTTTTTTTTTGTCCATACAACAAAAGTCAGTGGGATCCAAAAAAAAACATTGATTGAATCCCATTTACTTTCATTATGCAAACAAACAACACTGAGACATTTTTCAAAATATTTTTGTCCAGTTTTTGGGTGAACTATCCCTTTTTAAGGTTAAAGTAGGTCTTTCCTTTTTTAGTCCCTGTAAAGTCTATTCTGAGAATTGTTTCTAAACACATTATAAATGTTACAAATGTATTGCTGAAACGCATTACAAAGACCGTGAACTATGTAGTACTGAATTGTGGAGTTAGAGTGTTAAACAGTTCTTCACCAATTCTATGTTCAGGATTTTTTGGGCGGGGTTAAAACGGTGGCTCGATGACTGAGCATGGCCCCGCCCCAACACTATACTAGGCTTGTTCGAGATGAACTATATTGCGTTCAAGTCCTCCTAGGAAGTTCGTATGTACGAGGTGGGAAGTCGTGTTTACGACGGCAGGTGCGTTCAAGTCACTTTCGTCGGAGTAAGATGGCGGTGTGCCTTCTCTTAATTAATTACACAAAAATACAGCACTTCTACTTATAGAAAATGAAGAACAAAGAATGTGCATCAGGTGTGTTTAGCTTTTTATGTTTTGAATTAATTTATTAAGCCACTGTAAACTTTATCGTTACATATTATATTGTTATATTATAATGCTACCATATTTTGTGCAGGCAGTTTGCTTACTTCGTTGTAAATAGAAAAGCCTGACAATGTCACTACTAAATACCTATAATATTGTGGTATTCCGTCATGTTTCTCACTGACACGCCCCCATCTTGTACAGATCAGGGCTTAAAGAAAATCCCGAACTTCCCACTGGTATTTACGACATTGTGGTGGCGTTCATGTGCGTTCAGCTCGTAAATACGATCTTTCCGACATGACTTGAACGCACCACTACACTAACCTGTTGCAGGTCGTCAAGTCGGACACTTCGTGTATTCCGTAGTGTGCTGAACTAACGTCATTCATGGCAGACCACGCGATTTTTGCATTGATTGTAGCCGAAGAAGTGGATGTGATTGAAATTGCCATGTTTTGAATATCAGATATTAAATATCAAGATTGGTTAAATACAGAACTTGTCTAAGAAAAACACGTCGTCCTTGTCATCACAGAATGACTAATGAGAATAAAGTCTGTTGTTATCAAGACTTTCACAGCTGATTTTGAGCAATGGCAGTGTCTGACCTAGGCGGCTGGTCTCGTTTTGCTCTCGCGGTACTTTGATGGCACATGTGATCGTAAGGCGGCTGCAGCGCCGTTCAAAGTTGGACAAATTTTCTAACCAGAATGCATTGCTTTTGTCAGGCGGCAACCGATCTTTGCAGCGCCACATGAAGTCGAACAAGCCTAATAACTGCAGCCTTAGCATCAGTGCCCACTCAATTGCGAGTTACTGTCGTTAGTTACTACAGCCTACATTTTGCTAGCTATATGCCTTTGTCACTCAAATGCATATTACCTGATTGCGATAATATAAAAAACAGCTCAGTCTCCTTATTTAAATTTCCTAAAAACGATGATATGAAGAAGAGGTGGATTAATTTTGTGAAGAGCCATCTTGATGGAGAGCTGACAATAACCACCAACACTCGCCTCTGCAGTGATAATTTAACACCGGATAGTTTACAAACTTTCATCGGAGACAACTGGGATTCACTGATAATCCGCTGTTATTGGTGAATGGGGCTGAACCAACTATCTCCCGCCTTGGCCTCTAGGCTCGTTCGACTTCATGCGGCGCCGCAAAGATTGGCTGCTGCCTGACAAAAGCAATGCATTCTGGTTAGAAAATTTGTTTTTCCAAGTAAGTTGAGAGAGACGGCATCTTTCTCGCGAGTGGGCGTGGTTTCAGCGCCGACAGCGGACACGCCCCCAGCGTTTGACAGCAGAGAATACTGCTCATTTTTTTTCAATATTTTGATAACTTATTTCATTTACTTGGTGGTGTTTTTAATCATTCAAATTTGGCTGGGTGGTTAATAACACATTTTTATGTGGTGCGACAAACTCAGAACACATATTTTAATATTGCTTTACAGGGACTTTAACTATGTATTTGAACATATTTGGCAGTTTTTGAGGCTTGTGTTTGACTTCATTGGGATGAAGACAATGACAATAATGTTTCATGACAATCCCATCATTTGCTCCCTGGACTGATATTAAAAATTTCATTATCGATTCCTACGCAATGAAATGCAGTTTACTCAGTTTAGACATATGAGAAAAGAAGCACAATTTGTCATTATACCATTCATTAATTAAATCAGGCAATGTCCACAACTCATATAAATGTAAATAGAACAAACAGTGATATAAAAAAAAATGTTAAAAGCTCAAAAATATCCATGATTACTTAACACTATGGACAAAATACATTTAATTTGTCATTGCTCATAACCAATCAATCACTTTTTATCTCTCGCTGCAGACCAGGAGAGTTATTTAAATACAATTCCAATTTCACTCGGGACAGAAATCAGCATATAAATGAAAGACCAAAACGTCTGTGGGATCAAAAGGTTGAACATCAACAACATGCATGCATTATAACATCCATGAAATAGGCACCTGATTCTGTCATGTGTTCCCTTTGAGTTTGGAAGCCTAAAAATATTTTCCACTCTCTCGTATTTGACCCGTTTCCCCCCTGCATTTTGATGCTTCTAGAAAATTTACATTAAATCTGACTCATATTTGGCCAGGGGAAGCTTTTAAAGAGATTAGAGATTTTTAGAGAAGAGCGAATTCCATCATCCTGTCAGGAGTTTCTCCAGTTGTACTAAACCCTTTTATTAGGTCAAACAGACTCTGGATTTATTGATACAATCTGACACAATATGCACATGACAATCCAAATTAGCTTGGTGATATTTTCCAGGACACTTTAATCTTACTCTCAGGAATAAATAAAACAGCATTGAAGTGTCCTTGTGTCTGTCTTTGCTCAGTATTATCAGAGATTGTGCCAAGCTCTTACACTGCCAACATGAAAGAGTCACTCACCCACCACTGCGTCCTTTTGTCGCTTGACTCTGCAGGGACCCCGCTAGAGTCAATTATAGTATAGCCTCCGAAATTTACTAGTCACTTAGTATTTTAGCAAAGCCTGTAAAGGATGATTCATGTGGGTTAGGGTTAGGTCATCATTTGCACTAAAAGCACACTCTCTGTGGCTTAAGTATTAAACAAGATGGTTTAGTCAAAAATGAAATTCTGTCATTATTGCGGAACACAAAAGAAGATATTTTGAAAAATGTTAATGAAACTGACCGTTTTAGGTCACTCTTTATTTTGATGGTCCCCTTTAGACATTCTGTTGATTATAATAAGTAATGTTGTACCTACATGTCAACTAACTATCATTACAGTATTATTTAGGGGTTAGGGTTAGTAGAATAATTTGACATGTACTTGCAAAGTTACTTACAGTCAATGTCTGTTGGGGGACCATCAAAAAAAGTGTTACCAGATATTAAAGGGATAGTTTAATATCTGCTAATAGTGGACATACGCATTCCACGTACGTCCAAAAAGCGTTAACTTCAGCGAAATAGTACACAATGACATGACGTTTTGCACTACGCCATGCGTACTTCTATACACTAGTACGCAAGTACGCTATAACGCATAGTACGTAATGTCATTGTATAGAAGTTAATGCCATTGTGTACTATGTCACGGAAGTTAACGCTTTTTGGACGTACTTAGTTTAGTTAGTTTAGTTTATTGATTTATAAAGCACATTTCAAAACAACAGAGGTTGCAACCAAAGTGCTGTACAGAAAAATTAAAACAAAATTAAAACACACAAACACAAAAAAAAAAAGAATTAACACACTGGATCAAAACCTTGAGGGCAATCGAAAAATTAACACCCTTAATTAAAACATAAAGAATACAAATAAGTTTTTAAAGAGGATTTAAAAGTAGAAACAGAAGTGGAAGATCTAATATTGAGAGGGAGACAGTTCCAGAGTCGAGGAGCAGCCACCGAGAAAGCCCAATCACCTTTAGTTTTGTAACGTGAGCGAGGAACAGAAAGAAGAAATTGATTGGATGAGCGTAAGGATCTTGGGGCATTGTACGGGACAAGAAGATCACTGATATACTGAGGAGCAAGTCCATGTAAAGCTTTAAAAACAAAGAGCAAAATCTTAAAATCAATCCGGGACTTAACCGGTAGCCAATGGAGGGAGGCAAGCACAGGAGTAATGTGTTGATGCTTTTTAGTGCCAGTCAAAAGCCTGGCCTCTGCATTTTGGACCATTTGCAGTCGATGAATTAGGCAAACCCAGATATAGAGAGTTACAGTAGTCCAACTTTGAAGTAATAAAAGCATAAATAACAGTTTCAAGGTCTTTCTTAGAGAGCATCGTCTTAATTTTAGCAATCGATCTTAGCTTAAAGAAACTGCTTTTTACAACAGCGCTAATCTGCTTATCAAAACTCAGATTGGAATCAAAAATGACACCAAGATTTTTGACACAGCCATGAACATTAAAAGAAAGAGAACCAAGCTGATTGACTATGTCAGAGGTCATATCTGATGGGGCAAAGATAATAATTTCAGTTTTATCTTTGTTTAGCTGTAAGAAGTTCATGTCCATCCAACATTTAATGTCACACAGACATTCAAACAGACTAGACACAGAACAGTTATTGTTTTTGACAGGAAGATAGAGCTGAGTGTCATCGGCATAGAAGTGATATGATAAATTATGTGTCTGAATAATATGGCCAAGTGGAAGCATATATAGTGCAAAGAGAAGAGGACCCAAAATGGAACCCTGAGGTACACCATAAGGAATTGGAGCATGAGATGAAAAACAATTCCCTATTTTGACAGAAAATGTCGACGTACGTCGAATGTGTATGGCTGTCACGCAGAAAGCTCATTATTTTACTTTTTAAAGTTTTAAATAAGGACATTTGTCTTACATAAATGCATCGATTTGCTTAAGAAGGCCTTTATTAACCCCCTGGAGTCATATGGATTCATTTTTTAATGGATGGATGCATTTTTTTCTCTTCAAAATGTGACCACCCATTCACAACCATTATAAACCTTGGAGGACTAAGGATATTTTTAAATTTATCTCCGATTGTGTTCATCTGAAAGAAGATAGTCATATACACCTAGGATGGCTTGAGGGTGAGTATGGGATAATTTTAACTTTTGGGTGAACTATCCCTTTAAAGGATTAGTCCACCTTCAAATAAAAATGTTCCTGATAATTTACTCACCCCCATGTCATCCAAGATGTCCATGTCCTTCTTTCTTCAGTCAAAAAGAAATGAAGGTTTTATTCTCCTTATAGTGGACTTCAATTGGCCCCAAACGGTTGAAGGTCAAAATTATAGTTTCAGTGCAGCTTCAAAGGGCTTTAAACGATACCAGACGAGGGATAAGGGTTTTATCTAGTGAAACGATCGGTCATTTTCTAAAAAAAATAAAAAATTATATACGTTTTAACCATAGACGCTCGTCTTGAACTAGCTCTCTTCTTCTTCTTCTCTATTAGAATTCCGGCAGTGTAGACGCTGCTAAGTGTATTACTGCCCTCCACAGGTCAAAGTTTGAACTAATTGTTATATACTTGCACTAGCATATTGTATATGACAATTTAGTTCAAACTTTGACCTGTGGAGGGCAGTAATACACTTAGCAGCGTCTACATTGCCGGAATTCTAATAGAGAAGATAAAGAAGAGAGCTAGTTCAAGACGTTTGGGGCCAACTGAAGTCCACAATAAGAAGAATAATCCTGGAATGTTTTCATCAAAAACCTTAATTTCTTTTCGACTGAAGAAAGAAGGACATGAACATCTTGGATGACATGGGGGTGAGTAAATTATCAGGAAATTTTTATTTGAAAGTGGACTAATCCTTTAAGTAGACAGTCTATACTCTACTAATACTATACTAAAGACACTGTCTTTACAATTGAAGTCAGTAGGGTCCAAAACAACATTGGACCCCACTGACTTTCATTGTATGTACATTTTTCAACATATCTTCTTTTGGGTTCCACAGAAGAAATTCATACAGGACAAGTGGGAGATTAAATGATGACAGAATATTAATTTTTGGCTGAACCTTTAAATGTAGTGAAGTGCCTCAGAATCGGTTGTCATTGTGGGGGACCTGGTTTATCACACTATTTACACATGGATTCATCTACAGGAAATGACATCCTCGGTATGTTCAACATTGTGTGAGCATGTTTTCCAGCATTTCTGCAGCTGTTCATCAGACTATTTAAGGCAGTATATCTCAGGTTATTGCAGGGACAGCCAGCCCTATAAACAGAGGTGGTCTTTATGTGCTCTCCTGGAGCTGTCTAACATCCCCTGCAGGGAAGCACATAAAAAAAACTGTGATTTCCACCGAATCACAAGAATGTATGTACGTGAATCATCTGTTTGAAGGTCACATGTATCCAGCACTTGTGTTTATTAAATAGCACCGTCTACGTTCCTTGGCCTCCATTTGATTCATGTGGTCCTTGGCAGAGAGTCTTGAATGTCTGTTGTACTCTTTGACCATTGGCATGTGTCTAAGTGCTGATCAGTCTTTCAAGGCAGTTCCTGCGAAATTAATATATAGTGTCAAATAAATGCTAAAACAAATGAACAATTAGTTGCCATCTTCAGCAGAGGAAAATTAAGGGACACTCTCAGCTTCTTTATGACATATTTCATCTCAGAATCAAGTAAAGCAATTGTGTCAGGTGATAATTTACCACACTGTAAACAGAAATAAAATGCTACACAGTAAGCCTGCAGCTATGATGTGCTAAAATGCTATTTTAATCCTGTCACTTGCTGATGTATGACTTAATTTCATCTGTTGTAAAAAATAAATAAATATTAATGTCATACTTAAGTGTCACAGACCATTACACGCATGAAAATTTAGCTTCTGCTTAGGTAAATTATAAGAGTGCAGAATGACTGTACATAAATATTTCAGGAAGAAAAACTTAACACTTTGAAATACTTAGTATTTTAGATATTTTAATTAACAAATGAATACATTTAGTAAAAAATGTGCTCAAGCTAATTAAAGCCTTTGTATTTCACCATTTCCAAAAATACAGCCAAAAAAAGTGCAGCATCTGTGTAAATCAACTAATGTTAGTGCTTTCAAATGGCTTAAAGGGGACCTATTATGCCTAGCGGACCTAAATTCACTTTTATGTTGTTTTTGAACATAATTTTGTGTCCGCAGTGTGTGAACACAACCTCCCTATTGTGGTAAAAATCCATCCACTCCGTTTGTTATTTTCCCCTTTGAAACCTGTTTTCAAAAGTGCGTTTTCAGGCATCCAAAATGCCGTTGTCATGTAAATGAACGGCCAAAATGCATAAAAAGTTTTACGTTTTTAGTTGAAAACGGTGTCGTGTAAACAGCCCCTAAACCCCAGTGACGGGTAGGTTTAGGGGCGGGGTAAGGGGTAGGTCATTCATACGAATAATACGAATTTGGCAACTTGTAAAATACGTACGATTTAGCAAAAAACTTACGAATTAGCCACCTTCACCTTGTAAAATACGTACGAATTGCCGTGAGATCAGGTTGCAACTACTATATTCCTGTAATAACATTCTGAATAACACCTGTGTAAACCATTGTTTCAATCAACATATTCTTTGCCCTTACATGCAAACAGATGAGAAACAGCTACAGTAAATTTAAATTATTCATCATGTATTTTTGTCTAAAAAAAAATTGTACATCCAAATGTTTTTGTTATTCTAAAACTGAGCTCTGTTCCTGATCAATAAAAGCTCATGCAGAGTAAACTGTTGACAGGATTGGAGTGAAAAGATAAAACGAAAATATCTGGGAAACATTCTTTCATTTCCATGCAGCTTGTCTGCTATTTTTGCTTATCTCTCTTTTGCCTCCTCTCCTTTGAAATCTTATGACATCACAGATGGCATAAGAGACATGTCTTGATCTCACAAACCCAGATGCCATGTAAGCGCCTTTCTGAAAGGGAGGTGTGTTGATATCACTGACTGTTTACTAGATAACGTCCGCAGCAGCTAAAATTACTCTAACCATCAAATGGTTCCCCTGTTGTATTTATAGATTCAGCCTCCTCCTGTAAGCACCTCCTCCCGATGAACAAATGTGCAAAACTCTCAACGGTGATATAATAGCAACTTGTGCAATAAGCACTGTGGGTTATGAGGATGTGCGATCCATATTAATGTATCTCAGGTGCATAATGAACTACCTGTGTCATGTGTGCCATATTGGGACCAGGTTTATCTCTTTGGCCTTATTAAGCCAAAATAGAGCCTGGATGCATCTAGTACCTCCTACAGAATGCTGACTTTTAGTTTTATCCAGTTCAAAGCACTGGCCTTGTTACTGTAAATTTCAACATATTTAATATACAAGCACACCTTCTTGTGTTGATAATTGGCATACAATTGGTAGTGCGCAGACTCTAACAGTCACTAGTCACAATATGCATGTACATTTACCCACAACACCTCAAGCCACACAAAACAGCAGTAGTAAATAGCCATCTGAGGCCTGACAGCCTTACGTAATGGGCAGTTACTTTTATCACTTTCAGAGATTCTGTTTTAAAGCCTCATGGCTCTTGTTCAACACTAAAACCTTCCTTGTGCCACACACTGGTTAAAAATGTCGCTGTGTTATTGATGATATCCCTGAAGCTTTTACATTAATTGTCTAGTTTACGACAGCAGTGAGTGGGGGACCATGGACATTCTGTCCAGAAGTCTGGAAAGCTCCCAGATCGAACATTGCATTAAACCAGGGCACTCGGCCAAGAAGCCCAGTTAAGCACCTTGGACAGAAATTCAACTGCTTTGCACTAAAAATAGTTTAACAAAACACTCTGGAATAAAAAAAATGAACTAAATGTACTTAAAAAATAAAAAAAAAATTACTTAAAAAAAAGTTAGACTTTAAACACTTTGTTAATGAGGACTGCACTCTTGCCAATATGCATAGGAGTTTCCATATATCAAGAATATGAGTGTCTTGATTCCCAGCAGAGTACAACTAGTTCCTCACTTAAATGATTTAATTAGACAATCTGTGTAGCCTACTTAAAGGGATAGTTCACCCAAAAATGAAAATTATCCCATGATTTACTCATCCTCAAGCCATCCTATGTGTATATGACTATCTTCTTTTAGAAAAACACAATCGGAGATATACTTAAAAATATCCTTAGTCCTCCAAGGTTTATAATGGTTGTGAATGGGGGGCCGCGTTTTAAAGTAAAAAATAATGCATCCATCCATAAAAAAAAAAAAAAAAAGTAATCCATATGGCTCCAGAGGGTTAATAAAGGCCTTTTGAAGTGAAGCGATGCGTTTTTTTAAGAAAAATATCCATATTTAAAACTTTATAAATTCAAATAACTAGCTTCCAGCAGACGACTGTACACATACTGGGCAAGTCGACTTGGGCGGAAGAGCAACCTTTGACCCAACGCAATGACGAAGCGAGGAGAGAGCAAAACAAAACACCGGTCACGAATTAGAAGTCTAAAACGAGAAATATTAAATAGAAATGTTGGAGGATTTCGATATAATAGAAGAGGAGCTTGAGTTTGTTGTACAGCCCTATTTTTTTGAACTGTGATAGGCGTCTAAGCTTATGATACTTCTACATCCTGCGTCATACATCGCGTCAGAGGATTACTCATTTGGCGCAAGTCGGCTTGCGTAGTATATATGCGTACAGTCGTCCGCTGGAAACTAGTTATTTGAATTTATTAAGTTTTAAATATGGATATTTTTCTAACAAAAACGCATCCCTTCACTTCAAAAGGCATTTCTTAATCCTCTGGAGCCATATGGATTACTTTGATTATGGATGGATGAATTTTTTGTTTGTTTGTTTTAAAACGTGGCCCTGCATTCACAACCATTATAAACCTTGGAGGACTAAGGATATACGAATATGTTCGTCTGAAAGAAGATGAGTAAATCATGGGGTAATTTTCATTTTTGGGTGAACTATCCCTTTAAGTTATTAACGTTTACTTGCACCCTCATAATGCGATTATACAATGTAATAAGTTTTAGGCAATATTGCGATTAAACTTTACTTCATGTAAACACAATACTTCAATCAAATTGATGCAAATAAAGGGTTAGTTCACCCAAAAATGAAAATTCTGTCATTAATTACTCACCCTCATTTCGTCCCAAACCCGTAAGACCTTCGTTCATCTTCGCAAAACAAATTAAGATATTTTTTAAGAAATTCAAGGT
This sequence comes from Mylopharyngodon piceus, assembly GCA_039654765.1. Lineage (NCBI taxonomy): Eukaryota > Metazoa > Chordata > Actinopteri > Cypriniformes > Xenocyprididae > Mylopharyngodon > Mylopharyngodon piceus. The sequence continues at coordinate 11,165,502 of CM077444.1, read as the reverse complement.
TTTTCTGAACCACACATAGGCAGCAACGTCACTGCACATTTTTAAGGAAAGGTATTAAAGACATCGTTAAAATAGTCCATGTGACTACAGTGGTTTAACCTTAATGTTATGAAGCGACAAGAATACTTTTTCTGCGCAAAAACAAAACAAAAATAATGACTTTATTTAACAATTTGAACTGTTGTCATATGCAATTGATGTAGTGAACACAGTGCCGGCTTCCGTGTTTACGTCCAAATGCCGGCTCAGTATTGGCCGACACTGTTCACGTGAGCAGCACGACGCACACGTGTGATGCTGACGCAGGAGCCGGCCAATAATGAGTCAGTGTTCTGACGTAGAACACGAAAAGATAAGTTAGACAGGAAGAAAATGGAACCAGAAAGCTGTTGTGGAATACCTGAAGGATATAGAGGGTATATTATAGGATTTAATGTTTTTTTTATTATTATTATTATGTAGAGTAGATTCATTGAGTTATAATCCATGCTGCATACTCCAATACAGTAGGTGGCAGTATGCCCCTGATAAGTCATGGTTGCAATCCACCATAAAACTAAAAAGAAGAAGAAGACGTAGAACATGGAAGCGCTGAACTGCGTTCACTACGTCAACTGCGTATAACAACAGTTCAAATTGTTAAATAAAGTCGTTATTTTTGTTTTGTTTATGCGCACAAAAAGTATTCTTGTCACTTCATAACATTAAGGTTGAACCACTGTAGTCACATGGACTATTTTAATGATGTCTTTAATACCTTTCTGGCCCTCAAATGTGTGGATCAGATACCCTCGGATTTCATCAAAAATATCTTCATTTGTGTTCCGAAGATGAACAAAGGTCTAACGTGTTTGGAATGACATGAGGGCGAGTAATAAATGAGTGAGTAAGAAAGGGTGAGTAGAGGGTGAGTAAGAAATTTCATTTTTGTGTGAACTAACTCTTTAAGCTCATAATCATAGTAACCATTATCGTAGTAAAATATGTGGCATATGCAGATTTTAATGGCAATAAACAGGCAGCTAAACAATTTAATCACATCTATTCCACTCTGACCAAAGTGCACACGTGCTTGTAACATCATACACAAATTCATAAACATAGCAGTAAAGAAGGCATCACATTTTTGGGGTGCTGAAGAGAGTTCATGTTGACAATGTTTCATGACATGAATATAATACAGTATACTCATGGTCAAAAACATCGAAATGAAGACATTTTTAGGTGCGTCACCGAAAAAAAATCTAATACGTCCATTGAAATTTTGCATTACACGGAAGTAGATTAATCAGTGGCCAGACCTACTGTATGTGAGTTCATCATTTGTGCTGTGCTTTGGGGGATCCGAGTATGTTTTTCCATGCATCTTCCTGGTATCCTTGCATGGATGCCAAGCCTTAGCAGCTCATGACAGGACTTGAAAGATTAGATATAACTTTACACATTTAAATGTTATGGTTATATTTTTGACATATATAAACAGTTATGACTGTTGCTTATTTTAAATGTTTATTCGCAGTGATGCCCATTTGTCTGCAGGGCTTCCACAGTGTGTGTATTACTGTCCCTCTGTTTCCACACTTTTTTTTCCAAACTGAAAGAAAAATCATAGTTATTTTTCATTAAGTTGCAAATAAATTAATGAACTATACTTTAAGGGAAAAGCAACCAAGGCTAGCAATACCTAAATTGTATTTAAAGCTGCCTGTATGGTTTAAATGTCATAGAACGTGTACATGTGTTCTGTCAGTCTGCGACTTCCCTTCAAGCAATGTTCATTATAATATCCTTGGCTGAACTTTTAAGAGGCCTTGGGCAACTTGTTAATTAAATGTAGGACTGCAATAACCCATGATAGTGATGCTCATGTCACCACTATATGTCATTTATTTTTAAAACACCTATAAATGATGACTTTTTACAAGGAGGTTTTTCATAAATTAGGCGCTAGTGTTAATATGAATGTGCGGGAATTGGAAATATATCAGCATACAGAGCAGTTTGCGATTAGATGAATCATCTGTCTAGTGATCTCTGTAACTTCCCTGTAGCAATATCACACTCAAGGGAAATGAAAGTCGTTTCACTGACTCTGGGATGTTCACTATTAATAATTCAAAAATCCTCTGTTAATTAATGCTTCAGAGTGTCAACTTGCAAAGTCATGTCAAAAGCAGCCATGCAACCTCAGACAAGTGAAGCCTTTCTCAGAATGAAGATCCTTCTAGCATCTGGCAGTGTGCTGCTTGAGTGTTAATATGATAATAATGATAAACAGGTTGCAGTGGAATATTGAAAAGCAATTCTGAAAACTACCATTTAAAAGTCTTTTATTGAAAAAAAAAATAAAAATACTTTCAGCTAGGATGCATTAAATTGAACAAACTGAATTACAGTAAAGACATTTATAATGTTACAAAAATATATATATTTCAAATAAATGCTGTTCACTGAACTTTTTATTCATCAAAGAATCCAGAAAAAAAAAAAAAAAAAGTATCATGGTTTCCACAAAAAATATTAAGCAACACAACTGTTTTCAACATTGATAATAAGAAATGTTCCTTTGAGCACCAAATCAGCATTTTAGATTTCTGAAGGATCATGTGACACTGCAATGATGCTGAAAATTCAGCTTTGTAATCACAGGAATAAATTACAGTGTAAAATATATTAAAATATAATGCAAGTATTTTGACTTGTAATAATATTTCACAATATTGCTGTTTTTACTATATTTTTGATTAAATAAATGGTACCTTGGTGAGCATAAGAAACTTATTTTATATAGACCTATACACATACGTACCTGTCAAAAGTTTGGAAACATAATTTTTTTGAAATTATGAAAATATTTTTGAAATATGTTTTTGAAAGAAGTCTCTATTGCTCACCAAGACTGCATTTATTTAAAGCTGCAGTCCGAAACTTTAATTGGTTAAAAATTATCCAAAATCAAGCAAGTACATAACCAGCCAGTGTTCAAAACTATCTCCTTACCTTAACCCGATTCAGAACGGTAAGCTTGTAAAAATGTTTTAAAATAAAATCGGTACTGTTGGGTTTCCATGGGAAATTCGAGCATGCCACCATTTGGCTTTGCTTCATTACATCACGTCTGTTTACATGAAGGAGTCCCAGCTAGTAGGCAAGTGACGGATCATTTATAGCCTTTTCTCACAGCAGCTGCAATAATTAAACTTATCATTTTGATGGCAGATTGTAATCCAGAAAGGTCCAAATGACAATCATCAGTGACATCTGGAGATTCACCCGTAGTCAAAAGCAAAAGACTTTGGACTGCGGAGTGGCTACAGAAATTGAAATCTACAGGTAACGCTAATACACACTAAATACACAGTCACGCAGTGCTGATGTTGTTAACATTAACAATTTGAGAACAAAGTATAACAATAATAATTTGCACGATTTGACGTGATCCGAGCTAAGAGATCGTTAGATTTAATCACCATTGGCAGCGCGATTTATTGTAATGCTTTTTATTTTTCTCAGTTAGTCAGAACAAAAGTGGCAGACATGTTACTTGTTCAGATGACATTTTCTGGTGAAAATTCTTATTGTGGTCGTACTTCCAAGACATAGAATCTGTGATTCAGAAGTACAGTATCCATGTTACGCAATGCTCCAAGGCACAAAGATTGAGGATCCAGATGCAGTTTTGTTTTATTTGAAGGGTCATCCACAATCGTAGTCAATAACAGGCAAGGGTCTAAAACCAGTAAATGAGTTCAAACAGTGACAAGGTGACAAGGCATAGGCAAATGGAGAAATCCACACGACAGGCCAAAGTAACAAGACTAGAAACAAGGGAACAGAATAAAGTGGATCAGAAACGCAAAGGTAACAATTGCAAGATCTAGCGATTCGTAAGTGAGAGAATCTGGCTTTTATGGACAGATGATGCTAATGACAAACAGCTGCAAACAATCATGGCTGATAGACCGGGCAGAGAGTTATGGGTAATGGAGTCCAAAACAGTGACAACAGTCTAGGATGAAGTGCCCTCTGGTGGTGATCATGGGCACTCTCACAGGTGATCGTGACATAGCCCCCCTCCTAAGGAACGGCTTCCAGATGCTCCTAACATAGTCATAGAAGTCCAGGAGGGAGGCGGAATGGAGGCGGACCAGGGGGCGGGATGGAGGGCCAGGTCCATGGAGAGGAAGGAGGCCTGGAGACTGAAGCTGGGCAGATGGCCAGAGTGGAACAGGTGAAGGAGGCTGGACAGACGGCCAGGTAGACAGGTTTGAAGACCCCCACGGCGGAGCAGACGACCACCACGGCAGGTCAGACGGGCTTCAAGACCCCCACGGCAGGGCAGATGACCACCACTGCAGCTCAGATGAGCTTGAAGACCCCCACAGCGGAGCAGATGACCACCACTGCAGCTCAGACAGGCTTGAAGACCCCCACGGCGGAGCAGATGACCACCACAGCAGTGAAGATGGGCTTGAGGACCACCACGGCGGAGCAGACGACCCCCACGGCAGATCTGGCAACACCGGGAACCACCAAGGCTGATCAGATGAAACTGCAACATGAAACACAGAGAAGTTAGTTTTGGCCACTAGGGCTGCAACAGGGTAGGCAGGGAGCTCAGAAATGCCCTCCAAGGCTCTGAGCAACATGTCCTCTCTAGTTGTGTTAAGGCACACTGACAGTTCAGGAATGACCTCTGCAGTCACATCAAGGCAGACAGGAACCCCAGGAACCAACTCTGTGGTTGTATTGGGGCAGACAGGGAACTCGGGGACGACCTCCGTGGTTGTATCAAGACAGATAGGAAGTTCATCGGTCACAAGGCTGGGCTCCAGAACAGAAGCAAACTCCAGAGTGGACTCATGGACTGAGGTGGACTCTGGAGTGAATTTGTGGACTGGAGCGGGCTCTGTAGCAGATTCAAGGACTGGAGTGGGCTCTGGAACGGATTCAAGGACTGGAGTGGGCTCTGGAGTGGATTCAAGGACTGGAGCAGACTCATGGGCTGGAGCAGACTCTGGAGCAGTCTCATGGACTGTAGCGGGCTCTTGTGCGGATTCATGGACTGAAACTGATGTGTGTGCAGCCCACACACACCAAATGGCTGTGGCCATAATGGCCAGCGCTGCAATCTCTGAGGGCTCAGGCGTGGCAGCCATCTTGGCTGAGGGCTCAGGTGTGGCAGCCATCTTGGCTGAGACGTGACAGGGCTCTGGAAGATCTGCTGAGACGTGACAGGGCTCTGGAAGATCTGCTGAGAAGTGACGAGGCTCTGGAAGATCTGCTGAGACGTGACAGGGCTCTCAAAGATCTGCTGAGACGTGACAGGGCTCTCGAAGATCTGCTGAGACGTGACAGGGCTCTCAAAGATCTGCTGAGACGTGACAGGGCTCTCGAAGATCTGATGAGACGTGACAGGGCTCTCGAAGATCTGCTGAGACATGACGAGGCTCTGGAAGATCAGCTGTGATTTGACTTGGCTCACGAAGTTCAACTGGGACTTGACTTGGCTCACGAAGATCAACTGGGACTTGACTTGGCTCACAAAGATCAACTGGGACGTGACTTGGCTCACAAAGATCAACTGGGGCTTGACGGGGTGTTGTTGTGGCCGCCATTTTGTGAGCGTGCTCTAGCACGTCAGCCATTACATGAGCAGACGAGGTGTCGCATTCCTCCGCGGCACCCACAGTGAATAGAGAGCCAACAGTCAATAAAGCAAAATCCAAAAAACAACTCAATGATGAATGCGGACCCTCTCGTCTAAGCTTGGACTGTAGAGGTTGGTTAATGCCATCACAAAAAAAGTCTATCAAGAGACAGTCCGGTAGATCAGAAAAGTTCGCAATGGCTAAAAATTCGCGAACATAGCTCTCCAGTGATCGTGGGCCTTGTCTAAGGGCTAACAAAATTCTTGCTGTGTCCATACCTGGCCAGTGTTCCTCGGAAAAGCTGCTGGATCCATGGTGTGGCTAGATCTTCTGTTACGCAATGCTCCAAGGCACAAAGATTGAGGATCCAGATGCAGTTTTGTTTTATTTGAAGGGTCATCCACAATCGTAGTCAATAACAGGCAAGGGTCTAAAACCAGTAAATGAGTTCAAACAGTGACAAGGTGACAAGGCATAGGCAAATGGAGAAATCCACACGACAGGCCAAAGTAACAAGACTAGAAACAAGGGAACAGAATAAAGTGGATCAGAAACGCAAAGGTAACAATTGCGAGATCTAGCGATTCGTAAGTGAGAGAATCTGGCTTTTATGGACAGATGATGCTAATGACAAACAGCTGCAAACAATCATGGCTGATAGACCGGGCAGAGAGTTATGGGTAATGGAGTCCAAAACAGTGACAACAGTCTAGGATGGAGTGCCCTCTGGTGGTGATCATGGGCACTCTCACAGGTGATCGTGACAATCCACACCGGTGCGGTGACTGACAGCAAACATTAGATTCATCCGCGCTGAGGAGCCGTGCCAATGCACAACCCACGTAAAGATAATAATTCCACAAATAACTGAAATTGCCGGTTTCAAACAGAGATGGCGACAAAGAGGCAAAAGTTACGGACTGCAGCTTTATTGAATAAAAGTAAAAACAGTAATACTGCTAAATAGAACTGTTTTCTATTTGAATATATTTTAAAATGTAATTTATTCCTGTGATGGCAAGGCTTAATTTTCAGCATCATTACTCCAGTCTTCAGTGTCACATGATCCTTCAGAAATCATTCTAATGTTATTCTATGCTGATTTGCTGATCAGGTAACATTTCTTCTTTTTATTATCTATGTTGAAACAATTGTGTTGCTTAATATTTTAATGTGTGTGTGTGTGTGTTCTGGCATATGTGGTTTATGAGGACACAAATGTGTATAATGACATGGGTATTACAATGTAAACATGGTTTATGAGGACACTTCCTGCTTAAAAAACATACTAAATGGTGTTTTTTGAAATTCAAAAAATGCAGAAAGTTTTCTGTGATGGGTAGGTTTAGAGGCAGGATTAGTGGACCTCCTTTTGTGGCCAATACAGCATCAATTCGTCTTGGGAATGACAGATACAAGTCCTTCACAGTGGCTAGAGGGATTTTGAGCCATTCCTCTTCCAGAACAGTGGCCAGGTCATTACCTGATGCTGGTGGAAGAAAACGTTTTCTGACTTTCTCCTCGAAAATAGCCCAAAGTGGCTCAAAAATATATAGATCTGGTAACTGTGCAGGCCATGGGAGATGTTCACTTTCATGTTCATCAAACCATTCTGTCACAAGTCTTGCTGTGTATATTGGTGCATCATCATGCTGATACACTGCACCCCCTTCAAGGTACAATGTTTGAACCATTAGGTGAACATGGTCCTCTAGAATAGTAGTCTTTGGCAGTGACACTCCCATCAACCACAGTAGGGAATGCCATGATATTGCAGCCCAAACCATCACTGATCCACCCCTGTGCCACACTCTGGGCACGCAACAGTCTAGGTGTTAAGACTTTTTGAGGCTTCTCCACACCCTAACACATTAGGAAAAGACAGGTGGACTCATCAGAGAACAATGCATGTTTCACATTGTCCACAGCCCAAGATTTGCACTATTGGCACCAATGAAACCAACATTTGGCATTGGCATGAGTGACCAAAGGTTTGGCTATTGCAGCCCAACCATGAATATTGAGTCTGTGGAGCTCCCGACGAACAGTTTTGGGGGAAACAGGAGAGTTGAGGCGGCTGTGGTTTTATATTCAGACAGAAAAGGTCAGATTTGCTGAAGCACAGAGAAAGACGTGATGGCATTTATGCATCTCTACGTTACTGCCACCTGCCCTCTTCATTCCCATGCTGCCACGCAGATGGGGATTAGCTACACCTGCTGACTGGGATTAAGTATATGAGAACAATTTTTATCAAACAAAGACACATAAACAGCATAAACAGTTTTCAATATTAGTCACCACACTTATCAAAAAATAAATCTAAGAATCAAATGCACGCAAACAAAGCCAACATATGTGTAATTCTCAGCCTCTCAACAGCCTCAGCCCTTATGTGGTGCGGGATCACACTTTCTGTCATTCACCCTGCGGGTGGTTGTGCATCAGTGCCGATCACGTGTGTGACAGAGCCATTAAAGCAGGAAAGTGGCTGTTTAGGCTGTCATCGGTTTTCTCAGCATCTCAGCCTGAGGATTCAAAGCCAGAGTATGAGTGAACATATTCCATCCATCAATTGGGACCAAAGAGATATCACATATAAGAATTTAAATTCACTGTCAGTCACGGAAGCTGTAAGCGTGATTATAGCAATGACACAAGTGCATATCTAGGGCAGAAACAGCAGGCAGAAAATAATGCAAGTGAAGGGAGGATGTTAGTAACAGTGTGGCTTTTTGCAAAGCCTGTGTAACAAGGTAGGCTCTGAGGACAAGAGACAAAAAGTCTCTTATGCTCAGTAAGGCTGTATTTATTTGATGAAAAATTCAGTAAAACAGAAATATTGTGAAATATTATTACAATAAACTAAAATCTATTTGAATCTATTTTAAAATGTAATTTATTCCTGTGATGACAGTCTTCAGTCCAGTCTTCAGTGTCACATGATCCTTCAGAAATCATTCTAATATGCTGATTTGCTGCTCAAGAAACGTTTCTTATTATTATCAGTTGAAAACAACTCTTTTTAATATTTTCTGTGGAAAACGTGATACTTTTTTTTAGGATTCTTTAATGAGTAGAAATTTCAAAACAACAGCATTTATTTGAAATAGAATTTTTTGTAAATTCTTTCTTTATAAATGTCTTTACTGTCAATTTTGATCAATTTAAATGTACACTATGTAACTTTTGGCCCTCTAGCGGTTAAAAAAACAAAACTGCATGATTTTGTGGAAGAACATCATTTTGGTTATGCTTTGGCTCTGCTTGACTGTGCAGATGAATATGGTTATAAAACATTCTCATAAAACATTCATTGCTAGGCTTAAGAGATATAGCCAGTTTAGATAGAAAGGATCTTAAGCTGACTAGCGCTACAGCAACCATAATGAAATGACCCCTTCATAATAGATAATGATTTACAATTGTGGCAAGCAGGGTGGGGCCGAGAGCCGTGGGAACGGAGCAAGACCGGTGGCGCGAGTGCTAATGAGCGTCACCTACATGCCTCGAGTTTCTCACAGAGGAGCTCCGGGAGGATAAAAGGAGGAGCGACGACAGTGAAGGATGAGAGAGGTCCAGGCCTGGGATTTTAAGTTGTTGTTTTGTTTTAGTTTAAGCAGCAGTCGTCCGTGAGGGGCTGTCACTTTACTTTCGTTTTGTTTATTTTGCCATGAAACATTGCTGAATATTCACCGGTTCCTGTCTCCTTCTTCCTTGACCCTTTAAACCTCATTACATTGGTGCCGAAACCCGGGAGGAAGGGGAAACACTCTGTCAAAGAACCCTCACCACTTTGGGAAATCCGCTATGCCATCGAGCTGAGCAGACTCTATACCGCCACGGACGCTTGAGGCAGTGGGCTAGAGTGATTTGCCGGGGGGACGGACTAGCTCGCTACCGTCCACCTGGGTTGTGGAACGTTCGCCGGTTCTCGCCTCCTTCTTCCCTGAATTTTAAATCTCGTTACAACAATGAACTCTGTTAGAGAGCTTGGCAATTTATCTGCTTAATAAAATACCTTACTCACCTGTTGAGTAATAGAAACGCGTCACTTTTACAACATTTCAAATCCCTAAGTTCTCACCATTTCCAAAAAGCAAAGCCAATGTTGATTCTCATTTTATTACAAGCTCTGTTGTGTTCTCTTTTTGTCAGCAGACTTTATTTTTAAATGGGTGATTCCCCGGTGGTTCAAGGTTTAGCTGCTCAATGTCAACCTTTCTTGCTCAATGTGACAACTAACCACTTCCACACCATACATGCATACATTTACACATACTAATGTCTTTTCAAAATTGTATGACTGACTTTCATCTGCGGAATACAAAAGTTATTTTTATAGTATGAAAAATGTTCATACAATGTGGGCTTTAATGTTGTTTTTGACCCCATTGACTTTCATTGTACAGACAAAAACATTCAAAATATCTTCCTTTATAAGCATGCAGCAACATGCATTAAGAAACTAAATATTTTTCATGAATAGTTTCATGCTGAAATCAATTAATTGAAGAATGGACCATAGCTGGCTAGTGGATCTTTTTTTCTTTAATTTCCTTTTTTATTATTTTTAAGGCAATGTTTAGCTTCAGCCTAGGCAGTTTAATTAACCACCTCTGTTTGGTGAAGAGAGTATCATTATTGGAGCTTTTGTAATCTGTACAGTTTGATGTCTGTATTATTGACTGTGAACACGTGTGATAATTTCTCATTCCCTGGGTGTCTAAGGAGTTGAATGGTGCTGTGCTCAATGATGATGATACGCCGTGAATTACATGTGTGCATGTAGCTCTGTAATTGACTTGGTTTTCGATAAGGTGGGTAGGGTGTATCTTGCTGGCTAGCCCAGGCAAGTTATTAAATTAATTTAAATATTTTTTTTCTTGTCTACAGAATAAAAACAAACAAAAAAAAAAACATTTTGCATACAACTTTGGAGGTTCTTTCAGCTCTAGGCTGAAATTGAGGGGTGGTGTAGTTTGTGCATCACCATAGGGTGCAACAATTGTATCGACAAGGACAAGGCTTATGTCCACTTTGGTCCAATTGCCACTAACAGCAATAGAAAATCAATTGTCATCCTACAATACAAGGTTCAGCATTTATCCATTCCTAGAGAGTGAAGTATCCAGTGGCCTCAAATATAAAACAGAAACAATATGAAAAATGGAAGTTTGTGATAGATATATGAGCCGCCAAATTATCTCAATGGCTTAACTGACAAGAAAACACGACATTTATGGAGACATTTATGGATTATTTTCAAATTGACGGGCAATGAACTTGAAGTGTTTACCGCACCCCACATGATATATTGTTAACAATGCAAAATTGGTTTCTTGTAGTTAATGAGTACAAATGAGAAGCAGACAGTTTCAGTATGTTTGTGAAGCAGCAAGACTTTCATGCTGAAGCCAAACTGTCACTGATTCTTAGATAGAGCTACATATCAAAGTCTGTCATAAATGTGAGAGGACCCAGCTAACAAAAAATATGTTCTAGTGTTTTGTTAATGTCCATATTAAGTTATGAAAACGTTATTTCTGAATGTTCTTTTCAAACATTCTGAAACAAGTAGGCTAGTAGCCTAACATTTAAACACTGATAGATTAACGTCCAAATAGCCTAACATTATCAATGACATCATCTATCAGAAATATTATAATTAGATAGTCATTTTTAAGAAAATACTTAAATACTTCAAAATACTACGAAATTCCTTAGAAAAGTAACCGCTGTGATGCTAGACGAGCAAAATAACTTTTTGGCGCAACCATGGTATTTTTAACTGTTCAGCAAAGCAAGCTCGACGTATGATTTCAAGCGATTCGTTCCTGCCTCTTGTTGGTCTCTTTTATTTTTTTCTGCCTTCCTACTACCTTTAGGATGTTTGGCTGTGTAAGCCGTTGTTCATAAACATTTCACTCCCTCCAAAACATATGAAAACCACTAAGTTCACATTTATCGCTCTCAGTTATATGGGCGGCATATTGTGAATGCACAGGATTGATTGACAGGCAGAAAGCGCGCACAAAGCATTCTGATTGGCTAAATCAAAAGATGCTGTTCTAAATGCTATTTTATTTTTATGTAAATTTCACATTCACAAATGCAAATTTACAAATACAAGCCTCTTTTCAGTGTTTGAGAAGTGTTATGTATATATGTAATGTCAAAATCAAAAAACATTAAGTATTTCTTTTTTTCTTTCTTTCTAGTTGTTATGTTGAAATGTACATGTAAAGTTCTACAGTTGTTATGATGATATATTGTTGCATATGTTATTTATTGATAATAAAAAGGTTACGAAGAAGAAAACATACACAAAAAAAAAATACAAAAACACCTATATTTTATTGCTCACATATGTGGGATTTTTCAACAATTTTTTCATCCTCCAGGATAAAATCATAATAGCCCTATCAAAATAAAAATAACATAAAATAAAAACCTTGACAATTAAAGTCTTAATTTGCTGTTATTTCAATGTGACACAATTTTTTGCCAGTGACAAGCCTTTGTGAATTGATTATTTGGATGTAAAAGAATGTCATAATCAGAACGCAAGGTCATTTTATGCAAATGCAAAACTATTACGAGTGCGGACCATGTTCAAAACATGAACATTGTCATGTCACACAAGAAGAGTCTTAGTACTCACATTTACACAACTGTAAAAAGCACTACATCCCAAAAAGTACAACTTAAATCAGCAAAATTCATTTTTGGTACAAATTTGACTTATTCCCTAAAAAAAAAAGAAAAAAAAGCTGCAGCACAAGAGAGGATAAAAGGAATCAAATCAACATTCATCTGGGTAACAGATTAGTCTTGCTAAGTGTCTGACATTGGGAATTTCCTTGATTTGTTCAAGTCTGCCAAATCTGCCATAGAGTTCTAAGTGACTGCTTTAGTAAAAGAGCCGCATTGTTTAGCTGATTTGATTTTAATGTCTTTGGTTGAAGCTAACAGATGTGTGCAGCACCAAGTGAAAATTTTCAACAATGGAAGGAAGTTACATTATACTCTGGATATCCTTTGATAACGTTTGGTGCCAGAATGTTGCTGTTCATAGATTCAGTTCTGATTGGAATTGTTCACATTGAAATACAGAAAAGGAATGCATACTTTTAAACCATTAACTTGTCCAACTAAAGGTTAACAAAGTTACATGACTTGCTAGTGACATATTAACAAAAAAATTTGCATAGCATACATTCTTAAAAGTAGAGCTTCCAAAAGGGGGTTTTCACTGTGATGCCATAAAGAACCTTTATTACAACAAAACTATGCGAAACTCTCATTTATAAAACGGTTAGTTCCTGTCCTTGATTCTGATTGGTCAATAGCTGTGTTTTATTATGACCGCTTCACCCAATGGTTCTGTGTATCACTATACAACACCCTTAGCAACCACTCTTAGCAACATAAACTGTATGTTCTCATTTGGTATTGTTCACTGAAACATACTGTATTATGTAGAAGAGTATTGTGAGAAAGAGATCGAGTGAGCGAGTTTATTAACTTACCTGCATTCAGTCCTATGTTCATAATAAAAAAATCTGTTTAAATCTTATCCTTTTAACAGTTAAGGGGTTTTCCCGTGACTGACAGCGCTAGTCAAAGCATTGTCAGTTGCGTCTTGTTCCGTGTTCACAACAATTCAGTCTTTTCAATGTAAAAGTCTTCGCTACTGACTGACACACTCATGAAGACAGTCTTTGCTGCCATCTAATAACGTAATAATGTAACTTCTGTTGTTGTTCATGGTCAGGGACTATTTTTTCTGGCGGAAGGAAGGCTTTTACTTCATGAAAGTTGCACTGATACATATTTTTGGCTTTAATATTTGTATTGTGTGGTAACCGTTTTATAAAAGCTATAAGGTAAACGGTAAACCGTTTTATAAAAGCTATAAGGTACTCGCTCGAGGCTAGTGCTGTATCATGAATAAGTCACGGCTAAAGGGGTTGCTTCGCGTCGTGCCTAACAACGCCCTTCAGCTGTGACTTATTCACAATACAGCACAGCCTCTCATACCTTATTGCTTACGTATATAATGACCCATTTATTGACATTTGTCAGGATTTTAACCTGTCAAAGTTCTACTTTTTTGGAAATGTTCTTTGGGGAGCAGTGATTTGCCCTCCTCCACATTTATAATTCACCCCCAGAGTTTACGACTCTCGGTCGCCCCGTGTCTGGTACCCTTTTAGAGCTTCTCTCTACCCTGAACCATGTCCTTCATACATCTGCACTCAGATTCACTTAGCACCACAAATGTGAGAGCACAGTAATCAATGTTACCAAGCGAGGAAAAGGGTTGCAGTGTTTTAATGCATTAAGCTTAGAGTGCCTCCACAAGCTTATGAAACTACTGAAAACTCACCAGCTTTGAGTTGTTTTCCTCTTTCAGCCCATGGCTAGTTGCATTTGATTGAATTTCAGAGTTCCTCAGGACCTTAATTACATTTAGACTGTGAATACGTGGAGAAAAGGCCAACCCAAGAGGCTCTTCATGAAAACCCTCAGACCAGATTATAATTTTAATCAATATTTTTCACATTGAAGTACTACACCTGACCTTTTTTAAATACATCATTCAGCAACCCTTGTGGGTTTCTATGCGTGACCTTGTCCTTTACAATGGCAGAGACTTGAAGGGTTAGTTCACCCAAAAATGATAATTCTGTCATTAATTACTCACCCTCATGTCATTCCAAACCCGTAACCCTTTGTTCATCTTCGGAACACAAATTAAGATATTTTTGATGAAATCCGAGAGGTATATGACTCGTCCATAGACAGCAATATAATCAACACTTTCAAGGTCCAGAAAGGTAAAGACATCGTTAAAATAGTCCATGTGACTACAGTGGTTCAACCTTAATTTTATGAAGCGACGAGAATACTTTTTGTGCGCAAAAACAAAACAAAAATAACGACTTTATTCACCAATATCTTCTCTTCTATGTCATTCTCATACGTTGTTTGCGTCCAGCACTTCCAGGTTCTAAGTCAGAACGCCGGCTCCTGCGTCAGCATCACAGGCATGTGTCGTGCTGCTCACATGATCAACTTTGGCCAATACTGAGCCGGCATTCGGACGGAAACACGGAAGCCTTCACTGTGCTTACTGCGTCACCTGCGTAAGGATAATGACAGGGAAGAGAAGAGATTGTTGAATAAAGTCATTATTTTTGTTTTGTTTTTGCACACAAAAAGTATTCTCGTCGCTTCATAAAATTAAGATTGAAGCACTGCAGTCACGTCGACTGTTTTAACAATGTCTTTAGTACCTTTCTGGTTGATTACATTGCTGTCAATGGACGTCGTATACCTCTCAGATTTCATCAAAAATATCTTAATTTGTGTTCCAAAGATGAACGAAGGTCTTATGGGTTTGGAACGACATGAGGGTGAGTAATTAATGACAGAAATTTCATTTTTGGGTGAACTAACCCTTTAAAGGGCACAATATGTAATTTTTCGCCGCTAGAGGTCGCTTATTCAAAACAAAGGCGTAGCTTGATAACGCCTTGATTTCGCGGAATCATGGGAGGTGTTGTCTTCACGTCTACAGCTGGTGGAAAAGAATCCGACGAGACTCGGGCAGAAATCATATTCATGGATGAGCTAATATATTAAAGATTTATTAACATTACTGTAGTATAAAGCAGGGTGTGGCTGAAAGCTGTTGGAGCGGAACGAGGTCGCTGGAGTGATTGCTAATGAGAGACAAGCGCGACACACGGCTCAAGAGCAGTGGAGCTTTTATTATACACGACTGTAAGAAGTGGAAGCGGTCGTCTGCGGCATGTGAAGTAACGCAGCGCTGTTTTATCATATTAGACACATTTGTTTGTTGAAAGTTGTTATAATGCTACTCTGTGCGTTCACTCGGCGGCTACTATGAGACACTTGTTGCACACTGCAGTAAGCTAGATCGATATTAGGCATGGTAAAACATGGTACTCGCTGTAAATCAAGAAAACGAGATTTAAACAATAAGACTTACTGTGTTTAGCTATATAACATGATTAGTTTTCTGTCGATGAATGTACTCAAACAGTTGCTCTCCTGTCTAATAAAACATAATATATTGAAGCGTCTTTGGTGTTTCCATGGTTTCTACAAAATAAAACCGGAAATCGAGGGTAATGAGGGTACGATGTCATTGATAGGCGATGCACGGACACGGTCCATGTCCAGGTTACAGTTGCTTTTTTCTCTGGATTTAAACATTGTTGGAAACATTTGGGACAATGTAAGTACACAAGTCAACAAAATATATGCCATTGTTTGTTTTTGGATATTTTAATCCAAAAATCTTACATATTGTGCCTTTAACAGCAGGATACAAACATTTGGCATTTTCCAGTTAGCCAGACACAACATTCAATTAGAATTATGGAAAGTCATTCCATTTAACACTGCTAATCATTTAAGAAGGGCTTGGTTTGACATATCTTTGCTCTCTCAACATCAATAAGCTGATGTGTTTTTCCAGGGACATGCTCATTCCTCTGAAAAAATATTCCCTTAAAGCAGAATGACTGGATCCACAGGTGGACTTGCACGATAAAGATAATGAATTACTGATGCCTGTAGCTACTGTTATTTCAGCATGATTCCAAGTGAGAGACGGTATATTGTCAACTTTTTCACATTTCTGTAGATGAGGGGTTCACTGTGATTAAACTGTAACACAGTCTGACTGGTTTAGTGGTTAATTGAAACTGTTCCAACCTTTGCTAAAGGTTTGATTGGACAAAGTAATCCAGAATTTACAGGAATTTGTGGTAAACAAACCATTTCTCTTTTTCGGCACACAATGAAAGAGACTTTTGTGTACACTGGTTTGAAAATCTCCGGAGAAGGATGGGGGCATCTTAACTAAAACCACATGGCTGGCAAAAGCAAGAATAATGTATCGTCTTTATAAACAAAAAGTCTTTGTGTTATCAGTATCACACTTGTGTAAAATATTCTTAGTGGTGGCCAAGGGATAAACTTGTTTAAAGTGTCATGATTTGCTATGAAAAGCTGTTCCATCTCATATTTTTCATAAGTCCTGCATGTCTGAGGTTAAAAGCATGCTGCATAATTAAACGATAAAAGGTCCCCAGGTCTTTGCAAAAAGGGTTTAGAGTAAGTGACCAGAGGAAAAATGGTGTGCAAAAGTGAACATTAAGACTTCTTTTAAATCTTGTTATAGAGACAAACAATGAGGATGAAAGTCTTAAGCATCTATCTATAAACAATTTCAATCAAAACTGAAACATCTGATAACTATTGGTATTCATTTTGCTTCTTTCAAATAAATTTTTACTTTATAAAAAAGCACATTTAGAGTGATATGGCAGCATCTGCAGCTCATTGCTCTTTCAGAATCGATGGAACATCAAAAGAATGACAAGCTTTAAACACAGCAACATTCAAACAAAAACATTTCTTTCAGGTCTATACATACATACATACCCAAAACTGGGCAGAAGAAGAGTTCATATTAATATTACAAACACAAGTGCAGTGAAATCACATACATGAGATTACACTGATGGAAACTGTGAGGTGGTTACTAATAAATTGAAGGACAGATTTCACTTTCTCACATGTACCTCAAATAAACAGCACTACTTCTGAGTATAAAAGCGAGGCAAAGTTGGACATGCACAGCAAAATAAGGATCTGCTGACCCCTGCTGACCACTCAACAAATTTGTTCACAAAACCTAGCTAGAGAAACAACAACAGAAATGTACACTTATATTAATAAGACCACAGTTTTGAAAAGCTTTTTACATAGCATCATAAAATCAAGGTTGACATGTTCTTGAAGCTATTTACACAAAAAACAACTAGCATTTATGAGCTTTGCAAGACAACTATATGCGTATGACTTTTTGAAACAAAATCATCTACAATTTTATCTTTAAAAAATTATGCAGCTGAATATTTCAAAGAAATCAAAGAAAGCCACATCATGTCAATCAGCTCGGCGTATCATTCGACTGTGTCCTGTGGTAAATCAGCACTGCAGGTTCCTGACACAGATTGAGGATGCTATACGCTTGTCCTGTAACACAAAAATAAATTAAAATTTAAGAAATCGAGAACACATAAGTAATTAGTATTTAGTAATAAGTTTTCACTCACCAGCTGGTATCATAAACACCTCTCCAGAATTGTAGACTGACTTCACACCCTCAATATCAACACGCACGCAACTTGAGATAATGCTGAATACCTTATTAAAGAGAAACACAGTAAGGTTAAAATGTTATATAATGTAAATGTAATGTAAATATAAATGAATTATAGAGTGAGCTTGTGTAGTAAGATAGCATTTTCTAGAATTATTTATCATCAAACTGGTCAGCTTGGGATGATGAAAAAAAAATCATATGGGCAGAAAAGGGTATTTAAAACAAGTAACTGTCATGTAAGCTTCTCATTTTAAAGGCTACAAGACACTATTGCAGTTATGCAATTAACAGAGATAAAAAAAAAACTCACAGAAACCATATCATGGTCCACATGTGAGGGTTTCTTCATGTACGACCCCAGAAGAATCTTTCCGTGTGAGAATGAGCGGCTCTGGAGGTCAACCGCGTGACCCATTGCTCGGCCTCCATGGGAGTGCCAGTGGAAGTCATCAGGACTAATAACTCGTCCATCTAGAAAGGAGTGAAAAAAACCAGCACATGAACAAGCTATATGAAACAAGTCACAAGGCGGCAACATTTTTTTCATTGAAATTATTAAAAAATTCATGCTGCAAAATGCAGATGTAATTAAATTTGATTCAAACAACCGCTCCTAATATGATTGTCTCTGCATCTCACATCCTGCGCTTTTATGTTTTATGTGATAAGCATTAAATGCACTTCGCACCGAACCTCACAGCGAGGACCAATTATCTGTATGGTGCACTGCATGACGCATTTGAATCCTACTGAGAATGTTCTACTTTAATGTGCTGTGGAGGAAGTCAAACATCTCAAACAGCTGGAGAGCCACGGCATTATAAACAGCAATGACAAGGAAAAGAGAAGGAAAAAAGGTCAAAGATAAACTCAAATGCTTTTTAAACCATACAGCAATATCCTTTTTATTGACAATTGACAATTTATCATGGTTTTACTGTGATAATACCAACAGTAGTAATTCTTATTTTGACATAAATGTTGCCGATTCATGTTAAACATCTATTGGGGGAAGGATACTTTGGTTGTAGTTATAGTTTCTAAATGTGTTTTGTAATACTATAGCTGAATACTGTTGAAACTATGGTATAATGGTAGTAAGGACTGATCTATGGTTATAGTCATGCTATTTCAAAAGTCACCATGAAATCAAAATTGACAATTCTTGTTTTGTTATAGAACACTGCAGTATTTATTATAAATGATTTATCCAGCACATCATTTTTTAAAATTCATGTGCCCTTGAGTCATAATCTTTAATCAAAATAATTTCTGCTTCCACTAGCAGCGACATCTTTTCTCTTCTCTGATAACACGTTTTTCGGCACGAGGATGGAACAACCATCCAACAATCCAAATCCAAATTGGCCAGATGGACAAGTCCCACCCTACTTTTTTTCTTGTTTGAGAGGCAGATTCACTTGGATATGTGTCACAATAGAGAAGATTTTTTTTCTAAGGCACATTTATAAAAAGGTACTTAAATGTCCTAATTGAACTAAGGCCTAATCTAACCCGTGTCTGTGAAACCAGGCCTAGATACTGCAAGAGAAGATTTGAATCATTAATAAGCCTGATGAAAGGAAAACAATATGTTAAGTGGTAGGAAACAAATATTTTCACTGGAAGCACATTCCCAACTCAGTCAAGAGGTCCACTCAAGGGTTTAAGTACCAAATAAACAAGCTGTTATTAAAGTTAGTTCCCAGCAGTTTGTACTTCAGCACTTGGAAGTAAAAGTCTGTATGGATTTCAAAAGGCCTCTAATGTTTAGACAGTCAAAAATAACTCTTAAACAAAGCAAGTATTTTAATTATTGATAGCAATCAGCCAACTTGCATGTGTGGATGAATGTTTATGTCTCTTTTGTCCACTTTCGACCACTTCTGTCCTGACTTCTTAGAGGGGAGGGTAAATTTATGTTGTTGTTTTTTTTCCAGATCTTTCGATCTCATGTACAAAATAAACTTGCACAATTTACATATGAATGTGATCAGAGCTGAGGGAAAAACATACAGAGAGCAGCAGCTTTCGTTTCTGTTCTGACAGCCGCAAGACCATACCGAATACGGTGAGTGCGTGTTACAAATCAGGAATGGTGAAAGTACATTTGTACATTTTTCATCTTCAAACCAAACTTGGGTCTTCAGCCAGCTAAAGTTTACACAGTAGGTCAGTAGGCGGAGAGAAGACGGTCTTTTGTGAATGCATTCGATCACATGAGCAATCATGTGGTCAATCAAGCAATCCGGTCAAATGCATTTTTGACTGGTCAAAAGTGAAAAAGCTCAAAACGTTTTATACCCCATTTACACCTGCACTTGGCGTTGTGCACGTGGGATCCGATCGACCAAAACGCATCTTAATGGTGTAAACAGTAAAATTCAGGACCAAGTAAGGGGAAACTCCTGTCCTGTCACTATTTTGCCCATGAATACTTCATTCAACACAAGGCTGTTCAGGCAGTGTGTCCCTATAACATGGCTACATCTGATATGCGAAATAGTCTTGCGTGTGGATTTATTTGTGATTGTGGTGTCATTACTTTTCGAGGCTGGGGGCCACAAGTGAGAGAACCACGCATGCAGGTTGTTCCAGTCCTCATCTTCCAGGACAACAGGCTGCAATGGAGGCCCACAGAGATCACAGTGCGCAAACACCCGTGGAGCCTGTCGCACATGGGGTGTCACTCTAGATGACGGCAAATCTGAAAAAAAGAAAGAAAAGGAGTTACAGTTACAAATTGTGCTGTTAAATTTCCTTGATAAGTGTAAACACATGGTTCTGTGGAACTTTCAAATCAATGTTTGTTTTAGAGGCACAACAGAGTAACATTGGCTCATACTGTCGTATGAGTTTGAGCGCTTGGGAGTATTTGATAAACCTATTTTTGCAAATCCATTTGGTGGCACAGAAATGACACATTGCAGATTTAAAATATATTGCACATGATGAATTCTCACCAATATCATCATCCTCTTCATCACGTTGCTGAAGCTCAAGCATTGATGAAGGCCCACTTCTGAAAGCAGCGTCACTACACAAAAAAAAGCAAAAACACTCAGTCCTGAAGCACAGAATTTTAAACAGAGTGACTATTTGCACTACCACACAACAGTTATTTTTATCCCAATGTTCTGGTGCAGGGGTTAGACAAGGGCAATTTTATTTATATCTGCATCTTTTATATTTACTCTCGGGTGCAAGTAACATTTGTTTAGGCCAGGCATCTGCCTTTTAAAAATCAACTTACACATCAGATAAAGTGTTGGGTCCACTGGATACTCGTACACTCATTTTATTTCTGGTCCCTGACGGCTGCACGGTAATACCACTGGTGAAGCCAAAGGAGGCGCGTCTGTTTCCCTGCAGCTGATCATCACTTTGGGCCACATTCTCACTCGAATGATCTGACTGGTCCTCAAGAGAGTGAAGGAGGTTTCTGCGTCCCTGTTTTCTGCACCTTTGTCCACTTTTTACCATATTTTCAGGTTTTTCTGAAGCAAAAATGGCATTCATTGACGCTAAAGATCGCTTAATTGACTTTGGCGTGTTGATTATGTTTCTTTTTATGTTCCTGGTGTGATTTTTTGTTTTTTGCAATTTCATTGAACTTCCCTCCTTATTAAACGCACCACGAAGAGGAGTGTTTGATAGTTTGGACATTTTTGGAGGAGAACTGCGAGGTGGTGGAAGTCTATCGGCTGGCTCCTGAGACTGCGGCGCCTCCCACCAATTGGAAGGAGCTTTTCTTTGTCTTTTCTGTGGAAAGTTGTCTGATGCAGAACTGTCTGGTCTTCTAAGAGAAGAGGAAGGTGGTTTCTGTGAAGATCCAATGTCTCTTGAGTAAACCTGGTCAAACACTCTCTTCTCACCTGTTTTAAGTATCGGAGAAAAAGGTAAGTACAAAAACTTCAATCATACAAAGTAAAAGCTGTTTTGGAATGAGTTTACCTGGTAGGACATTGTGTTGTCTCTTAGGACTACAGAATTCTGGACTAATCTCCACAGCATTCTCATTTGGACAAGCTCCCACTTTCTCTCCTGACATATGAGCTGGTGATGCCACTTGAGGCTGAATAGCGGCCGATTTTGGTTTCCTGCGACCACCTGTCTTCTTAGCCGTCTTCTGCTCAGCTCCAGTATCATATCTATCGCCACCTGCTATCAACTTTTTCCCATCGTCCAACGCATTGTGAGTCTTCGGTTTCTTCTGCTTCCCCTGGGCAGGTCTGAGAGACTGTGTTTCTTCAGAATCAACAGCAGCTGCTTGCTTCGCTGGTGTTTTTGTATTGGCTTTCAGCCCTTGTGCTGCACCCAACACCTGCTTTGGCTGAAGCTCTGTGGTACTTTCATTTGGGCTAGTAAGCCACCATGCTCCTGGAGGTTTCCTTTTCCTCTTGACACAAAGTGGACTGTCTGACGAAATGTCAGATGCAGTTGTTGGTGGATCCTTTGGTTTTGGTTCCGCCCTTTGTGTTTCTTTTCTCTTCTGTTTTTTGGCTGTATCCACGGCATCTTCCTTGGTGGAAGATTGTTTATTTACAGCTAGAATGTAAAAATAAAACAGAAAAGACTGTAAGTTTTCAGCAAAATTGGACTGGTGGTTGTTAGGGATGCCTAATCTGTGATTTGGGAGTGTTAGATGCCCATCTATCCAAAATGACACAATTCTGCTTCGTAATTATCGATGCACAGCATAATTAGGCAAAAGCCAGAGGAACTAACCTGTTCTTTGTTCCTCCTCTTGCTCATTGAGGGCAAGTGGAGGTTCATGCTCTTGCTCATCACAGGAAGGATCTATCTGTTCCAGCTCTATTTGTTTTTTAGAAGTTTGTTTCTTTGTCTTAGAGACAGTTTCCTCCTTTTTGTTGTTCTTTCTATTTTTGTTGGATTTCACTGAGTTTGTGGAGTGAAGAGCTGCTGCAGAAGTGACTTTATAGGATTCCTTCTTCTCATTTGACCCTGGCCTCTCCTGTTTAGATGATTTTGAGGATTTCTTTGTGGTTCTAGACACAGGAGCTGGGATTTCTTGGCTGCACCCTGCATCTGTTTCATCTTTGTCAGAAAGTTCAACAAGCTCAGGTGCCTTGCTGTTTGCCCGTTTCTTTCCTGTAACTAGCACACAAAGCAATATTTCAAACATAATGACATGTAAGCTTCTTTCAACATATCACATAATTTCCATCAATGTTTTATGAATAATATGAATACTTCTTAATCAATGTTTTATGAATGTAAATATAAATGTGACCATGGACCACAAAACCAGTCATATGGTGTCACAGGTATATTTGTAGCAATAGCCAACAATACATTGTATTGTGATGATACACGATTTTTAACATTTTGATTCTCTCAAGTCTGCAGTGGATGCATCCTCGATATCAAGGACACACCCATGTACTTTCATGCGTTCTCTGTACTTGCGTTCTTGAGTATTGTAACCAGACTTTGATGGTTGATGATGACGTATTACAAGAACAAAAGATCGCTTAAGAACGAAGTACATTTGACACAGGACTAAGAATAAAAAAAATAGCTGACAAAATTAACACTACACTGCACTGATAAAGTATACTGCATTTTTATACATCATAAATCTAAAATTTGGTAAAAGTGTGAATTACCTGCTTGTACTTCTTTGTGTCCCTGTACAGTTTGAGATGAGGTCTGATCACAATCATTGTCCTCCAGCGCTTCGGTTACAGGGTCTGCTCCATCCTCTCGACCATCATGAGTCACAGAGTCTTTGCCACTCTTTTTAGAAGCTTTTCCACATTTTCCTTTCATTTTTTGTTTACCAGGCTCGATTTGTGCTTTGTTTCTTTTAGCATCTGCCTCATGCTGATTAGTCATCTCCGCTTCACTCTGCGAGAGCTGATCTGTGGAGTGCGGCTCTGTAAGAACCTTCTCCTTTGCAGTGTCTGCTGGGACAGGTCTTTTGTTCTTGACCTCTGCCTTGCGAGGGATGATGAAAAGAACAGGTGCCTCATCGTCCAGGATGATGAAGTCCTCCTCTAAATCTACAGGTGGAGGAGCTGGAACTGCTGCTTGTTTCCTGGAACTTATCAATGGAAAAGTGTTACAATAAAGTAACAATGGTGCATGTGGTTTAAGCTCAGAACGTCACATTTAAACTCACCATGGGGATTTAGGCATCAAGGCTTTTTTAAGCTTCTGCTGGAAAGACAATCCTTTCCCTGGATCCTCCATCACTTGATTTTTGCATTGCTCTTCCTCCCGAAGTTTTGGTTCACTCTTCCGAACCAAAACAGAAGAAAGCTGACCAGGATCTTTATCCCTTAATAATAATAATAATAATAATAATAATAAAAAGAGAAGATTCATTAAGAAATCTGCAGGAACAATTCAGTTGTGACATTACAAAAAATTTGTTTCCTTACATTGTTAAATCTTTCTTCATTTCTGGAGGTGAAGACTGGGTGGCTTCCACTGATGTTTTAGTGTTTTTTGCAAGCTTCATGCTGAAAGAAAAAATTTTAGGTTATATTTCTTATTATAATAATAAAATATGCAGATGTACAATACTGTTGTTATACATTAATAACTGACCTTGATAAGGAACCCGCATTTGATTTAGCAATTTTTCTAAACTCAAGCCTTTCTGGTGGTGATGCCAGAGACCCACTATCCCTTTCGGAGCAGAGAAAATAAGGGAACAGTTAGATAATGAAACAAAAACGAACAATATCAGTTATCAGACTCTTTTTCTTCTTACCCATAGAGGGACTCCTTCGCCGGTTCTGACTGCTGAGTGCAGGACACCTTGCTGAAGTCTCCACCAATGGGCTCCTCATCCTCAACTCCAAAGAGAAGAGGATCAGCCACAGGTCTGACTCCATCCACAGATTCATCCCTCTCCATTGCCAAAGCAATAGGACTGGATGTCTTTATGGGAACAATTTCTTTAAATGGACTCTCTGTATTAGGAATGAAAGAAATATGACAGTTATTCCAGGTGCCAAGCAGGTGATGAAAATGTAACAAAATTAGCTCTATTACAGGATTTTTTCTGCTTGCCTGGCCGTTCATTTTATTATTTATCATGTATTAATATATACATTTTAAATGTTTTTATTTAATTTTTTTATCAAATGTTAAGGATTCTTCAAAGAAAATCTGCAATAACAGTCAGAAACTATACAGTCACGATAATACAACTGATAAGAGATTGTTGTGGATGTAGGGTTACCTCTATCAATTATTTCATCCTCTTGAATGCCATTTTCTTGGATCAAAGTATCCTTGTGTACCTGAAAATCACAGTCATCTGATTAACAATCAACATCACATTGTGGCAATGAGAACACACTGATTTCTGATTATTCACTCCATGGGTACCTGTTTAAATGATGCCTTCATCTTTTCTGGATCACGTGAGCTTTTCTTCTGACCATTTACAAGAGTGCTTTTGGGAAAGGGAGAAGGCAGAGGCAAACCCAGCTCAGAGTCAGCATCTACCAATAACAACAACATAAAATATGGTTTCACACAGTGAACAAATGGCATGAAACAATGACAATGAAATGGAGATTTTTAGCAATGAGGAGAGTGTACGAATATAATTACCAATGTCATCGAAGAGAGTGTCAATGCCACGCAGGGTGAAGACATCACTGAGTTCAGTATGGGCTCTGAAAATCAGCAGCAACATGTAATGAAATGTGCCTCTGACTTGAGCTAGTTAATATTAATATTAACTTAATCCAATACAGAAAATGTTTGAAAATGGCACATTACTTACATTTCCTGTTTTTGGTAATAATGCAGTTTCTTTTTGGCTTTGACCTGAAATTGATTCAAACTTCACAAGTTCATATGAAGGGGAAAAAAATACATAAATAAATAATAAACACATATATATATTAACATTTATCATATAATTCAAAAGAGTGTGTTTTTTGAAAGAAGCCTCTTTTGTTCAAGGCTGCATTTATTTGATCAAAAACAAATATTTGTGATATTTGTGTGATAATAAATATGTCATATTTGTGAAATATTATTACAATTTAAAAATAACTTTTCTATTTTAATATATTGTAAAATATAATGTATTCAGATCTATTATATATATCTTATAGATATTAATAAATTATATTTCATAGTCTAAACTGTCACTTCACATCTACTTTCGTTTCGTAGACATTGGCTTTGTCTCAAAACTCAGAACTGCTTACTCACAGAGAATTTTGAGCGCCTATGATGCCCAAAGATGCTGTCTAGGTAGGGAGCTCACTAGGTTTTGAACCGTAGCCACTGACAGACTCTGCGCCACAAACGGTTGCTACATACAACGGTGATTCTGTTCTTCAAGTCCACCCGTAACTACTGACCTGCGACATCGTGTTGAGGTCCACCCCCGGTTATAGAGACTGTGTGTCCGCAAATGAAGCTCATAAACCCGCAGATAGTCCGGTTCTTCGTCTCACTATCAACAACATGCCCATGACTGGTAGCTGACCGCCATTCGCCGATTACATTACACTCTTCTTTGTTTACACAATTTGAAAGTCTCGATGCTCATGAATTCCTGTTACATTCACGATAGTTTTACGGAATACAGAAAGGAATTATTAAAATGTTAATATCCCACAGGAAGCATTGATATCTTTCATAGAGACCGTCACTGTGTTTGGCCCACAACAACAACACAAATTCTCCCGCTCAATTTTCTTCCTGTGCGGGAGGAAGACACACAATGAAATGCTGCCACCTAGTGCCATGGAGTGTCTCACAGCTACGCTACCGCAGATGTAATGTGATGTAATGTAATGTAATGTAAAATAAAATAATAAAAAAAAATAAATAAATGGGATGCCTTAAAATTATTCAAAATAAATTAACAATTAAAATGGTAACTCAGCTAAAATATACCATCATATATCTCAGACTACAATTTGACATTATTTTTTACATTTTTTAAAATTATTACAAATAAAAGATATCTTTCCTTTTGCTTCCAAGGCTTTTAATGAAAAACATACAATTATTCATAATTTTAATAAAGGAAGAAGATTATACCTTTAATATAGGATTTTAATTAAATAAGATTTTCTGATTTTTCTATAAATTTTTTTATTCATCAACAATATCAATATTTTTTTATACAGATGTCACCTGTAACCACTTGAGTTATTAGACAATACAATGCAAACTGTTCTTACACAGAACAATACACAACTCATTCATTTGATTGACATTTGATAAAACAGTACTGTGATCATAGTAACTCAATCTTCAGTCACCTCTAGTTGGGATCAAGCCATCAGCCTCTTGACGTCCCCTCTAAAACTTTACTATGATTCTCAGGTGACTTTTATGATTTTATTGCTGCAGAAAAATGTACATAACAGTGCACAGATCATGGTCAATGTACAGATATTCAGCTAGGACACCCCCTGCCCTGATAAGAGCAATTCATTTTGTGTAACTCAGTTACACAAGCTTTCTTATTTTATTTTTTATTATTTATCAAAAGTACATATAAACAATGTACACATTTGAACAATTAAAAAAATAAATACCATTAATAAAAAAGAATATTGTAGTATGATTACAAATATAAAATTCAATTATATGAACAGTTCAGTTTAAGCGAAGACCTTCTTTTGCTTTTCAGCAATTTCCATCGGTGACATGGCCTCGTCTGCATTCATGTAGAGAGGATGTTTAATATGCCTCCATATAACCAGCAAGACTTTGATCGCAAATAGTGTACAAGCCAACCCCAGTAACACAGCTGTGGAATACAACACACAATATTGTTGTCATGAAATACACTACAGATTAAGAACATAACAGCAAAATTATTATGATGTCCAGCACTTGTCCTGGCTTACCTATGTAAATGCCATTGCGACTTGGATCCGCAGAGTTAAAGTTCTTTGTCATGTTTCCGCTCAAAGCCACAATGACAACAGGGTAGACTGTCAGAATGTATCTCAGGTGCTTTTCAAACACAAAGTTCTCAACAATAAACCTGTAAAAATCATTACGCATTAATCTCAAGATAAACATCTTTCATTTATTTAACATGATATATTAGAGTTTCGTGGTCTTACCAAGAAATAGCTTCACCCAAAAGAATAGAGAGAGAGACAGTTGCTGCATCTGATTGGGTCATTCCAGCATCATATCTCAGCACAACAGTGAAGTTGATCAAGGTGGCAATAGTTGTCCATGTTGTGTATGTTGCAATGCCATTCTGAACCTGCAAGGTCGAAGATGCAACATTAAAAACTGCATAATGTTTTTGAGTTGCTGTTGAGTAATATTTCAATGATATCTCACCAATATCCGAATGCACCAGAGGTCTACTTTGTGGTATTTCTTTAACCAGGCTCCATATTGTTTGAGGGCATGACAGGTGAAGATGATCAGCAGGTAGTTTGTGAAGGCAATCAAGGCAAGGAAAATCAATGCAGCAATCATCTCCCTTTAAATAAATGCAAAGAATTTAAGCATTTACAAAAGATGATGATAATGACAAAGATAAATATGTGTAATTATGAATAAAATATAAATATTCTATACATACATGTATAATTATATACACAATAAACTATACTTACTGTATAAAATTATATATTAAAATATATACTATATAAAATTATATAGTGTTATACATGAATTATTACATTATTACATGCATGTATATATTTAACAAAAATATATTTATTTTTAATATAAGTTATATATATATACACACACACACGTATACATGTAAATATTTCTTAAATATATACATGTATGTGTGTGTATTTATATATACATAATAAATATTCACAGTGCACACACATATTATGTAAACACTATTATTTTGGATGCGATTAATCGTGATTATTCATTTGACAGCACTAATATATATTTTATATATATATCTCAGAATTTTCCTTCTTACTCTCTGTCCCACAGAAGGAGCCAGCCTATATTCAGCAGCATGTTTGCAATCCATGTGATGAAGAATCCATACGGCAACACAGCAGGACTGCAGTACATTGGACCATAAACAGTCCTGTAATAACATTATATATAAATGTCTCATGAACATCAGCATATTATTATTATTACATATCACTTTGTTTTTTGATTATCATTTGATTCTAGCTCAGAGCTCATACCTCCTGCAGGTAGTGGAGACGATGTAAACAAACATGAGGGACAGCCAGGTGTAGATGACACCCCAGATTGAGAAGGTCCATCCCGAGGGAGTGATTTCGGTATTGTACTTATTGGATATAGCGCTAGTGGTGTTCTGAAAAGGACCTGCGAGTGAGAAAAACAACATATTCGACCAAAATGTAATTTTTCACCACCTATAATTTACTTGAGGAAACCGCTGTACATACCTTTTCCTGGTCCAGCAAGTGCATTGAATATGATGCAGATGATGAACATGACAACAGAAAGGACTATGAGTGCTAAACGGGCAACGCTGTGATCTCCCATTGTGAGCAGTTGAAATGAAGAGAATATTCTGCTTGTTGTAATCTGAAAATATTTAACAGAAGTGCACTCAATTCGGAAGCACTACTAACATTATCACTATTGACTATATAAACATAAACGCACTAAAATCATATCTTACCTACAGCTGGAAACAATAAAGTCTGAAAGCAAGCGTGAAAGAGAAGGAAGTGAACATACCCTGAGGACTGAAGAACACAAATGTTAGTTTACACTCGTGGGAATGGTTTTATAAGTGTGCAGGTTGTGTAACTACACGTGCTGAGTATGACACTCAAATACATGCGTACAATGGCTGTCAAGGCAACCATTTTTTTTTCATTGCATAAATTTCTGATGGTTACGAAAAAGCCTTACACAACTAAGCAGCTTTCACTTTGCACACTCTGAAGAAACAAAAATATTAGTAATAGATGGAAGAAGGTTTTTGTATTTCTTTAAGTTTTACTTATTTGTTTATTTTCTGAAGTAAAAACTAAACTTTTATCCAAGAGAACATGTAGTACATGTTCTTTAGATAACATCTTGTGTGGCTTAGTCATTAACCATGTGTGTTATAATGTCTTTAACAGTAAAGGGAACTGGGGGTGATGAATGAACACATGGATGAACACATGATGATGAATAAACGATGGATAGACAAAAACGGGCAGAACAAATTCTCCAGACAAAATTTGAAGAATATCTATTATGAAATGAAACATTTAAATACGAGTTGAAGGAGTGATGTTGCCATTTCTATACATTTTAACATGTTCACAATCATGCTCAACCTGTTATGAAACTACATTTTACAAGGATTGGTTTCACCTTGAAAATGTGCAGATTACCATAGAGAACCTTGATTAACTGGTTTGTGTGTTTGGTTTCATTCAAATTTACTTGATAACTAGGTAGATCTTTAAGGACAACCTCGTTGCATATTAAGTTACAGTTTTTGAACTTGTTCTTCACCAAACCACATTAAATCAAAATAGTCATAAGCAAGAAATAATAAATTATAGGCTAATTACATTAAATTATATATACTGTAAAAAATGTTACAAAAATAGGGTGAATTCTATTCAGGATTGACATTTTTTCCCAGTCATTTTAACAGCAAATGTATCCCAATTTACCTGAATTTACCCTATGTTTAAAAATGAGTTAATACAGTAGTGACAGAAGCGTTACTAGTCAGCTGGACTCACATGGGTTTTCAACTACTTGACTTAAATGTTAAAATAGTTATTTTAATTCAAAATAATAGTTTATCGCGTAAACATTTCTTAACAGTGTAACTATCCACGCCCTAACCAGTTACATATGCGTTCAAACCACTTTACGGGGGTGATGAAATATGAACAGAGATACATTACCATAAAGAAAATCAATATTTAATGTTTAAAGTTAAATAATTATCATGTTTAGACTTAGACTAGATATTTAAGCACATTAGCAAAGCAGCTACCAGGTCTTTCTCTGTTGAAACACTACAACCCTCTTTGGTCTATTCCACAAAAATGGTCTGTTCCAATGTCTCGTGATAACCAGGAAGTAAACTTTCAAGTCAGTGAATCTTGTTGTGAACAGACGTTCCCGAGTAATTTTTTTTAAATAACCGACTGTATTTAAAATGCCTTTACTTTGTGGCGGAACATCCGAGGCGAAAGATGCCACTGAAGAGGTGCAGAAAATATGCGATGAGGTTGGTAACTTTACATTGCAGAAAAACAAATAGCGAAGTGATGTGTCATACGTCTATATAAAGTCTTTGTGTGTCATAAAACAACATTCACTGACAACTCCCGTTTTTCCTCAGGTAAAGTCTCATGCAGAGGATAAAGCTGGGCGAAAGTTTGACGTTTTCACCGCCAAATCTTTTAAAACGCAAGTTGTTGCGGGGAGAAATTACTTCATTAAGGTAAGAAAAAAAACCTGTATTATTTTTTTTAATGAATTCGTAGGGAAACCCTGTTAATGAACTGAATGTATCTGTAAAAACAAGCCTCATATAACGCTTACAGTCCTTAACTATAATCGTTTTTAAATGTTTCTAAATGATCTGTTTTAGGTGCATGTAGGTGAGGATGACTATATTCATCTACGTGTCTATAAAACCCTGCCCCATGCTGGAGAAAAACTGGAGCTGCACAGCATACAGACATCCAAGGCTCATCATGATGACATTGAATACTTCTGAAGCAGCAAACCTACAGAAAGATCAAATCATCATGAATATTGCCCAAAATCCCACTGTTACCATTCTTACACTGTAAATGTTTACATTAACATCTGAAGATGAAACCTGTTAACTCATTTATTACATGTGATGACCCTAACAATAATGAACATTATTGACTAGTGTGTAAACAATACCTGCAATGTAACTCATTTTGAATCAAGTAATCCTTTAAATACATGTCTCCATTATGTTTTTGGCATAGCTGTACAATAACAGAATAACAGAATAGAATAACAGTTCATTATCACTTAACTCACATCTAGATATCTATGCCAATAGTTCTTCACATTTTGGGCTTTGTATTTAGTGATACTGATGCAGTAAATAGTAATTGTATACTTGACTGCCTACAATGTATAGTATTTACATAAAATGCATGAATGGACAGTTATGTTTTTTGTTGTTGTTGTTTTGCATAGTGGACTTTTGGCATATTAAAATTATGAGCGCTATAGTCCATGGTAAATAACAAAAAAAAAAAAAAAAAAATTTATTTAAAAAATTTAGATTTAAATAAAAATTATATAATTCTAATTAAAAAATAGATTACATGTAACTGAATAGAAACTAAATATTTGGATTTAAAATAGATTTAAATAAAAATGTAATCTGATTTAAATTAGTCTAAAGATTATAGAATAAATTTAATGTAACTGAATAGAAATAAAATATTTAGATTTAAAAGATTTTAGAATTAAATGAAAATGATAAAAATAAAATCTTATTTAAATAAAATGATTATAAATAAAAAAGATTAAATGTAATAATGTAACAACAGAAACTAGATATTACATTGAAATAAAAATTATTAAAAATCAGATTTCAATCAAAAAAATAATTGTTATAAAATTATTTTAGTCTAAATAGACTAAAAAAAGACTAAATGTAGTTATGTCACTGAATAGAAACTACATATTTTGGCATATTTAAAATATTAATTTTTCACAGTATAAATTGTCTTCATACAAACTACAAAAAAAATGACAGGAGAGAAGAAATTGTTGAATTAAGTCATTTTTTTTTTTGTTTTAATTTTGCGCACAAAAAGTATTCTCGTCCCTTCATAACATTAAGTTTGAACCACTGTAGTCACGTTGACTATTTTAACGATGTCTTTACTGCCTTTCTGGATCTGAAAAGGTGCAATGACGTTGCTGCCTATGTGTGCTTCAGAAACCATTGGATTTCATCAAAAATATCTTAATTTGTGTTTTCTGGAGATGAACGAAGGTCTCGTGTGTAAAACAACATGAGGGTGAGTAGCCTAATTAATGACAGAAATTTCATTTTTGGGTGAACTAACCCTTTGAACTATAATTACCTAAACTATGTTTCTCAGACATTCCAGCACTTTAGTAATCACGCCCATATGATTTACATTTGACCAATCAAATGTTGATATTCAAATTAAGTACTGTTATTACAAAATATCAAGACCACCCACCATTATCACTATTTTTTTTTTTTTTTTTAAGAGCACGACACCAAAAAGCTTATTTGTCCCATTTTAGCTGATGTCCCACTTTTGCTGACTTCACCCTACGTGTTTAGACGTAGGTCAGGTGTCCAGATATTGGACATGTATCAAATTTAAAACCACATTTGGAAGTGGCTCAGATCAAATCAGATCTCGTGCGGATTTTTGTTTACACGTGTGCAACAAATTCCGATAGGCTATATGTAAGATGCGGAATAAAAAAATCGGATTTTTTTCTGCCAGTGTAAACGCAGCAAAAAATTTGACACCCCTGTCCTAACCAGTTACATATTCGCCAATACGAGGTTCAAACCAATTGGGGGGTGATTGAATATGAACAGAGATACATTACCAAAAAGAAGATCCATATTTTATGTTTAAAGCTAAATAATTTTCATGTTCAGACATATATTTAAGCACAACAGCAGAGAAGCTATCAGGTCTTTCTCTGTTGATACACTCCAACCCTCTTTGGTCTATTCCACAAAAATGGCCGGAGTATTTTTTTTAACCTTCTGTATTTAAAATGTCTTTAATTGATGGTGGAACATCTCAAAGATGCCAATGAAGAGGTGCAGAAAATATGCGATGAGGTTGGTAACTTTACATTGCAGAAAAACAAATAGCGAAGTGATGTGTCATACGTCTATATAAAGTCTTTGTGTGTCATAAAACATTCACTGACAACTCCCGTTTTATCTCAGGTAAAGTCTCATGCAGAGGATAAAGCTGGGCGAAAGTTTGACGTTTTCACCGCCAAATCTTTTAAAACGCAAGTTGTTGTGGGGAGAAATTACTTCATCAATGTAGGGAAATATACCTGTTATTTTATGAATGAACATAGGGTAACTCTGTTAATGTAATGGGTATGTACGTATAAAAGCAAGCCTCAGATAACGCTTACAGTCCTTAACTATAATCATTTTAAATGCACTGTTCTAAATGATCTGTTTTAGGTGCATGTAGGTGAGGATGGCTATATTCATCTACGTGTCTATAAAACCCTGCCCCATGCTGGAGAAAAACTGGAGCTGCACAGCATACAGACATCCAAGGCTCATCATGATGCCATTGAATACTTCTGAAGCAGCAAACCTACAGAAAGATCAAATCATCATGAATATTGCCCAAAATACTCATGAATCCCACCATTACCGTTATTACACTGTAAATGTGAACATTGACATCTGAAGATGAAACATGTTAACTCATTACGTGACGACCTTAACAATAATGAACATGTATTTATTGACTAGTGTGTAAACAATACCAGCAGTGTAACTCATTGTGAATTAAGTAATCTTTTAAATACATATCTCCAATTTGTTTTTGGCATAGCTGTACAATACCAGATCATTTTCCCTCACTTACACTAAAAACATCACTTAACTCACATCTAGATATCCATGCCAATAGTTCTTCTTGTTTTTGTTTTTGTTTTAGTGGACTTTTGGCATATTTGGACTTTAAGTTATGAGTGCTAGGGAGTACATGGTAAACTTAGATTTATATTTTATTTTTAGCAATTATATAGTTCTAAATAAAAAAATAGATTACATGTAATGTAACTGAATAGAAACTAAATATTTAGATTTAAAAGATATTAGATTTAAATTAAAATGATTAATTAAAAATGTAATCTGATTTAAATAAAAATTTTAATCTAAAAAAAAATGATTAAATGTAATGTAACTGAACAGAAACTAATATTTAGATTTAAATGAAAATGATAAAAATAAAATCTTATTTAAATAAAATGATTACAAATAAAAAAGATTAAATGTTATAATGTAACTGAATAGAAACTAGATATTAGATTTAAATAAAAATGATTAAAAATTATAATCAGATCTCAATAAAAATTATTTTAGTCTAAATAAATAGACTAAAGACTAAATGTAATGTCCCTGAATAGAAGCTAAATATTTTTCCAAATAATATTTTGATTGTCACAGTATAAATTGGGCCTTTATACAAGAACCGGTCTTTTAAATTTTAGGATGGGGGTCCCTCACATGAGGATCATCATTTGTGGGGGTCCGTGGCTAAAAACCCCTGCTTTAACCTTTGACACAAGAGGGCATGTCAACATCTGAGAACAGATCAATAATCTTATTGTCTCTTCAAATGAACATTCATTGCTGTGTTGCAAAGCAAATAACACACATTTCAGCAATTGGAAAACATTTCATTTTTAATAAAATCTTTTGTACAATATTTATACAAAAAGTTTTACACTTGGGCAACAGTAGTGTTCCTTCACTGTAGAAACACAAAGCCACAGACAGAGCACGCTGGCAGAGGAGGGTTTGTGGGATGAGAGATAGGGACGTTTGGGCTCAATGTCCCGGCTCAGCTCCAGGTGTTGTCCTCAGAATAACTGTGTGGTTCATATTGACAACAGAACTATCATTCACTTGATCTTAGGAGGGGTGTAGTGAATTCGGCACCTTTCATTGAAAACCTAGGGGGAAAACGCCATCAGTGACAAATGTTTCTGAATGAAAACAGCTCATATTCAATAGAATCAATAGAAGAAACACTCAAAAACTCACCTTTAGACTCCGGTCATTGACCACTTCTTCAACATTTAGCTCAGACTGCATGAGTTTTAACTGTAGGCAAATTGATAATATTTTAGAATATTTGGATTTCAGCCATTTGTGAACAGACTTCCAGACAGTGGTATTTTAGTTTTTATTTTTGTTTTATTATAGTATTATTAGTATTTTGAATTAGCTTTTATTTTTATAATATCAGATTTCATGTTAAGTTTAGTTTAATTTTCAGTAATTTTGTTATCTTCTGTTGTCATTTTATTTTTTTAAATATTGCTATTTAGGTTCCATTTTTTTAGTTCAGTTTTAGTTATTTATTTCTACGTAATAATTTTAGTGTTTCAATTTAAACATTTCAGTTTATTGCCAAGGCAATATTTTTAATTGTTTGTTTAGTTTAGTTTTTTTTATTAATATTTATATTTTATTTCAGCTTTAGTTCAATTAACAAATGTTTTTAATAGTTTGTTCTACTTAACGATAACCCTGATTTCAGATTATTTAAAAGGGAACATTAACCCAAGTAACCATGGATTTGCAAAGCACTTCTTAAAGTCTTCAGATTAACTTGGTTCCCCTTATTGACTGTTATATATATATATATATAAGTTGGCCACTGCTAGTCTTATTATGACATTGCTTTGGTTATGAGTCAACAAATAAAACTACATAACACTAGAGTAATGGGCCCTCTGGTGGCAGACAGTGAAATTACCTTAGTTTGTTCTTTCCTGAGTTGCTTGATAATTGACAAGTTGTCACTGTCTTTTGCCCTCTCTTCACGTAACTTCCCGAGGACAGCAGAGGTCTCTGTAATACATGACTTTATTGCCTTATCTCTGGAAAGATGGGCTTCCATGAGCTGAAAAACACAGAAAGTACAGGGAAAGAGTTTGTAATTAACACATCACAGAATATGACAGTACACTAAAATAATCTATTTAATAATCAAAAGCACTTTGTAAGGTGATACATACAGATTCATAAAGTTCTTTGCAGGTCTGTGTGGCATCCACTTTGCCGGAAAAGGACACCGTGGGCACAGTGGTATTAAGGGCATGGACAATTCTGTCATCTATGGTGCGCATCCCTTTTAATACTTCCTAGAGGACATAAGGAGAGATAAAAAAACAGCAGACCATGTCAGTGTCAATAAAAATTCAACTTTTAAAGCTGCAGTCCGTAGGGTTTTTTTGGTTACAAATGATCCAAAAATCAATTTTTGAGCAAGTACATAACCAGCCAGTGTTCAAAACTATCTCCTTACCTTAGCACGATTCACAACAGTAAGCTTGTAATAATGTTTTATAATTTCAGTGGTACTGGTAGGATTTTGCGGGAAATACGAGCTTCCGCCGTTCGTCTTTGCGTCATTAAGTCACGTCTGTTTACATACAGGAGTTCCAGCTAACAGGCTATATCGCGTGTGTGTGGATGCATGGTGGATCGTTTGTAGCCTCTTCTTACAGTAGCTGGAATAATTAAACTTATCATTTTGATGGCGGTTTATAATCCAGCAAGTTTAAAACGACAATCATCGTTGACAACTGGTGCGTTGATAAACAACCCACACATACATTAGATTTATCCACGCTGAGGAGCCGTGCTGATGCACAACCCACGTAAAGATAATAATTCCGCTAATAACTGCAATTTCAGGGTTCAAACAGAGATGGCGACAAAAAGGTAAAACTTACAGCCTGCAGCTTTAAAGGTGCAATATGTAATATTTTCTGTCCGCTAGAGGTCGCTAGAGGCCTATTCAAAACAAAGGCGTAGCTTGATGACGCCAAGTTTGAGCGCGGAATCTTGGGACATGTGGTCTTCACCTCAACGGCCGGTGGAAAAGAACTGGAATAGGACTCGAGAAGAAATCATGTTCACGGATGCGATTATTAACGTTACTGTAGTATGAAGCAGAGCAGGACCGAGTGTTGTGGGAGCTGAACGAGGCCGCTCGAGCTACTGCGCAACATGCTGCGAGCAGCGGAACTTTTATTATGCCACAGTCGCCGGCGCCACTTCCACTTTTCCAGTCATGAGTATGAGGTAACACAGCTCTGTTTATCATATTAGATACATTTGAGTGTGTTGAAAATGTTATAACGTTACTCTGTGCGTTCGCTCGGTGGCTGCTGTGAGACACTTGTTGCACACTGAAGTAAGCTAGATCGATTTAAGAATATCATATTAAATGCTGGATGGCTTGTGTTGATAAATGGCATGCAATTAATTTTAAAACGTATTGTATGATGGAGAAAATTCTGTATTACTGTTAGTAAAAATAAAGCTATGTTAGCTACTTCACAAAATAGTGTTTTTCTCTGAGGCATGGTAAAGCATGGTACTCGCAAAAAAAAAAAAAAAAAAAAAAAAAAAAAATCAAGAAAATTAGATTTAAACAATAAGACTAAACGTGTTGAGCTATATAACAATAATTAGTTTTCTGTCTATAAATATATCAAAACAGTTGTTCCCTTGTCTATTAAAACATGTAAATATTAAAGTGTCTTTGGTGTTTCCATGGTTTCTACAAAATAAAACCGGAAACCGAGGGTAACGCGGGTATGACGCAATTGACAGGCGACTCCTCACACGTCCCGGAGCCTTGGTTAAAATTGCAATTTTCTCACGATTTACAAATAGTTGCAAACATTTGGGATATTGTAAGTACTCAAGTGAACAAAATATATAACACTGGCCTAGTGGTTTTTGGATATTTTACTGCAAAATTATTACATATTGCATCTTTAAGTTGCTATTTTTCTATTTACTGTAAGCATTGCAATCATTGTTGTTCTGATGCCTTAATTAAAAACCTAAAAATTAAGAATAATTTTCTCTATTTAAGGAATATTAATATTACTGATTACTAAATTGTCTTAAAGTAAAACCCCTTGGTAGCCATAACCATCATTTAAAATGTATACAATATAACTATACACATAGGTAGTTGACAACATTTCAAGCAGAGTCCTGCGGTGTGAGTTTATCTAAACCCATTTTTAAACTACGTTTTTAAATTCTTGTATAATTATTAATCATGTAGCTTTATAAGCTAATATTAACTGGGGGACAGCTGGAATACCGCAGAAATAATTAAATGAATTGAAATAAATCGCACATATGAAATGCAATAAATTAAAAATGATTAAGAAGTGATACAAAACCTAAAATATACACTTTATCCTCAAATAAAATGCTAATGCTGAAAAAAGTTCAGGAGTCCATGATGTCAACTACCCATTTATTACACAATACACAATATGTACTTAAAAGCTTTAATAAAAAAAAAATAATTTCTGTATATTCTATCGTGTATAAATTATAGCTTATTTAATGCATACATTTATATTTATATTTATATTTATAAAGACAAACAGTGTCATGTTTGCTCTGCTGCTCATTGAACCACACGACTGCGTGCAGCAGACCACCGAGGGTCAGTCATTTGTACAACATTCCCGTTAACATCAAAACACTGTGCTCATAAAAATCAGTGTGCGCTTAAGAATCCTGCACAACTTTATCCTGACCATTGGCAAGTTCGTTCGTTTTACCTGAAACATTGAAAAGTCCTCACAGTTCAGAACTCTGCCGGGCGCCGCCATATTGTACCGAAGAGGTCCTGCGCGCCGAGGGTGTCCAAATACAGCCTGAATTATACTTACTACAAAAACTTTTCGTCTTTGACACTTACTAAATAATGTTACAGATAATTACTGAGTATTGCTCATACTATTGTGAGCCAATTTAACAGAAATTATGTGATGTAATTATTTCTCACGATAAAAAAGATCAGGATTAAACGTGAGCGTGTAAAATCCACAGGTGCTTTGTGGGAAATATTATTAAAAACTTTAAATATTATGCATATTATCTTATTTAACTATGCTATTTGCTACTATATATGTGTTACGATCCCTTTACATAAGTATGTCTTTAACAGGCGCTCATATGAGCTGTTTTGACTGCTGCTCAGGGTCCTTCAGTCTTTCAACAGCTCTGTGTTCTTGTACGAACCGCATGAACTCGAACTGACTTTCAGGTAGTGGAACTTAACCTGGCATTGTCGTTTTGACAGGCTTTCATGGTTTAAAAACTGTCTTGTTTCTTTCATTATATTTTTCTTCAGACGTCATGATCTTCAACATGATCAGCAGGCCTCGCGCTGCCTTTGGCACTTTAATAGGTCAGTATTCCATATGTTTGTTTTGTACACAGCATATGATAAGCGTTGGCACTGGGCACAGTGGGCATTCTTCAAACACTTAACAGCACAAAACTAAGCAGTGAACACATTATTATAAACGATTATGACGTAGTTTCACTTTTCGATACTGCCGTGATTGGATTCATTTGGTTATTTAAGCTTATTGCATGGATTTTATCACTTTTGATTAATGTTTTATCTAATACGTGAAAAGAGCCACACCTCTTGTGAATTGACTTATTACGATTTTACAACTCTATCTGATCTCTCTTACAGAAATGTACTATGGTATATTTTTTCCAGCAAAATGAAACATGAATTGTAAATGAATTCTTATTTCATTCATAAATTGTTATATATTATTAATATCTTAAAATGTAATTGTATTGCACATAAAAATTATGAATATAAAAATAATTATTAGTAACAACCATGGTAGCTTGGTATCGTGCAGTATGTCATCAAAAAAAGAATTGGAGCTCAATCTGATCCCTCTTACAAAAATTTACCACTTACAAAATAAATTTACAAAATTCAACACTTATAACTGTTTTTTTTTAAATAAATTATTATATATTATTAATGTATACATAATTGTTTATTACATTATATAATTTTATATAATACATATAATTGTATATTTCATATATATATTGTGTGTGTGTATATATATATATATATATATATACATACACACACACACAAATATAACTAGAGTATCAAAAAGTTAAACTAATATATATATATGCGCGTATGTATGTTTGTGAGCGTGTGTGTGTATGTATATATATATAT
Organism: Mylopharyngodon piceus; assembly: GCA_039654765.1. Lineage (NCBI taxonomy): Eukaryota > Metazoa > Chordata > Actinopteri > Cypriniformes > Xenocyprididae > Mylopharyngodon > Mylopharyngodon piceus. Next base: position 11,124,883 of record CM077444.1, on the reverse strand, counting down.
ATATATATAGCTTTTATAAATTATTATATATTATTAATTTATACATAATTGTTTATTACATTATATAATTTTATATAATACATATAATTGTATATTTCATATATATTGTGTGTGTGTGTGTGTATGTGTGTATATATATATATATATATATATATATATATATACATACACACACACACACAAATATATAACTAGAGTAACGAAAAGTTAAACTAATAATATATATATATATATATACACACACACACACAGTTGCAAGAAAAATTATGTGAACCACTTGCAGAATCTGTGAAAATGTTAATAATTTTAACAAAATAAGGGAGATAATACAAAATGCATGTTATTTTTTTAGTACTGTCCTGAGTAAGATATTTTACATAAAAGATGTTTACATATAATCCACAAGACAAAAAAAAATAGCTGAATTTATTAAAATAACCCCATTCATAAGTATGTGAACCATTGATTCTTAATACTGTGTGTGGTTACCTGGATGATCTACGACTGTTTTTTTGTTTTGTGATGGTTGTTCATGAGTCCCTTGTTTGTCCTGAGCAGTTAAACTGAGCTCTGTTCTTCAGAAAAATCCTCCAGGTCCTGCAGATTCTTCAGTTTTCCAGCATTTTTTGCATATTTGAACCCTTTCCAGCAGTGACTGAATGATTTTGAGATCCGTCTTTTCACACTGAGGACAACTGAGGGACTCAAACACAACTTTTAAAAAAGGTTCAAACATTCACTGATGCTCCAGAAAAAAACATGATGCATTAATAGATGGGGGGTGAAAACATTTGGAATTTGAAGATCAAGGTAAATTGTATTTAATTTGTCTTCCGGGAAACATGCAAGTATTTTCTGTTGCTTCCGAAGGGCAGTACTAAATGGAAAAAAAAATTATATTCAAGTGAAATAAGAAAAATTTGGACCTCTTCATCCTGTTCAAAAGTTTTCACCCCCCGACTCTTAATGCGTCGTGTTTCCTTCTGAAGCATCAGTGAATGTTTGAACCTTTATTAATAGTTGTGTTTGAGTTAAGAATCAATGGTTCACAAACTTTTGAACTGGGTCATTTTAATAAATTCAGCTATTTATTTTGTCTTATGGATTATATGTAAACATCTTTTATGTAAAATATCTTACTCAGGACAGTACTAAATAAAAAATAACATTCATTTTGTATGATAAAACATATTCAAACAGAAATTTTTAAAGTTATTTTAGTTATTTTATTTTAGTTAGTTAGTTATTTTAAATTGTAATAATATTTCACAATATTACTGTTTTTACTGCATTTATTTAATTAAAAATACAGCCTTGGTGAGCAGACGAAACTTCTTTTAAAAACATAAAAAATCTTACCGATTCCAAACTTTTGACTGGTAGTGTATATGTGTCTGTGTGTGTGTGTGTGTATATATATATATATATATATATATATATATATGGTCCCTTTCCCCCCACAGGTCAGTGGCGGAGAGGCGTGATGAACACAGGGAGCAGAAGACTGTGCAGCAAGCCTCAAGAAGGGGCATCTGCACCCCACCAGACCCCAGAACGGGGTCAGTACTCTAAATATACATTCACTTCTACCTGCCTGCATTAGAATGACATGGCATATGACATGACATAGCACTTGTGATGACACAGCACTCAACATGACACAGCACTTTTTCGTGCTGAATGAAATACGTCGTTCCAGCACATTTTGTACCTGCAATGCATAGAATTCAAAAGCATGAAAAAACATGCATGTAGCACGCAACAGCGTAATTACAGTGTAGTTCCTGTTCTGGCTGTTCTACAAGGATCAGATTATACTGGAGGGAATTTTATCTTTTTCCCAACAGACCAACTTCTCCTCACTAATACCTTATTTCTCATCTCTCGTTGTTGCCTTTAGCTCAACGGCTTGGGTTTAAAGTACCAGGCTATCGCCCATCAGACTGGGATAGGAAGATGCTGGTGTGGTCCGGTCGATTCAAAACCGCAGAGCAGATTCCCGAGTTTGTGTCGTAAGTGGGCTATTCCTGTTTACATTTGGAGAAACCCCCAGTTTCAGGCATGCTGCTGAATGTGTAGTTGGTTTATGAGGTCATGTGCCGGCTTATTGGTGGAACACAAGAGCTGTCTGCTGTTCAAATGAGATTTAGTCCTAGTGTAATGACAGGTAATTAGTGTAATTCATGGTATCTGGAGGGAGATCAGAGTTGGATGTGTTTGTGATGGTTAGATGCAAAACAGAACAGGCACGTCCTTTCTGACCCACCATACATACAGTTCCTTTTTACTAGGGATGTTTATTTGAACTATTCCAATCTTTTTCTTTTTAGTGAATCAAAAACATACAGAGCAACGAGTGTAGATCGATTCAGTTCCCAAAATTAATGACTTATTTTTTTAAATGATTGATTAGCACATGAATCAAATGAGAAAATGTGTCCATATGCCCTGCCCTACTCTTTATTGTGTTTCCTTTGTAAAATCGCAGCATTATACAGCAGGACTTCACTTGTTTAAATGTATCTTTGTGGATGTACTATTTTAGTACCTATACTTATGAAAATACTGTGCTGTTTTCAGTTTTGAGATGATTGATGCTGCCAGGAACAGAGTACGTGTGAAGGCCTGCTATGTCATGATGGCACTGACCATCGGGGCGTGCCTCGTTATGGTTATCACTGGCAAACAGGTAATAAAACGTGTGCTGTTGTGTAAATGAAATGACATCTTAGATTGTGTAATATATGGCTGTCGAGTCCTTTAACCAATGTCTTTGATAACAGGCGGCAGGTCGGCATGACAATCTGACCTCTCGTAACATGGAGAAGAAGGCTCGATGGAGAGAGGAAGCACAGAAGGAGAAGGACGAGGCTGCTGCACTTGCAGAGAAAGCCCAGTGATATGCGCACATTCAAACTCCCAAAGCCCATCATTCACCAACCAGTTTTTCAAATATCAAATGCCACACCCCATGGGAACTCGGGTGGAGGTGGTACAGATTTTCCTCCACACAGACTTTTAGAGTAGTGTATAAAATAATGATGTGAGATTTCCTGTTTGATGTTTGTATATATATATATTCAGAAAAAATAAAATAGTGTTCCACTGATGTTTATTTTCTTTACAACAATCCTTAATCTCACTGTAAACTTTGTTTTTATAGCTATTTTATAGAAATAATGCTAAAATGACATGATATGAAGGTAAAGATATATCAGCTGATATTAGAAATTAATTTATCAGTATCTGTCAATATTGGATATTTCCTATTTTTCTATGCAGATTAATGTAACAATATAATTTAATAAAACTATTACATTTAAAGGTGCAGTGTGTAAATTTTAGCGGCATCTAGCGGTGAGGTTGCGAACTGCAACTAACCGTGCATACCCTTCGCACCCCTCCCTTTCGGAGAAGCTACGGTGGCCGTCTGGCAGAAATGTCGTCTGAGAGAGCAGAGAGTAGCTTGTGTGAGTAGCTTTCTTCTTATTTCTAATAAAGAACGGTCTCTGCTTCTAAAAAACCAGACGACTACTACTACTACTACCTTGTGCGTATTCAACGTAGTGACGATGCAAGCTGCCTCTAAAACATAGGATTTAAAAGAACAACATAGTTACGAAACGCGCTCTGTAGAGTTTGTCCGTTTAGGGCCGCTGTAGAAACATGCCGACGCATAATGGCGACTTGTCATGGAGGGTGGACCCGTGGTGTATGTGATAGAAATGGCTGATTCGAAGGTAATAAAAACATAACAGTTCATTGTGTAAGGTGTTTATGTACCACTGAAAACATAGTTATGTATATTATATTGCATTTCTGTTAATAGATCCTCCCAAACTTTACACATTGCACCTTTAATCTTTGCAAAATCTTAAACTGTATATCCATTTTTCATACTATACATTATGTTGTGATGCCTAAATTAAATTGTAGCATTTAATAAACTGATTAAGTGTTCTATTTTTAATCTATTTAAGAAAGTATTCATTCAGTCAAAATATTATATTTTCTTGTCCTGGATGATAAAAATAATTTTCAGCTTGATGGCATTCCTGTAGCTCAAACAGTAGAGCTTGACGCTGGCAACACCAGGGTCATGGGTTTGATTCCTAGGGAAACCAAGAACTAACGACGTTTTACCATGAATGCAACGGAAGTTGCTTTGGATAAAAGCATCTGCTAAACATAAATGTAAACATGATCTCACAATCACTATTTTAATATTGGTGCATCCCTACAAGGAGGGTATCCTAATGCTGATGTTTATTGTCTGCGCTTGGTTAAAATGACCAGTCAAAAGTAAAATAGCAACTTGTTAATCTGCCTGCTCACAATATCCCCAAATTATATAGGGGAAAAAAAGAGCGCATGGTTAAAAAAGTAGGTTGAGAGTATGTGAGAATAAACATCAGCTAAAGGAAAACCTGAACCAACCATTTTTTCCTGATTTACGCAATTCATGTGGGTCATAAAACATGGGAATTTGTATAAATACGGAAAAAGTCAAATCCCTGATGTAATGACTGGTGCTTTTGTGAATGAAGCAATGATGAATGAGTCTCCTAAAGTACCAGCAAATTTCTAATTAAATCACTTGACCACCGAGCTTCATGAAACAGCATTTATGCAAATGGCGTAACAGAGAACAGTTACACAATCTCAATACAACAGCAGTATTGAACACAAAGAGCTGGTCATCTCTTGGGAAGAATCTGACATTGAAATAAGAAAAACAAAGTAAACAATCATAGCTTGAGCTAATACCCAGTCAATTTTAAGTGTAAATTTGTTGATCAATTTTTAGTCTTTTTTAAAGTCCATTTGTTTGTCATTTTCCACCTCCATTTTTAAAAATGAGGATTATGGCACCTTCGGTATTAAGAGATTCTAACCCTCACAAAAATACAATAAAATAAAACAGAAAACCAAACAGTACTGAACAACTTTCTGCTTTGTATTTTGTCTTATATAGTTCTAGTCGCATATGTTGTCTGAATGTGTGTGCGCATTCACCATGATTAGACATTAATATTAAAGTTTGTCTCACAAACGTCGGGAAGCTAAAGCCTTTCAGCTCAATTTTCAACAGCTTAATATGGTGGAAGCTTTGAAGGGGTGGAGTTTTCTCAGCACTCTTAAATACTTAGTGTTTTTTTCTGTAAATACATCCCGATATGCAGATACGCACCATTCCTCTTCACCTCGATATCCTGAGAAGCGTTTCGGGGGCCTAAAACTGACTACAGAGGTTCGAATCTAAACAAAGGGTCTATTCTGAACGTAAAGTGCTGATGAAGATGATGCTCATGTGAAATTGTCCTCTTGAAGTATCAAATGGTTTTAATGCACAGGATACAGGACCTGTCTTTTTGTCTGTCCAGCAGTCTCAGTGAGCAGGAAGACTCCAACTCCCAGAATTCCAAAGGTGCAAATGTGTAACCCTAAAAGGAAAGGCGGAGCCTGTACAGTTCAGTCATTGTCGGAATGCACGTTCAATGCGTGTCAAAAAGCAAGAGACCGTCTGACTGGCATTGTCAGTCAGAAAGCCCGGACCCCTTAGTCCGTCTTGTCTGGGTAAAATGGGAAGGTAAAAGTGCCTTGCCTTCAGCAGACGTCCTTCGGCGCACATTGGCCGTCACTTTTTTTTTGGGGGGGGGATTTTGGAGACATGCAAACACAGTCACACGGTCAGTCCAGTGTTTTACAATAGATGAAAAGTCAATATTGCAGTCACGTCACACGAGCTGTGCTTTCCCAGCTTCTATCAACTCATCGCTGGATGCAGTTTTCCTGAATCGGGACTGATGGGATACGCGTGCTTTGAAGGGCTGAATGAAAGTTTAATGAAGGAAGTGGGATATTTAAATCATATGTAAAAGTCTACTGGTCACGTTTTCTGCATGTCGCCATCGTTCCGGAGCGGGCCAATGACATCAGGGAAGTAGGACAAGAGGGGGGAAATGGGTTGACCGGCAACACACGCTCTTGTATATCACACTCTAATTGAAATGTTCATTTGTTAAATCCTTCGCTCTCTTGGGTCAGTGGGGCGTCTCTCACCCTACAGGGTGGATTGCTTGGAGAATAAGGGAGTGAAGGGAAGTGTTAAAGTTGGAAACCCTCCATGGGAGCCTCACACTGCTGGAAAAGGAACTGCTGCTGCTGGAGGTCAACGGCAGGTGCCAGAGCCGGATCTTCATCATCTGTGCTGAAGTAGCGCTCGATCAGGTCAAAAGCCTTTTGGTAGATCTCCTGGTTCTCATGACCCTGGAGGAACTCCAATTTGTCCAACCCTGATGGAAATCAATAGAAAAAGAAGTAAGCTTAAATTATCAAAAGTTTGTCATTTTTTAATGAAAATATATTTTTTTATTTATTTTTAAAATATTTTTTTAACAAGGAACTGCAAAAATGTATAAAAAAAAAAAAAAAATGTATCCAAACTTTTTATATATTAATAGAAACATCAAAATTTAAAACAAACGTGAAAACTCCTTGTGAAAATCTGATCTCCTGAAAAAGCATTTTTGTCATTAATGACATTGACAAGATTAACACTGCTTGGGATTTAATCAAGCATCTGAAGACCCCAGAGAACCAATTATAGGCATATGATCAGTTAAGGACAAAAACAAAAAAAAAAAAATAAAAGATGGAAAACCTGTTTTTTCTATTTTTTTTTATTTCAATATGACAAACAACAAATAATTTTTGTTATTAATCAAAATATATTTTTGGTAACACTTTGATATGGGGAACACATATTCACTATTAACTATGACTTTTGCCTCAAACTCTACTCATTTACTGCTTATTAATAGTTAGTACGGTAGTTGTTGTAGCATTTAAGTTTAGGTATGAGGTAGGATTCAGGGATGTAGAATATGGTCATGCAGAATAAGGCATTAGTATGTGCTTTATAAGTACTAATAAACAGCCAATATGTGAGCTAATAAGCAACTAGTTAAAAGTAAGAATTGTTCCCCATGCTAAAGTGTTACCATAAATTTATTTTATTTTAATTATGGAAAAAAATAAACGAATGAAGAAATACATTACCATTGTAATACTATTGTACTGATCTATTATTATTAATGATGCTGATAATTTTATTTTCCATAAGCACAGTAAAATTACAATACTAATATTTATTAAACTAAAGAACTTTATTTAGAACTTTTATTTTGGCGGAAATCCACAGGGAGACCTTAAAGCCCAAAATATTTGTACAGTTAACATGACGTACTACATACAACTTCATTAGCACAGTATGTGTACAGTGTACGCATGCAGCCAGATTTTTTCTAACTGTATATACTCTGTACACTCAGCTCACAATTTTTTTTTAAACTAATTAGTTTGTCCACAAGGTGGGAACATTGGCCAAAACCATTGTTTACAGCTGAAAAAAATTAAACAAATGTGACTGAACAACAGACGGCTGTCTAGGCAAATGTAAAAGATACTCATAACTCTAGTTTAAATGAGTACAAAGACAATTTTATGGGGTCAACTTCTAGAAAGAAATAACGCCAACACTGGACAAGGGTGAAACTTAGTGTGAATGTGTTGCATGCCTGTGTTCGTGCACACTATAGAAATTTTCACACTGCGCTTAACCCTGGGTTAGAGACGTTCTAAACACCGCTTTTAAAGGAACGTTTCACACTTGTAATTTAGAAGCGGGGTTAGCACCGCTTTTTACCCAGGTTATGAAACTCTGCTCCGGAGCAAGGTTAGCATTGCGGTGCCAAACTTGTACAGTGTGAAACGATCCAGTGTTAGAGTGTTACAGCCAGACGCTTAGCAACAGACAACCAATCGCGTACTCATATTTGCCTGCTTTGGACAGTCATGGAAACACTGCGCATTGTATATAAACAGTAAATTCAGCGTTTGAGAGGAAAAATGTCAAATGCTGACAGAAAACGCAACAATTTGAGTGAAGAAACGACCATTTCATTCTTACCTTTATATTCCATTCAGTATAAACTCATTAGTACAGTCGGCAATACAAGGATGCGCAATGCTAGAGCTATGTAAACAGATCGTGTGCTGCATTTATCCAATCAATGACACTGACACTGCAAATATGCAAATGAAAACGTTAACCCAGGGTTTAGGAATGTACAATGTGAAACGTCAGCTTATGAATACCCAGGATTAACTGTTAACCCCAGGTAAATTATGAGCCGTGTGAAACATAAAGCAAGATAACCCAGGATTCCGTTTACCTGGGGTTTAGAATAACCCAGGGTTAACTATTTCAAGTGTGAAAAGCCCTTATCAAATGTATGCTATAAAATACGCTAGTGTTCACGTCAAAACTGAAGTATACTTTGGGGTTAAAGCTTCTGTTTGCTGACAACAGATTTAAAAATTATTCTTATTACAAATCTGGAAAGATGTTCAAAGTTTTGCATTTTCAAATTATAAGGGACCAAAACTCACAACGCTTGCAGAGAAGTTAGTGTGGAGCAGCATTTACTACAAACTGAGCCGTTCAGAGACTATTTGTTTTCCTTGAATTTTCACATTTCATGTGGGTGGATCAAAATGTTCAGGTCAGAAAATATGGAAATCCATATAAATACGTAAAAATCGCATTCAAAGTGTGACAGCTAACATACCATATGCCTCCTCAATGAGGGCGCAGTAGGGGTTGATTCCTCCTCCTCGTTTAGCTTCCAGCTCACCCAGTCGTAGAATGTTCTCCAAGCCATTTAGGGCCACCTGTACGATCTTTGAATCCATCAGCGTCAGGAGGTCACATAAGGGCTTGATGCAACCAAGCTCAACAAGATGCCTAAGGAGAAGATTAAAGCATTGTAATATATAGCCATCTTGGTTGCTGATCTGATCACAAATGACATGTTAAGACCAAGTTTAAGAAGTGATCTGTCACACCTGATCTGCTCAGCAGAACCGCCAGATGTGGCGTTTGTGATGGCCCACGCTGCCTCCTTTCTTGTGCGGAACTCAGCTACTTGCAGAATACTTATCAACGGGGGGAGCAAATTTGCATCCATCACCATCTACATGTTACAAAGATCAAAAGAAAGAGTGTGAGAGAAAAAAAGACACTCAAACTTAAGTTTATGCGTTGAACTGTTCAAACATGCACATACCTGTATTTGTGCACGATTCCCAGCTGTGATATTGGAGATGGTCCAACATGCCTCTTTTTTAATGGACTCTTTCGGGCTACTCAGCAGGTGGAGAAGACTTTGCAGGGCAGAGCAGTTAAGAATCACCTGTTCATGAGAAAAGAAAACAACAAGTTACATCCAAAGAATGTATTAGTTACAACATTACAGCAGAGGTATTATCAGCTAAGATAATATCATAATTGTTGTATAAAATGATAACAGGCCTAAACCAGCCAAAGTACCAGCACAAAAACATTATCTATTTATTGTTATGAACAAAATCCCAGAAAATATTCAGATATAATTTTTTTTTGTCACCATCACACACTATTAAGCAGAGGACATCTATAAAAAGGAAAAAAGCGCAATTGTTTCACCTGAGTCTGTAGGTCATCTCCTGTGACTATGTTCCCCACGGCTCTTAGAGCAGGCGACACCACCTTATATTCTGCATGTCTGGAACACATGAAAACAACACCTCAGAAAACTGTTACTCTAAGGATTTTAAGTATCACCAATAAAGATTCAAATAAGAGAAGCCCTCTTAAAAGCCTAAGCCAGTGGTTCTCAACCAGGAGGGGCTAGGGCCCAATGCAAAGTTCCAGGGGACCTCAAGATGACTTTAAATTAATTAAAATAATATGAAACGTCATTCTAAATACATTATTTCATACATTATTTCAACCAAGATATTTCTTATTTTAATTCAACTTTTTTTTTCTTTAAAGAACCATGGTTCCCACAGTCTTGGAAAACCTTGATACTGTATATGAAGTAGTCTCTAATTTTCAAAGTGTGGGGAAAAAAAAACCCCAAAAAACATTTTATTTGGTAGAAATTGAGTAGAAATTGAGTAAAAAAAAAATAATCCTTCCCTAATCCTTATCACAAATGACTGGAAAAGTCAAGTCGACAATGGGGGGCCTTTGAATCACAAAGGTCGAGAACCACTGACCTAAGCTATTCATTATCTGTTTTTCATGTCTTACAGCAGCAGCTCCACTAGTCTGCGACAGACTCCTGAGTCAATAACAGCCTGGATCTTTTCATTGGGACCGTCGGACAGATAAGAAAGAGCCCAGCATGCATCAGCCAAAATGTCAGTATCGTTCACAAAGAGGAGCCAGGACAGAACACTGAGACACGGTGACACCTGCATTAAAAGACAAATACAACTTCATTTTAAGTTTAAAGGTGTGTATACTCATGTGACTTGCCCGTTCCTGCAACTCTTACATTTCCACCACACAATTATACACTACTGTTCAAAAGTTTGGGGTCGGTAATCTATTAGTCTATTATGCTTACCAAGTCTGCATTTATTTGATCAAATATACAGTAAAAAAAAAAGTAATGTGAAACTATTACAATAACACAGTTAAAATAATATTTCTATTTTAATATAATTTAAAATTTAATTTAATATACTATTTTTTTTAAATGTAATGTATTGCTGAATTTTCAACATCATTACTCCAGTCTTCAGTGTCACATGATCCTTCAGAAATCATTCTAATATGCTGATTTGATGCTCAAGTAACATTTCTTATTATCAATGTTGGAAAAAGTATATTTTTGTGGAAACAACGATCATTTTTTTCCAGAACTTGATGAATCAAAAAATAAATAAATAAAACCAGCATTTATTTGAAATATAAATCTTTTGTAACATTAAGTGAGTCATTAATGTCTTAATTTAAAATTAACATGTCCTTGCTAAATAAAAATATTAATTTCTTTAACAAAAATTGTACTGACCCCAACCTTTTGAATAAAGATTATTAAAAATAAAACACTAAAATTAAAAATAAAACACTAAAAACTAAAGTTAATCACATTAAATATTTCAAGTGAACCTGGACATCACAACATTATAATGTACAGTATGAAAACGATGGATATTCATTTTGAGATTATATTTAACAGTGATGAGGAAAAATCATTCAAATGTAAAAAGAGGGGAAATAAGCTTGGCACAATTAAATAATGATGCAAATAATATAATAATAATAATAAAAAAATTTTTTTTTTTTTTTAAAAAGTACTAATACAAATAAATTGTTTTTAATTGTAAGGAAATAAAAGAAGGTGATTTTACCTTGGCAAAATCTGGGGGTGGGTTTTTCCCTCTGCACAGGTTAGACAGAGCCCAAACTGCATTCCTCATCATAGTCAGACGATTTTGTTTAGCCAATAACCTGCAATGAGAATCTGCATCATTAGAACCATTCAACAATATGGTTGTTCTAAAACAAATGCTTGCATGACTTACTGTACTAGAGAGGGTAGAATATTGCAGTCCAGAACATAATCTCTGCACTCAGTGCTGTCACCTGCGATATTGCCTAAAGCCCACACCGCCTGCAGTGAAAACAAAGACAGTTTAAAATCACTAAATTAAACATTGGTCTAACCTAACTGGGTCTATCTGTGCCCCTTCAATGTAAATATGTACAGATGCTTACCTGTTCTTGTACATCCTCGAAATCAGAGCTGAGCATCTCAATGAAAATGGGCACCGCCCCAGCCTGGATGACCACACGCGTCTGGTGGGATGTTCCTGAGGCGATGTTAGTCAGAACCCATGCTGCTTCAAACTGCACAGAGACAGGACATCTGTCACCATACTGCAGAAAAGCATTCACTAATGCACCATTCTAAAGCCAAGGGGATTAAATAAAGACACCGTTGAGATTTGTAGAATATGCGCATTCCAATAGTGTGAGCGTGTGCTGAGAGAGATTCATGCCGGATGACTCACTGTCTCACTGCTGTGACTTAGGGCCCAAGTCTGGCAAGCAGTTCTTCTGGCACTAGACTGCATAGTTCGTTTTCATTAGGGATGTGCACCAGGACTAATTTCCACAAAGGAAATTTTGTAAACGACTAGTCGACTAGTCTAAGAAACCCCCAGACGACAGTAAAAAAAACAGTCTGTATAAGCGATGCATTTGAAATGGGCTACTTAAAGGGTTAGTTCACCCAAACATGAAAATTATCTCATGATTTACTCAACCTCAAGCCATCCTAGGTGTATATGACTATCTTCTTTCAGACAAACACAATCAGAGTTATATTTAAATATATCCTGGCTCTTCTAAGCTTTACAATGGCAGTGAATGGGGGGCACGATTTTGAAGCAAAAAAAGTACATCCATCCATTGTAAAAGTAATCCACACAGCTCCGGGGGGTTAAAAAAAAGCCTTCTGAAGCAAAGCGATGGGTTTTTGCGTATGGTCGTCTGCCGGAAACAAGTTATTTTAGATTATAAAGTTTTAAATATCGATATATATTTTTTTTTTACAAAACCCATCGCTTCACTCCAGAAGGCCTTTATTAACCCCCGCGAGCCGTGTGGAGTACTTTTATGATGAATGGATGCACTTTTTTTGGCTTCAAAATACAGTCCCCCATTCACTGCCATTATAGAGCTTTAAGTACGGCCTGCTGGATCACTCGGACGATCAATTTTAAAACATTTGAAAAGCAAGTAATGTAAAGATTGCGTTCAGATCATAATGTTAATACTAAATCAATCCAGGAGAGGTCGCCATTTCCAGCCGATCCCCGTATTAATAACAATGTAGGATGTGCGCGCTAATGAGAAAGTTTACTAAAATTAGCAAAAATGAATGAAAAACTGACAATAAATCAGGATGGTTAACGGATTATATTTTTGCCAAGTTCAAAGGGTCACCCATATGTTTGGTATGTTTGGAAACTAAATTTGTAATGAAAGATTTATTGTAAATTGCCATTACCACTGCACTGCTCACAAAATCCGCTTTCCACCGTCGGGCCGAACGGAACGGTTCCAGCTATATTTCCACTTGAGACTGGTATGGCACGGCACGATTACAAACCGTTCTCCGCCCGGAATTAGCCAACCGTGCTGCTAGAATGCGAGTAGTGACGTCGTCACTCAGGATCGGTCGCTTGTCTGTTGCCTGGCTGCCAGTTTCTCTGTAGCTTGATAACATGCCATTTGAGCAACATGAACACAAATTAATCATACAATTAAAAGAAATAACTGATCATCATAACGCGGTCACTATTTACATCGCATATCGTGTGTAAACTCTTGTGTTACTAAGGCAACGACTGAAGAGCTCCGTTATCAGCCCCACAGTGGAAAACGAAACCATATCCGTACCGGCCGGCTCGGCACGGAATGGAACGGTAAAGTAAAGCAAAGAGAGCGGTTTGGCCCGACGGTGGAAAAGCGGCTAGGAGAAGTATGAAAGATACACATACACATGTGACGCCAGAGTTGCAGTTTTCTTAGATTTCAAAGGTAAAATGCATAGTCTACAAAACCTTTTTGCCAAATGAATGGCAGGAATGTATCCTCTTAATTATGTTCTTATACATTTTTAAAAATAGTATTTTTCAAGGTAATATGTGGATGTGGATTATGGTAATATGGAACAACTATTTTTTTTAAAAAGCACTTTTTAACGAGGCTGAGTTGAATATGTTCTCTAGGCTTGTAATTAAAAATATTACATCTGTACATCTGTGTGTTTGTTGCAAATTTACAGACAATGCAACTGAGATTGCTTGTCAACTGAAAACAAAGTTTCCCATCTGTATTAGCAAAACTGCATAAGTTTTACAGTTCATAAAATCTTTAAAAAAAATGACATTAATTATACATTGATTTCCCTTAATAAAAAGTAAATTGAGTAAGACGGTGTAAAAGGTGCGAGTGTGGATTAGTAATCTGGCCCCCTGGTATTAAGGAGAAAAAAATGTTGGCCCTCGTCACTATCGAAGTTGCCCATCCCTGATATACAGCTTATTAGGCTCACCTGTAGCGTGCAGTTCTCTCTTCTTTTCAGGAACTCAACAAATCGCTCCACAACACCAGGGGTGGCAATGACCTCATCAATAGGGGGATTAGGCTCTAATAGAGAATTACAAAGATGGAATTAGCATTCTTTTATCATAAATATGATTATGTAAATGCTTGAATTTCAGTCTTTGGGGTCTTTCACCTTTAGATAAAAGTTTCCTGAAGCGCTGTGTGCCAATGAGCTGTTGTTCTGGGGAGCTGGAGAAGATCATCTGTATCATGTCCTCAGAAATAACACTTCCCTATGAAGAAGGAAAGACAAAAGAGGAAAAAAAATCAATTAACCTTTTCCAACAGTAAGCAAACACTATGATTAACTATTGTTTTATCTTTCTCACCGTGATTTGGTCCATATTGTTGGCCTGTGATTCCAGGTATCCACTGTCTGACATCCCATCATCCTCCAGTGTTCCATCCTCCTCCACTGTGGCCACATTTCTGCGCTTGAACAGCTGTAAGAACACACAAACTCTCAGCTCACTGTGCTCAATAAAAATACCAACATGCGCCGCAAATCAGTCCTAATGTTGCATTCCCCACCAGTCTGACACAGCAACATTGTACAAATAATAAAACATCAAAATATGCAATCTCTTGGATTTTTCAGCTGGCCCAGTAGTTCAGATTTTTACTCGTCCGCCCAACATTTTCAATATATATAAATATATATATAAAAATGCATCTCGATTTTCACACAAATATTAATAATAATAATAAGTGTTTCTTAAGCACCAAATTAGCATATTAGAATGATCTCTGAAGGATCATGTGACTGAGAACTGGAGAAATGATGCTGAAAATTCAGATTTGCCATCACAGGAATGAAATTACACTTTGAAATATACGAAAATAGAAAACAATTATGACATGACAGTTATATTAAATTGTAAAAATATTTAATTTTTACTGCATTTTTGATGAGCCTTGGTGATACTTTTCAAAAATACTAAAAAATATAAAAATAAATAAATAAATAAAAAATTACTGATCCCAAACTTCTGATATATATATATATATATATATAAAAAATAAAAAGTAAAATAAAATAGAATAACAGAAGCCACTCTCATATGTCAAATTCTCTCACTTGTTCATCTTTCTTTTGTTTGCGAAGTTGCAGGCCTTCTTCCTCCCTCCTCCTCCTCATCTCATCTGTGTTGAGGGATTTGTTTTTATAGCTTTTGAGACGTGCATTGTCCTTCCCCTGACTCATGATGTTGCCTGCTGGAAAGACACATTCAAAGCTTGATCTCAGCTAGACGACAGGTTTTGACAGACCTCTTCAAAAGATCACTTAATGTCACTTGTTTTCATCAGCTGTGGACAAGTACACCAATCACAATGCCAGATAAGCATTCACATCCACCATTTGTGACATAACTAATCTGACAGCAGCAAAAATACAGAATATTAATGCAGTCAGAGCTGTAACATTCTCAAAAGACCTTGTCAGCCATTTCAAATGATGGGTTAAACCAGCAAACAGATGTATTTGTCAAGGTTTTGGGTCAATAATATTGTTTAGCCAAAGTCTGGATATTTTCTCACATGAAAAAGCCACTTGCAAATAAAATCAAGAAGATAAAGGCTCCAAAACCATCACTTAAAGTTGCGATGAAATAGAAGTAGCGACAATTTTTTTTTTTTTTTTTTTTGGGTGGGGGGGCTTCTATAATGTGTCTTCTCTCAGACTAGTGGAAAGAAAACAGGCAAAATACACAGTTAAGGACTTATTTATTTAATTTTTTATTTACACACTCTATCTATTTGCATCTGTAGATTTCCATTACATATATTTAAAGGCTATTTTCTCAAAAATGAGCAAGAAATCTCCACTCAAGTAGCACCTGCATACACCAAAATTTCCAGGTTTATTCATATTTATACTCTGAAGGGTTTTGAAGGAGAGTTTTGTTCATATATCATTTGCCTGATTTATATAACACTTTATTCCTTTTTTCTGGCTGTTTTTCTGATAGTTTTGTCTGATTTATGTTATAAAATTAGAAATTCAGATCCTTTTTTGTAAACTATAATGTCAACAAAATGAAACAAGACTTTTAAACCTAGCTTTATCCAATGTTCAAAATTATGTTCTGAAAATGTATGCAAATTAGTGCATGTTTAATTAGATACTGCCTCAACTGCGTGTTTAATATTATTTAGCATATTTAACAATATTTCAGACAAATCAGAAATACAAAGCAATTGACTTAATGTACAATGATTAATCTATTGGGGAAGTATTGTGATATCTATTTAAAAAAAAATTACCCTATTCAGCTTTTGATTTAAATTAAAAAATAAACAAGATAATAAGAAACAGCCAGAATGTAACAGAGCTTCCCATGGGCAGTGGCGCTTCAGCCCGCAGTGAGGGAGCGACTGATCCAACCATCTCCACCTAAAAACACCCCGCAAAACACACCAATCCATCCGTACATAGCGCCTATGAAGCGGAGACGGTCGATTCAAATCAATAAAATATCATTTTAGGTCCTCACAAGGTAGTGATCATCGATTGAAGAGCAGGTTTGTTGGTATCGTCTTAACGCCAGACTCGCCTCTCCCTCCCAGA
This sequence comes from Mylopharyngodon piceus, assembly GCA_039654765.1. Taxonomy (NCBI): domain Eukaryota; kingdom Metazoa; phylum Chordata; class Actinopteri; order Cypriniformes; family Xenocyprididae; genus Mylopharyngodon; species Mylopharyngodon piceus. Next base: position 11,108,297 of record CM077444.1, on the reverse strand, counting down.
TCTGCGCAGCAGCCTCTGTTAGCTCCCCTGCTAACCCACCCAACAAGGTTGTCCGACTGCTGCCTTATATTTGTGTTTTAACATTTTTATCTTTTGAATTTAACATCATATAAGCGTAATAAAACCATTCACACACAAATAATCCACAATGGCGTACTGACCTGTCAAAAAAGTCTCGTTTATCCCTGCGTCGTTTAAGCTGCTACTGTTCAGCCTCCGCCGGTATAGTGATACTGCGCATGCGCACTAGCAGAGAACATCGTGTGCGAAGCGCATGTCTGGTTCTCGGTGTTGCCAGTTTTGTGTAACCAACGGTTGCCATGTCCACTTTTTATAAAAAAAACATTGGTCTTTTTTTTAATAAAGGCGTTTGTAAACATGGGCAGTAGCAGGGTGCAGGATTTTTTAGCTTCTTTACAAACAATAGTTGCCTATTTAGACTTGGTAATCATGACCTCCATATCACAATAAAGTTTAACTGAATAGGGCCTACTGATCGCAAATGTCAAGTCAATACTTCTGTAAAGCAGCTCTAAAAAGACAATAGTGTCTGTTCAGCTGAAAAAAGCTGTTCAGCTTCTTTATAGCTGAATTGAACTAATTGAATTGAACCAAATCAACAATAAAGTGATACTGTTGATTCGGTTCAGTTCAATAACAATGTATAGTTCATCAATTATGAAATTAGTTCAGTTCAGCTTTAAAGTAGCTCTGGAGAAAACAGTGATGTCACAATTTATTTGATGACAGTGATATCATTAAAATAAAAAAAATGTTTTAATAAAAAATGATTAAGAGATTGCTCTTAAATGGAGATTGTGCTTTGGCTAAGGGCATACATGTGTTTGGTTTTTTATGCTGTATTGCAGGGATAGGCAATGTTGTCCTGGAGTGCCGCTGTCCTGCAGAGTTTAGCTCCAACCAAGCACACTTGAACAAGCCGTCTTCAGGATTAGGCCTACTAAGGCTACAGGTGGCGGGTGAGGTTTTTTTTTTTTTTTTTTTTTCCTTTCTTTCTTTCTTGCTTGCTTTCTTGCTTTCTTTCTTTCCTTCTTTCTTTCTTTCTTTTCAGGGTTAGAACATAACTCTGCAGGACAACTGTCAGATATCCTCACCTGCTATACATAGGCTATAGGCTATTGAGCAGGTGTTTTTTCCAGCAAGATCTGGCAACACAGGTTAATGAGATTTATTTCTTATTTTTTTGCCTTGCTCTCTATCATGTTTTGAATGTTTCTCTTTTCACTACAAAGATATTATACAAAAATAGGCCTAATGGTTTAACCAAAATCTCTGTGTTATTGTTAAAACCCTACATAAATTAAGTGTAAATTAAAGTTAAAAAAAAAAAAAAAAGGTTTAATGAAAGGAACCATTTGGCTATATGAAAGAAAGCACAATATTTAATTTTACAATGTAAAGTTTATTTATTTATTTTTTATTTACATGAATGCCTCTCATGTCGAAACTTGAATGTGATAAGCTCGTAATAACGATTTCAGAAGTGGGAATTATCAATTTTCCTATAGCACGTGAAGGCAGCATAACAATCAGTGAGGAGATTTGGCAACCTTAAAGAGATGATGCGATGCGCAACACTGATGTTGTTGTTTTATCTCATAAATCCCTATACGCTGTAGATTGTAGGCATCACATCATCAGATAGGCCTTTTTAATGACGAGGCACAAAGGAACACCCTTATATAGCCTAGTTTCATCCTTCCTGAAAATATCCTCCAGGTGTCCTTTACCTGGACACGATCCTGACGCTAGAGGGCAGCGGATAATCTTCCCGGACACCAGAATACAGGTTACAGTCAGACTTACTATTCGTTTGCACTGTCACTGTGACAGACAGCACCAGGTTAGAGATGGTATCATTTCAGGTTTTACGTCGTTTGTGCCTGTTTGCAGTCACTAAACCGGTTTGCCATGGTAGAGTGATCTCAGCATGTGGACTGAAGACTTCCACAGTCAATCACAGTGACGGACAACCTGATCCAGGTAGAGCTGCACCAAGAAGAGGCACTTATATCCTCTCAAAATTGGTGGATTTATTTATTTTATTTTATTTTATTTTTGCAGATAAAATTAATCGGGTTTTTTATTTTGGGAAGATATAATTACTTTTATCGGCCGTATTTCAGTGAATCTGCAATGTCAGGTAAAGAGCCATTTATTATAGGAACTTTGGACTTTGGTCTAGGGATGTGCCGAATGAGGCTTTTGAAGCAGTGAGGCTTTTACATCAAACTGCGTCGGTGTTTCGAAGCTTTTGAAACAGTGCTCTACTTCGCCATCTGGTAGTCAATAAAAATTACTACACCACCTGTGTCATTCAGGTTTGTTCGTTGGGATGTCATTGTAAGGTTTATTTGTATATTTAATAACCATATTAGAAAGATGGCGGTGCGTGTGTGTGCAGCGAAATTTCATTGCATATTGCATAATACAATGACAATAAAGACTTTCTGTTCTTCATTTTTACTCGCATCAAACTTGTATCTTTTCACCTTCTAAATAGAATGTTAAATACGCCAATAAATTAGGTCTATGTTATTTTTTTCATTGCACCATTTTTGTGTGTTCCTTACAAAACAACACAAACTTGCACATTGTTAAAAAAAAAACACAAATGCACAAATACAAATGCAATTTCATATTTTTATTCAAGAATATTATTTGTTTCACTGTGCCGGACCTTAAGCGGCTCCTTTTTTTTTACTAATCGCGTCCCCAGCTTTAGAAAATATTCGTTCGTTTGAGCCCGACGTGACGTGTCAGTGAGGTAACGAAGCTTCATTTCCACAGGGCACGTGACAGCCTCATTTCAAGCAATGCTCCGGAACACTGTTTTGGAGCACTAGTGTGTCGAAAACTCGAGACGTGTGTCGACACTGGGTGTCGAACTACCCATCCCTACTTTGGTCTAATTGTCAATAATCTCTACTTGATAAATAACCACACATCAAAGTATTTAATCATTTAAGTGTACTTATTTATTTATTATCATTATTATTTATTGGGATGGAGAATATTATTGTTAGCTGTTTAAAGTTGGTTATAATGGCGCAGTGTTGAACATTTCTAATTTAAAGGACTAGTAATGAATGCTTCATGCTTTAAATTGTGGTTAATTGTACTGCCTAAACCACTTGGCAATTGTTTTGTTTTTGTTTCTGCTGAACACAGCAAAATTATTGTTTGACTCATCTTTTGTATCCCATTAGCCAAACACTCAGCCTTTCTGTGTATACCAACCATGATTAGCAAGATTTTTTAGTAAAATGCATTTTTTTTTTTGATAATGAACATTATAGTAATTGACAATAATAGAATGGGAACTAAGATCAAAATATGATCTTGAGTTGGTATCATTCTACTTTTTGATTTTCACAATTTCAGTGTCGGTGACATACGAACAGCTCAAAGCTATGCTGGCCAATCACAGCGTACAGCTATTTGACGTCAGGAATCCAGATGAATTCCAGGCCGGCCGGATTCCTGATTCCATCAACATTCCATGTAAGTCATTACTGAAGTGTATAGAATCAGCATTTCTTTTGTTTCGGTGTGCACACTAACCCTCAGTTTTAATGTATCTCTCAGTGGGACAGCTTGAGGAGTCACTGAAGCTCCCACCAAAACAGTTTCAACTGCAGTTTAAGGTGAAAGCTCCCAAAAAGGAAGATGATAACATAGTTTTCCATTGCCGAAGTGGGAAAAGGAGTTTATCTGCTCTCGAAATTGCTCATCGTCTGGGATTCTCTAAGTAGGCTACTGAAAACAGACACACACACTTACTGATCTTATTATGAGCCTAGAAAACATAATATGTGGATGATCCAATTAATGAAATATTCCTTGTTGTTAGAAGTACTACTTGTTTTCTTTGTTTTTTCCAGGGCACGGCATTATGCAGGTCGGATACATTGATTGGGAAGAGCGTGAGAAGAAGTTACAGAACTAATTGAGCAGCATTTTTAAATTAAATTCACTTCATATTACTGTGTTCATATTGATCTGGACCATTAATCCAGAAGATAAAATTAAATATTGACATTTGAAACTGATAAAACTTTTTTGATGTGAATCTGAATGACTCAATATTAGTGTCATTATTAATATATTTTTAATGGCTCATCAATTATTATTATTAATCAAACTTCATAAACCCGAATATAGAATGGATGGAGCAAAATACTTTAAATTATTGCTCTTTCAGACTGAAAGGCATTGGACTGTAAAAACCAATGTGAATATATATTTACAAATGTGCTTCATAAAATATTTTTAAAAAGACTGGACATTTCTTAATTCACCTCACTGTGAAACAAATTCCACCTATTTCAACTAAAAAAAAAAAAAAAAGTTCAGTTGCTGCCTTAATTTTTAAGTACAATCAACTTGGTAGTACAAGTCATTTCAAATTAAATTACATTAAAAATCGACTTGAATCTCGTATAACTTATAAAAAAGGTTGAAAAAACATAACTTGCCATGACTTACTGATCAAATTTTTTTTTACAGTGTGTGCATGTTTGCCCTTCTGCATTCTGTGGTTACCACTAGGTGGCAGTAATGCAATTAGGCAAAATAAAGGAGCGTTTTATGGCCAGCAAGCAGAGGTTCACGGTCACAGGTGCTCTGATGCTCATTTCACTGTTTGGATGTGGTCGGCTGCACCTTGGTAAATAGCTGTCAGACTGATACTGAACACAGATCAAGGCTGGCACATTTTTCATTGGACTGCAGTGCAATCAAATCAACAGACCTTCCTTCATCCATCTTGGAGAGAATTATTTGAGTGTCAATTTATAGAGCGCTGTTATTTTGGAGTTACAGGTCGAATAATTGGTAGTTCATCAGATGTAAGCAATAGCTGTCCAGGTATTGGTTTTGGCACACATTATCTGTCTCATCTGAGGCTGAGCCTTGTTCTTCCCAGAATGATGAGAACAGAGTATGATAAATGTGACCATGTCACTTTCACCCCAGCCATAATGGGCTCCACACCACTGAGCCGGTTTATAAAATAAAAAATCTAAAACTAATTTCTTTGTTGGGCACAGGGGACCTAAATATGCCTGGGGTTTATTTGCTTTCAGGTTTTCTCCATATTCCAAATATCTATTTCATTTTATTGTCCCTCCTCTGCTCTTGTTTCTGATTTTCTAACCTCGTTGCTTGCTAAAAACTTCCTCCATATCACATCAGTATAAGAGGAGTGGGGCAAGTTGTCACAAAGCATTGTATCTCAGTAACTAAAAGGTTTTGAGTCAAAAATACAATTTCACAAATGTGTTTTCTATAGCTGTGGTTTTGTATGCTGTCTTTAAACACCAAAAATCTTTTAAAATTAGATTTTAAAAAATTATATGTTTTTGAAGGGTCAGCTATGTAAGAATTTTAACTGAAATGCTGAACTGTGTTATCTGGACAAGGGTAGGCCTATTTTTCATAAAAATATTAAGTAGGGGCAAGTTGTCACATTTCCACTGGAGCATTTTTTTATGAAGTTATGTGTTTTAAACGTTATACATTTGTACACTAAAACATACTGGGTTAAAAACAACCCAAGTTGGGTTGAAAATAGACAAACCCAGCAATTGGGTTAAATGTTTGCCCAACATGCTGGGCAGTTTTATTTAACCCAACTATTGTTTAGAAATTACTATATTGCTGTCTTAAAATTAACCCAAAATAGGTTGGAAATTAAAAATCAGACACATAACATTACTAGAAGCAAGAATAATAATCAAAAGGTGAACATTTATTAATAAGCAATTTAATAAATGGTTATTGTTTATTATTAATTAGACATATTAATAAATGTTAATTTCCAACATTGGGTTCATTTAAGCAAGCAATACAGTAATTTTTAAACAATAGTTGAGTTGAATAAAACTACCCAGCAGGCTGGGCAAACATTTGACCCAACCAGGGTCAAAACAACCCATTCGCTGGGTTTGTAAGTGTGTGTGTCTGTTTTTGTTCAACCCAACTTGGGTTGTTTTTAACCCAGCATTTTTTTTGAGTGAACAAATTATTAATTACAATAATTGTTGACCAAAACAATAGTTTGATATTTTTTGCTGTTTTTTGATATTTTTTTTTACATTGTTGCTGTTTATTTATTTATTTGCTGTATTTCTCTGCAGCTTTTTTATGTAGGCTACACTCTAAAAAATGTTGGGTTAAAAACAACCCAAGTTGGGTTGAAAATGGACAAACCCAGCAATTGGGTTGTTTTAACCCAGTGGTTGGGTTAAATGTTTGCCCAACCTGCTGGGTAGTTTTATTTAACTCAACTATTGTTTAAAAATTACTGTATTGCTTGCTTAAATGAACCCAAAGTATGTTGGAAATTAACATTTATTAATATGTCTAAATGAACATTTATTAATAAGTTTAATGAACAATAATAAACAATACACATTTATAAAATTGCTTATTAATACATGTTCACATTTTGATTATTATTGTCGCCTCTAGTAATTATGTGTCTGATTTTTAATTTCCAACCTATTTTGGGTTCATTTTAAGCCAGACATATAGTAATTTTTAAACAAAAGTTGGGTTACATTTAACCCAACAGCTGGGTTTGTCCATTTTCAACCCAACTTGGGTTGTTTTTAACCCAGCATTTGTTAGAGTGTATTATTTGTCGTTTTGTATTGGTTAATAGCAGGTTCAATTGACAAATTTCTTTATTTTGAGATGAATAAACTATAATTCATGTTAGTTATAGCTTTTAGGTATTTCTCTGACGGTCTGACCTAATAATAGACAGGTTAGTGACAAATTACCCCAAATTGACAACATGCCTATTGGAACACCGTGTGTTCAATGAACAGTATCTTTTTTCCATTGAGTGAAAATGTCTATTTGTTTTTTGTAGCCAAGACTCAAGACAGTGACTAATTGACTTTCAATAATAAAACTACCTTGAAAATATTCAATAGCTATTAAAAGATGCGACCACAAGCCTCTCCAAAATTCCATAATTACGTAATTCTTTTCTTATCAAGAAATTAATTTTAACGTGCTATTATCAGGTGAAGTCGTTGTGGCTCTTGTGCTGTTAACCGGTTTGCTGAGTCTGTCACAGGTAACAGCTACGTTCAGACAGTCGTTAATGATCACAGCCTGAGAGGGAACACTAGACATCCATCGAAATCGTCAGCGGAACGCGAATACCGTTAGAGCTATGACATTATTTACAATTGGGCTTTTTGATATGTTGTTTCATTCTTTCACCTACCTGGATTCACTTCAAAATATATTTGATCTACCATCAAGCACTGAACTAATAAAAGCAGAGATGCTTCGTGCGTAAAAGACCTCTTGGAGATGGAATGAAGCGCGTTCCTCGGCTGTAATCAACCATCCGGGCGAATCAACCATTTGGGTGCTGGCTGCACTGCACAGAGTTATTCACTGCACGAAAGCAACGAGTGGAAGTATTGTTGGAGCTGTGAATTAATAAGTTTCGCGTACGCTGTGCTCGCCCGGTGCGCGGTAAGGATGGAGTCCCTTCCTCAGCATCAACGGCTCGCGCGAAGAGCGACTGGACAGATAACTTTAATCTCAGGGAAAGTGCATTCAGAGGTGGTTCTGATTCGGTTCTTCGCTGGAGATGCTTAACAGGTAGACACATTGTAAATAGTGTAATCTGTCTCTGGAATGCAGGACAGAAATGGATGTTATCCAGAACAAACTCATTAAATGCATGCGTTCACACTGGCTTTCAGGGCGCATTTGTGCAGATTATCACCATGATTGTTTTTCTTGGCGTCAATGAGTGTGACTTTGAGGAACCAACATTGCAACATTTACATTTTTTTTAATCTGCATTGCATTTTGGAACATCACTTATCATCCATGTTAACGATTTATAATATTTAGTTAAATTTCGAGAATAATAAATTATAATTTATGTTTATTATAGCTATGTTTCTCTGACCTTCTTAAGATTTAAGATTAAGACTCTTTTTTACTTGAGTCAATGTTCTGTGTTATTAGCCTTAATTTATTACTGAAATCCAAATGTTAAGGGGTTGCATAATATGGACTGGATGAGACAATTATAGCAGGTGTATAAGTTATAAAGCATGGATCTCCAAATGTGCCTTCATAAAATATATTTTATGATATCATATTTTTTTTTATTGCTGCAATCAATAAATAGAAATTTCAAAGATATAAAAGCTGCACTGTGAAGTCACCAAGCAGTAAAATGCTTACCAAGTCTCTTGCAGAATATAACATTCAAGGATTTCAGCATTTCAACACAAGGTTTCAAACAGTGTCAAGACTGTATAGACACAACAGAGATGTTACAATACATGTTGTCCTTGATGTGTGTGTTTTTGATTCCCAAAAGTGAAAAACTGTTCTCTCTCCCCAGATCTTCCACACTCATGGCAATGTTTAGCAGCAGTGAATGGCTGTGGAATGACTCAGAACATTCTCTCACTCCTGGGGGAAACTACAGCCTGGTATCAGGCATTGAAGAAGGGAAGAGGAATTATTATGCCATGCTCTATTCCATACTTATCCTGGCTATTGTGTTTGGGAATGTTCTAGTGTGTATTGCTGTGGTTCGTGAGAAGTCTCTCCAGACCACCACCAACTACCTGGTGGTCAGCCTGGCAGTAGCTGATCTCTTGGTTGCTTCATTGGTTATGCCCTGGGCCGTCTATTTGGAAGTGAGTACACAAGAACCTACTGGAGCCTGTAGTTTAGGGTGTTTTTTGGTATTAACAGTAACAATTACTGTATAATTAAAAGCAACTCAACAAATGAATTAGATAAGGTGTTTTTAAGTATTGCCTGCAAATTTATGACATGTACAAGGAAATGGACTGACATTGTTTGGGGAATTGTTTGTTTACAGGCATTGTTTGGAAATGATTCAGTGATATACTTTATAATTTCAGAGCCATATTTGGTGAGAAAAATCAGTTTACTGATTGTGTTAATAATGTCAATTTGGGTGATGGTGTCAATCTTGAACAGCTAAATTTACTGTGAGTTGAAAACATATAAAGGGACTCAAATCTGTGAATCATTTTTTTTTAATCTGTTCATTTACATGAACCATCCAAACAAACTGATTCACTAGAATGAATCTGACTTTCCAATGTTATATGAGACATGAACTTTTAGGATGAGCTGATTCACTTGAATGAACCAGACTTCCCAACGTTACATATGAGACAGAGGGCTGTTTAGGTTGAAGCGATTCATCAGACTTTCGGATGCTATGTGAAAGGAAGTAAGGACAATTTAGATGAGCGCGTTTAATTATTGCCTCATATCAGACATTAAAAACACAGATTTAGTGATTGCGATCCACCAAACGTTGCAAAACTTGATACTGGAAAAGAAACAGTACCTTAAAAAGATACTGTAAAAAAAAAATACTGTCATGTTACAGAAAAAAATGTAGTTAAGTTAGCATTGTTGTAAGCCTTGTATTAAGGTTTTCGGTGATCTGATCACAAGCAGTCAGTCACGATGCATTTCCTTTTCCACCTGGAATTAACATTGGTCTCATGTGACCACTCAAACCAATCTCACGCACTGTAGAACTCAATAAGTTCAGAATGCTCAAAACATTTGGGGAAACTTATTAACTCAAAACATCTAAGTACACCAACTCATTTTTTTAAGTTAGTAGAACTTAACATTTTTGTAATAAGTGGGGCGGGCCAAGAGCCGTGGAAGTGGAGCGAGGCCAGTGTGGTGCACAGGTGTCTCTCATTAACAATCACGTCACTGGCATCCCTTCACTCCCACAGTTTTCAGCCTCGCCCCACTCATCATAATGTTAATTACATACAGTTTATTTTCATAAACATCACATTCAGATCTTGGTTAAATGTAAGATAGCAAATAACACATGCTATTCAAAGAGATTATCATTATATACTTGCATGAATATAATCAAACAACATACAGTAAGCTATATATGGTCTTAAAAGTTTTGCAGCCCATCCTCAACCTAACCACAGGCTCTACTCTTCACCACAGTGGTAACCCTACAAAACTAACATAACAGAACCCCCGTAAATCCCAACATAACATAACATTAAACACTAACTTAAGTCTCCCTATGTCAGTCTTGTGCAAGAACACACAAAATAACACTTAATTTCAACATTTATGATGCAAAGCAATCTGAGAATTAGAAATCTGCTGCAACTCAATCATATTAAGTTCAGCTTACTACAATGAAATTTTGAGTTCACTCAACTTTGTGTAAAAATGTGTAAATTCATACAATTTAGCCTCCAAATTGTCAAGACATAAAATAGTTACAAATTAATAATAATAATAATAATAATAAACTTTATTTTCTTTATTTTCACTGTAGAACTCAATAAGTTCAGAATGCTCAAAACATTTGGGGAAACTTATTAACTCAAAACATCTAAGTACACCAACTCATTTTTTTAAGTTAGTAGAACTTAACATTTTTGTAATAAGTGGGGCGGGCCAAGAGCCGTGGAAGTGGAGCGAGGCCAGTGTGGTGCACAGGTGTCTCTCATTAACAATCACGTCACTGGCATCCCTTCACTCCCACAGTTTTCAGCCTCGCCCCACTCATCATAATGTTAATTACATACAGTTTATTTTCATAAACATCACATTCAGATCTTGGTTAAATGTAAGATAGCAAATAACACATGCTATTCAAAGAGATTATCATTATATACTTGCATGAATATAATCAAACAACATACAGTAAGCTATATATGGTCTTAAAAGTTTTGCAGCCCATCCTCAACCTAACCACAGGCTCTACTCTTCACCACAGTGGTAACCCTACAAAACTAACATAACAGAACCCCCGTAAATCCCAACATAACATAACATTAAACACTAACTTAAGTCTCCCTATGTCAGTCTTGTGCAAGAACACACAAAATAACACTTAATTTCAACATTTATGATGCAAAGCAATCTGAGAATTAGAAATCTGCTGCAACTCAATCATATTAAGTTCAGCTTACTACAATGAAATTTTGAGTTCACTCAACTTTGTGTAAAAATGTGTAAATTCATACAATTTAGCCTCCAAATTGTCAAGACATAAAATAGTTACAAATTAATAATAATAATAATAATAATAATAAACTTTATTTTCTCTAGTGCCTTTAAAAAGTAGCATCTCAAAGCGCTTCACAGGAGAAAAAAGAAAACATACAATTATACAAACAATACTTTAAAATAAGTGAGATATAAAAAACACACCAAATAAGAACATACTGTCAAAAACAAGTAAATAAAAATATCAATTTCAATAAAATCAAGTAAAAGCTACCCTACATTGCTTTGTCAAAGCAATTTTCATTTAAAAATGTTCTCAAAACAGCACAAAAACATTATTTATACATTGTTCATGGAATGATTTTTCTCTGGAAACATTTAGTTACACATTCATCTAGCGTTTTTTAAATGTTACTACTTTTTTCAGAACATTTAGAGAACATTCAAAAGTAACATTCCCATAATGTTTGTAAAATGATCAAATTGAATGTTCCCTTAAATATTTTTAAAACATTTAAAAAACGGGGAACGTTCAGAGAACATTCAGAAACAACGTTTTCTTAACTTAATGGGAATGTTAGGAAAATGTTCTTCGAACATCTTTTTCTTTTTTTTTTAGCTGGGGAGGTAGTGTTGGATCATTTGTTATCTGATTTTGTCGGACCTTCTTCTTATTTCGTCACCCTACATCACTTGGACAAATGAATGGACAAAGCCATGTTATGGTCACATTCATGGACAAAACAAGGACCATTGTCTATTGTCAATAGTGTAGCGATGTATGAAGCTCACACAGAAGTTTGGGCATGAAATCACACAGAAGTCACTTTCAAACCAAGCAGCTTGTTGATCAACATAGCGAATTTGCTTGACCAACTTGAACCCATTGTGAAATCTGCTTGGGGAAATCTTACACCCTCACGAGGAATTCCAGATTGTGAGTATTCCTATTAAAATGATTGCATTTTGCCCATGACAAATTTGCCAAACAATGTAAAATATTTAAAATTAAAACAGAAAAAATAATTGGAAAAAATCTGTAAATTTAATCCCACTGTCTCCATGTCTCAAGGGACACAAATCTGTGTTATAATCAGTTAAGACTTCCAATCATTTTCTTCCATCAGTAGTTGATTACTTGACATTGACACAAGAAACAAGACTTAAATCAATATATCTACTGTTTAAATAACCAGTAAATAAAAGCAATATTATTTGAAAGCTTATAGACTGGAGAGCAGCAGATAATGGTTCTCAAATCTGTCAAGTCATACTTCATTCAATATAGTCATCAATAATTAATTATCCTCTGCCTTGGTAAAGGGTTAAATTCTTTAATCCATCAGCAGTTTTACTTTCAGAGATACAATTCATAAAGCACTTGATCTACACAGTAAAAATGTTTTGATAACCTAAAATATTTAACATTAAAGGTTAAATTAATTGGCAAATGTTACATTGTACCTTTTGTAAAAATATTATTTAACATGACTAAATCAACCTGAATTAATTTTACAGTTACAGCATCTACACTATAATTTTCACAGTGTAATATCAAATTTCCTTCACTCTTCCCTGGTTTTGGTGGATCATGGTTAAAAAAATTAATTCAGAGACTGCAGTCCTTCTTGGAATTTGCCTGCACATCTTGTGAATGGCTGCAGTAGGAGGCATTGTGCTGCTCTTGATTAGTGCCAGGAAGGGAGAAAGAAGATCTTCCTGTCCTGACGTACTACACCTAGCAGTCTGATTCAGGAGCACGCAGTCCATTCATCTCTGCCGGAGCCTCTGCCAGAGCCTACAGTCGTAGGCCCTCTAAGAGACGAACCAAGAGTCTGTGGAGCACTCATTATTTGCAAAGTGAATGTGGGATAAAAGCTGAGACTCTCAAAAAGAGTGCATGCATTAGAGAAACCCTATCAGTGAGGCAGTATGTCTAGAAATAAGTTGCTCAGTTTGACATACTTCACATATCCTTTTCCTTTCAATTTTTTTGTGCATTTAGTCCCTTAATATGACCCTGTTGTACCTGTGCAGGTGGTTGGCGGAGCTTGGCTCTTTAGTCGCTTGTATTGCAATGTCTTTGTGACCCTGGATGTGATGATGTGCACCGCAAGCATACTCAACCTGTGTGCCATCAGCATCGACAGGTAGGGGGATAATAATAAATTTGTACTTTTTTTTGTGGTTCCTTTTTGTTAAAAGAATATTCCAGGTTTAGCTCAATCAACACCATTTGTGGCATAATGTTGATAAGAAAAAGTAATTTCCACGTGTCAAAGAAAAAAAAAATGCAAAAGCAAAAATATAGGTTACAGTAAGGCACTTACAATGGAAGTGAATGAGGCCAATCGTAAACGTTAAAATGTGCACTTTCAATAGTATAGCCACAAGAAATAAACAATATGTATGTTTAAGTGTGGAAAAAAATTGCTTAACCTTTTCTTTGCTAAGTTATTATCCAATTTCAGCTCAATTAATACAAAAGTTTTAATAGAAGAATGAATTTATTTTTTAAATAAAATGATAAGCTTCACATTTCGGCTTTTAAATCATACAGAAATTTAACCGCTGAAGCGATGTATGACACAGGAGTATTGTAAGCTTAGACACCTCTCGTGGTTTAAACAAATAGGGCTGTGCAACAAACTCAAGCTCTTCTTCTCTTATATCGAAATCCTCCAACATTTCTCTTTAAAATTATTCATTTTAGACTTCTAATTCGTGACTGGTGTTTTGTTTTGCTCTATCCTCTGAGCTTCCGCGTTCGTCATTACATCATGCGTCAGATCAGAGGTTACTCTTCCGCCGCAAATTGATGCGTACGGCGGTCTGCCTGAAGCTAGTTTTTATAGTTAATAAAGTTTTAAATATGGATATTTTTTTTACAAAAACCCATCGCTTCTCTTCAGATGGCCTTTATTAACCCCCTATGGATTATTTTTATGATGGATGGATTTTTGGGGCTTCAAAATTACACCCCCCATTCACTGCCATTATAAATCTTGGAAGAGCCAGAACATTTTTTAAATATAACTCTGATTGTGTTCGTCTGAAAGAAGATAGTCATATACACCTTGGATTGCTTGAGGGTGAGTAAATCATGGGATAAATTTCATTTTTTGGGTGAACTATCCCTTTAAGGTGTGGTTAGATTAGAGAAATTTTGATGCCAATATTATCAATAGTGTAGCGATGTACGAAGCACAGTTCACATGCACAGAAGTCACTTTTAAACCAAGCAGCTTATTCGCATGACCAACTGAACCTGATTCAAAACCTATGTGGGCAAATCTTTTGCACTCACGCACATTGTTGGGGTAATGCATTAAGTAACGCGAGTTATGTTATGTAATCAGATTACTTTTTCAAGTAACTCATAAAGTAACGCATTACTTTTAAATTTACAACAAAATAATCTGACTTACTTTTTCAAATAAGCAATTCAAGTTACTTTTTTTTCCCCATTTATTGACTGACACCTCTTTTTTCCCCATTTATTGACTGACATATTAAATTCCCTGATCATGTGGATCCCTATTGAAATGACTGGATTTTGACAGCGAAAATTTGCTGAACATTGGTAAATGTGACAACTCCTTTTTTTTTTCAGCTCAAAGAAGGGATGAGTTGAAACTAATTTTTGTGTTAGGCCTAATCAACAAATGCTGTTCGAGCTTTCAAACCTAAATATTCCTTTAATATGGTATCAGCAAATCCAGTGACAGGTGCATCATTAACACCTTCATAGATAGAGCAGGTAGGGGCCTTTGTTTTCATTTTGACTGCATGGCATGAGTGTGAAAACATATAGAAGTTTAATTAGTTGGGGGGTGGGGGGGGACAAGTGTGAGGGGCGGGTCAAATAGGATGAAATGGAAGGGCTTCGTAGAACGATTCATAGAAAAGACAAAAAAAAGTATGATACAGAGTGCAGGGAAATAGAAGTATTCAGCCGGGGGGAGAGAAAAGAACATATTTAGGTTGATTATGCCTTTCAGACTGGCCTGGTTCTCCCCTTCTTTCCTCTGTGGTATATTAGGCTACTTGTAAAAGCAGTGTGCTGCTGCTAATATAAAACTCGATCACGAAAAGCTAATACAATTGCATTTGTATCATCCTGCTGATAGGGGTCGAGCATAATTAATCTCTCTTCGATGTATAGATGTTGCACGTTCTCTTTCGGTGTCCTGACTTATTAATTTTTAATCAGATATTTTCTTTTTAATGCTTTGTGGCAGATCCAGAAAAAAGCATTATAGTGAAGCTTATCTGAAATTGAGTTTGATCCTTTTTTTCATATCAAAACGGATGGTATATTCAAAAATTACTTTGTGGGGTCATTTAAAAGTTTCCATTTAATCTCATAACTAATACTTTCATGCTTCAGTGAGTGTGACCTTTTCCTGATCAGTATTCTCATTTCTCCAAAGACTCCTCTGAGATTATTTCTTCCTTCTGTAAAGGTATACGGCTGTGGTGATGCCCGTGCTATACAACACCACCCACAGCTCCCGCAAAAGGGTTTCAGTTATGATTGCTACAGTTTGGGTCCTCGCCTTTGCAGTCTCCTGCCCCCTACTGTTTGGATTCAACACTACAGGTGAGCTAGTGCTCCTGTGACTCAAAAATGGGTCATAGGTGCTCTCATAAATAATGCTAAATAAAATGCAAACACATGCAAATTACCATATAATCATGCATAGTTAGCTTGCCCAATACAATCTGCTTCCTGAAGCAAAACCAGTTGAGAACCACTGCACTTGTCCATTGGTGTGAAATCATTGCTTGCAAGGATGAAATCTTGTAAAGGCCTAATTCATAGCAAATGGGTTTGGCTATAATACAGCTGTGGCCAAAAGTATTGGCAGTGACAAATTTTTTTGGTATACTGAAACAGGAAGTTTGGGTGGAACATAATGAAAGGATATGTTTTGTAATAGCCAATAGTTACCTCAGCCATGAACTTGATTTGCTACTTGTTAGTCAGATGCAGATGGTATTGGGGGCGGGACATGCTCATTCTCATTTGATTGGTTAAAAATCTGTTTAGTGCATGAGTCATTTTTGTACATTTTCCCAGAAAAGAGAGACAGTGTTGGGGGTAACGCATTACAAGTAACTTGAGTTACGTAATCAGATTACTTTTTTCAAGTAACTAGTAAGTAACGCATTACTTTTAAATTTACAATAAAATATCTGAGTTACTTTTTGAAATAAGTAATGCAAGTTACTTTATTTTCCCTTATATTGACTGACAGCTCTCCTGTCCCCATGTTGAGAGAGAAATCAGTAGTAAGTGCAGAGGCGTCGTGTGTAAACATGACGGTTATTGTAGTTCTAGACTAAATGTGAGCATTTACTAATCTCACTTGCACAAAAACAGTCAGTATTCCTCAAAATAAAATAAAAACAGTGAAATGCAAACTCAGAATATTAAATTACACAAATATGTGCAAGTTATGTCTGACAACTTTCAGTAGTTCACTAGCATATTAGCTTCAAAGCTACACAACTGTTGGAAATTGGAATAATTCAACTTTTTTTAAAATGATTTTAAAGTCTCTTATGCTTACCAAGGCATTTATTCGATCAGAAATACAGTTAAAAGCAGTATTGTGAAACATTATTACAAATTAAAACAACAGATTTCTATTTGAATATATATTTAAAATGTAATTTATTCCTGTCATGGCAAAGCTGAATTTTCAGCAGCCGTTACTCCAGTCTTCAGTGTCACATGATCCTTCAGAAATCATTCCAATATATTTTTAAAATATACTAAAATAGAAAAGCAGTTCTTTTAAATTGTAATAATACTTTTTTAAAATTAATAATGCTATTACTGTTTTACTGTACTTTTGATCAAATGCAGTCTTGCTGAATTTGAATTGGTGAGCACAAGAGTTTAAAAACATTAAAAAATCTTCAAACTTTTGTGTAATATCCATGGACTAAAAACAACTTAAACAGAAATTTTAAGTTCATGGAGTTTTTAAATAGCTTTAGTCTAGTTTGCATTTTTTCTTTAATAGTTTGTAGTGCATCTATTTTTCAAAAGGGTAGCTTGACTGCAAGTCAAGTACTTTACATGATGCGTAGCTTGTTACACTACAAAGTAGCTTCCTCAAACATGGGGTTTCAAAATACAACAAAGCACTAAAAGGGTGGCTAATTTTATAGCTATAGCTTTCAGTAAGCTTCCATCAGATGTCGATAAATTAGTTTGCGAAGGAATTAATCATCCATTTAATTAGAGTAATCAGTTAATTAGTTTCACCGTGAGATATAATGAATGTCATCTCTCTCACACGCAAGCCTCCAAGATATGCATGCGATTTGTTCTGCTTTGGCTGCATGTACTGCAGATGGGAGGGAAGGACTTTGAGGGTCTAATTATGCTGCCGCAGAAACAATTTTATACGTCGCAGATTACTGCTGATAAGAGTATTGATTATACTTCCAACCCAGCTGGCATCATTACATATATTCACACTATTTATTATTTCAATCTTACATAGCTACACAATGGAATATTTACTGTAACAGCAAACAAAAGAATCACAACAAAATTCAAAATGTATCTACTGCTGCGTCGCACTTTGCAGTAATGGTATGTTGCATGTGTGTTTCTTGCAGATGACCCTGCAGTGTGCTCGATTTCAAATCCCGATTTTGTTATCTACTCCTCCGTGGTGTCGTTTTACCTGCCGTTCGTGGTGACCCTTCTGGTCTACGTGCGCATCTACATCTTTCTCAGAAAGAGACGGAAAAGAATCACTTTCCGTCAAGGCAGTGGCAAAGTTCAGCCAGCATCCGCGCCACCATCAGTGGTAAGAGTAGATATTCTCACATTTCACATCCACATATAATCTCCTCAAGCTGTTTTGGATTCTCTTTTCTACTTCAAACACACATAATCCACTAATAACAGTGCATAATGACTAGAAGTATCTGTTACCGGTGGTAAGTATAGATTGGAAACGCATTTAAGCTCTAACTCAGGCTATCTTGGATCGAAACTTTGTATTACATTTCACTTCAATTCAAAAAAGCTTGGAATCCAGTCTGTCTTTGTTAGGAAACATTACTGGGTTGTTTTATTCAGTGAAACAACATTCCCGCCCAGTGGATAGGGCCTTTGTATCATTGGCTTCATGTGAAAGTGAAATGCACACTCAGGTCTTTGGAAAAGTTCCAGCAAAGCCATTCTGCTACGCGCCCTAGGAATTTTATTGCAAGATTTAGTTCCAGCTAACTGGAGCAAAATTTGATATGGAGAAAAGGCTTTGTAGGCTGCCCTGAATATTTTTCTTTCTGTTAAAAAGACTGTTATTCTCTTTTTTCCCATTCTATCTAATTTTAATAAAGAAAATGAAGTCCAAGCACAGGCTTACAAAGTATTTGAGCTATAAATTCATTTGTATAACTTGATTGATTTTGTACCTTGTTCAGATTTTAAATTAAACAATCAGCTTTCAGTTTTTTTATTAAAGAAATAGTTCACTCAAAGATGATTCATTTACTCACCCTCATGTACAGCAGTTCCAAATTTGTATGACTTTCTGTCTTCTGTGGGACACAAAAGAAGATATTTTGAAAAATGCCTTTTTTTTCTCACAAAAAATAATGGTGTCCAATGTTATTGTTAAAATGAAAATACGAAATGTTCCTGGACTTTATAGGCTTAACTTTATACTTATAATTTAATAAGTGTAGGGCAAAACAAAGGGACAGTATGTTCAAATAGTTTCAGGGTCACTGTTGTTATTGTTAACTAAAACTAAAACTAATTAAAAGTGTTGTCAATAACTGAAATAAGAATGAAATAAAACATTAGGTGAAAAATATTAGATGAAAAACTTGATGACAATGAAAATTAGAAATGTTGCTTTGGCTACTAACTAATACACCGATCAGGCATAACATTATGACCACTGACAGTTGAAGTGAATATCATTGATTGGGCCTCATTTATAAAATGTAGCGCAGAAACCATCCTAAATTTGATCTTACGATCATTTCTCAGATGTGCGTACGTGTGATTCATAGAATGAACATACACACAGAAAACGAGCGTACACCTCTCTTTCAGATGTAAAATCTATAAATCGCAAATGATCTTGAACTTGCTCAGCTGAATGGTTTGAGTTCTCCGCATTGTAAACGACACCTAATTAATGTAATTTACATATAAAAGATCTCCAGTCATCGTCCAAATCCTTTAATTTAGAATGGCGAGCTGCAAGAATAGCTTAGATTTCCAAAAACTTGCAATAATCTGACAAGGAAAAGTGCGTACGTCTGCTCAGACCCTGATGTGGCGCTAAGCACTTTTCCATGTCAAAGACCATTTTTATAAATATGAGCGTTGGTGTGGATTTAAGCATATGCACAGTCTAAGATCAAATCTGTGGGTACACACGCTTTATAAATGAGGCCCATTATCTCTTTATCACAGCACCTGTTAGTGGGTGGGATATATTAGGCAGCAAGTGAAAATTTTGTCCTCAAAGTTGATGTGTTAGAAGCAGGAAAAATGGGCAAGTGTAAGGATTTGAGCAAGTTTGACAAGGGCCAAATTGTAATGGCTAGACGACTGGGTCAGAGCATCTCCAAAACTGCAGCTCTTGTGGGGTGTTCCCAGCCTGCAGTGGTCAGTATCTATGAAAAGTGGTCCAAGGAAGGAACAGTGGTGAACCGGCGACAGGGTCATGGGCGGCCAAGGCTCATTGATGCACGTGGGGAGCGAAGGCTGGCCCGTGTGGTCCGATCCAACAGACGAGCTACTGTAACTCAAATTGCTCAAGAAGTTAATGCTAGTTCTGATAGAAAAGTGTCAGAATACACAGTGCATCGCAGTTTGTTGCGTATGGGGCTGCATATCCGCAGACCAGTCAGGATGCCCATGCTGACCCCTGTCCATCGCCGAAAGCGCCAACAGTGAACATCAGAACTGGACCACAGAGCAATGGAAGAAGGTGGCCTGGTCTGATGAATCACATTTTCTTTTACATCATGTGGATGGCCGGGTGTGTGTGTGTCACTTACCTGGGGAACACATGGCACCAGGATGCACTATGGGAAGAAGGCAAGCCGGCGGAGGCAGTGTGATGCTTTGGGCAATGTTCTGCTGGGAAACGTTGGGTCCTGCAATCCATTACTTTGACAATTACCACCTACCTAAGCATTGTTGCAGATCATGAACACCCTTTCATGGCCTCTTTCAGCAGGATAATGCGCCCTGCCACAATGGTTCAGGAATGGTTTGAGGAGCACAACAACGAGTTTGAGGTGTTGACTTGACCTCCAAATTCCCCAGATCTCAATCCAATTGAGCATCTGTGGGATGTGCTGAATGAACAAGTCCGATCCATGGAGGCTCCACCTCGCAACTTACAGGACTTAAAGGATCTGCTGCTAACATCTTGGTGCCAGATACCACAGCACACCTTCAGGGGTCCAGTGGAGTCCATGCCTCAACGCGTCAGGGCTGTTTTGGCAGCAAAACAATATTAGGAAGGTGGTCATAATGTTATGCCTGATCGGTGTAAGTTGAAGTACTAAAATTACTAAAACTGAAATAAAAAATAAAGCTTAATAGAAATATTTTTTAAAAATTCTAAAAATGACAAAAGCACATACAATTATGAAATGAACAAAAAATTAAATTTAAAAATAAAAGCTAATTTAAAATAGTAATACATGCAACAATAGTATATAAATAATACTAAAATTCCCTGAGTTTAAGTAGCTGTATTAGATGTGCACAGAAAACATTGGCAACTGGAGCCGTAGAGTCATAATAGATGATAAAGACACAGACTGGCCTGATTATCATTAATTCTGTTCAGTTAGGGTTAATAAAGTTTCTTAATGATAATTCTATTTAAGTGAGGTATGATCCAGTCTGAGCTTCAGTGAAACGACACAGCCTATATTGGCATCTAGTGAAAATCAGATTTTTCTGATTCTTTTTCCATAGCGCCCTACTTCATTTTTCCTGCCTTGATTCTGGCATCTTTTCCTGTCTTTTTACATTTAAAAAGCTGCTTTTTTCTGCTACCCAAATATGTTTTACATGCTTTTGCATTGCCTTTGTTTTCCACCCGCTGACTCTTTAACATCTCTCCACAGGAGACGTGTTTACAAGATGGCACTCACAAAGAGAAAAGAGACCTTTCCCCCATCAGGATCAATGTGATAAATGTGCGTATACCATTGTGTGCCTGCATGTGTGCATAGAAATGTGTGTGACTACTCTAATCTTGCATGAAATGAGCCTTCTCAGAGCAACAGACTCTGTGAAGAAATCCTACAAGGTATTTTGAGATTGCTGGCAGCATTCTCTCTCCTGTTTTAGCATAGCGGGTGTGTTTCTGTCGCTGTGCCTCCACAGACTTATCCCTGCGGCTGTAAGCTGTGAACTGGAAAAATGTGGCTCTGACGTATGGCCTCCAACTTGCTCTGGCTGGTGCTTAACTCCCCTCACTGGCACACTCCTGTTTTTTGAAACTGTTTCCACAGGAGTCACTTCAAAGTTAGGGAGTAACAAGCTTTAGTTGAGAGCCATAAGATATATGTTCAGTGCAGCTGTTGGTTGAGGCTTCGGGATCAGAGATGTAACATAAAGATTAAATGACATATAAGGAGATGGAGTTGTATAAACTGTTAATGTTGATATAAATAGTATTCTATCATCAATAAAAATACATTTTTAATTTTTTTTCTACACTGCATGCCTACATGCATTGAGTTGCTGCCATGTGATTGACTTGTTAGATATTTGCATTAAAGAGCAGTTAATGTTTTAGAAATATCTCTTATGCTCACCTGCATTTATTTGATCAAAAATAGTAATTACAATTCCAAGCTGCTTAAAATGTGATTTATTCCTGTGATGGATGGATCAAAGCTGAATTTTCAGCAGCCGTTACTCCAGTCACATCCTTCTGAAATCATTCTCTAATATGCTGATTTGGTGCTCAAGAAACATTTCTGATTATTATCAAAGTTAAAAACAGTTGTGCTGCTTAATATTTTTGCTTAAGACTTTTTTTCAGGATTGTTTGATGAATAGAAAGTTAAAAAAACAGCATTTATTTGAAATAGAAATCATTTGCAACATTATAAATGTCTGTACTGTCACTTGTGATCAATTCCTTCCAGAATGAAAAATAAATAAATAAAAAATCTTACTGACCACAAACTTTTGAATGATGGTGTACAGTATAGTCTAGAAGACATGTAAACATTTATTATATATAAAATAATTAGTAAATATTAGGGCTGTCATTTTAACACCTTAATTTAATTAATTAGTTATGGAAAAATAACACATTAAAATGATTTAACAAAATATTTGTAATGTCTATTTGATGCTTTTCTCATTTAACACAATAATGACTTTAAATAATGTTTTGGGGGTAATTTCTCAGCCAAATGTGATGTGCCAATAATTTGCGATTAATTAGATTAATTGGCACATCATGTAATTAATTAGATTAAAAAATGTAATCGCTTGACAGCCCTAGTAAATATATAATAGGATGATATAATTTATAATTAAATAATATAAGAATATAAATTTACTTTCTGAAACAGCTTAAAGGGTTAGTTCACCCAAAAATTAAATTTCTCTTAAATTTCATTTATTACTCACCCTCATGTCGTTCCACACCCATAAGACCTTCGTTCATCTTCAGAATACAAATTAAGATATTTTTGATGAAATCTGAGGGTTTCTGAACCACATAGGTTATTTTTGTTTTGTTTTTGCGGATAAAATGTATTCTCGTCCCTTCATAACATTAAGGTTGAACCACTGTAGTCACATGGACTATTTTAACGATGTCTTTAGTACCTTTCTGGACCTCAAAAGGTGCAATGATGTTGCTGTACAGTGGTTCAACCTTAATGTTATGAAGCAATGAGAATACTTTTTGTGTGCCAAAAAAACAAAATAACGACTTTATTCAACAATATCTAGTGATGGGCGATTTCAAAACACTGCTTCATGAAGCTTTGAAGATTTACGAATCTTTTGTTTCGAATCAGTGGTTCGGAGCACGTATCAAACTGGCAAAGTCACGTGATTTCAGTAAACGAGGCTTCGTTACGTCATAAGTGTTTCGAAATTTCAATGGTTCACCGCTGGGGGGCGTGACTTTGGCAGTTTGATACACGCTCTGAACCACTGATTCGAAACAAAAGATTCGTAAAGCTTCGAAGCTTCATGAAGCAGTGTTTTGAAATCGCCCATCACTAGATATTGTTGAATAAAGTCGTTTTTTTTGGCGCACAAAAAGTATTCTCGTCGCTTCATAACATAAGGTTGAACCACTGTAGTCACATGAACTGTTTTAAATACATTTTTAGTAGCTTTCTGGTCATTGAAAGTGTTAATTATCTTGCTGGCAATTGAGGCCTCACTGAGCCATTGGATTTTATCAAAAATATCTTAATTTGTGTTCTGAAGATGAACGAAGGTCTTACGGGTGTGGAACGACATGAGGGTGAGTAATAAATGACAGTAATTTCATTTTTGGGTGAACTAAAACTTTAATAAGATATTAAAAAAAATGACTACAAATGACTACATTTGTTACATGTATGCTAAAAACAAGAAAAAAACAATTTACCAGGATGAGAAAAATGCATTAAACCTGATATATTTAAGATATATCTGAAGTCAATTTATCTTGTTTTAAAGAGGTTTTAATATTTTTATTAGAAAACAAGACAAAATACTGATTAAGAAAAATATTTTGCTGCGTTTCGCTGATTTGAGAAAGACATATGGCCACAAATATATTTAATGATAAAGATTTGTACAACCAGTTTTTTATGTTTTATGTTTTAGTTTTAAAAGGTCCAAATAATATAATTGTCCATAGCACAACTCAGCTGAAAACCTTTTTATCCACTGGGATTAAAATTCAAAAGGCCTTTAAACTTTTAAAAAAGTCTAGTTTTGAAGAATGTAGTGTATTTCTTAATACCATATCCAATGGCAATGTTGTGTTATAGGAGAGTATACATGAGAGATTTTAATAAGATATGGCTGGAGAAACAGCAAATGTTCAGTCGGTAGCCAGAAGGTTATTGGTTCATTGCCTTTTCTTAAGGAATTGCAAAGTCAAAAAAAGCAATCCAAAACTAGTCCAATGTGTAAGATGGTGTGAAATCAGCTTCGTATTGCAACAAAAATATTCAGTAGTCCTTGAGACGATATCATTCTATTCGAGGAAATGAGGACAGCATACCTCCTTGTGCTAATTAATTATAGAACAGACATGCTTGCAGGAATAAAAATATTCTGCGCACCTTGAAGTTTGCATGCTTACATTTCATCTCCCTATCTGTTCAGGAAACCACGGAGCAGGTGATCCGTCCGCGGCTACTCGCCAGCTGCCTGTGGCGTAAGCGGCCTCAAACCGCCCCTGCCGAGAACTCGCTGCTGCCTCCTGTGATTACGCTGAACTACTGCAGTATCAGCCAGGCGTCCTTTGCTCGCACTGAGCAAGATGCAAACCATGAGGAAGAGGAAGGTGGGGACGAGGAGCAGGTGACAGTTAGGAGTTGTGAGGTGAAGAAGTTGTCAAACGGACGAACGCACACCACGCTGCATCCACCGCGGCCTGGTCGTGTCATGGTGTGTCCCAGTCAGGTCCGTTGTAGAAGTATGCACTCCAAGGAAAAGAAAGCCACACAGATGTTGGCCATCGTTCTTGGTGAGATGTACTTCATGTACAAATCCAGACTCCATTATTAGATTCCTAGGTTTGGAAAAAAAAAATATTAAAAAACATTATTTTTGCAATTCTGTTGTGATTAGTGGCACAGAAATTATGTACATCTTTAAAGTGAAGAGGGACAGTATACTTTCACTCATTAAACACTCATCCATCCATCCATCCATCATATCACTATTCTTTTTCATCCATCCATCATATCACTATTCTTTTTCATCCATCATCCATCCATCCATCATATCACTATCCTTTTTCATCCATCCATCCATCCATCCATCCATCCATCCATCCAATCATTATCCTTTTTCATCCATCCGTCATCCATCCATCATATCACTATCCTTTTTCATCCATCCATCCATCCATCATATCACTATCCTTTTTCATCCATCCATCCATCCATCTATCATATCACTATCCTTTTTCATCCATCCATCATATCACTATCTTTTTTCATCCATCCATCTATCATATCATCCTTTTTCATCCATCCATCCATCCATCCATCATATCACTATCTTTTTTCATCCATCCATCATATCATCCTTTTTCATCCATCCATCCATCCATCATATCACTATCCTTTTTCATCCATCCATCAGTCCATCATATCACTATCCTTTGTCATCCATCCATCCATCCATCCATCCCATTGTTAGAATGTTTGCCATTCAACAGTGATGGCATTACTGTAATATTAGCATTCTTCATAGTGTTTAGTCTTCCATCTTGCATTTATTTGCATACTAAACTGTCATTGTTTTTTTTACTTCCATTTGTAGCCCTGAGCATCATAACAACAGTGACTCAGTGATGTGACATTTAATTTATACAGAACTGTCTCACTTTACATTCTATCTTGTTTTGGCCCAAAGCTATTTGTATTCATATTTGCAAGGTTAAACTCGTCTGTTTTCCCTTGGTGGCCTAGGCAAGGTCATATATACATTATATAATACTTTACAACAAATTATCACTTAAAAATAAATTGAAGGTCAAAGAAACATATGAAGAGCACACTTAAATACACTGCCATTAAAAAGTAAGATTTTTTAATGTTTTTGAATGAAGTCTTGCATGATCAGCAAGACTATTTAATTGATAAAAAATACAGTAAAAACAGTAACATTGTAAAATATTACTACAATTTAAAAAAAATCTTTTCAACTTTCATATATTTTAAAATGAAATTCATTCCCATATTAGCAAAGCTGAATTTTTAGCATCCATTACTCCAGTCTTCAGAGTCACATGATCCCTCAGAAATCATTCTAATATGCTGATTTGGTGGTCAAGAAACATTTCTTATTATTGTCAATGTTGAAAACAGTTGTGCTGCTTGATAATTTTTTTCAGGATTCTTTGATGAATAGAAAGTTAAAAATAACAGCATTTCATCCTGTGATTGAATCCCAGGTGAAGGTAGCAGGGGTACATTTGGTTGCATTTTATTTTGTAATTTCCCTGACTTGATAAACTCGACCTCTGTCATATGTCATAATCAACACTGATATTAATCCATCTCTCGCATCTAGCAGATGAGAAGACTTTTTCATGGACATTGAGACAGACAGGTAGCAGCAGAAGTGAGAGGATGTGGTGGGGAGGGACATGTAATTTATGAAATTCACCATCTTGCTGATTGCTTACAGCAAATTGATATTGTGATTTTTATCTTCACAATTTCAAAACTGTTTTCCTTTCATATTGGGTGTCTTGACAACTCCTCCAACCCTCCCCATCAACCCGAGCACATGCCACCGTACTATTTTTTTCAATCAATGATTCACTTAGTTTTTCATTTGACATTTTGAAAGTGGGTTGCAGAGTTGCTCCATGGAGCTCAGTCAGTCTGTGCTGGCGTGTGCCACAGTTTGTCAGATTGCCATCAAGGGGCCACCTGGGGAATAGTGAGGGCGCTGAATGCCAGTAGCTTTATACAACACCTACAGAGTACAGTCAGTCTCTAACATATTAGTTTTATAAAACATCAAGTACCAATTAAGCTCTATAAGTGTCAAGTGATGACCCATGAGTCAGTGTTCTGTAAAGTGATAAATGACAGTGATGGTAATCGGAGATGTCTGCTTAATTGAGGAGGAAATTAAATCACACTCATGGAGACAGATGTCTTGGATCAAGTGAATGGCTCAGCTGCCTCAGTTCAAAGACAATTGGTCAGGGTTGTCACGTGACCATTTTGCCTGTGGTCAAGGTTTTTATTTCAAATTCAACAAGGCCCTTTGTCATTTGCAAAAACTCCTACATGTAAAAAAAACTGAAGTCTGAAGAGTAGTTCACCCAAAAAGCCTCATGGCTTTTTTTTTCTGTGTATCACAAAAGGTGAAATCTTTAGGAACTGTACTGTTCGCTATTTTCAAAACGGATGAAAAAAGCACCATAAAAATGTGCTGAAGTTATTGAATAGTTTTATGTGAGGAACAGACCTCACAGACCTAAATGTTCTTTTGTTTTTTTCTTGTCCTGCAGGGGTTTTTCTTATTTGCTGGCTTCCCTTCTTTGTGACCCACATCCTAAACACTCACTGCAGAGCTTGCCACGTTCCTCCTGAGGTCTACAGCGCCTTCACTTGGCTCGGCTACGTCAACAGCGCTCTCAATCCAGTCATCTACACCACGTTCAACACTGAGTTCCGCAGAGCCTTTATTAAAATCCTGAGCTGCTAAAACCGTTGGCTATACTCCCATATAATGCTCAATGCCGCTTCCAGACATTATGGATTCCATTTTGGGATGCAAAGTGCCATATGCAGAGGATATTTAAAGGCCTTGAATAATCTGAATGTGTTCAAGGTTATTTTATAAACTACGCTTGCAATTGGTGGATTACCATTCATCCAAATTCTTCTTCAAAATCCTATAGTTTACTTTTAGAGGATGAACCAATCTGGAGCTCCAATTGTGGCTTCACATCAAACAAAAAAGCCTAGAATATCATTGAACTTAATCTCCATCTCAACACCTTCTCACATACAGGTGAATTCTGAAGTCATCGTGTGTTTGCATGTGTCACACCACTGAATTAAGCTGAGTTGAGTTTTGCCTGAAACACTTCAGTTGTAAAACAGCTAAGAAAACAATTTATGTGGCTACAAAGGCTAGTGATTTGTCAAAGGGAACATAAAGCAGGTGGACCAAAGGAGCGTGAAGTAGGTAAAAGATCGAAGACTGTGTTGTGACTTTAATGGTTTCTCCCCTCTAAGGCCGGGTGTCGTGATCCAACTGCATATCAGGAGAGAAAAAAAGAAGAGATGGTCATGATTGTTATGGATGAAACATGGTTTTGTGGTGTGAATTAAAGCTATTGAATCTCCCTAAGTCCTGGTGTCATCTGAAATATATACACAGAAGTGTTATGCCCAATTTGCGTGGGCCTTGTCAGATTTGTGATACAAATAGGCCTACTATAAATATGCATAGATACAAATACACGTATATTATAAAGGCCCCGAAATATTCACAGTGGGCTGCAACACAGGCTCATTGGAAAAACGTACCTGTCAACATTACGCAAAATACGTACCAATACGTACATATCACTGCAGTTTCTAACAGAAATAAACGCGAGAGACAGTAAAACAGCAAGCACTTTTAATTGTTTTCACACACAATTATGATTACAGGGCCAGATTATGGATTAATAAAGACTTGTTTTCACGTGGCTCCTTGCACGATTATGTTATGACCTCAAAACACTTTTTACCATAGTGCATGATTTGTAACCGAATATATTTTGGAGTTTGCATTACTTACCCAGCTCCATATGTTCAGTTTTACTGATGTAATAAGCTTGCTCAGTAGCTCAGCTGGTACTTGCGATGTGAAGAGCTCGGGTACGAATCCCGTGAAAGACGAGTCAAGGTAAAAAAAAATAAAAAAGGGTTTAGTGTAGGTGTACGATATTAAACGTGATGGAGCATTAAGCTTTCACTCACCGGACATTTACATTCAGAACTGCGGTGATACGTACAAACTGCAACGTAATAAAACGTTGCCACAGTCACGTTCATCTGTTCCAGAAATGAAACGTGCACGACACAATGTATTTTGCGTTTTGCAAAAATGTTGACACAGGTTCTCTGGGCTGCACAGCGAAGATATTTTTCGTTCTTCGTTTTCGTTTGAAGTATATCGGGGCCTTAACTTTCAAATGTTTATGGTCTGTAAGATTTTTAAAATGTGTTATAAAGTCTCTTATGCTCATCAAGGCTGCATTTATTTGATCAAATAAACAATAACTAATTTAAATTATTGTAATTTAAAATAACTTTTCTATTTGAATATATTTTTAAATGTAATTTAAATGTAGGCTAATCATTACTCCAGTCTTCAGTGTCTCATGATCATTCAGAAATCATTCTAATGCTGATTTGCTGCTGAAGAAACATTTCTTCTTATCAATGTTGTTGTGCTGCTTAATATTATATATGGAAACCGTGATGCATTTTTTCATGATTCTCTAATGAATAGAAAGTTCAAAAGAACAGCATTTATTTGAAATTATTTTTTGTAACAATGTAAAAGTCTTTACTGTCACTTTTGATTAATTTAATGCATCCTTGTTGAATATACAGTAGTGGTAACTATGTATTTGTATATGCAGTTATCAAAATCTCATAACTCCTCTTTACCATACAACAACCAAAAAAAAAAAAATATATGTTTACTGTCAAATTTAACAATTTTGATTTGTTTTGTTTGTTAGATCATAATGAGAACCCAGTGTCCCCTCACATGTTCAACAATACCTTTACTACTAGAAAAAACACATCTTGCACTATATCTTACATAGTACTAAAGTTCTTTAAAAGTGATTTTTCGTCTAACCTCATGTCTTATTCATGCCTAAGAAAAGAAACGTGCCAGGACTACAACTGACGCTCCTCACAGGAAAAAAAATAGATTCATGGCGCCTCTGCATATACGTGCACAAATACTGGATTGGAAAGACAAAAGAGTAGAGGAGGTTGAAGGAGAAATACGAAGAACATAACCCAAGGAGATGAGTGTGTGTGAAAGTAGATAAGTCAGTTTGTTGATTTGAAGGAAAGAAGGGAGAGAGTGAAAAGGTGCGACTGAGTGAATTAAAACAAGCGATTTGATTGGGTGAGAGCTTGAATGCCTGTGAATGTGACCGAAAGCTTTGAACAGACAAGAAAAAAGACGCTTTGAATTTCAAGCAGCATTGATGGAGAGCTCAGCTGGAATCCAGATGATTATATGAAGAAAAATTGTGAGAGAGAAAAAAAGTGTCATACTCAAGTGTGGCTTGACCCAAATTGTTGCTTTTCAAGACACACATGCGGATACTCTGTGTATGTACCCTAATGAGTGTTAGTGAGAGGTGGTACAATACAATGACAATGTGAGTGATGGCCTCCTCTCACTAATTACTAAACACTGGCGAGAGTCCAGGCCTCTCCTGAGTTCCGGCTTTAACGTGTGTGGTTTGCACGCACTCAGAACCAAGACTCTAACTTGCTGTCAGAGCGAGTGACAGCTAATGAATTCAAATCCAGCCCTTTTTCGGTCTTTCTGTTCTGGACCCCTTCGTATCTGTCGAACACACTCGCTTCCTGCTGCAGATCCTGATCCGGCTGCATTGTGCGCACAAAGGGTTCCTGTCAGTTAGCAAATTGTTTCTTTATGAGAGAGTGTGCGTATACATGTTTTTGTGGCTGAACCCTGCTGGCATTCGTTGTAAGCTAGTAGCTAAGCTACGTTCAATAACGGCTCAAAATGGAGGTGGGCTGTTGGAAAGACGTGTGCAATGTTCTGTAAGCTTCTAACTTTCACATTATGCCTCTGTCCACCCACCAGCCCATCACTCAGAGCAGGCTAACTCAATCACACCTGGGAAACAGGGCCATATGGGACCTCTCCATATCACACACACACACACACACACACATTGGGTTTTCACATTTTATGGGGACATTTCATAGACATGATTTTTATACTGTATAAACTGTATATTCTATCCCTTAACCCTAAACCTACAAACCTACCCATCTCAGAAAACTTTATGCATTTTTACATTTTCAAAAAACATCACTTAATATGATTTATAAGCTGTTTTCCTCATGGGGACCAAAAATGGGTCAATTTCCATCACATAAGAAAAAAATCATACTTTTGTAAATAATTGTGACATTAAGTCATTATGAGATAAAAAGTCAAAAAATATATAAAATGCTAAGTCATAATGATGATAGAAAAGTAGAAACTACTATGACAAGTCGGAATTATGACATGAAAAGTCATAATTATGACAAAAACTAATTTTAATCATAACTATAAATGTATGCAAGAATTATAATAATTTTTACTTTTTATGTTACAATTATGACTTTTTATCTCAATTTTGAATGTTTGTGATAATTTAAAATTTTAATCTCAATAATTTTTTACTTTTTATCTCATAATTTTTACTTAGTATATCATCATTTGGACATTTTATGTCATAATTATGACCTTCAATATCATAATTATGATTTACCAAAGCATATCTTTTTTTTTTTCTTATATGGCAGAAATAGGCTTCCATACTACACATATTCACACCCTAACAGAAATAATAATATTTTTTTACTTCATATTTATAATTTAATTAGTGACACAACAATATTCAAATTCTAAATTCACTTGTAGCATTTAAAATGATTGATTTTAGTTTATTTTTAGTTTTTTTTAGACAAAACTGTATAGAATTTTAATATTAGCAGTTATTGATGCTAATTATTGGATTATCGTATCAGCTAATAATTATTATCATTGATATAACTGCTAATATTAAAATTCTATACAATTTTGTCTAAATAGACTAAATATAAACTAAAATCAGTCACTTTAAATGCTATACAAGTGAATTTAGGCATCAAAACATTATTTACACTATGAAAAATGGATATTCATTTTGAAATTTGCTAAAGATTACATTTAACAGTGTAATTAATTTATTAGTGTTTTTAAAGATTATATGAAAACAGGTAATCTGAATAAAATATAGAGAAAAAAAAGATATGTACAATTACATAATATCAACTGATACTGATAATTTTTTATTTTTTTTTTTAAATCTCAAATCTCAACAGATAACCAACATGGTACAAATATATTGTGCTTTAATTTTAATAATTTAATATTTAAACCCTTAACCCTCATAATGAGCAATAGTAATAAAAGATATGCCAATTTTTTTTCAAGCACTTGATGTTTTGACAGCAAAAGAATGTTTGACAACCTCTAAAGAAAGACAATATAACATTCATGTCTTCATTACTGTGTAGTTTGATTTAACATTAAAAGACACACAGAAAATCAGTTCGTCTCACTGGTGGCAGTTTAATGACTAGTGGATTTAACATATGCCTGATGTGCTGGAGAAGACAACCAGAGGGAACTGTGATAAGTCACCCCATTACAGGAGGACAAAAGCACAGCTGGAATCCTGGCTCTCTTTAAAATCATTTGCACACACACATTTAAACATGTATAAGCCTATAGTCGCTGGTTAGTTTTGAGAGCCGCATGTTTTCTTGTGCTGCTTCATTAGAGTCGATTCTTCATAAAGTGTCCCATGGTGCGTTTATACTGTAAATCTGACTGGTTGGGAGACAGGACTCTGGTCGTTCTATCCCGTTATCTGCAGCGGCAGTGTTGTGTGAATTCTGATAATTATGCAAATCTCTGCCGATCCCTAGGAAAACTGTGAATGCCTATAAATAAACTCAGTTTGATGCCCTTGTTAACCCGAAAGGTGCACCTTCACGACCACACAACCCCTGTCCCATTATCTGTCCCGCTTTATCCTGTATCTATTGTGCGATAAAAAGTGGAGAGAGTTGGAACTACTTTCCTTACGTGACTAACATATGAACCTCCTAAAACAATGCATTTAAAGTGATTCATTGGTAGCCGAGTGGAGAGGAGAATTTAAGGGCCCATTTATCTCTATGGCCTCAAGGTCTCCTCTGACAAACCACACTGACTAGTTCTGGTGAACATACGCCCTTGGTTTTACTACCGGCACAATGATCATATTCAAGCCTTCACCATAGTGCCTTTTATATTGGCCAATAGGCTGGTTATCATTTGCCACAGCATGACTAGAAAGGATCATTGGCAGATGGCAATGTATGTTGTACTGACAAAAGGGAATGAAATGAGATCCTGTCAAACACAATTCAGCTGCAGTTGACAGCACCACAGGCTCCTTTCCTCGCACTGCAGTTCTCAATTAACCACCTTTGCAGGTCCGTTTAGGTGTCGCTACTGCAGCATATAGATTAGCAATAGAATTGGCTCAAGTAATTATACTCCAGGACTAATGCAATAGGATTCTGGGAGGGAAATCATCAGTCAGCTATCACAAGCACAGAAAAACGGAAGGTTTTAGCATTGCAAAAAGTACAGTGGCAGTACCACGGTAAATTAATGGTACTTAAAAACAAACCCTTTTAAATCCCACATAAAATAACAATTTCAAAATGTTCTCATTTCAAAATTAGCCCAGTATACCATTGCAAAGCATGCAGGGGACTGGCAATTCCCTGCATGGACGAATGAAAATTGTTCATGTAGTCCCAATACAGATTATGTAAAGCTATACTTTACAAATTACAATGTGATTGCATGCAATGCGGTTAAACTCTGAAATACACTATGACTTTTGCCAACACTGTAAAAAGTAATACGCTCTATCTACTCAAAATTGTAGCAACTGATTATAAGCAATATTATTCATTAAATTCAACATATAAGAATTGAGTTAGAATTAATCAAATTAATTCCTTAAAAGTCAATCATTTAAAATGTGTGAAATTAACAAACACCATTACAAAAACAACAAACTGACATAAAAAGCAAAGAGTTAAACTGGCCAACTAAATGAAACACTGATCACCATCATGGTGACCAAACATTTTCAATAAAATCAACATCAACATCTAAACCTCTGTTAATTCTTGTGTTTCTCTTTCCTTCAGTGATTCTGCTTGTTATCATCAGGTGTCTTCAATGTTGGCAATAAAAAATAAAGAGTTATTAATTCATCTTTGATGTCTGTCTGTTATTCAGATGATTTAGTTTAAATTTTACTTAAATTTTACTCATTTTAAATGGTTGACATTTAAGGAATTAATTTGATTAATTCTAACTCAATTCTATTTGTTGAATTTAATTAATAATATTGCTTGTAATCTGTTGCCAAAATTTTATGTAGTAGATATAGCGTATTACTTTTTACAGTGAAGATTTTTGCCACAACTTCCAGGAGTCGACGCTAGTTGCTGAAAGTCAGAACAAATATGCAGATTTTGGGAGCAGTTGGAGTCGACCAACGTTATGGAAAATCTCGTAGTGAGAGGTACAGACTCAGATGTTTTTTATATTCAGACTGGTTCATGTTTGATATTTTGAGCTGATTTTAGAACACATTGTTTTTATTTGTCATGTGTTTCCTAGCAACAAGGCGCATGTTTCTGCATGAGTTTGTGTTCGGAACAACAAGTCTAGTGTATGATGGCCAGATTTTTCTGGAACATTTACAAACTCTGCAAACGTAAGATACTTTAAAATCTGTTCAGATTTAAAAATCATGTACTGTATTCCAACCTTAAGAGATAGTTCACCCAAAAATGAAAATTATCCCATGATTTACTCACCCTCAAGCCATCCTAGGTGTATATCTTTCAGATGAACACAATCAGAGATATATTTAAAAATATCCTTAGTCCTCCAAGGTTTATAAGGGTTGTGAATGGGGGGGCCGCGTTTTAAAGTAAAAAATAATGCATCCATCCATAAAAAAAGTAATCCATATGACTCCAGGGGGTTAATAAAGGCCTTCTGAAGCGAAGCAATGCATTTTTGTGAGAAAAACATCCATATTTAAAACTTTATAAATTCAAATAACTACCTTCCGGCAGACGACTGTACGCAGCCCACCCCACAACCCTTATAAACCTTGGAGGACTAAGGATATTTTTAAATATATCTCTGATTGTGTTCATCTGAAAGAAGATAGTCATATACATCTAGGATGGCTTGAGGGTGAGTAAATCATGGGATAATTTTCATTTTTGGGTGAACTATCCCTTTAAGCCTTGTAATGTTGTAATATTTATAGGTGCTCTGTTAATAAACAGAGTAGCACGTTCTTCACCCTTGGTCCTCATTTCCTATGCTAACCCTCATTCTGTCAATACATCTCTCCTTCTGAATGTAGGTCACCTCTGTCACAGTGTGTGAACATGTAAGGATTAAAGGGAAAAAAAGAAAAAAAATGTGTTTGCATATGAATGTAGAAGCAAACGCATCTTTAAGCAGTTCTGACGAGGTCCAGGCACTTTCATTTTCTCACCTATCTCAAGTCAACAAATCATCCTCCATTCTTTACAGGGAACAGAGCGAATCCATAACTCAAGTAATTACCATGCAATCACATTCAAAGTTTTCATAATGCTGTGTTAATTACTCCCACGTTCATCACTCACCATGATGAGCCTGTCATTGCTCTGACAGGAAGAGTTTTTAAGCGTCTTTTACATGAGTATGACATCCTCTACCATACAAAAGCATAAATATACTGATATACACACTGACAATCTGTTGATATAAAAGTTTAATATAAAAACTTTTATATATTTAATATATTTAATATATATATATATATATATATATATATATATATATATATATATATATATACATATATATATACACACACCCACACATATACACACATATATATATATATATATACACACACACACACACACATATATATATATATATATATATTTTTTTTTTTTTATGTTAAAATTAGGAATGAGTAGATGTGTCCAAACTTTTGATTGGCAGTATACAATAAAATTCACTTTGGCTCACAAAGTAAAACCACTCTGCTTGTCTGTCTGGATAAATATTCATGGACAGCATCACAGCTCTGAATCAGCAATTGCACGTTATTTGAGGAGGTCAAAGGTGTTTTGGTTTCCTCAGGCTTTCCATACTGAAATTTTATGTATTTCCATGTCAGCATATTGCATTTTTAAATGGCAATATAAAAAAACTACTTTAAAATTCAACCTTTTATTTCAAAGCCTTAGCAACTGTAAAAAGGCTAAGTGTAAGTTTAGCCTGTCTAGACAGACCACTCTGAATCTGGACCCATCTGTTACACTGTATTAGTTTGTCCAAGTTTATCTGCCCTGTTGTTCACAGGGCAGTGCCGGTTTAT
Source organism: Mylopharyngodon piceus (assembly GCA_039654765.1). Classification (NCBI taxonomy): domain Eukaryota; kingdom Metazoa; phylum Chordata; class Actinopteri; order Cypriniformes; family Xenocyprididae; genus Mylopharyngodon; species Mylopharyngodon piceus. The sequence goes on along the minus strand of CM077444.1, from coordinate 11,072,223 downwards.
GGAGAACCAGGACATAGTAAAAATAAAAAGTGAGTCTTAGATGGAGGTGATTGATGAAATGTGGAAGAAAATCAACAGATAGTGATAAAGCACCTCTCTCTCTCTCTCTCTCTGAGGGATGCTTGTTAATGGAAGTTGTAGATAAGGACAATCAGGGTCTGGAGGTAAATCAATTGATCAGAAGCTTTGGTAAATTGATCACTCATCACCATCCGCAATAATCTAATAGATCAGTGCATATGAGCGAATATACTGACCTGCCATACTGACCATATTGTGGAAGTATTTCTATAAAAGGGTATTTCCGACTTTCAGAAATACACCTGGTCAGGCTCAGGCACTTAATTAATTAAACAGGATAGAAGAGCTAAAGCTAGCCACATAGTTATGTCAATGTAAAATTCCTTCTGTAACAATTTTATCAGACAGGATAGAGGACAAAAGAGTTATTACAAAAGACTAACAGGATGGTGTGAAATTAAGGATGCAGAAAAAACTGAATGATTGAATGAATGAATGAAATTCACCCTTGAATTGGAAAATTGTGAATAAATAAAACTAATATAATTTAAAATTTTAAAATTGTGAGTTTAATATGATATATTAAATTGACATTTTCACCTTTTATTTTATTAGCTGTGCCTGGTGTCAGTTGTTTTATTTGTGATAATGCAATGAAACTCGCCAAGTTGTGTGGACATAATTCTTTGGCTGCCATACAAAGAAATTATGAACATGCAAAAACAAGAGAATACCAACAAAATACTAATTACTGATTATGTTGTAGTAGTCATGGTATATTAAAACCCTTTGCCCTTTTTGACAAATAATTGTGTTAGATAAATAACCAAGTTTTGTGTTTTGTTTTTCCTTCACATTTAAAATAATTAAAACATATTAAAAATTTTCTTCACATTTTGATCATTTAATCGAACTTGTAGGATCATAAAAAACAAATATCCCCGCCGGACATCACTTTTGCCCACTTCTATTGTTTTTATATTCAGCTAATTAAATACTATAACCTAACCCTATAACAGAAAACAATGTACTTTTATAATAATAATAATAATAATAAAAATCTATTTCGTTTTTTTACCGTTTTTACAAACGAGGCTGTCCCAGAAAGGACGTTTTTGGGGGTTTTGTCAGATTTAGCTTACTTCTGGGTATAAATTTGTCCTCAAAATATGGTTTAGTAGTCACACACACACAGGGATATTTTATTGGGACTTTCCATTGACATAATGATTGTTATACTGTATATTCTACCCCAAACATACCCATCACAGAAAACTTTCTGCATTTTTACATTGTCAAAAAATATCACCTATGATTTATAAGCGGTTTTCCTCATGAGGACCAAAAATGTCATTTTGTCCCCTTAACGTAGGGTTTACCTGAACCCCCACCCCCACCCCACAGCCATTTTAAATATGAGGACTCATGAAATGTCCTCATATTTCATGTTTACCTCATAATACCAGCGTAATACCCATGTCATTATACAAATTTGTGTCCTCATAAATCACAAAAACGCGCACGCACACACACACACACACAGAGAGGCTGTCTTGTTGTAATTGTCACTGCTCCCTGTAGTCAATAAGTCTCTCTTGACTCCCCTCACCCCACCTCACTCTCGCTCTAGATGCGTTAGAGAGGGTTAATGATGCTGGAGCTGAAAAGCTCTCTCCTCTTCTGTCCAGGTAATGGAATCTTAGAATTCCAGGACAGTAAAGGAAATTTACATTAATCTTTCTGTAATATAGAGCTGCTATCTCAGCAGCCAAAGGATATGGAGGTCAGAATGCCTGAGTGAAGCATTCCAAGGATTAAATTACCGGAGCACGAGAAGGAGATATTACAGGTATTTAGAAAATAAATGTTCAAAAGAGAGATTCATACACTGCACAGATGTAAAGGTTTGTTTACGATGACACTAACAGAATGTGTCACATTAACACGGCATATTTAATTTGACACAAATGAAAATGACACTGTGAGGAACTGCTGTGCACAATTCAATTATATTCAGCCAAAGAATTATTTTGGAATGAAGATGAGAGAGAGCAGAAACACATGCAAAAAAGATAGTATAACGCCAATGCAGTTAAACAACATACAATGCACATTTTTTTACACTATATTTCCAACTCCAACCAAACATTCACCTGCGGCTTTCATTTCAGATTCAGTTCATGCCTGTCCTCATAAGATTAAGGTAATGAGGTGAGCATCAGGCTGTAGGCAATAGAAGATTTGAGTCTGTCTATCAGGACGACTCCAAAACAGAACCAATAGTCTGACCTGCTCCAGCTCCAGCTGAGTAACCCCATATACATCACTCATTTCCAGGTTCATGAAAAAGGACACATCCAACAATAGTGATGAATGAGGAAAATGTTCAGCCCTCCAACCACCTGGGAGACATTCATTAACTGGCAGATTAAACTGTGATGACACAGACATGCCACGCTTTACTTGAGGTTTTGCAAAACAATTTATACATCATATGTTATGAGTGAGATAAGGGACATTAATGCATATTTTCATTTATAATATTATAGACTCAAGTAGTAGTAGTTTTCAAATGGACATTCCATTTCTTTATAGCAAACATATCTTTAAATACGCCTCTATGGAAGCCTGTTTCCTCCACAGAATTAAAAATAAAAAAGTTACTTTCAACTATCTCACACAATTTTGACTTTTTTCCCCTCAGAATTGTGGGTTTATATTGCGAGATTTAAAAAAGGTAATTGCGACTTCTGAATTTATTTCTCGCAATTACGAGATTATTACTTGCAATTCTGACTTTTTCCCAGAATTGTGAGACAAATTCGCAATTGAGAGAAAAGGTGTCAGAATTGTGAGATAAAAAGTCGCAATTTTTAATTTTTATTTTATGGCGGAAACAAGCAACCATACTGCCTCAAATAAAACATTAAACATACTATAAAAAGCTGAGAGCAACTTGATATATATGGCATTTTCTACCAATTTTAAATTAATCAAATGATAAAAAATAAAAACCCAATTAACCACTTTATTATTGAAAATTGTCCAATAAAATTTAAATTAAATGAGTTTATAATTTAAATTATTTTAATTTTCACACTGCATCCTCCCTGTCTCCCAATAAAAAATAAAAAAGGAATTAATCATTAAACAATCTCAAGACTGCATAGATTAATATTCAAATGAAAAGGCAAATGTGAGGGGACAAAAATGGCAAATACTTTTTTCAAAGCTTTTCCATTATGCTAACACAATAGCAGTGACAGAATTCTAATTAAAATTATAAGTTTAGTTTTAATTCTATTTTTAATTTGTATTTAAACTTTAATTTTCAAAGTCAACATGTTTAAAAGGTTAATCCCACCTTGCAAAAATTCATTTCCAGGAGATGGCACAGATGGCTTTAGGGAGCCGCTATCAAGATGTGAGAGACTCCTGGACCTTCCGGGAGAGGTGGGATTTCTGGGTTAAGGTCAGGAAGAAGTGTCAAAAATGGATGTTCCTTTGAGAAAACATAATGCTGCACCACTGATAGATCAGTGTGCCGCACTCAAACAGAGTAACTTTACTGATCCATAAGGGAAAACTTGTTAGCATGTTGTACAGTTACTAAAGCAGTATGCCATGTCTAATCTGTTCACAAGAATGCTGTGAAATTCAAAACAGGGTCTGCAGTCCAGGTTTCAGTTTTATTAACATCATCTAGAGAATTTCCTTCAAGCTTTAGTTCGGCCAAATACCATGTTTTTCATCTTTACCTTGTTCCTAAATCCCTTATTGACCCTCTTAAGCCTGAGTGAATCTTTTCCTGTATAAACCCTTATGAATAACAAAAATTCACCTGCTTTGCCAGATAAAAGTAGTGAGGGGATTATTTCAAACTCATTTTCTATTCAGAAAAACTCCAGCCAAGATGAATAGATTCCGTTCTTTAAGACCTTTGCTCACTCCTCACTCATTCCCCCTATCCCTAACTAAACCTTTGGTCCTTTGGTGTTAAAAACCATACAACTGGTGAAAAAAAGAAGAGAGGGAGAAAAAACAAAGGCAGAAAGTAATGTAGAGGACTTATGGTGGAGGACTTACTGTCCCATTTTTTTGCTAACACAAATAGGGCGCTTACTACAAAGCTTCAGTATCAACAATTTCACCCCACTGCTGTCTCACAGGAAATGTGTCCAACTTCACCTACATTTTAACTCTTCTATGTGGAATCTATTCATGGTAAGTTACTTGAAATATCCCAAGAGATATTTCAAGTCACTTGCCATGAATATGTCACAAAATAAAGCCTCTATTCAATAAATGTACTTCAGCAAATGGGCAGTGTAAGGAGGTTTTATTTTTATTTATTTATTTTGCATTTATTAATTAATTAGCATTGTTAATCAAGAATTTTTAATTGCTGGATATGGTCAAGAAGATCAAGACCGCAGCCGTTGAAGATGTAGGACAGGCCAAATTTCACCATTTTAAGATGGAATACAGACATCTAATGTGATAAACTATGTTTGTTAGATAGTTCAAATAACATATCTAATAGTTATTTTTTAAAAACATGGCATTTCTGCCTCTAAAGTATGAGTAATGGATTATGGGACATCCATTGTGAGAACAGTGTTGCCCTGTTCAAGGTGACTGGGTGTGTGTTCTGTGAAAGAGATGTCCAAAAGCATCAACATGAGACAGAGTGGCCATAAAGACTGCTCTATGAGAATACTTGACCTTTTTTAATAGTGGTATGTCCTTCCAAAAATAAAATTGGCCCATGAAAAACCAGCTGAATTTCATACATCTCTAAACAAATATACAAAACTCACCAGAGAACCTCAAAAAACCTTTCCAACCAGCTGAAAACTACCATTTTTATTTATTTAATGCCTACATAAAATAGCAAAACGACATCAGAACATCGCCAAAATTATTTCCAAGGAGAGGTCATACTTTTACTCAACTGATAACCCCAGTGCTCAACAACTCTATTAGACTCTCCAAAGGACATGAGACACATTTGTTACCTGTGGAAGTTCAGCGTTCAGCACCTGTTATCATTTAATCAAAAGGAATGTCCTGAAAACTTACAGTGTGGTACAGATAAATTGATTTTCACCAAAAACGTTAAGAGATGAATGATGGATTGAGAGAAGCTCACTTCTTCCTGTTAGACCTTTTCAGCTGCAACTGCAGCAACACTGACAATGACTTTTACATCAACTTCCCCTAACCTTCCAGTCTAGAAACAAAACATCATGGGAAATTAAGACAAGCAAAAGTAGAACAGTATCTCTGTAACACTACTCTGGAATACTCATGGAATATTTCCATGGCAAAGCTGTATATCATTCCGCTCATCTGAGCAGACGCTAGCAAATTGCATTCATGCAACACCGGAAAGTAATGTGATTGGCTGTTGTCACTATGACGGTCGCGTCAGCACCAAGTTTCAGACACGCCCTCCATCAAGCGTGGGCTGCAGGTTTGTCGTCTGCCGCTTTAAATGCTCAAGCTCTTAAAGCAGGATGAATTCTGATTGGCTGTCAATGTTTTTATCATTCATCAGATGGAAAAAAATTATTCTGAAAGTGATTCCAACGATATTGTTTCTCTGTGCCACTATCCTTATAGTTGTGGACTCTGTTATTCTTTTATATTAACAATGATTTTTAGAACTATATCGTTATTGTTCGTTATCATCCTTGCTGTGATCGGGTCTTTAAAGGGGACCTATTATGCAAAATTCACTTTTGCATGGTGTTTGGACATAAATGTGTGTTGGCGGTGTGTGTACACAACCACCCTAAAGTGATAAAAATCCACCCACTCCTTTTTTTTTTAATCTCCATAAATCATAAGCAGTGTCTCTCAATGCCCTGTTTTCAGCCATGGTGCTAATGTGATGTCACATTAGCCACAGGCCCCGCCCACAACCGCTGACTGACAGTCCTGCATTAGTATAAGTTTCCGCCCTCAGCCTACTGTACGCCGTCCGCCATTTTCTCCGCGCTCGAGCAGCTGTAGCGACAACAATAGTTGCGTCCCAAATGACACACTACACACTATGCACTTATACACTATGTACTTATGCACTATGTACTCATCCATGTAGTGCGTGAATTGTATAAGGTTATTTTGTCATTTAACAACGGAGTCCGATACCCCTCCCCCTCCGCTACGTAATTAAAGCTGCGACAGTTGAGTGCATGAAGTGTCCAACATTCCACACTTCGGCTGCGTCCGAAATCACGTACCGTTGGGTAGGTACTACATTTGAATTTAAATTTACTTCACGACCGTTGAAAAAGTACGTTCTATATAGTACGAATGCGTGTAGTATGAATGAATTTGGACGTACTACATCCGCTATGTTTTTACCGTCACATGACCTACCAGCGTCAGTTATGTCCCTTCAACTCCATTCACAAATCCTCTCCCGTGGCCTCATGGGATAGTAAAGTGTCCATCGTATGCGCACTTCAGAATCTCGCCGGAAGTAGTCAGTGATCCAGGTACTTTTCGCCTACTGTTTTTCGAATACTATGAATTCGGACCTACTACTCTGTTCGCGTACTGTTTTTCATGTACTATATAGTAGAGAAGTATTCGATTTCGGACGCAGCGTTCGTTTTTTCCATTAATTTAGTGCATCATCCGGGTATTTAAAGTGCACTTTTTCTTTTTGGAATTTTCTGTTTTTCTGTGTGAACGCACTACTCGCACTATTTGTACTTAAAAACGTCATAGAATAGTGCATAAGTACACGAATTGGGACGCACTTAATGTCTGGTAAGTAATTGAGATGTTTTGTTGTTGGATGCAAGAGTGAACATAACAGTCTTCATTTACTGACATCTGAGCCGCTGAACGCAGTGGATTAGTTTTATTTTTGAAGGGAATGCACCACATATCTAATATACACATACGATTTCTGTAACGTTGCCTGCTATTTACGTTCACAGACTTAACTGACTGTGTTTATGTGAACTGTGTGTGTTTTTGACAGAACCTTGTGTGTATTTGACAGTTTAAACAAAACAAAAAATTGTGAAGGAGAAGTTACTCACGAGACTTGACGTGTGACAGCCAGCTGTCTATGTGTGTGCGCTTCAGATAAGTGCGCTCAGAAAACGATCCATTAGATCATGTTTAAACTGATATAGCTTTAAAACGCCTGGAAATAATAAACTTTAATGATGAAAGAAGAACTATGCTATCCGTGAGAGTGATCGATCGCGATACAGATGATAATCAAAACCAACCAGATGTCTTGTTAATATTTGGCAGAGAATCTGATTTGAGGCAGGAACTGTGATCGTAGTGAGGGGGTGGGGCACAGCAGCTCATTTGCATTTAAAGGCACATGCACGAAAACAGCCTGTTCTTGACTGTAGTCAGAATGAAATGGGTATTTACAACATGGATTTATAAATGATCTGTGAGGTATTTTAAGCTGAAACTTCACAGACACATTCTGGGGACACCTGAGACTTAAATTACATCTTGTAAAAATGGGCATAATAGGTCTCCTTTAATGTGTCATTTCAATAAGAATTTTACAGGAGAGTAAAAAAAAAAATCCCCACACACATTTTGTATCGGGATCAAGCTTTTTACGCAAATTCGCTGTGATGACCAATGGAAAGCTGCTTGGTTTGAAAAGTGACTTATGTTAGAGGTGCTTCGTGCAACTATCCAATCTACCCAACATTTTTTTCGTTTTTTCGTTGTTCTATTTTATGCCAACTTTAACTGACCGGCACTACTTTCATGTCTTTTGTATCACACTACAGACTCGCTCTAGCTTGTTTCATGCAAATGAGACTTGAGCCATCTTGCGACTTGCGATTATTGATTGTAGTGAAATGACCAGTGCATTTCAGTATTAAAGGGATAGTTCACCCAAAAATGAAAATTTGATGTTTATCTGCTTACCCCCAGGGCATCCATGCTGTAGGTGACTTTATTTCTTCAGTAGAACACAAATGATGATTTTTAACTCCAACCGTTGCGGTCTGTCAGTCGTATAATGCATGTCAATGGGAACTCCATCTATAAGAGTCAAAAAAACATGCACAGACAAATCCAAATTAAACCCTGCGGCTTGTGACGACACATTGATGTCCTAAGACACGAAACTATCGGTTTGTGCGAGAAACCGCACAGTATTTATATCATTTTTTACCTCTAATACACCACTATGTCCAACTGCCTTGAGCATCCGGTTGGTGAGGTCTGAAAACGCGCTCTGATGACGGAAGTGATCTCTCGCGCTTTGCTTCAGTGAGTGCGAGAGATCACTTCCGTCATCAGAGTGCATTCAGACCTCACACACCGGATGCCGTGCGTGCGCTCAAGGCAGTTGGACATAGTGGTGTATTAGACGTAAAAAATTATATAAATACTGTTCGGTTTCTCGCACAAACTTATCGTTTTGTGTCTTAGGACATCAATGTGTCGTCACGAGCCGCAGGGTTTAATTTGGATTTGTCTGTGCATGTTTTTTTTGACTCTTATAGATGGAGTTCCCATTGACATGCATTATACGACTGACAGACTGCAACGGTTGGAGTTAAAAATCATCATTTGTGTTCTACTGAAGAAACAAAGTCACCTACAGCTTGGATGCCCTGGGGGTAAGCAGATAAACATCAAATTTTCATTTTTGGGTGAACTATCCCTTTAATATTACTGTAATATTAGTGTAGTGTTCATCTTGTTGCTAGGTCAACCATTTTGTACATTGTAATTAGGGTTGCAAAGGGGCGGAAAGTTTCCGGTAAATTTCCGAAAACTTTCCACGGGAACTTAACCTGGGGTATTTTGGAAATATTCCAATTTGGAAACTTAACAGGAATTTACGGGAATTTATGAGATTTTATGGGAATTAATTGGAAATTTTGGGAAATTTATATAAATGTATAATATTTATATAAAATGTATCATATACAAACAAATATAAACATTTTGTTTGGTCATAACATGAAATAACAGTTATTTCTTTTTCGCATTCAATTAATTTTAATTTAGTAAATATGTAAAATAAATATATTTTTATTGCAGCAATTGTTATGTGTTATTTATTTCAGTGTCACATGATCCTTTAGAAATCATTCTAATATGCTGATTTGATACTCAGTTATTATCAATGTTGGAAACAACAAACTAAATATTTTTTGGAACCTGTAATACTTTTTTTCTGGATTCACTGATGAATAAAAAGTTAAAAAGAACAGCATTTATTCAAAATAGAAGTCTTTTCTAACAATATCACTTTAATATCACTTTTTATCAATTTCACACATAGTTGCTGAATAAAAGTATTAATTTCTTTCAAAAAAAGAAAGAAAAAAAATTACTGACCCCACAATTTTGACCGGAGAAATGATGCTGAAAATTCAGCTTTGCATCACAGAAATAAATTATATTTTAATGTATATTAAAATAGAAAACCATTATTTTAAATTGTAGTTATATTTCACAATACTACTGTTTTTTCTGTATTTTTTTATCAAATGTGTATGTTATGGAGGAATGCACAGTGCATGCAGGAGGTGTGGCCTCAATAGCCTTGCAGTAAGTAGTGTGCTGTGTAATGTGATTGTGATTGAGGAATGTGCAGGGTAAAAATTAAACTGAAATCTGGTTGTTTTAACCAAAATTATGCTGTAAGCTTTGAAAATTCCCGGAATTTTGCATCCCTAATTGTAATGGACTATAATTTTAGCGCAAAATAGAAGTGATAATTTTTGGATAATGAACTTCTGACTGTACATTTTCACATAATAGGCTGATTGAATAAGTACTTCTATGGATTTCTAAGTAGACACTTGAGCTGGTGAAGAAATTACCTTTCTCTCCATCTTTTCTTATAAAATTCAGTGAACTCTAAGTAATGTGAGGTGCCATAGGATCACTTCATCCCAAAATCCCAATGTTACAGTTCTCTAACCTCTTCAATAATTAACTCAAACCCTTAAATATACATATAAAATTTAATTCCCTCTGACACCATTCCTGATAAAATATGTAGGAATACACTGAATTTGACAGCATATGCAGTGAAGGGAGAACCTGAGCAATGCTTTAGAATGACAGAATTTACCCTATGCCATCAATTTTACAAATATAACATCATAAGCCTTCATATATCACTAAAGAAACAAGCCATGTGGTGAACCAGAAGACAGGATTTGCACTTAACAGAGCTGTTAACAGGACTGAAAGGTCAAGTTTTCCCACAAGACTAACCCTTCAGTTTCATTTCATAGCTGTCTCCTTGCTGTTGAAGTAAATCTGACAAGGAGCCCAACTGTCATTCAACTAAATAAAAATTCATAATATACAGCACAGAGCAAGATATATTGAGGCATACTCTATTCGAATACTGCATTAGATCACTGATACTTGAAAAAACAAGTAGATGCACAGTGAAATTCAAACACGATGAGACTCAACTGGAAAGAAGCTCTAATACTCTCCCAACCTCTTCATTCATACATTGTACATACTTGAGTGACCCTTAAAAGGGCAACATTTTTCAGGAAATTTCACCTTGGGTCTCAACAAAGCCATAGAGAATCCATTGCAATCAAGCAGTAAATCTAAAAAGAAATTGTGTATTCCCAAGTAAAGGTTCTCCAAAGTCATTTCAAACACTGCTATATTAAATGGGTCACAAAAATCATATAAAAGCATTAAAAAAAATATCAAAAGGAAAAAGTAGACAAGTTTCAAGAGGCTAAAAGTAAATCTTAATGTACTGGTTCCGAAGTTCCAAAGTCTAAAAAGAGCTAATTACGCAAAGCTTAAAAACTGGCTGTCAAGTTTATGATTAATAGGGGAGACTGGGGCTAGTTGTCACACTTTTTACTCCAGTGAATACTTCTCTATTATTAAAAGTCAATTTCAAAGTCTTGACTACATTTACTTGACCATTTTTGCTTATTAAAAAAAACACTGTGTAATCTCCAACATTTGTGTAATTGACTTGTCTCAAAACCCCAGAGTTACTGAGATAAAGCCCTTGTGACGAGTGGAGGCTGGGTGGGAAAAAAGTGAAGTCAAAATCAAGTGCAGGGACTAGCAGTGGAAAGTAGTCCAGCACCGCAAACTTTTTTTAATGATCTCTCCTGGCTCTTCGGAAAAGGTAATTGGCTAAAACGTGGGGAGGATCCACCTGCTGGGAAAGTGTCGCTCTGCTTTTAAATGGAAATGCAACTTGCTGTCACTCATACAAGCACACTGGGTTAACGTTCAAAAGTGAACCAACCATATACAGTGGGTTTCAAAAATATGGGATCACACTGAAAATGTAAATCTGGAAATAAACATTATAAGGTTATATAAATAAGATGTTATATAAGAAGTTATATAAACATGCCCCTTTACAAAGTCTTGATTTTGTTTTTGAGGTCTAACAGAAAAGGTTTTCATGCTTGAATGTTAAAAAAAACCCTTATTTTTCACATATTTTATATTATTGCAGCACCTCTCTTCCCAGTCTGTCAGCAATGCCCTGGGTTGCATTTTCCGCACAATGATGTAACTCGCTGCTTAACTACCATAGTACAATGAATCGTTGAAGAAATCAACTAGCTAGTCACGACCATTTCCCAAAACCGTATTGTCGCAAATTTGTCGTTCAACCACGTTGGTCACGGAGGTGGTTAAGTAATATGAATTAATGAATCCGTTTGATATTGAATTGATGCCAGAATTTTTGCTATAAATTTGATGATTAATTCTTATTTTTCTCAGTTATTTTGCTTTTTTTTCATATTCAATCATAGGCTCCTTCTAGAGCATGTATGCACGTACACTATTCAAAAACGGTGCTTTAAATCTCTTGACAAACTAAAAAACGTAAATAAAATTTGTATATTCGAAATTTGTATTCGAAATAAAAGATATAGATTGTACTGAATGCCAGCTTGCTTATTTTGCTCAAGATAAAGGATTTATTAAGTCCACGTCATGCAAACAAGAAACTATGTTTCTAACCACAGGTCGAGCGAGAACTGTCAATCCAACCACACAAGTTTGCGATGATGTTTGCGAATGTTCATTGAATCTACGGTTTCGGGAAACACAAATGAACTATGCTGATAATGACAAAAACTGTTTCCCATAGTTGGCGAACACTCAAAAAACTTTCACTGTTGTTAGTTTCAACTCAAACTATCTTGTTCACATTACTTAAAATCTCATGTAACTACATGAACTTAATTTAACTGAGTTGTTTCTACTAAAAATTAGTATTGTCAGCTTTACTTAAGTGTTTGTTCCGTCAACTTAACATTGCTGAGTGAAACGCACAAATTAGTGTTGACATAACTAATTGGGCAGTGGATCCGTAGTTCCCAGCATGCTTTGCAAGGGACTGCATTAGGTGAGTAAATTTAGGGATTGAAGTGTTATTTTATGTGTTTTTCAGTAAAGGGAAAGACGTTGTTAGTTTATGTTAGTGTTTAATGTTCAGTTATGTTGGACATTTAGAGGAGTTTCTGTAATGTTTTTGAATTTTGTGGTTACCATTATGCAGAAGAGTGGCATCTGTGTTTAGGCTGTAAGCACTCATATACACGTTTATAGGACGGATTTCCTGCTCTCAATTACAATGAGTTTGTTCAAGGAGTAGTGCATTTTGTAGAGCAAATAGTTAATTTAATAAGGTAAATTAAGTCAATAATTGTCTCCACCTTACGTAATAAACTTTTATAAATTTAACATTATTAAGTACACTGCAATATAAATATTATGTAACAGTGACAAATTCAAATGATTTGTAGTTACTCTAAGAAATTTTGTCAGCTTTACTTGAATTTCTTTTGTTTATACAACTAAATTGTTATTTGTACAAATTACTCAATATAGATGCATGGAACTACTTGACACTGCTTTTTTAAGTAAATCCAACAATTCAGTTTTTGAGTGGCTTTTGGAAAATGCACCCATGTTTAGTTTGGGTTTCTGTGAAGCTTCTCCTTCTGCAATGTGCTCTGATTGGTCGGCTGGACCAGTGTGTTGTGATTGGTCAACTGCTTTAAGCATGTTTGGGAACTGTCACACCCATAATCACGAGTTTCAACACACTAATAACGCAACTCAACCAGGCCTTGTCCCTTTTTTTTTTTTTTTGGTTTTGCCTTGGGTGGGAACTGTTTAAATGAGGAATATTGTGACATGCTCCCGGAAGAAAACTCAAGACTCCAGTCGAGCCGTTTCAGGGAGTTCAGAAACAGTGCTTACTGATATAGAGAATAACTCCTTTTGGACTTTGTAACTTTGCAGACCTTTTTCATGCTCAAACAACACCACTACACATTAAAGAAAGTTGAAAATGTTTAAAAAAGAAAAAGAAAAAAAAAAGAAAAGTATAATAGGTCCTCTTTAGTGCTGATAATGTAATTTGCAGACTTTTTGGCCACACTGTATCTGGGGAAAAATAGCTTTAGTTCAATAAGGACATTGCAAACCATTGATTCCCTCTTTGATTTCCAATTTCTGCAGCATGCACCTAACACAGGTTCTCACTTTCGTGCTTTAACACACTCCCACTCCAACACACTCTCCCTTAAGTATTTAAAGGAATATCCTGTACTGTTGCCCTTTTACGCCTACATCTCAGTACTAGATTGTACATGGCCAACTTTGAAACTTTGTGTTGCTCCACTTATGTTATTGTCTTCTTAAAAATTGCTTGCTGCAGCATTCCTTATTTGTAAAAAGGTCTACCAAATGAATAAATGTTACAGTACTCACTCTCAAAATGCACTCACACATCCTTAATTAGGTCATAAACAACAATTAAAATGGATGGTTACGACCCTGGAACCTGATTGGTCAATACAGCATTTTAGCCGTGCTAAAATATACACAGACATAACATTAAACTTTTATAAAAGCAATAAGGCACTTTAGGCTGTGCTATGTTGTAAATATAGTCACAGCTAAAAGGTTTACAGGCACTCTGCGGTGCATTTATTGTAAAGTTAAAAATACTTAATGAAGAGGAATGTAAAGATCGGAAAATCAAATACAAAAAAGTCAGTAAGCTAGATTTGCATAAGTTTAAAACTTAACATAAAGGGCAAAATGTTAATCTAAACAACATCACAATTATATACAATAATAATAATGCACAATAATAAATATTATTATACAATACCATAATTGTAAGAAAGAAATAAATGCAGCATTTTCCAAAAATGTATAACCAGTCAGAAAAATATGTGCTGAGGAAAACAGCAGGTGGAAATTTTTCAGGGCTTGAAAAAGTGAGAATTTGAGCAAGAGCTTTTTAAAAAGGTAATTTTTCTCCATTATTAATGCTCCTTCTGAGAGAAATTGTTCATTTGATGCAGCAGACGGCAAATTTTAAATCCAACTCTGAGTGTACTCTAAGATGAACCATGGGAATTTAAAAGGTTTGCCATGTCACTCACATTAGCACTTTTTGTCTGATATTTTGCATGGCAAGAGCATGTGCATCAGAATCCAGCTTTATATTCATGAAACCACATCAAAGCCCTAAGTATGCTCTGATGTAGGTGTTCTTTTGTTCTTTCTTTTTTTTCTTCTTTTCTTTTTGCCCAAAGTCCTTCAATCATTTCAATCACCTTCTCTGCAACGGAGCACTCTATTTTTAAAGTCCTGCAGACGGTCGCAGGCTATTGCCTCCCGCAGCGCTTTGAAAAACCCTAGGTAATGTGCCATGTTGTGCAGCATGAGTAAAACACCGCCAAGCAGCTCGTTGGTCACCAATAAATGATGAACATACGCTCTCATGTGCTTTTTACAGCAGTAGCAGCCACAGCCCTCCACAAGTGGGCGGAAATCATCTTGGTACCTGAAAGTCAAACACAGTGTTATGGGGCTAATTTTCACACCAGGGTATCTGCACGTTTAGGGATTTTAAAGGACTTTTACGTGTTTTTAATGCAGTATGAAAATAAATTTAAGTACAATCTGCAATGCAACAAAACATTAAAAAAATAGCCTGTCTTGTTGGCAAAGGCTTTTAACACTAACTCAACACCATTCAAACACCACTCAACGTCTGCAGTGGCATAGGCCGTAGGGAGTATGGCATGTGGAAGTAGCTTTTGTTCGACCAGAGTTCGAATCTGCCTTTTGCCGAACTCGCTCTTCTCCCTCTTCCCATCACATATCAGATTGGAAAGGCCATTATTTATAATAAAAATTAAGAAAATATTTGAAAAGTGGAAATAAATTGCCTAACTAGTGTTTAATAATAAAGTATTTATTGGGTAGGGTTAGGGGTAGGTATAGGGTGGGCTGCATTGTCCAAATAAGGTGGCATCTATTTAATAATTGCTTGTTTGTTTTTTTTAATAACAACAAAAAAGTTATATTTTTGGCAAATGTTAAGGCCCTTTCACACCAAAAGTGAAATGAATAAGCCTCAGGCTGAAGGAAATGTATATTTACGCCTGTACAGTATAGGGCGCAGCTCAAACAAACCTTTCAGCCGTGCTACCATCTAAAGTAGTTTTTGCTTATGTTTGAATTAGATCATTGAAGGTCAGCAGCAAAGACATTGGTTAATAAAGTGAGATTAAATACATAAAGTATATTTGTGTAATTTAATATAGTTAATTATTACAGGTTTGTGTAAAATTCTGAGATTGCATTTCACTGTTTTTATTTATTTTGAGGAATACTGAATGTTTTCGTGCAAGCGAGATGAGTAAATGCATGTTCACATTTAGTCTAGAACTACAATAGCCATCATGTTTACACAGTGCACACAACACCTCTGTACTTTATTTCTCTCATCATGGGGACAGGAGAGCTGTCAGTCAATAAATGTGAAAAAGTAATTTGCATTACATATTTAAAAAAGTAACTTAGATCTGTTGTTGTAAATTGAAAAAGTAATGCGTTACTTTACTAGTTACTTGAAAAAGTAATCTGATTACATAACTCAAGTTACTTGTAATGCGTTACCCCCAACACTGTTTATGAGTATAAATAGCATCTAAAAAATATTTGCACTTATTGCAAGGAACTGCTACTTTTATATAGTGTAATTAAAATATATCGCTATTTTCACTTAGTGTAAATAGCATATTGCTAAGAAAATGCTATTGTCACTTTGTGTAAA
Organism: Mylopharyngodon piceus; assembly: GCA_039654765.1. Lineage (NCBI taxonomy): Eukaryota > Metazoa > Chordata > Actinopteri > Cypriniformes > Xenocyprididae > Mylopharyngodon > Mylopharyngodon piceus. Next base: position 11,056,079 of record CM077444.1, on the reverse strand, counting down.
CAGCATCTAATAGTAAATAGTAAAGTAAAAGTAATATTTATACTTAATTTTTATTCAGTAAAAAGTCTTAAGACCTGCATGTATCATGTATACTCACTGATGTATATCGGAGGATTTATAAGGCAGACATGAGTGTGGGGGTTGGAAAATCCTTTTGTTTAATATCCTTCATCGCTCCTTTGACCACTAATCTGATCTGACTCTAGTGATAGGAGCAATATTATGGAAATGCACTCAGAAGCGAGAATGAATTACTGACATATAACATTTATTTATCCTCATATACAAGCTGAGGAGATTGAGATCATGAAAGATGTGAAAGAAAGCATTAGTAGCCTCATCTGATATGAGCAATGAAAAAATGCACAGCTGTATGAGAGGTGAAAGGGTATATCCTTGTCTCTCTACTAACACACAAACGCACCTTTTATCTTTGAGGTTCATTTCGAAAGGCGTCATATTTTCATCTCCATTCGCATTCAGCTTCTTGACAGCAGGCATCTCTCCATTGAGTTCCAGCACTGTGCCAAACATGTATACATGATTAAACATTCATCACAAGACAAAACCTATTACATATACATTTCATGACCAGATAATGAAAGTAGTGCATTTTTTTCTGGTGTGCACATGCCAAGGAAATGTAATTTTCAAATTGAGTGAAATTCTGGTAGCCTAAAGGCAGTGGCGTTTCTATTAGAAGAACACCAGGACTCATTCACTAATAACTGAATGGATTATATGGATTTATATGCACAAGAGCACTTCTCACAAAAAGTTTCGGCTAAATTCATAGCACATACAGTATGTACATATATGAATTTTGTTCTCAACATCATTCTAATGTTAATTAATTTGCTGTATTCTAAATGAGCTATGTTTGTAATTTACATAAAACACGCCCAAATGTATCCATATATGCTTTCCACACAACCGTTCATCACTCTCAACACACTCTTGCCTAAGAAGCAATGCCAAGTGTGCCATCCTCAAAACCAGTTCAAACTTAATGAGCTTTTTATACAGACCCAGATTATAGACCTCTCTGCTTCAGTATAAAGCACATTTTCATACTCTTTTACTGTAATATATATTATATATATATATATATATATATAATATTTATTTTGAAAATCTCCTATTTGTTGTTCCTATATTTTTTTGTAAATTTAGAATTAATTTTAGTATGAAAGATTAATCATGATTTGTTCTTGAAAGCATTTCTATGGAGATTTCACACATTTGTGCATATGCATGGTTAGTGAATGAAAGATTTCTCAAATTCTAGTGAAAAAAATAAATAGAAAAATAAAATTATATATTACAATATAATAAAATAATATTATACATTACATCATTATACAGACACAAAAAAAATCTTTTTAGAAATCACCATGAAATTAAAATTGACAATTCTTTTTTAATGGGATATTGCAGTATTTATTATAAACTATTTATCCGTGCACGTAATTTTTATTTATTTTTTTATTCATGTGCCCTTGTAATATTTAATCAAAATAATTTCCCTCTTGCAGTGACATCTCTTCTCTGATGGAGCATTTATTGGCATGAGGGCGGGACAACCTGTCACTCACATGACATCACAGCAATAGCAAACCACAATGATCCAATCAATTCCCGATGGACAAAACCAAGTCCTGCCCTACATTTTTTTCTTGTTTGAGAAGCCATTTCACTCGGATATAATGTCACACAATAGAACAGAAAGGACTATTGCAACTTCAGTTTCATGCTGACTTCAAAAAATTCTTACAGGATATCTAAAGCCATACAGTGCCGCTTGAAAGTTTGTGAACCCCTTGCAGAATCTGTGAAAATGTGAAAAATTTTAACAAATGAGAGATCATACAAAATGCATGTTATTTTTTATTTAGTACTGTCCTGAGTAAGATATTTGACATAAAAGATGTTTACATATAATTCACAAGACAAAAAAATAGCTGAATTTATTAAAATGACCCAATTCAAAAGTTTGTGAACCCTTGATTCTTAATACTGTGTGTGGTTACCTGGATGATCTACGACTGTTTTTTAGTTTTGTGATGGCTGTTCATGAGTCCCTTGTTTATTCTGAGCAGTTAAACTGAGCTCTGTTCTTCAGAAAAATCAAGCGGCACTGTTTGGCTATAGTCATGTGATCTCAACATGGCAGCCCACATGAGGCTACCCGCTCCATGATTTTAATATACTATTAATATGACTAGAATGCGAGTGATTTTAACCATTTAACTATAAGATTTGAAAAAAATTTCAGAAGCACTACTGTGAACCTAAATTTAGGTTTTTTGCTTTAATTGTACATAATCACAGATGCCTTTAATATTCTATGAACAATTAAAATAATTCCAAATTTCTATAAAATATGAACAGTGACGTATATGCAAAAAACGTACTTGGAGCATGACAAAGAGAAACCAGTAAAAAGAGAAGAAAATAAGGGAGTAAAGACACACATGAGAGAGAAAGAAGGAAAAATAAGGAAAAAGAGACCACAAAGTGGAGGTTTAGACAGAGATGAGAGGGTGCGAAAGAGAACAAGAGTGGTGTGGATTAAAACATGTGACCTGTACTGACAGAAGGTGGCAGATCAGGGTGAGGCTACGGACAGTCCCCCTGCAGAGCTCTCTAATTGGCTGAGAGGATATCTCTCCCTCTGCAAGCGCCTGTCCTGAACTCGATTACCATCCTAACACATCGATTAGCTTCTTCTTAGAACAGACTGCTGCACACCAAACAGCCCAAATCAATTATTTATGCCCTACAGTGAATTTTTTATCTCTCTTTGTGTGATCCAGATACTTTGTAGACATTCTTTGTAGCTATTCTTACAGAATATGCTTTTGAAAGTAAAATGCAACACAAAATGGTGGGAAACCATAATAAGGTTTGGCTTCATACATGTTCCTGCTGACAGTGAAGATGGCAAGACGGATTCCCAGGGCTCGGGTTCTGTTCAAAAGGAGCCAATTATTTAATTTGACTGGGGCCTGAACAAACACACTCTGTCTCGAAGACTTTATTCCCTTAAATCAAACTTAATGATCTGAAACAACTAGCAGAAGCACAGCTCCACTTCCACCAAGCCATACTGTGAAAAACAGTCCCACATACAGCTCACTATTCCTGCTGACACTAATCTGGCAGCAAACACTTAAAATACGACCTTATTCATTCATATTATTGAGCTAAACAGCTCATTTATATATTACAAGATGAATCTAAAACAGTCTTTTCTTAAAATTAAAGTTTCAGTGTTTATAATTTAGAAGCCTTGGAAATTTGAGTATCAGATATGATACAGTAGGCTTTACAGGGTTAAGAAAGTGTAAGAAACCTGTAATATCTTTTGAATGGTATAACTATGGGCTTCTGCACACCTGTAGGGGCTGATGTACCTGCCGTCTCAGGGTCAGGATCAATGGTGTAGTCGAAGGAGAGCGCACAGCCCCGCTCCGTCACCTGGAAGGGGAAGACGCTCTCAAACAGGTCGACTCCTGCTTCAGCGCAGCTAATGACCTCATCAGGACGGCCAATACCCAACACCAACCTGAAATGGATGGCAAAAGCTTAATGTCAATGCACTGTATGTCTTTTTAAAAGGAAAAGGGGTTTTTCCCTCCCTGAGGCTTAAAGTACAATATATCAGTCAAATACAAAGCTTTTTTGCATTAATGGGAGTTATTATTAATTAAAGGTTAAATATAAAGGTTAATTAAAGGTCATAGTTGTCTCTGCATGTTAAGCTGAGATAGGAAAAGGTATTTAAACATTGAATAAATTACACACTTCAGCAGTAACAGGTAATTCAACAGCTTTAGATCTCACAATGCATTTTTTTCTATTGGCTTGGGAATACTTTCTCAGTGTACCTCAGAAAGACAGATTACAGTGAACCCCAGTGATAAATCAAAGCCAAGTTCAGCCCAGGGTAAATCATTAAGTATTAATACAAAACATGAAGGTTCAATGGAGATGGCTAAAAAGCTATCTCATAAATACATAGACAAACTCATGCAGTGAAACAAGGTTAGTTTGAGGTTAGTTTGAGAGTTTGGATAGTCGAACAAACAAATGAGGACCACTAGCACATTGTGACATCTACAAACAAACAAAAAGACAATTATACACACACACACACACACACACACACACACACACACACACACACACACACGCTACCGTTCAAAAGTTTGGGGTCAGTACGTTTATGCTTTTGAAAGAAGTCTTATGCTCACCAAAGCTGTATTTATTTGATAAAAAATACAGTAATATTGTGAAATATTATTAGAATTAAAAATATTTTAAAATGCAATTTATTCCTGTGATAGCAAAGCTGAATTTTCATCAACCATTAGGCTATTCCAGTCTTCTGTGTCTTCCAGTCTACCAGTTGTGCTGTTTAATACTTTTAAGGAAATCAATATTGTAAAATATTATTAGAATAAAAAAAACATTAATTATTATGTAAACATTAAACATTTTTTTACATTAATATATTTTAAAATGCAATTATATATATATATAAAAAAACATCATTGTCCACTAATAATAGCATAAATACTGCAGCACAGAAACATCTTGTCCTGCTCTAAATCTAAATTATGTATCCTGTCGTCCAGCCTGTCTGCCTCACAACCTTCTCCAGCTCCAGTTATTTGTGACCTGAGATACACCCAAGGGAAATGTTGGTTTCTAACAAGACTGTAAAGCCCAGTGGGAAGCAGCCCTCTTAAGACCCCGCTGAGTCCAAGGACGCTTCCAGATCCACACTGCTTTACTTCCTGCCATTGTCTTGCGGTCTCTGTGTGATTCTGTAACCTCCCAGTCAATCTCCAAGAGAGGGAGAACAGAGAAATCAATCATTACAACACTAGGAACATAAGATAAAGTTTTTTCCAGCACTTCCAGCTCCCCAAAAAGGATGAGATAGTTGTTATGGGCTCCTGGTGGGATAGAGTGTTGCTATGGCTGCTGAGAATCAAGGTGCATAATCAGAGAGTATAAGATGGGGACGATTTATCCATTCAATCTCCAACTGAAGAAATGTCTGAGCCTGTGAGGCAGAAATTTAAATAGACTCCTTTTTTACCTGGGTTTTTCTTGGGGAAGTTCTGCAGTTGTTGCTCTAATCAGCTGAGACCTCACATCCTGGTCCATGGCAGCAGAATGGAATCCATCCAGGACAAATCCGCCCACAGGACGCTTGGCAGTCTCTCGTGCCGACCGGAGCCTCTCCTCCATAATGTCTCCACCCTCCACAACCCCAAATATCTCTGCATGTTTTAATTCCTGTGAACAAAGACAGCCAGTTTGCAAATATATAGTGATATTTTAGTTTTTAATTTTAGTTTTATTAATGAGCTTTTACACACACACATATACATATTATATATACATGATTTAAAGATTTAAATCCTATTGAACAAGCATTTCACCAGCTGAAGAGGAGACTAAAGGCAGAAGCTCCCCAAAACAAGCAACCACTGAAAATGGCTGAAATATAAAGGCCTGGAAAAGCATTTCAAAGTGTGAAACCAATAGTCTGGTGATGTCTATGGGTCACAGACTCGCTCCAGTGATCGCTTGCAAGGGGTTTACAACTAAATATTAGCTTTTACACTTTTACATTTACTTTAAGTTAAACCGTCCCAATTCTTATGCTCACATTAGTCAGAGGGATGAAACTCTAAAAGTGCTGTTCTTCTTATTTGGTAAAACATTTTGTGTTGAAACAGCCAAAAATAAAATGTGATATTCTGTCTTCTGCCTCATATTAATCTTTTAATCATATTTATAGATGTCTTGACACCACAGCTAACAGAACAATTTTGTCTTTATTGTCCCAATACTTATGGAGGGCACTGTGTGTATTATATTATATATATATATATATATATATATATATATATATATATATATATATATATATATATATATATATAATATTAATTTTAGTTTAATTTTTAGTAATTTCGTTATGTGCTTTTGTCTTTTTATTTTATTTTTTTTAAATACTGCTATTTAGGTTTAATTTATTTTTATTTTATTTCACTTCTAGTTTTAGTTAGTTATTATTTATTTCCAGTTAATAATTTTAGTGCTTCAACTTAAACGTATTTCAGTTAATTTCTAAGGCAACATTTCTAAAGTTTGTTTAATTTTTCAACTAATGTTTATTAACAGAAATGTTTTTAATAATTTTAGTTGACAATAATAACCCTTAACCCTAATACATATACTGTACATCCTTACTTTTTACTTTCTCATGGCATTGCAAGGCCATTGAGATGAACATTGACCCCCAAAATGGAGTTTCCCACTATTGTGTGTTAAGTTTGCAATGTAAAGTCAGATTCAATTTAGAAAAAAAAGTTCTATTTAGAAAAACTATCTTGTAAAAAGTTTCTCGTCTAACTTTATTCTGTGGTTCTCTCTGAAACACTAAAGTTGAGCCCTGAATAGTTTAGAATATGACAAGTGTGGCATTTGCTTTATTGAAAATATATCCTGCAGTCACTGACAGGTATTCAGAACTCAGTCTGTGTTTTTGTGCACTGACCTGTGTTTTCTGGTGCAACACCAGACATTCATCCAGATGGGCCAGAGTCCTGTCCACTGCTTTACGGACTCTCTTGCGAGAGGTACTGGCCTGCCAGGTCTCTCCATCCGCCATGCTCTGATAGCAGTCCGGCTGGATAGCTGCCTGAATCGCCATGAACCGAGCCGCTGTCAGCTCTATCCTTCCACCGCTGCCCCACACCGACACCGTCTGTTAAATTACACACAAACCATTAAATCCCTGACAATTAACAACAAAGGAATGGCATAGCTTTAGAGGACACAAAAGCTCTCTCTCTTAGCCAAAACGGAGCAGTTGAAAACCAATGAGATTTTACTAAATTGCCCTTTTAGACTATTTGTAATGATTTAATGGAATTTCAGTCCATCTCAGTTACAAAAGAGGTTAAAAACAATCATTCGACATGGTTCACTAACCTTGTTGGTGACGTGACCAGCAGGGCTAGTGTTTGCAGAATCATGCAGAGAGCAGAAAAGCACAGTATCATGAAGACCTGTGTAGGGAAACCATCAGCTTCATGTTAATTCAATTAAATCTCTTTTACTCACAGTACTAGAAGTTTTGAGATATGGTTGAACTCTTCTTGAAGGTGAAATGTGTAATTTCTGCACCAATAGCATACAGCAAAATAGCAAAAATAAGCTTCAGAGTAATAGCAGACGTCTATTGTAACCAGCACACCTCAAGAAACTACTTCCAATCAAAATAGATGTCATTCATCTAAAATTAATTTAAAACATTTTAAAAGCAATGACTACAATCTCAAAGATACAAATAGTGCCAACACACAACATATGACAAACTGCAAAATACACTTTTGTTATTCATCCATTTGCTGAATCCTCAGCAGTGATGGAATGCATGAGAATAGTCCAATGCAATCAGACAGAACACTTGTTCATTATGGCAACACTGTTTACTGGCGAAATAAACAACCAAGAGCTCAACTCATTATTCTGAAGATATAAAAATGCATTTACATAGAGATTAGGACAAATTGGGGCACTGATGAGTGTTGTTGATGGCGAAAGTGTACATTTGCATAGCTTGTACAAACTAATTCCCAACTGTAGATTAGATGAATGTGCACATGTACGAAAGGAACGCAAGGAGCAATCTAAATTCGGTGGTACTGTGTGGAAATGATGTAGGTGAACTTTGGTGACCAATATTATCATGTACAACAATTTTCTTTTTGTAATTATCCAAATGGAGCACTTCAAGTCACCCTTTGAAATGTCTTCACGGTCACACATCTTAATATTGTGAATGCAATTACCTTTCTCATTTCTGGTTGGATTGCTGAAGGCAGTGACTGAAACAGTACGCTTCTTTTCGTTACGGTTGCAAAATGAAAACTGAAAACTAATTTTTTAAAAATGTATCTGTGACATGCAACCAAGCATGAATACATAATTACTTCTAAACAGTCACTTAGTAGTCAGTGAGAGGAAGAGAATGTGAAAACATGCCTTCAACACTAAAAGTTAATACAACAGCCACTAGGGAATTTTGTTTGGTTGAAAGCTAAAAGAATTTTAAAACAAAATCAATTTTATTTCATTACATTTTTATATAATATTAATATCATTTTATTATATTTATTATGACTAAATGTGTTTGGGAAATTGAAGGTGAAGAGTGTAATTTCTGGACCACTAGTGGCACCAAATGGAATTGCAATCTGTTTGTTTGAGCAATAGAAGTGTGCTTGAAACCTGTTTGAAGCTTATTTTTGCAATTTTGCTGTATGCTGTATGCTTACTCTTTCAATAAGAGTTCAACCATATCTCAAAACTTCTAGTACTGTGAGTAAAGGAGATAGTCACCATCAAGCAAAGTTTTATTTTTTCTTCCCTATTGTGACGTATATCTGAGTGAAATGGCTTCTCAAACAAGAAAAAATGTAGGGGGGGACATGGTTTTGTCTATTGGTAATTGATTGGATCATTGTGGTTTGCTATTGCTATGATCTCATGTGAATCACAGGTTGTTCCGCCCTCTTTGACATTTCAATGATCTTGAACAAACTACTAAAATTGACAGTCTGGGTGCTTCTCAATCAGAAAGCTGCGTCCCAGTAAGGCTGCCACTTCATTAAGCTCGGTCAAAGAGCTTCTCAATTTAAAGGATCCTTTGAAGGCAATTTTTGTTTCGCGTCCTTCATTTGGCCTGTTTTGAAGGATGCATTAAGTGTATCCTTCATGTCCTCCAATCACCCACAATCCCTTGCACACATTCCAGTTCACAAAAAAGAACTAGGAGAAAATTAATTGGCACTGAGCTGATTAATCACATAATGCTATACTGTGCGTAACGTAAACCACTGGGAAACGACATATGGTTGTCATAACCATTATGTTAACTGCCTTTCTGTTAATGTAATACAGGTATTTAATATAAAGTATTTTGTTAAAATTCTAAGTTTTAAAGTATTTTCATGTTGTGACTGTGGGGGCGGGAACATGTGTGACGTAGCCATGTGCACACTTACTAGACCATCTCATTCTAGAGTTTAATGTTGAGGAGCTTACAAGCCTCCGAAGGACTGGGCTGTGGGCTAGGAAGGACACAGCCTCACAAGGATGCAGCCTTCCATTTGAGAAGCACCCAATGTTTCTTAAGTAGAATCTGCATTCCCATTCATCTCAACTGCAGTTGCTGAACCCACTTGAATTATGTGATTTGAAATCTGCCATCTTTGGCATGGGACCACAAAAGTTTTCAATTCAGTCAACCGCCTGTGGTGTAAATGCCATGTGACCATTCACTTTAGAACCGCAGGAAAAATTATATTGACAACAGTGGGATTGGCTGATGGCACCACAAGAGCCCCAAACTATTCATCAATAACTATGCACAGATGTGGTATTAAAAATATCTAACAGGATTAATAAGTCCATTGCACACTTATACGAAAATGCAAGCCATTAGGGCTGGGTATTGACACAATTTTCACGATTCGATTCGATTTCTATTCACATACTTTCGATTTGATTCGATTATGATTTGATTCGATTCGATATCGATTATTTTGGATGTATATCAGTTACAGTACATTGCAAATTTTCTAGAGGAAAAAAATCTCTCAACTAATGCTGTAAACCTCCCATGGGAGTCATTTGGTACTACTTTACTATAATATTGAAGGTTAAAATTAGCTTATTTATATACAAACACTTAAATTACACTCAATTATGTTTTTTTTTTAATAATAAATAAAGTTTAGAACTACATAATCATATTTCTACTCCAATTCGTTTTTTTTAAAATATAAACATTTAAATCGTGGCTGTCATAACTGATTTATTCAAACATGCATTAAATATTGAAGAACATTATAATGAATATGTAACGGTGCATAGCTGTATCAGAATGCTGCTCTCTAGAGTTCACTTTTCTAGCTGACTAATGCGTTTATGGTCACTGAATATGTTTTTCTGAGGTAAATGTGACGTTACGTGACAAGCTGTTTTATTGACGTCTTTCCGAGGTTGCATTGATTGAGCTATTACACGAGACATGATACGGATTTCGGTAAGTTATACTGTATCTTTTAACATACCTTCAGATGTTTAGTCATGTTTATTTCGCGCTGTAACTGGTATTAAAGCGGAGAGGATGTTCACATGCGCTCTGTGCTGCCGCTTCTCTTTAACTGAGGCGCTAAAGCGATCTGTCACGTCACATTAAACAGCGCCAAAACGGTATTTATTTTTTTAATCTCATAATAAGTCATTTGAAATCTGAGACTTTGCTTCATATCAAAAGTAACAAATCACAAAGATTATTGTGATTTATTGGATGGGAGGCACGCTACATGTTCTGTTCATTCATCAACTGAAAACAGACTAGACTAATCGATTCTTGGGATTTAAGAATCGATATCGGTTCGTAAAAATGAGAATGATTAAAATCAAGAAATTGATATTGTTTACCCAGCTCTACGAGCCATTAAAAAAAAAATAATAATAATTCAGCCAATAGCACAAATAAACAGATCAGAATGAAGAGACAAATGAAATAAACATGGCTTTAAGTTTTTTTGGGTGGGTCTTTAAGAGCTTATGCATGGATCCAGTATACGGTTACTCAACATGCGCTGTCTTTCTCAACCTTTTACGTTCCAAAACTGACTGTGTTTACCTGAATACTTGCCAAGACGGGCATTTTGATATGTGTGTATTTGACTGTTTAAGTGCAATACGCCATGAAAAACAATTTAATTTGGTACTCGCGAGCAGTTTGAGATGTGGTTTTTTGTGTGCACCACTTATATAGATGCTTTTGGTGTGACTGCGAAACCTGCAGGAGTTAGTAAAATTATGCGCGATGCAAGCACTATTCAACCGAGTGAGTGACAGGAGGCGGGTGTGTGTCAAACTGTAAATTCGCAGTCAGAGAGAAAAGAGAGCGAGAAAGCGCAGCTGGTATCGGTGTAAGCAGTATTGGAACTGCTTCAGATATTTCAGTATCAATACATATCGAAATATCGATATTTTTGACAACACTAGTACTTATGAGATATTAGTGATATATATGTTGCTTAGTGTTGTGATTGAGCAGGTTTTAACTGCCATCAAGGGAAGAAGATGCTTTTAGAACCAAATGACCAGCAGAGGCTAAAGAGCCAAGATAAAGCAACCAAAACTTGATCCCTTGGTCCACTTACCTAATAAATGTGAAATGTTTAAAGAAAGACATTATGATTGCTGTCAGCACAAGCTGAGATATTATTACAGACACACTAATCTATGGAAGCTTGTTTCCGCCACAGAATAAAAAATTAAAGATAACTGACTTTTTATCTCAAAATTCTGAATTTTTCCTCGCAATATCGAGTTTATATCTCACAATTCTGAAAAAAAGTCAGAAATGCAAGACATAAACTCGCAATTGCGAGTTATAAAGTTTGAATTGCGACAAAAACTGCAATTGAGAAAAAAAGTCCAAATTGTGAGATATAAACTTGCAATTGCGAGAAATAATGTCAGAATTGTCAGATAAAGTCACAATTACCTTTTTTATTTTTTTATCATGTGGTGAAAACAAGCTTCCATACAACCTACCATCTTTTAAACCAAGAGAAAGCGAACAAAAAGTTAGTAAAAGAGTGAACTGCTTACCTGCAAACTTTCTGACACCCTCTTTGAATTCCTCCAGAACCTCTTGATGCTCTGCACTGAAAAAGAAAAAGTGCTGAAAAACTGAAACTACAGAAAATTTTCAGAGAACAAATCACACTGTTTCAATATGTGAAAAAGTATTTGCAGAACTTAAAGCTAGATTCATCCATACAATAATTCAACAATAATATTTCTTTTTTAAATCATATAACAGTTTTCAGAAACTTAAGGTTGCTTTACAGATGGCAAGAAAAATAAATCATTACTCTCATAGTCTTCCATCCACTGTGAAGATTCAAGTTGTCACAACATCAAATGTTGTGAACCGAACCCAGATCTGTCAGCAAAATATGCCATTTTACAGATCCACATGTTTGGCTGAAAAGAAATCTATTTGCCAAATATTCAGTGAATCCCTGACCTTAAATGTATAACTACAATCTTACAGGCTATCCACAGACACTTGTGTGACTGATGGCAGGTCGCTTAAAGTGTGTAATGTGTCCTGGGTCAGATGGGGAACAGTTGCACAGCGAGTGTACAGGAGACAGCCAGGCAACTCTAGTGAGTGCTGCCCTGATTTTCCCAGTCCAGTCAAAACCCCCAGGCGACATCCCTGTACCACTCGTGACAGTTCCAGTTTCATCCTACTTGTGGAGCTGTAGTTTCCTAATGTGGAGGTTTCTCAGATCTAGAGAGAGAAGAAAGGACAGCTCGTCAACTGCAGAAACAATACGTTCAACCTCCTTATTCTCTCATTTTTCAGAGGAATACAGTGCTTAACATGCAAATATGAACATATGAATAAAATATATTAGACATTACTGTCTAGTTTTCATACTTGAATGTAATTTCCAATATAAAATCAAGCAATTTCACTACACAGCGAGTACAGTACGCCGCAATAACTTGTTAGCATTGAATAATAAAAATGTCATATGCGACAATTAATAAAACGCTGTAACAGCTTCTCAAGCTTACCAATTTGCTCTTAGCTGCTTCAGAAAGCAGGACATGTGAGAAGAACTGCAAGTCGCAGAAATATTCCGTAGCGCTTTGACTTGCGTCTCACATTTACGACGTCATAACATTTCTACGGCAGAGAGCTGTTCATTTCATGTGACTGCATAATCCGATGGGTAATTTATTTATTTGATCAATTTAATTATTTTATTAAGGTTTTCTTTTGCATATTGTTTATTGTATTCTCTGCTTAAGTCCTGAAAGAGAGCTTGTAAAACAGAACACATTCAGATCAGGGTTATTATAGTTAACTAAAACTAAAAGTAAAAATAAAATCATTAAAAAACACACATTTTAGTTGCTTGAAAACAAACGTTAACTAAAATAAGAAAATAAATAAAATAAAACTAAAACTAAATAAAATAAAATGTATTATTGTGTAAGCAGTTTGATTCATTAATATGTTTTTTATAAAGGATAAAATCTTATTTGTAATATATAAACATGTTGTAATGAAGATGAACATATAATATTTAAACACGCTACTTTATTTGGCCGTAGTTGCTTCATTCATGTGTATGATAACTGACGTAACAACTGTTTCCATGGTTTCAAAGTAGACGCTTCAGTCCTCAGCAGCTCTTGTTGGGATAAGTAGTTCTTTTTAGGCACCAACTCATGCTACGTCACTTTGCGCAAACTACAAATCCCACAATTCCATTGCTGCGTGAAAAGTTTCTGACTGAAGTACATGTTTTGATGAAGCTAAATTTTGTATAACCCATACTGTAAATTGCTGCTATATATACTTTGCAAACATGTGAAAATATATTATATTATCTTACAATCCAAACGCATGCCCATGTACAAGCGACCATGGCATCTCCCATACACAGACCGGATATTTTTCGTTGGAAAACAACAAAGACTAAAACACTTGGCAGTAATAAGGCGAGTAAAACCTGCTTCCTTTTTGCTCACTCAGTTCTTCACATATTTATCTTCGTAGTGGTGTTTCCCTTTTTACAATATTCAGCCAGAGGTATTAATCTAAATAAATGTCACACTCGGGTTAGCTTCGGTCACGCACATTGGTTATTAATAATGAATGAATGGATTTGTGGCTCAGCAGAAGAATTTAGCTCAAATGTGCAATGCAAACCCGCAATAGAGCCAGTTTAAGGTGAGACGACATATTTAGTCAGGGATTAGATGTTTCAGGCCAGTGTGACAAAATATTCAATTTATGTCAACTTCAGGCATCAACAAGGCTGGAAACCTCTTGGTTTAAATTCAGTTATCAGCTTATGGCTGTAGAGAAGCCAGTAATAAATTTTTGATGACTCAGTCTATTTTTGAGTTGAAGCAATGGGCAGAGCTGAATTCATATCTCATTTTGCAGGTGCAGCTGAATGAGAATGACATAAAACAGTGGGTGAAGGTAAGTACATTTCAATCATTTGAATTCATGTCATGCGAAAAATTAATGTGTATGTATGTCATCCCTTGTGAAAAAGAAGTGTGCTTAATTATTTTTAATGTGGACTTATAGTGTACTTGCAGATAATATAATATTAATGAAGTAATCACTTAAAGGGATTGTACACCTAAAAATAAAGATTGTCATCATTTACTAATACTCATCCTCAAGTTGCTCCAAGCCTGTATGAGTTTCTTTCTTCTGCTGAACACAAAAGAACATATTTTGAAGAATATGGTTAACCAAACATTTGATGGGCTCCATTGACTTTCATAGTATTGAAAAAAAAAAATACTATGAAAGTCAATGGGGCCCATCAACTGTTTGGTTACCGACATTCTTAAAAATATCTTCTTTTGTGTTCAGCAGAAGAAAGAAATTCATATAAGTTTGGAACAACTTGAGGGTGAATAAATGACAGAACTATCCCTTTAAATGTACTTAAATAGGATACACTTTCATGGCTATATTTATTAACATACCTAAGTACACTTTGAAAAAGTGCACACTGTAATATTTGTTTAATTGCAATGAACATTCTGAAAGTGTCTGAAAGCATCATTGTCCTTTGCTATTGTTGCGATCTCATGATTCCGCCCTCACGCCAGTAAAAACGTCATCAGAGAAGAGATGTCCCTGCAAGAGGGAGAGGAAGTTATTTTGATTAAAGATTATGGTGACTTATAGTATATTATTTTTGTAATAAGTACTCTCTTTTTTTTGAAGTATGCTAAAGTGTACTTCTTTTTCACAAGAAATGAAGTGTCTGTGTTTATATATATATATATATATTTTTTTTTTTTCCTAATTAAAATTTCTGTTTCTCCTCAGAGGGTGGAGATGGCTTCAGAGTTCGCTGTAGCTGAGGTGTTTTCCATGAAGAAACCACATGGTGGTAAAAACAGTATGGCACTGCAGAGCATTGAACAGCTACAGGATCATGATGATGCATACAGTGAAGGTAGTCTTGAACTAATTAATATTCAGCACTTAATGCATATGCAGATTTTTAAAATCAGAACCATACTGATGTGTCCTTATTCTTGTATTCCACAGCTCAGTCTATTCTGAGTGAATGGATGAACCAGAAGTTACGTCTGGAGCTTGAAATGGATGATGACGAGGAGGAAGAGGAGATGAGTTCTAGTAAAAAGGATGACTCAGAATCCAAACAACTTGTTAAGACCACACAACCTAGTTATAATAACTTTGATGGTACAAATGAACAAATTACCTGGCTATTTTTCCTTTAAGTTTACCATAAAGATCCCATGAAATCTAAACCAGTGTTATATTAGTATTAGTTATTTACTACTATAGTATTTATTAAAAATGTGAATTGGCTTTTATTTTTATATTTTCAGTTTTCAGAAATTTCTTAGGTTCTTTTGTCATTTTTATTATATATATATATATAATTAGTATATGGGTCAATGGCGTGACGGGTCATTTTTTTGTCCAAAGGCCTTAATAATAATAATAAAAAACAAAGATATGACATCCAAAGTACGGCAGGTGGTACAACTAGATCTCTTTTATTGAATCCCAAAGGTTTTAATTATATTTTACTACATTCTGAAGTGTCAAAAGGTCATTCGGTTTAACCTTCCAAAGGCCAATACAGCCATTTCATTTGTGATTAAAATATTTAAAAATGTAATAAATGTATATATTTTTTATTCTGGTATGATTTTATAACATCATATCTCAACATAGTGCAAAATCGTATTAAAATTATGTGTAGAAGTCGTTGCTTAATTACGAGAAAGAATATCCGGAAAAATGAATTCATTGATGTCATTTGGAGCAACCAATATAAAGGGACCATTTTGGATCAAGTCATGCGGTCAGTATCATGTGACAGGATGTGGCATCATTCAGACACCTGCAAAGGACCACATGGTCGTGAAGCAAAGTAACTAACTCTCTTTTAACTATTTGAAAAATTCATGTTTTCACTCGCTCATACGCATGTCCCAAAACATCAGGTCATTTGGTACAACCGCTATAAAACATGGAAAATGTTGTTATATTTTATAAACTTGTACTAAATATAAAATGTTTGATTGTCCTTTTGCTAGATAGCTAGATATCAGCCTGTTAGCATTGTTTGAAAATATCATCATTCGGTATAACCAAAAGTGTCATTCGGTAAAACCGAAATTTTGGTTAAACTGAATGACTTTTCTGGAGACAAATTTTGTCCATGTTGTAAAAAATGACAAAAGCAGTGTTAATTGATTATAAAAACCACATAATCTCATTGTTAACGCTTAATAAATCTTCAAAATTAATCATATCTCCATTGTTTTTTTACACTTTTAAAAACCTTATTCGTCAATGACCCATATATACAGTATATATACATACTGTATATATATATATATATAGCTGTAATTTGTTTTTTATTTCAGTTTTAGTAATTTTAATAACATTTCTAATTTTCGTTTACGTATTTTGAGTTTAAGTTTTGCATCTAAAATTCGTATTTTATTTCAGTTTTATTTCAATTACAGAAAACTATTTTTTCATAGTTAATAATAATTTAATTCTAAACTGAAGTTTCTCTTTTTGTTTTTTAGACATGTACTTTCACCTAGCACAGGAAGAGGACAACTCTGTTGTGCACAATTTCCTCCAGGACCTGATGGAAACTGAGGTGTTGGACTTTGGAATACTGGAGAACCTCAAAGTAGACTCTGACCTGAGTAAGAAGAAATGGAGGGACCCTAGCATCACTATGGAGGTGCGTCACAAGCAGGTAAAGGAGAACCGCATGCACAGAGATGCGGAGCTTGACAAACTGCGTAAAGAGAAGGAGGCGCTAAGGGAGGCGCGAGAGGAAGCGTGGCAACTGGAACAGGAGAAGCAGAGAAAGAAGAGACAGCAGGCACGCAGACAGGAAGAACTGATACAGCAGGAGATGATTCGCTTGCGTAGAGAGATGGAGGAGAAGAGGAGTGTGGAGCAGCTTGCACGAAACATGTACAACAATCACAAATGTATTTGGACACTCGAGCCAGCATTAAAAATGTATAAATGTCAAAATATCAAACAAAGTGGCATCTGCAAACTAATGGTGCTAAACCTTTTCTCACAACTAACTTCACTTCTCATCTTTACTGCTCAAGGTGATTTTTAGTGGTTGTATGAAGTCAGTTCCCCTTAAGTTCATACCAGGGCCTGTTCAAAGGACCATGGGGCACAAATGTCCCAGTATATTCACTGCAGTTGTTCTATAATATATGCATGGTTATTTAACTTTGTATTTTTCTCAATTGCGGTTTTAGGACAAGGCCGTTGGTTAAAAGTATCCTAGTTAGAAGGATCTGGTCGTACATTTAATGAGGATAAATTTATATATTTCTCACTGCTTGGAGCCCCTCAGAATCTGAAGCTAACCAGAAAGAGTCTAAATACATTTGTCTACAATTGAAGTGCAGTATTATAGTTTAAAACCTAACATATTTTTGTGAAATATTTTTGATGTTTTTTCTTGAAGAGTGTGTTTTTCCTATTTTTTTTAAATAAATGTCACTCGGTTTGATATTTTCTTGTTTAATGAAATGACATGAATACATTTTTAAGTGCGTTTTAAGTGTCCAGACAATTTTTGGGGCCACTGTTAATCATTTTTCAATTTAAATGGCATTTAATTTTTTGAAGAGATGATTGCATGACATTTTAATTTCAATCTTATACAGGGAGAGGGAAAAGCTTCAGAAACAAAGGGCCACTAAGAGCTCCGTCATTCCAAAATGTCATAATTCCACACAGAAGAAACAGAACAAAGACCTTCAACTTAAGCTGAAGAACCTGGAAGCCAAAGTTCACCTTCTCAATTTGCAGGTTAGAAGATATTACAGGTTAATTAAATTGTATGCAATGAAAATGCCATGTTTTTGTTGGGTAGCACTTTATTTTACAGTCCTATTCCGCATGGACTTACTAGTTATTATAGTAATTATAATAACTGGGTAATAACTCATATATAACTGGGTAATAACTGGGTAATAACCCTGAGCCTACCCATAAATCTAACCTTAACCCATGTAGTTACCTTGTATTGCCCACTACTTTCTAAGTACACTGTAAGTGCACATACTGTAAAATAAAGTGAAGCCGTGTTTTGACTGGTTGCATATATGTTTTAGTGTATGCACAGGCATTTGACAGCATGGTACTCTGTGATAATGGAGAGGAGGGTACGCATGGGCAAGGCAGCAGCGCTGTGTGATTGGAGGAGGCAGCTGAGGGCGTGGCGGGCATGGCGGGCTCTTGTTTGGGCCAGAAGAGAGGAGAAAGAGGCTGAAAGGACTGAAGAAGAGCTCAGACAGGAGCACAGGCAGGAGAAGTCGATTTATAAAAGCCTGTTACTGTGAACATGGGGCAAATGCTCTTTAACTAAACGATTAGACTAAAAGAGCATGTTAATTGCTTAATTAAAGGTTAATTAAAAGCTTTCATTCATCTTGGCAGCATTGGCAGTCAGATTGGTTTTAAGTCATATCTGTCATTACCACAGGCGCTGTCAGCAGGCGGTGGAGAGTGACCGCAGGAGGCTTTTGAGGCGCTGCCTCAGTGATTGGCGTGTGTGGTGTCAGGTAGAACGTCATCGCAAGGAGCTTCTCCAACAACAAGAAGAAACCCGACGTAAAATGGCTGCCTTGATCAGTGCGGCTGCTTCTGGGAAACTAGGGGCAGAAAAATCTCCACCAATTACCAACCCACCTGACACGCTCAGTCTTACAGAACACATCAGCCATCAGGTGAGGACATGCACTGTAATATTTTCTTATTCTGATGAAACTATTCCACAAACTCTCTTCATCCCACCACAGGAAGTGCCAGCAGCTCCAGAAAGCAGTACACCCACTGCACAAGCAACTAAAAGCACTGGCCGTTCAGAGGCCCCGCCCACCCAAGCTTGGCAGGTAACGCGTCGTCATGCCGCTCTCTCATCGGCTGAGCTAAGACGGGCCCGTCAGGGGCAACAGCAGGAGACCACCCGAAGCAGAAGTGCAGAGCGTGGCGGTGGACAGTTCAAACACGGCCATGTGGCCCTGCAGCAAACTGTAGCAGAGCAGAGGCGGCTTCTGAAGGAGCAACAGGAGCAGATTCTGCATCTGCAAGAGAGACAGAACATTCTGGAACTGAGACACAAGGCAGAGAAATCAGCACTGTTAGCAACAGGTCCTCCTGGAGCTATAAGCACATGCTGTCCACCTAAACCCAACACAAAGACTGCAAGAGGAAGTGCAGAAATACCAAGGTACCTTATGTGTGTGTAGCATGTTCCGAAATCAAAAGATTTTTTTTTTTGCATAAAGGCAATCAGCCCTCCCCCCTCCATTTTTATTCATAACAATTTTAATTTATTAAATTAAATAATAAACTACAATAAAAAAATATGAATTTATTAAAATCAGCCTACAACAAATACTACTGTTTTCTACACTTACAGTTATAATTTACAAATGTATGTTACAATTGAAATCAAGGCCGTAACCATGTCATTGGGGGGGACCATAGGTTTTGTTGTTGTGGGGTTTTTTTGAGGAGGAGGGGGTGGTTTTTTTTTTTTTAAAGAAATTAAATAATTAAAGGATTAAAAGGTATTTAAAGGAATAAAGAAGAAATAAGAATGGTAAAAGAAGTTCTAGGTTGTGAAGTAGTCCATTTAAACTCTTTGCAAATATTTTATTTAAAAATATGCACACATTCACTCTTGTTTGTATGTCTAATATGTCAAAAATGTAAAAAAAAATAAATATATATATCTCTTGTCTCATCACATTTAGTTATAAATGACATAATTTAAATGATAGCATATTTTCAATTCAATTTGGCCATTTACAATTTTTGGGGGGACTTGTCCCCCTCAATGCCTATGGTGGTTACGGCCCTGATTTAATATAATTTTAGTATATTAATGTAAAAATATATTATTACATATAATACACTACTGTTCAATAGGTTGGGGTCAGTAAGATTTTTTTTTTTTTAAAATTAATAGAAATTAATGGTTTTCTTCAGCAATGACACATTAAATTGATCAAAAGTGGCAGTAAAGACTTTTTTATAATGTTACAAAAAAAATGTATTTCAAATAAATGCTGTTCTTTTAAACTTTCTATTCATCAAAGAATCCTAAAGAAAATGTGTAAACGTTTCCACAAAAATATTAAGCATCACATTCGTTTTCAGTATTGATAATAATAAGAAATGTTTCTTGAGCAGCAAATCAGCATATTAGAATGATTTCTGAAGAATCATGTGACACTGAAGACTGGAGTAATGATGCTGAAAATTCACAGGAATAAATTACATTTTAAAATAAGTTATTTTTAATTATAATGATATTTCACAATATTTTCACTGTATTTTTGATCAAATATGTGCAGCCTTGGTGAGCATAAGATACTTTCAAAAATATTAAAAAGTCTTACCAACCCCAAACTTTTGAACTGTACTGAGTTACATGCAATATCATTATTTTTATTGTATAGTATTTATTTTTATTTATTACTTTGAGAATGAGATTTTTTTTTTTTTTTCATTACAGTAGGCTAATAACTATTGATGAATTTGGTTTAAATGTGCTTAACTGACATGAAAATAATGTCATAATGCAAAAAATCTTAAAATAGGATCCATTATATTTGTGTGAAATATAATGCCTTATTTTCTTTCTTTCTTTTTTTTCGATTTTGGGGTGAAATATGATGCTGACCTTTCTTGACATTTTTGCATGGATAGAACAGAATAAATACTGTAAGAAATCTGTCACCTTAGGCACCAGAGTGGATCAGAATGTAATATTCAAGTGCTCAATGTAATCCCTCTAGATTTCACCAATGGGTCACTTCCCACTGCTGTTCTATCCGTGTGTGTGTGTTGGGGGGGGTCTGTGTGTGTCTGTATCTTTGTCTGTGTTTGTGTGTGTGTGTGGGGGGGGGGAACAGAATATTTGTTATTAGTCACAATATCACAAAGATATTCATGCTCCTTACAATCCCAGAACAAAGAGTGCCTCAGGGGATAACGCCAGCAGCCACACCGACCAAAAATCATCTCTGCATCGTTCAGCACTTCCCCATCCTACAGTACAAGGTCAGTCATACACATACACAATCAAGCAGTTGGAAAAACTGTCACTATGGTGGTTCCAAGCATGGAAAATGAATTTCATGGCTATGCCCTAGATTTAAATCCTCTCTGATACTAAATGCATTGAATACAGATGCACATAATCGCTATACACTCATAATCCACTTGTGCGAAAACTGTGCAAGCCTAGAACAATACCATAACCGCACAATAGCTCCTCCATGTGATAAAACCTTGAGTTTCATTGTTGATGAATGCAAAGTCATATTTGTTCGATAATCAGGGTTGTTTGAGAATCTGAGGGAGTTGGTGCACGTCTGCGTCTCTCAGTGGGAGGTTGTTAACAGCCTCCACAACTCAACATCCTGCTGAGTAAAAGACCCTATCGATTCTACAACGACATCCACCATTTATGATATTATCGCTCAATCTGCGAGGTGGACTGTCTTGGCCTTGGCACGATGAGATGAGGTTTTGAAAGTGAAACACTGACAAGCTATTGCCCTGCTCAGATCTGATGCAAACTTTTCCTCACAAAACGCAAGGCCTCATATTGCAATCACAGACTGTTGTACATGGTGATTGTGTAACCTAGTCTTTTTCCACCTCCTACACTTAAATTAATATATATATATATATATATATATTTATTCATTTGTAATAAAATAAATAATTTATAAATTATTTTAGCCCATTTTGTTGAATATCATTCCTTAGATTTAAAACATAATTTTTTAATTTTTAAAAATTAATAAGAAAAATATTTTTATTGAATATAATTTTCTTAAAGGTGCAGTGTGTAAATTTTAGCGGCATCTAGCGGTGAGGTTGCTAATTGCTCAGTCCACCGCTCACCCCTTCCTTTTGAAACACATAGAGAAGCTATGGTGGCTGACACAGGACAAAGATGTCGTCGTCTGAGACAGCAGAGAGTAGCCAGTCAAGCAATGAGGTTTCTTCTTTCTTCTAACAAAGAAAGGTCTCTGCTTCTAATAAACCAGACGACCACTACTACTACTACTTCTTTGTGCATATTCAACGTAGTGACGATGCAAGCTGCCTCTAAAAACACCAACGAAGAAGAACAACAACAACATAGTGACGAAACGCACTCTGTAGAACAATTTGTCCATTTAGGGCTACTGTAGAAACATGCTGGCGCAAAATGGCGACTTGACATGGAGGGGGGACCCGCGGTGTATGTAGACAGAAATGGCTCATTCTAAGGAAATAAAAACATAACGGTTCATTATGTAAGGTCTTTATGCACCACTGAAAACATAGTTATGTATATTATATTGCATTTCTGTCAATAGATCCTCCTAAAATTTACACACTGCACCTTTAAATTAATTTCATAATTTTCTCATTCAGATAAGCTTCACATTGGTGAGCTTGTATTTTCGGAACCTATGTAAGTTTTTTTTTCTCCATAAAAACACTGCATATTAACTATTTGTAAATTAATATTAAAATAATTAATTAATTTTTAAGTTATTAAAATTAATAAGAAATGTCTGATTTTATTGAATATATATATATTTTTTATTTTATTATGTAATTTTTTCATTTAGGTGAGCTTTACATTGGTGGGCTTGTATTTTCAAAACGTATCTACATTTTCCCCCATAAAAAACACTGCATATGAGATATTTTTAAATTAATAATAAAATAATAAAATAATTTAGCAATTATGAAAAATTAATAAGATAAGTCTATTTTTATTTAATATAATTTTTTTTAATTTAATGCTGTAATTTTCTCATTCTGGTGAGCTTGACATTGGTGAGCTTGTATTTTCAGAACTGATTTAATATTTTTCCCCATAAAAAAAACAAACCCTGTATATTAGCTACACAATGTCTACAGAGGAAATAAACTGATAACTAGTTAACTCTTCATGACAGCATAGAATATTATGTAATCAAAAAACAGAGAAAAAAAAAGCGGGATATGCTACAGGGGTAATTTTCCCCCATTTTTTAAATATCCAGAACATTTTTGTCACTTTTGTTGCCATTTTTGCTTCAAGTCCTGGTTAATTTCTGATCCCGATTGCAATACATGACTTAATTGACACTACAAATGATTGGATTTTGAGCAAAAACAGTCGGGTGGTATGACATGGAATGCCGCCATGAATACAAATGCAAGCAACACAAACACAAACTTGTCTTGTACCAAAGAACCATAAGATCAGAAGAACATACTTCAGAACTTCACAGTGACCCTTTAATCTCACCCTTAACTGATGTCTCTGTCTCCCCCAAACTGTGTCTCTCACTTTTCTTTTTTATGTTTCTTTCAGCCATGGAGGAACGAGCACGCCAGCGCGCCGAGCGCCGGAGAGAGATTGAGGAGCAGAGGAGACAGAAGCAGGAGGAGAAACTGGTAAGACATGCTTCTCTTGAAGGATGGACATAAGTAAATATGATGACACAAACCTCTCCTTTTTTGTTCTTTAGGCTCAAATGAAGGCAGCTGAGGAGGAAAGGCTCAGAGCTGAGGAAGAAGAGAAACAAAAGGAGGTAGAGAGGAAGAAGGAAGAGAAAAGGCAGCAGAGGAAGGTCTGTGGCGAAACACATTACCAATTATTTATAGGCTTTACATAATTAGATTATGTTATTATTAGTGGCTATTATTCAACTGGCAGCTGATACCTCAAATCATGCGGCTTGTTAAGGAGAGGTGTGTTTTCACTTTTCTAAGGTACTATTTCAGCTTGTTCGGATGATTGTCAGCTTTTTAGGATAATGAAATGAGTGAAAAATATCCCAAGCCTTATCTAGGGACCAGAATGCCAGAGTGCAACCACCTAGAACGCCCCAGCAACTGATTAGCAGTATGCTAAAAACCATTCAAAATAACTTGGCAACAGCATATAGCCAACGAGTTTTGCATAAGCAAGCGCAACAAGAAAATGTAAAAAATGGCTAATTTATTCATCATGTTTATGCACATAGCTTTCAGTTTATAAGTTTTAAGGAACCGTGTCTGTTTATGTGAACTTAGAGGGAGCTTGAGAAGCAGAAGAGAGCAGAATGGGAACAGGAACTGTCAAAGCGGGCGGCCCAGCACTACCTCAGAACCCTGTTACTGCACCGAGGCCTGGCACCATGGAAATGCCTGCTGGAGCAAAGCCATGTCAACACACAGGTCAGCGGTGCTGCACACACACACACACACACACACACACACACACACACACACACATTCATGCCCTACAGTAACAATGCAGGCCATTTGCCTGCTTTCCAGACAAACACTCGCACACTCAATTATTCAACCAAAGAGTTATGGGCCGCTCACACACAGACAGGAAGACCAGCTGTTGCTTTGCATTAACTCTTGGTCCACTCCCCAAATTTTAATGATGTTTACAGTATACTGTTGCGTTTCCACCTGGCTAACCACCTGTTTTCAAAATAAATTAACAGAGAGTGGATATCTGAGATGCAGGATAGAGTGACTGAGAGGGAGAGATTGACAAGGACAGAGTCACAAAGAGAGAAACAGATGATGGAATGGCTTTGGATTCAGACTTTGCATTGTTGTTTAGATATTGATCCACATACATGAGAGCAAAAACCTCAAGGTCCAATTAGTTGCATGTGCCTCTGTATCTTTACAGGAAGTCAGCAGGGAAAGTTTGCGATCCATATAAACCAGTGCATGAGATGATGACACTGTTAATTAAAGCTGACAGTTATTTATGTTCGGGTGCTTTTGCCTTTTCGGTCTCCTCCAGAGAGCGGTGGATCATTGCACTCTGGCTCTGCAGAGAAGCTGCTTCTGCTCTTGGCGGCAGTCTGTGGATGAGGCCCACGCAGAGAGAGAGGCCAGTGCCAACCAGCTGTATCACCGGATCCTGCTTCAGAGGGCTGTGTGTAGCTGGAAAAGGGTAAAACGCCACACACGCATTACCTGTGAATGATTAGGAAAGCTTCAGATTTCGAGACAACCTAATGTCTATGATGACAAGGTGTCGTATCGACTTATTATAAATAAATAAATACATTTATAATAAATAATTATTTATTTATTATTTTGCTATTAATATTCGTTTGCTTGTTTAAAAATAGTCTTATCGATTTATTATAAATAATTAAATTAATTTTTAATAAATGTCATATTTATTATTTATTCATTGTCTTAATATTAATATGTATTTGTTTGTTCATTTAAAAATAGCCTTAGTAAATATACAGATATATATTTATTTAAAGACATATAAATAAATAATTGTATTGTTTATAATAAATTACATTTTTGAGACATCTTAAAATGAAATTTGGTACAGTATGTGTCTTTATAAATGTATATTTTAATAAATGTATAATAAATTAAATAAATATTTATTATTTATTCATTTTTTAAATTCTTTTATTTGAATATTGTTTGTTTAAAAATAGTTTTATCTTATTTAATATAAGTAAATATACAGACATAAATATATATAAATGTAAATATATAGACATAAATAAATATTTTTTATTGCTTATAAATTCAATTAAAATTTGAGATATTTTAATTTCTATTAAAAAATGTATTGTGGTCTTAATAAATAATGAATTTATAATAAATTAAATACATATTTATAACTTATTGTTTTAATATTAATATTTGTTTTAAAAAGTACAAGTAAATATATACATTTCTTTATAGACATCAAAAATTATTGTATTATTTGTAATAAAAGACAATTAGATTAATATTAATAAATTAATACATAAAAATTAAATGTACCATTATATATATATATTATCTTTACATTTTCTGAAGTTATCCCCAAAACTCACCGCCAAGGTTTTCTGGGTAGTTTCTTACTGGCCCAACCCAAAAGAGCTCACTGCTAATTTATGTGCCTAAGTTTAATATTTAGGGTTAGTAATATTAATAAACCACTATCCTTAAGTATGAGCAATTTTCTACCTTTCATTTCAACACTTGCCAGTTAAAAGATCTGCGCTGTATACTGGAAGCACGAGCCGAGCGGTTCCACAAGATAAACACCCAGAGGAAGGTGTTCACGGCACTGCTAGATCACGCTACAGAGGAGCGAATAACAGCCTGGGACAATGAGCAGCGGGCAGAGGAGCACCACAGCAGGTCAATATGTCTCCTTCTCTCTTTACCTCATCTTAAATGTCATATGAGTGTGAATGTGACAGTTTTACTGCACCATAAGACCAAATCTAAAGATGAACTTGTGTAGTAGAAAAAGAATTTGTTTGGATTATTTAGTATTTGCAGTATTTAGAAAAATAAAAGCAAGTTTGCTCTGACTTTGGTACTCTGAACTATGTAGGAGAGCTGTCAAGAAGTGTTTTGCTGGCTGGAGGCGTCTTCCTGTTGTCTTGCAAGAGGAGAAAGAAAGAGAGGCACGCAGAGATGAACTCAGACGTAAAGTGGCGGAGATTTTGCCTGACTTCCGCGCCTCCCCTATAGACTCCCTGTGGCGCTCCGTAAATCCTCTTTAACCAGAAAACACAGGCTGCAACTACCAAGCTTTACATGACATCATTAATGACATTGACAACATCTGCAGCTTGATGAGCCGCCGCGTTTAATCTTTTTACGCTTGTTTATTTTTCCATGGTACAGTTTAATTGAACAACTTGTAGAATTAAATGCATTACATTATAAACCGTCTCACATGAGACAAATAAACATCCGGATTTTGAAGCGTTTCATTATCTGCTTCTGTGCTCAATAGGCATTTAATGGAAGGAAACCAACTTTGATTCAAAAACACTGAAATGGAGCTGGATGGTAAGCAGCATAGATTTATCCCCAATTGAAGCATATGAAAAGAAAACACACACACAAAGACCCCAAACAACAAACGTGAAGCTCAACATAAAACATTCATACTGAGATGACAGCTTTAAAGCTGTGTGCTGTTGCATCACATCTGATGTCCCAAAAGGCACTAAATAAAGTTTGATGTTGAATGTGCTTTCACATATAAGACACACTTTGGAGTTGAGAGAACAAATATTAGACAGTTCAATCCATAATTGATCAAACTAGCAGTGAATGTAAACCAGAAATACATATTCATGGTAACAATTTACAACAAGGTCTCATTTGTTAACATTAGTTAATGCATTAACTAACATGAACTAACAATGAACAATATATATTTTACAGCATTTATTAATGTTTGTTAATAAAAATACATTTGTTTATTGTTTGTTCATGCTAGTTCACAATGCATTAACTAATGTTAACAGATACAGATAACTTTTGATTTTAAAATTGTATTAGTAAATGTTGAAATTAACAAATGAAACCTTATTATAAATGTAAAAACTGTAACTATAAATGGTTCCTTTTGAGTGAAATGACTCAAAAGAATTTTTGATTAGAAAAAAATCTAATTAAAAGAACAAAATTAATGTATTAGTTCTTATTTATTATTTCTAATGAATTTTTATTAGTATGTAGGGAGAACTTCACATAATATCTATGTCAAGTCATGTGTAATCACTATCCACCGCAAATCATCCTGAGTAATGATGCACTCGATGTTGAATTACACTGGTAGAGATGTAATATACTACAACACTGCCATCTACTGATCCACAACATTCAGCTGACTCTTGATGAGGCCTTGACCGCAATGTTTGGAGCCATAAAACTGACTCCGGAATGGATGTTGAAGGCATTAAGTAGCACAACATTATACTTCACTGTAGTATATGAGTGATAATTCACTTTAAAGTCAGACCTTTCCATCAGCAGACACTGCCAGTTTAGTGTCTACACCAGATCTGATGGTTTATGGTTTGATGACTCTGAAGCCTTGCTCATGGTCAAGAATTCAGTCCAATTACTACGGAAACCTCGGGAGTAAACGCCAGTGTCGATGATGAGACCCCAGAGACGGCTGCGACCGGTTTTCTCTCTCAGAGCCAGGCGTGCCTCGCGTTCGGTCACGTTGAAGCTGACGTTGATAAGCTGTAAGATCAGCAGGTGCAGCAAACCTCCTGTCACGATACTGCTGTACCAGGCACAGGTGAAACACAGAGCAGAACTGACCAAAAGAAAGATGAAGACAGATGGGTTGATTATTAACATGTTATATTAAATAGAATTATAAAAAAAACTAATAAAAAAAGACAAGCACATAAAATTGCTAAAACTTAAAGGGATAGTTCACCCAAAAATGAAAATTCTCTCATCATTTACTCACCCTCAAGTTGTTCCAAACCTGTATGGATTTCTTTGTTCTGCTGAACACAAAGGAAGATATTTTGAAGAATGTTTGTAACCAAGCAGATCTCGCCCCCCATTGACTACCATAGTATTTATTTTTCCTACTATGGTAGTAAATAAGGGGTGAGATCTGTTTGGTTATTGACATTATTCCAAATATCTTCCTTTGTGTTCAGCAGAACAAAGAAATCCATACAGGTTTGGAACAACTTTAAGGTCAGTAAATGATGAGAGAATTTTCATTTTTGGGCAAACTATCCCTTTAAATGAAAATTAAAATGAAACTGAAAATCTAAAATAAAAGCTATTTCAAAATATTAATAAATACTATAATAGTATATAAAAAATATACTAAAATAGCACTCCAGCCCAGAACTTCTGTCTTACGAATATCATAAGTTAGGCAAGACTAAGTGTTTATGTGAATAATGGCAGATGATGTTAGGGAAAGTCAGATTTTTGTTCTCTTAACCTTTAATGATTCTTCTAAATACTGATATGGTGCATTTGGAGCTGTTTACACAAACAGAAAGGCAACAACATTCCATTAAATTTACTATTTAAAGTAACTTAAAAAAAAAAAAAAAAATCATCTTTTCTCATGAATAACTAATGAACTGGAAGGAATAGAGGTGGTGAATAGAAAGGTTTAAACAGAGGGTAAAACAGCAGAAGCATTTGTGTGTTTGTTGTTGGCTCCACACCTGTACTGCTTGTAGACGTCAGGACAGTAGAGCAGTGCAGTCATCACACTCTGATGGGGACACACGCTGCGAAGCACCAAACTGATCCCGTACAGGGACGTCAGCAGAAAGAAAACGAGCGTCAGAAGGAAACTGAGGTGATTGGCTTCTCCCACACAGCTGTTGATCCTACCACAAACCAAAATGACCAACAAGACACAGAACTGAGACCTGGAGATTCATTTACACATATCAGTTACACAGAGTAAGAAGAATGCAGAGGGTGAGATGAGATCAACTCTCTGTCTCCATTACACATATGTTTACATGAAGAGCAAGATATTTCACAGCTGCGCTGGACACTAAAAGCCAGATTTGATGCATATTAATCCATTATATATAATAAATGGACAGCTGGAGATTGCCTGTATCATCACATCAGTGAGGGTATTCAGTACATAGCACATGAGCTAACTAACTCAACTGATACAGGAATTCTGGTCTGTGTGCACTCTCTTTAATTCCACTGAGGATTTTGTTTCTGGTAAGATAAAAGTATAAGAATATGCAGATAAGACTTCACCATGCAGTATAACTAATGATAGAAGCTTGAAGGATGTGTGGGAAATTAAAAATGGGTCCGTAACCAAAGCATTTCTCAAAATGCTGGTAAAGCTAATGTGTGTATTTGATAGGCTTGAAAAATATTGCATGATAATGTACCATATTTTAGCACCATTAACTTTTTTGTATTGTGACATTATTTTCAAAGACAAATTAAATTGAAATATTCTCAAAAATTCGTATTACATTTATATTTTTAATTATAAATTATTATTAATTATAAAAATGATTATAATTATAATTGAGGATTCTTGATGGATTTTCACTATATATATATATATATATATATATATATATATATGAGTCAAACCAAAAATTATTCAGACATTTTTGATATATTTTACTAGTGGGTGCAGGACACTATTAGTTCATTTATGTAATTGAGGATAGCAAAATAAAGTAAACTGTGACATATTATACCCAAAAATTCTTCATACAGTGGACTACCAGTAAAATTGATAATAATTTGGAACCAAAAATTATTCAGACACTTTGACCTGACCATGTTTTGCTTAAGTGTTATCTGACATAATTAAGATGAATGTTTTCTGACACAGTTTAACTCTGAGATCTTGTCATATTTTATTACCATTTTTTTTAAACTATAATGAATAAACTGTATTAATGAATGAAATGTTCAAGGTGTCTGAATAAATTTTAAATTTTGGTTTGACTATATATATATATATATATATATATATATATATATATATATTATAAATGCAAATTAAATAAATAAAAATTAAATTACTACATTTTAAAATTTAATTAAATGTACAAATTACAAAATACTTTAAAAGTAAAATTATATATATTATAATATTATATATATTATTTTTAGATCTTTTTCATGCTGCAATGATGAGAACTTGGGGACAAAATGTGTTAAATTTTTGTTTAAAATACTTTTACAATGCAAAAAATATACTAATGGTGCTAATTGCATGCTTTATTTTCTTTATGCTTATTTTTTTTCTTTTGATTTTTGTGTGAAATATGACCCAAACATGTTATCTGCAGATGAAATTTACCCAGATAATAATGACTGAGACCCTCTTGAATAAGGAACCCACCAGACACAGTGGTGGTCCAGACGGAGGATGCAGACTCTGCAGATCCTGCAGTGTCCGGCTCTCGGGGGACGCGCCACTTTGCATACTGTACACCAATTCATCCTCTGAACACTCTCCTGTGCTGTCCCAGATTCACTAATTTGTTCAGGAGGACCGGCGTGATTGGCTATCACCACCTGGTGCCGTTCTCCATTTAGATAGGTGGCATCTACATCAGGTGGTGGTTTGTGATAGGTCACTGTACTATGAGTGTCAGATGGACGAGGCCTGACGTAACCTGGCCCCCTCTTGGTGATTATGAGAGAAATGACCGTAAGAGCAACACCCACCATCACAGCTCCCAACTGAAAATGATTCACATCACCGCGAGGGACGACTTCGGTGATGAAGAGGTAGAACATGTAGAAGAGGGAGAAGAGGGCGAGGCTGAGGAAGAATAAAGTGCGTCCTTTCTTTCGGTGAGTGAAGTAGTAGTACCAAAGAACCATGATGGGCAATGCTGTTAGCACTAAAATACCCAGCAGGTAGTGCAAGGCTGCAATGTGCAAAAAAACAGGAAGCAGAATAAGAGGAGGGATCAATGATAGATCAACTTGTTGGGCACCAGATATCCAGGGCACCCGCAGACGATCACTGATCGTGGCGACTACCCGTGACAGGGAGTCTGGATTTTGAGGCGCCTTCTTCATCCATCTGGAAAATAAAATATTGTATCATATTTTTCATTTAACACATTTTACTATATTTAAGGGTGTGTTCACACTTGACAGGTTTGGTTTGATTCAAATGAACTCTGGTGTGACTGCTCTGAGTTCAGTTCATTTGAATAAGTGTGAACGCTGCCATGGTGCGCACCAAACAAGTGGACGGAGACCCACATTTTCAGGGGTTCCAAGTGAACTCTGGTGTGGTTCGACTGAAATATGAATGCAACTAGAACCAAAGACACTCTCAACGAACCAAAAACAGGACGTGATGTCACAAGATACGACCCTAGAAAGGAAAGAATGTTCAAAAACACCTGCTTTTTTCTCATGATAGAAGTTACGTTGCCCATTATCATTTTGTTCAGGTGTCGAAAACACTGGCTCCTTGCAGCAGATCTTCATTTGTCTGTAGAATGAAGGAATTCCTGGTGCTGTTTTGACTCCTTTACATATTTCATAAGCTGTTTTTGAGTTCTCAGCTGGTTAAAATACCACTATATGTATGTACATAGACAGTAGCGGCCTTTGCTATGTTTCACCCATTTCACTTGAAATGGGCCTTGCAACAGAAGGGGCCTCCGCTTGCACTCGAAAAAGAGCCCCGCCCCCCACCATCACGAAAATTAACAAGGGCTGGGGCAAAAATGGGAACTAATATAATAAAAATGCCCCCAAAATTCAAGATATATGGGGCAAAAATGTCCTTGTATGAGTTCTTGTTTTTTATTATTTATAAAAGAATATAGAGTACTGTTTTCCCGAATATCAGCACAATTGCAAATGTGATAGCCTATTGGTTTTATACAACAGTTCAATAAACAAGAACTTAATGTTAGGTGACTTTCATTTTAGACTTAGAACTATTTTCATTCACAAAATAGAGCAAAAATAGACAATGTTCTAAGCAAATCCACAGAGCCGCATTTAGCCCAGCACACAGCATTGTTTTGGATGTTCGGAAAGTTCTGTCTCAAGAATAGGTCATAAAATCTGGTTGTGACCATATGCTTATTTCTTTTGCTTTGTATCTTTAGATCTGATGTTAAAAATGACAGTGTGGACGCTAAGCGAACCAGGATTAGATGTATAATTTTCTTTTTTGGTCCGGACCAAACAAAACAAGAGAACCGAACTACAAGTGTGAACACACCCTAAGTAGAAATCAATGAATCCAAAGTGTTATTTTAGTGGCCCCTCGCTCACCTGTCACAAGCATCATCCAAATCCTCACAGTCACAGCAACATGCTGCCATGTGACTACGCCCGCCATGTCGATCAATGTACTCACAACAGCACAGAGGGTCATCCTGATCTAGTGTTCGACGGGATCTCTTCATCATGATGTCAACTTATAAAATGTAGGTGAGGGTAGATTTCATTCCTGTGAGGGAACCAAATTTAAATTTCAGATCACATGCCTCAATTTATTAGACTTGTATGGCAGACTAATGGCCAGACAAAAATATACACTGTATACTGTATTGGTCATTCATCTGACATATCCTAGAATATCCTCTATGTAAAGGTATCCCTGAGGATCCACTATCTGGGACAATTTCTTCTATATGAGGCCTCTATAGATTTGCACATGTCTTGAGTCGCATTATGTTTAATGGTGTGGGAGAACAGCATTGATTTGAAGATGCATCATTAATGGATCCAGGCCTGTGCATTAGAGACAGGGTTATTATCATTAACTAAAACAAAACCTAAAACCCTAAATAATAATAATAATAAACATTTCCATGACTTGAAATAAACATTAACTGAAATAAAATAAAATATAAAACTGAAACTATTTTTTCATCTAATTTCCAATTCTCATTTTTGTTTTAAGCTAAAATAACTCAAAATAAATGAACTAAAACTTAATAAAAACGTATATTTAAAAAATGTTTAAAAAAACATGTTTAAAAAAAGTAATAAAAATGACAAACCACACAACAAAATTACTTCAACTTTAAAATTAAAAAGAAAACAAAATCTAAAAATAAAATATAAAATATTTAAAACTATAAAAGTAGGCCTATATCAATGATAATAAAAAATAACACTAATTTGAGAACATTCAAAACAAGCATGTGCATAATATAATATGATCTTTTATTAGTCATTATCATTAATTAGTCAAAAAATAAATAAATAAACATTTACACATGCATTTGGCAGACGCTTTTATCCAAAGCTACAGTGCATACAAGACAGACCTATACAACAGATCTCTTCATGCATTCACTGGGAATCGAACCCATAACCTTGGCTGTACATACATACATACAGTACATACATAGGCCTACATACATACATACATACATACCAGACAGACAGACAGAAAGACAGAAAGAAAGAAAGAAAGACAGAAAGAAAGAAAGAATAGATTTTGGCAGCACATTTTGGATAGATTTTAAATATAAACATATTTAATTACCCAACATTTTTTTACGCGCAGCTACGAGACTGGAAAGTTCGTCGGATGTAAAGCGACGAGGTTCTGATAAACGACATACTGGGCGTCTAGAACACGTCAAACAACAAAAGTACTCACTATAATACGTAAATAAACTAATAGACACGTCAAACGTAACATGTGGCATGCTATGTTTCGTACTTACAGCACAAAACATTCATATTGTAGAAGAAGTTCCTTTCGGAAGTGCTGTCAGTGTGAGCATCAGCTGTCAGTCTCATTTTCGGTATCGGAACTTTCTAGTCTTTTTACCCCCCTGCTCCATCATAGGTTACTCCACACTCCAGAGTCTACGAGGAGATGCACAAGAAAAACTAAAGCAGTCCAAATCTACGAAGAACACCAGGAAGTCGCGTAACATAAATAAACTGCAGCCGCGCACAGCACGCGCGCTTGACCGCCCTGTGTATGCGAGTGTCGAATAAACTGCCTTTATCTTCCTGACGTCAGTGAAAACTAACCCTTTCATTTCCTGATTATAAACTTTACTGAACGAACTGTATTTTTACTCAGTGATTTTTACTTTAATGTCTAGGTTACCAACAAGATCATAAACATACCATAACAAAATCTCAATAAAATAAAAAATAAATTAAAATAGCAAACTTCACAAATTGAACATTTGAATTTTATTTATAAATAGTTTCAGAAGAAATTTCATTAAAAAAAAAAAAAAAAAAAAAACATTCAGAAGAAATATCTCAATCTATGCAGAAAAAAAGACATCTATACACATCCACCTCATATATATTTCTGTGAAAGTTTGGAATGCTTGAGGATTATAAATTTTCTTATTTTCCCAAGTAAAGCATTTACATGAATGTGTCACAAATTTATTTCACAGTGACAATACAGTCCCTAAAAGCTGAACAAACAAAAGTGGTATTTAAAGACAAGTGTAAACAATTTATAGGTAAAACATCACCACTCATCATTTACAGTAAACGTCAGATATTTTATCTTCTCCATATCAACCTCTGTACCATTAGACATTATTAAAATCCTGATTAACATTCAGAATTTCAAACATTCTACAATTTCAACACATACAATCATTTGTCAGTGATGATCCCTGCATTAATAATGTTTTAAAGGTGCAATCATTTACAAATTCTTAGAGGTATCTTAAGACAAGAACATTGTCTAAATCAAGACAGAAAAGGCACACAAGTAAATTTTAGGCAGATCTTTAACGTGAGCTGGAGGCAATGGGCCGGCACTGCCCCCTCAATAATCAGAGTGAAGAACCTGTGCAACTGCACTGAATCCATTACATATCTGAGAATGTTTAGTTTTATAAAGCTTTTGTTGTAGTCCAGAAAAACTGTTCAGCAAATTAGCATCCGACAGTTCAGAACATGAGGGCACCCTTTGTGTTTCAACCTGCTACATTGCTGTTACTTTCACTTCAGCAACATCAACTCTGAAGAATGAGCAAAAGAGTCGCTTTTTTTCTTTCAGCTTCAAGGTCAAGTTAGCAAATCCAAGAGGAAACTTGCAAGATTTAGTGTCCCAGTGCAAAGATCCCCTTTGACAATTAAAAAAAAAAAACATCCAACCACAACAAAAAAAGCCCAGAGAGATGATGAACATGGCTACGAGTCTGCCCAGGGTGACTGTCCCTATGGCAACACTCCTCAGCGAGGGTATGTCTTATGGGAAGAATACCCATGTGTTGTCAGGTCGCAAAACCCAATGCCATTTAAAGCTGAGAGGAGGATCTGTTGTAGACCTGAAAGCTCTGCTGAAGCACCATAAGAGAACTGCGTAGCTGTGGAGAAGGAAGCAGCAAAAAAAATAAAATGAATAAATTACACAATAGACCTCTTAGCCAAAAGAGATTACGTATGTAATGTAACCCCTGCACATAGCAATAGTTTTGACTAACAACATAAGAATGACATTTCTGGTCAAGAACTGCCAAATTAGACAGGAAAGAAGTTTCACTTAGTAACGGTGAACAACCGCTGTTTGTTTCGCATTTACGTGTGGGTTTAAAGGGTTAGTTCACCCAAAAATGAAAATTAACCCATGATTTACTCACCCTCAAGCCATCCTGGGTATATATGACTATCTTCTTTCAGATGAACACAATCAGAGTTATATTAAAAATATCCTTGCTCCTCCAAGCTTTATAATGGTAGTGAAGTGGGGGGGGGGCACATTTTGAAGCCCAAAAAAGCACATCCATCCATCATAAAAGTAATCCATACAGCTCCAAATGGGTTAATAAAGGCCTTCTGAAGCAACGTGATGCATTTTTGTAAGAAAAATATCCATATTTAAAACTTTATAATCTAAAATAACTAGCTTCCGGTAGACGACCGTACGCATACTGTGCAAGTCGACTTGTAGCAAATGAGTAACCCCCTGATGCGATGTATGACATAGGATGTAGGAGTATCCTAAGCTTAGACGCCTCTCGCAGTTTAAACAAATATGGGCAACAAAATCAAGCTCCTCTTCTCTTATATCGGAATCCTCAGACATTTCTCTTTAAAAATTATCGTTTTGTTTTGTTCTATCCTCTGCAGTTCCATGTTCGCCATTACGCCACGCGTCGGGTCAGAGGTTACTCTTCCGCCGCAAATGGATGCGTACAGACATCTGCCGGAAGCTAGTTATTATAGTTAATAAAGTTTTAAATATGGATATTTTTCTTACAAAAACCCATCGCTTCGCTTCAGAAGGCCTTTATTAACCCCCTGGAGCCGTATGGATTACTTTTATGATGGATGGATGCATTTTTTGGGAGCTTCAAAATGTGGCCTCCCCTTCACTGCCATTATAAAGCTTGGAGGAGCAAGGATATTTTTTAAATATATCTCCAATTGTGTTCATCTGAAAGAAGATAGTCATGTACACCTAGGATGGCTTGTGGGTGAGTAAATCATAGGATAATTTTTATTTTTGGGTGAACTATCCCTTTAAGGGTTAAGAGACAGTATGGCACCCAAACATACTTGTTCAAGAAGGTTAATGGAGTCCTGCAGTACTGCCTTCAGTAGATGTGCTTCCTCTCGACTTCTGTGTGGCATACCCTGTCTGGGCCCTAGGTCAGGTGCCAAACTACATAAAAAGAGTTAGTAAGTTTTGTTCATAAAAATGTACCAAAAACAAAATAAAATTTCTTTTTAAAAAAAAAAAAAAAAAAAAAAAAAAAAAGCCTTTACCTGGACTCTACTCTCTCCTTCATTCTGTGCTTGGTGTTCAGATACATACGGTGAGCAACATCTTCCATGGCCCAAAGTTTAAAGAACAGCCCCAAGTTCAGAACCACCAGAACGAAAAGTCTGAAGCAAAACAACATCACATTCATAAACACATTAAGTATTTGTCGTACATAATTCTAAATGGTTAAAATTTACCTTTCTTCCATGTTTCACACCGCAGATATAAGTGGTGCATATTTATTTTGGCAACCATGCTAACAAGCTGCAGCATTCACACAGCAGATTATCTATTTCTATCTCTATTTTTCTATTTCTGAACTCAACAGGGAATATGGAGAACATGCCCCATGAACCTGTTTATCTATATATTTGTTTACAATATATCAATGTAGTGATGGGAAAAAAAAAATTACACAGTGAAAGTTTCTGGAATTCTGGGTTTTTAAACAAACACTTTCTGTTCAGTAAATCTGACTGAATCTAGATCGTTTAAGCCGTTTATTGCTACAGTTTGCAATAGTTAATGTTCTGTTCCATGTAGATTAGCCTATTTACCATTTAGGTGTAAATGTGTCCCCTTCCTCATGCAACTCAAGTTTGTAATAACTCTCAATAGGCAAATTCTAATAACCATTTTATGATTTGAAATTGTTATTAAAGGAAAAAAAAAAAAAATCAATGTAGTAACATAGTAATGTTTTGTAGCTCTGTTACACTGCAGAAACACTGTTAGTGTCAGAGCTAAAAAAGTATACCTTTTTTTACGCATACGCAAGATGTACACATAGCCTTTCAAATGATACTCCGTTAGACATTTACGTGTACAGTCTGTCGACAAAAAAGGCAAAAATTATTCTTTTTTCTTTTTTCAACTACCTTGTGAAACAACGGCCCTGGAGCACTGTTGCCACCATGTGGGCAAACTTATTAGTGCAAAAAAAAAAAATCAATGCGCATATGAGTGCGGTTCAACAGTTAATATACACATACTATAATGATACGAAATTTATGTCATGCACACTGTACACAGACCTTAGTGTACGCATAGTATACTTTGGTCTTAAGCTTTCACACTGCTTATGTATGAGGTGCGAAAAAGGCCTTAGAGTAAATGAAGCCTTACATTAAGCTCATCCCAGTTACAATTGAAGTAATGTTCGATCTGTGTGGCGTGTTCTTTATATCCATGGCACCTGTAATGCAAAATGCAATGCAAACAGAATTGTTGTAAGTCTAAAACACAATATCTTCATGTTTGCTTGAATATTAAAAAGCATAGACCACTAAATAAGCACATCTAATTAGTATGAAAACAGTTTCTAGTGATTTATCAGTATTTTATGACCAGTAGCAGAGATTTTAGATTCAGATATTAAAAAAAAATTAGATATATTTATACCCATGGTGCTGCCTCTCTGCTGATCCGAGTCTGCGCTGTACTGCTTGCCCGGCTTCATGTGTTCCTGTAGGGTGCGACTGTAGGTTCTTCGCCTCCTGCGCAAACCACCCGTCTTCCCAGCATCTCCGCTTCCTTGAGTCAACTCTGCCTCCTCTTCCAGCAGCTCTGCCTCTGGGATGTGCATTGTGAGGTAAAGATCATTGTAATTGCATTAATATGAGAGCCCAGAGGTCACTGGATTGATTAGGGATCTGGCTTTTGGCATCCCTGTAGTTTTGTAATTAAATGGAGAAAATGGCCTTGCAGGCAATGGATCCAACTGACGCATTTCACCAATAGAAAACGGACACATCCATGCTGCTAATATCCCTCCCAAGACACTCTGATCAGGTCACTAATGTTCATTACTCTTTTGATTCCCTAATCCAACATCCCATGGCAGAAAAGCTATTAGCTAGCTTTCTTTTCCCAGTCGATAAGAAAAACATTGTGCACAGTCTGCGGTTCTGCTGACTTTAATTGATCTACAGTAGTTTTGGGCTGCAGCTTTAGGTCATTATTTTGTACCAAGTGTTTCTTCTGTTTTGATTTGTTCAGTAGTGGAGAACATATACAGGCACTGGCTTTAGAGTCTGGACCGCTATGAAGAAGTCTTATTTTAGTATCATTGAGATACCATTATAGTTTTTATTAATATTCTGAATTAGATTTTATTTGTATATTTTCTGTTTTCATTTTAAGTTAAAGTTCTAGTAATTTTGTTGTATGTTTTTGTCATTATCATTTTTTAAAAATGTCTATATAGTTTTTATTAATTTTTTATTTCAGTATTGCGTTTTATGTTTAGCTCTCTACAACGTCGGACACATAACTGATATGATTAGCCTTTGGCTTGACTACATTATCAAACAGCTAATAATGTTTTGCTATTGTTACACAAACCATGTTCCCGTTTGATCTCAGATCACCTTCTAAAATTCAGCATCCTTATAGAAACACTCTGAACATCATAGAAAGTCAGTGGAGAAAGACATATAGTTCATCAAAACATCAGAATATACATCATATACATAATTAACCTGCTATATTGCTATTTGTACCCAATTTTTCCTGTCCCTTTTTAAAGGTGTTCTTGTGTTCAATAATAGGAAAAGCCCCACCCCGCACATTGACAGGATTGGTCATGTTTGTGACAGTATGAAACAGGGGCGGTTTCAATCCACGTTTTTGAGACTGTACATTGCCGTTTTAAGGAGAAAATACTTAGCAATGGTGTTGACTGATGAATTTGCACATGGTTTGTCTTAAAGCATATTATAAAAACACCACATAGACATAAAGAACAATAAAAACTTGATTTTCAATAGATTTTTCAAAAGAGGGAAAATAGGGAGAGTTAAAAAAAAAAAATCATTATACCAACCAAGATGTTTAAAGTAGTCTTCAAGGCCACTCCAGGAGTTTTTGGTGATAAAGGATTTAACAAGACCCCAGGGCTGCTTTTTGTATTTAACATCAGTGTAAATCCTGCACAGAGAGTTCAAATATTTACTAAATGGCTCTCACATCAACAGATTTCAGTGCCATAATGAAAACGAAAGAGGTTAGATATGCAGATATTAAGACCAGCTCACCTGAGTCTGCACTTGTGCTTGGAGTTACGGATGATACAGTAGCGATTCTGAGTGTAGAAGTAGTCATGATAAGGAACATCATGTGTGTAGACCTCCGCATCGATCATGTAGTATTGACCCTCCCGTGACTCTTTATATAGTGTCTAGAATACACAGAGATATCAGAAAGTATTCCACATACACACAGAGGCTGCATTCACACAGCAGCACAATACAGCTGTCAGTTTATGTTTGGACTGCTAAATATGGTTGTTCATACACTGTTTAGTAAGGCCTAAAATACAATGTTTTCTTTAAGTTTTTGGATAAAATTATCCTTAAATATTTATGACTTGCAAATAAATATTTCCAAATATAAAAATCAAATCTTTAAAGTCACCATACAAAGTCTATATATTTACTAGCACTATCTTTCACAAGCATTATTGAACACTCATTGCAGGGCTCTAGAGTGCGACCTAATTACTCAATGGTGCGACTAAAAAAAAATCTGAGGTCGCACCCGTGCGACCAGCCGTTCGAGGGAAAAAAAAAAAAGTCTCCGCGACTCTGAAAGTCTCCCTGTGGTTCAACAACAGACACACATAAGGCCCACAGCGTGGTCTAAACCAATCAGAGATAGTGAAGGGCGGATCCCCCCTCTGATTGGCCGTGGTCCAGATATTCCTGTACATGTGTTATGCCTGAGAATAAACGGAGAAATAATCACGAGATGATGTTTCCTCAGTGATGGCATTTACTCCTATCTTTTTATATTAAACACACTTAACTCATATTCACAACAGGTTGGTCACAGTAATGCATCTACTTCCTTTGTGTTGCAAATAATTAACTTATAACCATACGCAAAGTTTCCTTAAACATTTCTCATTCTTTTTCTCACAATCAGTGAATAAAACATGAATGCAGTTGAGTATACTCGTACCAAAACTCGTAAACAGTTACAAAAATAAACGGTATGAAACATAATACAATATATAGATACGCCTTTTAGTTTTTTCACAAGGCGAAAATCATATTAACGTTACACAGCCATTCTTTAGACCCGGCTACCATGTGCTCCGCTCGTGTGCACGCACTAACTAACTTAATGAAACTTTTACTCTTTTTCAACTACTACATACACATGTCCTCAACATTCAAACTAGTTTTCGAACTGCATTATAATCACTTTAGTGATCCGATACTTGAGAATAAACAGGGAGAAATAATCACGAGATGATGGGACGTTTCCTCAGTGATGGCATTTACTCGTATGAGCAGCTCTCGCGATCTCACCTGAGAACGTTCGCCTGTATGGAGAAACTCTCGCGATACCGTCTGAGAAAGCGAGACATGAGCAATCGATCTCTGATTAACGGATCTACTACAAACATTACTATAATAAAGAATCGATCTCAGACTAACGGCTCTATTATAAACATTACATACATTACAAAATAAAACAATGAAACGATTAATTAATTGACTATTTCCCCATTCCATTTTCATCTCTTTTAACCACAAACAATGTTAAAACGAAAGTTACTTTGTATATTGAACAGAACTATGACCGTATTAACTGTCCCAGTGTTAATCACTGCTGAATAGTGATTAATACTATGAATATTATGAATACTATGAATACCATCCATTACATGTGTACGTTTGAAAATGCGTGTGCTGCAGTCAGACAGAGAGAGGGGAGTAGCCTAGGCCCGTCAGATAAACAGAGTGGATGTAGCCGTGGATGATGAGAGAAGATGAAAAGAACGATTGACAACTTTTTCGTTAAGAATGTTAAGTTAAGGCCTGATCCGTCTGAAAATCATAACTGGCCATCCGAGGGGCATGTGACTGCAATGGAGGATAGTCCATAAGACACTGAGCCATGAGATGTTCAGTTTGAAGCCCTTAAAACACTTAATTTAGATTTTCTTTTTATTTCATTTATCTTGAGATGTTTTAAGTTTCAATTTCAGCTCAGTGAAGCACTTTAAGCACCAACACTTTTTCAGTGTTACCTTTTTTTTGTAGAATTGTGCTTCAAATAAAGAACTTTATGTTGACCAGATTGTTAGTTAATAATTTACAAGTCAATATTGCCTATATGGACAGCGATTAAAAAAAAAAAAGTGAACTTGTAAAACTGCGGTGTTAAATGCGATGCGGTCGAAAATTTGGGTGCACCTAAGAAAAAATGTTAGGCGCACCAGTGCAACCAGTGCAAAAAGTTAGTCTAGAGCCCTGCATTGTATGAATGTACGTAGCTAGTCATTAGGCCAGTGTCCATTATTACATTAAAACCTGATTGTGATCATTCGATCTAACTGACTGCATCAACTTTAAAGTGCAAGCAACTCAGTCACAATTAGATCAAATAATTGGAAGGTGATTTTTTAAATGCATCAAGCCTACAGTCATTTTCTTATAAATGTTAATTGTTGCATAATACAATGGGACCAAAAGCTGTCTATTGCCTAATTAACTGTCTTACACAGATAAAACAGTGGTTGTATACTTTGTCATTATTCTATGCGTCACAGAGCAAGAGCTGAAAACTCTTTGCAGTTAAAATGGCTCTGGCAAACTACTCTATAGTTTTAAGTTGAAAACAACTAACAAAGCACATACAACTAACTAACTGGCGATTGCCAGATTTGCAAAGTGGAAAAAAGTGGAAGTGACAGTTGCTAATATCACAAAAATAATGAAAGGACCCATCGCGCCTCAAAACTTGAAAACCACAGCGGCAGCTCCTTCCTGCCATCTACGTCTAAATATAAAGTGTCATAACCAAATACTGCACGTTAACTGACAGTGAAACCAAAGAAACACAGCCTTTCAATAAGGTTGTGAAATCATTTTTACTATTTGTTTGACACACAAATCAGTCACTTTTGAGGCTCCTGTGTATGCAGTAAATAGTGGTGCAGCTCACTAGGTTTTATAACAGAGCCATACACACCTGGTTCTCTGTGGCAGTGGAGAACTTGCCCACCAGGGGGTTAGAAATGGTGATGGTGTAGTTCAAAGTCCTTTTCATACTGCCAGAGGCCTCCCTTTGCCAAGGGGCAGAGATAGCACCTGTCAGGCGATATGCTTTCGTTACTTTAAACAATATGCCAAAACAATATGTGCAAAATCCAGTGTTATCATTAAAAGGTGCACTATGCAGGATTTATAGACTCAAACAAAAATAAGGCCTCTCAATTATTACTTATGGCTTACTAGAAGTGTGTGGTGGTGTTTGTATCTATAGAGACATTTTTTATATTTTTTTCTTGAATTGCTGTGCTCGGGATGTAACCTTTGGCCAGTGGGTGTGTAGCCCCAAATTGTAATTATGATTTTTTTGATGACATGT
The DNA here is from genome assembly GCA_039654765.1 of Mylopharyngodon piceus. Classification (NCBI taxonomy): domain Eukaryota; kingdom Metazoa; phylum Chordata; class Actinopteri; order Cypriniformes; family Xenocyprididae; genus Mylopharyngodon; species Mylopharyngodon piceus. Next base: position 11,012,472 of record CM077444.1, on the reverse strand, counting down.
AATTAATGTTTATTAGCAAGCTAGACTGAAGATGGCTGAACTTGCTCGCAAATTACAGCCAGTCATCTAACTATTAGCAAAACTCTTCTTTAAGATATACACAAAAAAATGTTAATTATGCATGATAAACAATATTTGAAAAAATGTTTGCAAAATAGATCATTACTCATCTTCCCGCAGATTATGGCTAAATAGAAATATTTAAAAAATAATAAAAGTGATATGAAATTACTAAAATGTAAACTAAATAAAATGAAGTACCTGTGATCTTCCTGATATGCATAAACCTCCGCATGAAATTAGAATCGGTGAAAAGCATGTCAAACATCTTCTCAGCACTGATGTGAAAGACCCGATTCACAAACAGCCTTCCCTGAGACACCTTCTCACATTCTTCCACTACAAGAAATCAATACTGACGTAAACAAAATGCATCAACACAGCCATGGAATGAGACACAGGCAACATACACACAGATCTCACCCTCCTCCAGGCTGTCAGATCTGCTGTTATCAGAAAGCTGGTCTTCATTTGCATTTAGATCCAGAGAGAGAGAGGAGCGTTTAGACACTCGTTCAGATCCTGAGCGGTTTAATGACAGATTTGGACTGCGCTGATGGGACGGGGTACTGAGAGTGTCGTCCTATTGAGGGTTTAACACAAATATCAACAACCATACATGAGCTCTACTTTAAAGACTTTGCTATAAAGTGTACTTTTCTTTCTTTAAAAGCAAATCAAAAGCAGACTATGCACATTTATATTCAACAATTACCAGGTTGACCATTTGGCAGGGTTGGGAAATATAATGAATACTGAAAATATATTCACAATGACTTTGCTGGCAATATAAAATTAAGCAACATCAAGAATATCAATTATTTTAATGTGCCTTTTATTAGGATATTAAGCTTCTTAAAGTCTGTTTCATTAGACAAATTTACACTCAAAAGCATGAGCATGTTACGAGTTGTTAAGTTCAATTAATTTCCGTGAATCAGCGCAAAATGTCTGTTTAACTAAATTGGTTCAAAACTCTGATTCATTGATTAATTTCTGTGGCATTTTTCATACATAATATAAAAGGTCTAATTTTACTAAAGTAAAACAAAGCTTTAGTAAAACATGTAGGTTTTTAAACAAGTCCCTTAGAGAGCAAGTGAAACTGTCGCTTAGTTTGGTAAATATTGTTATATTGGTACATTTAAAGGCACACTATGTAATTTTCACCGCTAGAGGTCGCTTATTCAAAAAAAGGCGCCTTGATTTCGCAGAATCATGGGAGGTGTTGTCTTCATGTCTACAGCCGGTGGAAAAAATTTCCAACGGGACTCAGGCATGAATCATATTCATGGATGAGCTAATGTATTAAAGATTTATTAACAGTAATGTAGTATGAAGCAGGGTTTGGTTGAAAGCCGTTGGAGCAGAACGAGGCCGCTGGAGCGACTGCTAATGAGAGACAAGCGCGACACATGGCTCGAGAGCAGTAGAGCTTTTATTATGCCACAGACAATCGCTTCCGCTTCTTCTGGTCAAGCGTATATGAGGTAACGCAGCGCTGTTTTATCATATTAGATACATTTGGGTGTTGAAAGTTGTTATAATGCTACCATGAGACACTTGTTGCACACTGCAGTAAGCTAGATCGATATTAGGCATGGTAAAACATGGTACTCGCTGTAAATCAAGAAAACGCGATTTAAACAATAAGACTTACTGTGTTGAGCTATATAACATGATTAGTTTTCTGTCGATGAATGTATTCAAACAGTTGCTCTCCTGTCTAATAAAACACATAATATATTGAAGCGTCTTTGGTGTTTCCATGGTTTCTACAAAATAAAACCGGAAATCGAGGGTAACGAGGGTACGATGTCATTGATAGGCGACGCACGGACACGGTCCGTGTCCTGGTTAAAATTGCTTATTTCTCTGGATTTAAACATTCTTGGAAACATTTGGGATAATGTAAGTACACAAGTCAACAAAATATATAACATTGTTTTAGTGGTTTTTGGATATTTTAATCCAAAAATCTTACATATTGTGCCTTTAAATAAAAATAGTTCAATATTCTTCCTTGTGTTCATGCTTCTTTATGGTAAATATGCTTTGATTATTTTAAACCAAATTTCAGTATTTTACCATATTTTGAATCAGCTAAACTGTTATATATATATATATATATATAAAACCCCAGCCATTCTGGTCATTAGACAACAAATTTTAGGAAAAAACACATCTGCCAAGGAAACTATATTTAGCGACGTACCCCTCCATTTGCTGAGAGCATGCTTTGCAGTCCAACTGAAGACTGTGTGTCGTCTCCCTGTGGTGTGGTGGCCTCATAAGAATTCATCTCTGCTTGGGGAAGACGAAGCGACGTGGGCCTCTCTGGTCTCCCGGTGTAATCTTCTCCACGCATATTCAGACTGCAACAGAGAGATGCGACCTGAAAACCAAGTAACTGATCTCTCAGTTGTCCAAACAGCTGGTGACATGTGAAGATGTGAATGGATGTGTGTGCATGTATATAGTTAACCTGGGTAGGGTAGGTGTGACAGTATCTACTGATGTCTGAAAGCTTTCCATTTCATCATGACTCAATCCTAAGTCGTTGCCATAATGCTGCCTGACCATCTGCAACAGCTCCGAATTGGTTAGTTTCTGCAAGAGAGGAAAGTTACATTGAGCAACATAGACTTACATGTTTCCGTCCCTCCCATCTGCACTTTGGCTTAGGTCTGATAAACTGAAACAATTCACTTAAGCCTTTCTCTTCAAGTTCCTGTGCTGATATTCATCTAAAACAGCCCTAACCTGCTCCACACCTCACTGACCAAGGATCAAATCTGTTGGGAGTGCAAATGACAAGCAACAATGACGTGAAAGAAAACGACCACTGATGTAGATCAGTGAAAACGACTTATGAAGCATATTGATATGATAATTTATGGTTTCGCAATAGCAACTTTAACTGTAGTAACAATATAAGTTTGCCGAAAACTACGGTTACCATGGAAATAAGGCGTGGAAACGTTTCAGCGACACATTGTAAAATGTAAATAGAGCGGATATAAGCAAGAGTTTGTTCGACAAAAAGCGAACGACAAAAGCCATATGAAAAGGATTTTCGTATAAAACGTTCATAAACGGCCACGTCGTGTGAAAAAAAGTTTCCAAACAATCGCAAAGAAATGCAAAACATTGTTTCAAAGGCCGTATGGCACGGACACTTTTACAACAACAAACCGAAGAGAAAACATTTTATGGATTCATAAACCTCATTTAGAATTACATCACATGTTCAAAGAAAGACAGTTAAAATATAATATTTTCTTAATTACATGCTAAATTGTATGGTGAGAAAAGGTTCTCCGTAGGGTCACCTACCTGAACGCCAGTAACCTGTGCGCTTCCACAGTAAACTAGTCTGAAATGCTGAAATCAGGAAGCCACGAAAATCTACAACTGCGCCGCCTAGTGGTGTGCTTTTCGTTGACTTTAACAGTATATCTGCTTTTAGCCGTTTATCATATCTCTGTACTAATTTTCCTGTCATTTCAGCTCTGCAGTTCCGCGTGTATGTGAGGAAAAAGGCAGTATTGTCTGCGCAGAGTGTTTTCAGATGAAGAAAGCCACGCCTCGATGGGGTCAATGAACTATACGTTCATTTGCTGCCTTGTTAAGTGTACCCTACTGGTTTAGGTTGTTTACACTGAAGCATATCCCTGAACTTAGGTCTATAGGGTATTATTCTGTCTGTTTTCCTCACATGGTATTAATATGCCACATTAGTAAACACCCTAGGCTACCAAACACAAATAAATAGTTTGTGTTGCCTATGAAGATTCACTGAACACTGTAAAATTGATAATGGAAGGGTTTTTGAGAACCCCAGTCCTATTTTATATCTGTTTCAGATCATATCTGAGATATCTCCGTTCATTTTTTCACAGGAAAAAGTTTTGTAGAGCATATGATGATATGCATAATGATAAGGAATTATTAGTTAAATCATCTGTCACAGCAAACCATTTTTGATCAATGATAGTGAGGTTAAAAGGGAAAAGTAGTAAAAAATAAGAAATTACCTTCTCCATTAAAATATTCTGCCAAAGCCGAAACATACTCAGGTAACTTTTCTCCCTTGCTGAGAATGAGCAGAACAGCAGCTGTGGAAAATTCCAAAATATTTTTTTGTCAAAAAAAAAGAAAAAAAATGTATCTTCATAAACAAGACAAAATCAAGAATTAAAAACTTAATTGTTCAACTGATCGTTGAACTTCACCTTCTCTGAATTAGTACTGATCTGGATAGCATTTGGTATCCATTTAGCTGTCTTCTCTCTTGACATTGAGGTGACATCCTTCATATTTACCATGATCTAAGTCAAAATCAGGTTTATTGTCATTTTTCGCAGAGCAATGGCATCTATAAAAGAAATTCTTAAATGCTCACTATATATATATATATATATATATATATAGGTAATGGCATGAAAACAATGAAGATTGACAATCTTTCTGCACAACTCACTTTTGTACCACGAAAAACATGACTGTAGAAACATAAACAACTCTCTGTAATGTAGATGCGGCCTTGTAACAAGATATCCTTCTGGAGAGCACAGTTGTAGTCTAGGGAAAAGACGGATCATTCAAACAATATCTAACATGGTTATACAAATATTGTTGCTCTACTAACAAACATTTTGAGTTGATTATTATTTTTTTTTACATTTTGTGTTCATTTGTTATCTCTCTGTCTCCCTCTATCAGTCTTACCTGCAATTAGTTTCTCAGACTCAGGCATCTCTCTGAATAACCTCCGAAACTCGTCACTCCTCTGTTTATAACAAGTGTAAAGCAATGCTTCAGGTGACTGAGGTGCTGTAATGCACTGCCCACTGACTTCCAGACCCTGTGAGGTAAAATCACAGCAAATCAATAAATTAAGTAAATAAATAGATAAATAAATAAATAATATTGTAATATTATATTAAAGGGTTAGTTCACCCAAAAATGAAAATAATGTCATTTATTACTCACCCTCATGCCGTTCCACACCCGTAAGACCTTCGTTCATCTTTGGAACACAAATTAAGATATTTTTGTTGAAATCCGATGGCTCAGTGAGGCCTTCATAGCCAACATTTCCTCTCTCAAGATCCATTAATGTACTAAAAACATATTTAAATCAGTTCATGTGAGTACAGTGGTTCAATATTAATATTATAAAGCGACGAGAATATTTTTGGTTGCGCCAAAAAAAACAAAATAACGACTTATATAGTGATGGCCGATTTCAAAACACTGCTTCATGAAGCTTCGGAGCGTTATGAATCAGTGTGTCGAATCATGATTCGGATCGCGTGTCAAACCGCCAAACTGCTGAAATCACGTGACTTTGGCGCTCCGAACCGCTGATTCGACACGCTGATTCATAACGCTCCGAAGCTTCATGAAGCAGTGTTTTGAAATCGGCCATCACTATATAAGTCGTTACTTTGTCGCACCAAAAATATTCTCTCCGCTTTATAATATTAATATTGAACCACTGTACTCACATGAACTGATTTAAATATGTTTTTAGTACATTAATGGATCTTGAGAAAGGAAATGTTGGCTATGCAGGCCTCACTGAGCCATCGGATTTCAACAAAAATATCTTAATTTGCGTTCCGAAGATTAACGAAGGTCTTACGGGTGTGGAACGGCATGAGGGTGAGTAATAAATGACATTATTTTCATTTTTGGGTGAACTAACCCTTTAATAATACTATTTGTGAATCTGTGTAATGCATGCATACTGTAAAAGCAGCAGGCTCCCAAGAGCTTACTAATATCTCAAAACATTTAGCAATCAATAATGTCATTTGTGTAATCTCATCATGATACAGTGACTGTAATCTTTTGCAGGACAAAGTACAGCAAACTGTACCATATAATTCTGCTAAAGATCATTTATAAATTGACGTTAATACAATGTGGACTTCTACCAATGTAATCTAAGCACAAGCAGCATGTTCAGTCTCACCTCTTGCTCTTCTAAGGTCAGTCTGCCTTCCCCAGATTGACTGTTGTCCTGTGTGAGCTCATTGCCCGTCACTTGTTTGGGTGTTTGGGTCATGCCTTTCGCCTGGTGAAGTAAAACTTAGTAAGGTTTATTTGATTGTATTACAAATGATTTAATTCTTTAAAACTTCTTTCTGCGATTTAAAACAAAACAGACTATTGGAAGAAAAAAAAAAATTGTAGGCACTCTTCAGTCTTAAAAATAAAGGTTCCAAAAGGAGGTTTTTGTAGCGATGAAGATCTATTTTAGGTTTCGCAAAGAATCTTTAAGTGAACAGTTCTTAAAATAACCATTTTTCTTAGTGTGTAAAGAACTTTTTAACAAGCTGAATCCTTTTTCTACTATAAAATACCTTTTGTGCAGTGGAAAGGTTCCATGAATGTTAAATGTTCTTGGAACCATTAATGCCAATAAAGAACCTTTATTTTTAAAAGTGTTGACAGAAACATTACAGAACATTGAATGTAGCTATAAATAAAACACTTAACCTCGAATATCAAAGGCTTGTTCTCATATAAAAGACATACCAGAGAAGGTCGTGTTGTTACTAGTTACTTGAGATCCAGGTCTTTATAAATTAGGGTTGTAAGATAATTACCATGAGCTTCAATCGTCGCCGATATTCCAAATGCTCATAAACTTCCGACAGCAGTATATGCGGTGTTGTCTGTCTCGTTGTTGCGACCGTCCTACTCACACCTGGCAACAGGTTTACAGTCAGAGTGTACCAGCTCATGAAGCAACGTGCCATTCGACACTGAGAACAAGCACACTTTTGTATTTGCATATTTTACGTATGACACCAAGGAGACTCCTTATTTTTTGTGAAGTGAAATTCTTTTTAAAGTTTAAATTAAACATAACGCTTAAACTGGGACTCTATAAAAAGAGTTTTGACAAAATATTTAATTTATTGTATATTTTATTTATTTACAGATTAATAAAAGTTTAACTGTAGCCTAGCCTACCATTTTTATTAGCCTACATTTATTGAATTAGGCTATATGGAGTGTCTCTACAGTTTATTTATTTTTCAGATAAAAGTATACATGTTTCAGTTTGAATTCTATTTTTTAGTGGAATCTTTTTACAAAAGTTAGATTACAAGGGCGCGTATTATCTTCGAAGCTCACGTTCGAAAACAGAAATGGCGTTCGCCGGATGAGGTAACTGTAGCAAACCTATATTTGACATAATAAATACATATTTGCATGGGTTATGGATGTAAACCAACATAATGTGTTGTAACATTTAATAGCGCTTTTGCACCGGTTGAACAGTTTTATTTTAGGCAACATTTTTAATTAAAAGACCAAATAATATTGAAAGAAATTAAATTGGTTTATGGCACTTTGGACATCTAAGGTCATTGTGGGTGTATCAGTTTAATAAGGTTAGATCTACCTATGGCATTTGATATGACCTCTAATAAGAGTCAAGCCTAATCAGACAAGTTAGTTATAGCTGTTTATGTAACACATGGAGATAAGCCTAGAAAGTGTTAGAAGTGTATAGACAAGAACTCAGGGCAGGGAACTTGAGTAGCCACATTTCATTTTCAAGATGAGAAAATGCAGTAAGACCAGTTATACAAACTGACATCACTCATAAGCACATACACTTAAGTAAATATGGCATATAAAAGCAGACACCTCTGCTTAAACATGATATTCAATCTCTGAGAACATACCAAACATAAAGGATAAGAAATTGCAGGTGTAACATTGCCATGAATACTTACCCATCAAGTATTTGGATGTATTGTACAGTTCTTATCTTAAGTAATGGCTACATTTGTAATCTAGACGTTAAAACGGAGTTTTTAGGAACAAGTTCAGTTTCTTTTACCCTATAAAATGGAGAATGATTTGGCATTTCATACCACACCATATGAAAATGGTAAGTGCATTCTTGGCTGACACAGTAACAAAGCTAGAAATACTTGAGGAACTACTCCCTACAGAGTGATGAAAAGATTGCAAAACACACCACCACCCAATTTATTTTTTAAAGTACTATACAGTACATACCTCAAAACAGCTGTAAAATGATGACTGTCTAAAGTCTTAAGTAAGACAAGGGTGACAGAGGCAAGGAACACTCCCATTTGAAATGTTCCACATGATTTCCACATATTTCATATTTAATTTTTAAAGATTACCATTTGTAGCCATGATAATATTTTCTTGCTCAAGTTTTATCTTAAAGTTTTTATTTTGCAAAATGGCTAAAGGCTTAATTTTGATTAAAAGAAACTACTAAAAGCATTCTACATGAACATGCGGGACCCCAAAAGGCAATACTTGTAAATTTATTAATATTTATTTATATTCTTCCAGGACTCAAACACATTTTCATGTGAGCAATGAAGAGGAAGTGTACTGCATCCTCAAAGAAATATACAGGACAATACTGCAATAAACAGCCATACCAAATTTTGTAAACCATTAAAACTGTAAATATACCAGCTGTAAATATAGTGAACCTCTGAAGTCATGTCTTTCAATCTTCTGTACAGATAAAAATAGAATAGAACAATAATTACATCAAATGATTTAATAACATCTATATCTATGGAGAGGATGATAAAATATAAAGAAGACCTGAGGCAGAGCAGAGGATTTGAAGAGGAAAATACAGATTGCACATATAAACAAATGCACACACAAACAAAGGTATTTGGCAACACCTAAAGAACACTAGAGCATCTATCACACCACAAGATGAACATAAAGCAGTGGAATGTATTAGACAGAGAAAAGGGACTCTGACTGCGGGTATGTTGGGAGTATGGGGTGGGGGGACTGGTGGTTTCTGCTGCCCTGCCCTGAGCAAGATGGCTAAGACAGGACTCTTATTCTTCCAGTGTGCGGAAGGAGTTCTGCATGTCTTCATGGAGCTGGGCGTACTCAGCTTTGATCTTCTCCTCACCCTCTTTCACAGGGTCCTGAAATGCAGTTATAGACTTTAAAAAAATATCTTGAAAATGGAATATGACAAATTTTTAAACTTAAATAAATGATTTAAATAAATAGAAAGAAACTTGAAAGAAAATGTGATTAAATTGCACTGTTTGGTTTGTTCTTGATACTTGTGAATAATCCGCATAAAAGAGGAACCAAACTATTGACAAACCAAGATAATTGAAGTTCTAATAAATCAAGTGGTACAGACTATTTAGATAAGGCATTAAGACATGATTTATTTTATCATGGAAGACTCAAACACAATCAGTGTTTACATCCTGTACCTTAAATTTCATGGAACTGATCCTGTAGAGAATTTCTCCCATGTGCTCCCGGATCATGGACCAGGTGATCTTATTGTCGCTCTGTGCAGTGGTCTCTACGGCATGACGTGCCATATCATAGAACGCAATCATGTTGGACAAGATACCCACCGTCTTATAAAACGGACAGAACCTGAAAGCAAAATTGAATATTTTAGTTCCACTTCCACACTATCCCATTCACCCGAACGTGACAGCTGAATAATCATAAGCTTATACACACTGCAAGCATGTGTTCACTACCTGTCATAAGGTGTGTATCCATTTTGCTGCAGGAAATCATCTTTGATCAATTTGGCAACTTCCAGTGTGATCTTATCCGTTTCAGCCAATGATGCCTAAAATATAAATAACATGTGTTGCACCACTGACTGAAGAACACCCATAATAATACTACAAAATCAATTATGTAAACAAATAAGTATAAGCTATTAATTGTAGTGATACAAACAGTAAACACGCATAAACCCACAAACTCACCTTCCCCACAAGCTGCACAATCTCAGCCAAGTCCTCTTCTTCCTGTAGGATCTCTTTGGCTTTGGTACGCAGTGGCACAAATTCAGGGAAGTGCTTGTCGTAGTACTCGTCCAGAGCTCTTGTGTACTTACTGTAACTAATGAGCCAGTTCACTGAGGGGAAGTGCTTTCTCTGAGCCAGCTTTTTATCCAGACCCCAAAACACCTAAAAGACAGAAAAAGAAATAACATGAACATGTTTACCTCTAGAAGGAAAAAAAAAAAACAGGAAAAAAAGTTTTTTTTTTTGTTTTTTTTCGCCATAACGAAGTGTGTTAAGACCGCAATGAGAAGAAAATCTAAAATCTACACTTACTTGTACAATACCAAGCGTAGCAGAAGTCACAGGATCTGAGAAATCTCCACCAGGGGGAGACACACTGCAATTAAAACAAAAGCTTCACTGAGCCAGCAGACGCACACATTAACAGAATCAACAGTCATATATTGTAAGATTTATTAAAAATATATCAAATATAGAAGAAAAATAAAACCTTTACTAAAGCAAAAAAGCAAATAGCATCTGAAGAAGAAAAAGCAAGAGATCCACTTACGCTCCTACAATGCTCACACTGCCCTCTCTCTCTGGGTTACCAAGACATTTAACTCGGCCGGCACGCTCATAAAACGAGGCCAGACGTGCTCCGAGATAGGCAGGATAACCGCTATCTGTGAATGTGAGCACACACAAATACAAATTTAGTTCATATTTTATAGTTTATAATATTTGCCGTGGTGGCTGAGATGGTCACAGCACACGTACCAGCAGGCATCTCAGCCAGACGACCAGAGATCTCCCTCAGAGCCTCTGCCCATCGAGAGGTGGAGTCAGCCATCATGCTCACATTGTAGCCCATGTCTCTGAAATACTCAGACAGCGTGATTCCTGGATGGAATAAACAGCCATTAAGGATGACAACACAGCTGCTAGTTTTAGTTATTTCTATATCAAATGTTCAACAAACCTGTGTAAATAGAAGCTTCTCTGGCAGCCACGGGCATGTTGGATGTGTTGGCAACCAAGCCCGTTCTCTTCATGATGCTCTCCACCTTACCATCCACCTCCATGGTCAGCTATAGGAAAGAGAACTGTCAATCACCCTACTGAACATTCTATTACAGTTTATGTGGCATTGGTTCAATGACAGCTGATGCTGCTTACCTCAGGGAAATCTCGGAGTACTTCAGACATTTCATTACCACGTTCTCCGCAGCCCACGTAGATGATGACATCACTGTTGGAGTACTTAGACAGGGACTGAGAGATCACAGTTTTACCACAACCGAAAGCACCAGGGATGGCTGTGGTTCCTCCCTGCACACACCTGTTAAATTAAACAGTAAAAACTAAAAAGATCTGTTGAACTACCAGACATTTACACTACCAAACTTATTCTGTATTTACTTATTTTTTTCATAACTATTTAAACCATTTATTTAACCACTATGGAATCAGTGGTATTAGACTTTTATATTAGCTAACCTATATATGTTTTATTTTTTTCACTCGCAATTGTGTGTAGTAAAGTCAGAATTGTGTGATATAAACTCACAATTGCGAGTTATAAAGTCAGAACTGCGTGACAAAGTTGCAATTGCGAGTTATAAAGTCAGAATTGCATGATATAAAGTCGCAATTGCGAGTTATAAAGTCAGAATTACGTGATATAAAGTCGCAATTCAGATCAGATCTTCAAAATAGATCTTTTTTTACTCAAAATGGGACTTTATAACTCGCAATTGCAAGTTTATATCTCACAATTCTGAGAAAAGAACTGCGACTACAATTCTGGAGTGGTTTATGGAAGCTTGTTTCCACCACTGAATAAAAAACATAATTGCGACCTTTTAATCTCACAATTCTGACTACTTTTCTCAGAATTGCGAAATATAAACTCAGAATTACGAGAAAAAGAGTCAGAATTGCAAGTTTATATCTCACAATCCTGAGAAAAGTAGTCAGAATTGTGAGATAAAAAGTCGCAATTATCTTTTTTATTGAGTGGTGGAAACAAGCTTCCATAAACCACTCCCATTTCTGTTGACTGACATTTATGAAAAGTCTTCAATTATTATGAAAAATCATGCTTTAGAAATCCATCATTTGTCCATTATTTGTCATTTGAAAATTGAGCCTATTATTGTGGAAAATTACTTCTGGAATTACCATGGAAATAGTAAAGTTTATTATTGAATTATTTTACACATCATGACTCACGGAAAAAGGGCGTCCAGGACTCGCTGACCAGTCAGCAGAGGGTGATTCGCAGGAAGCTTCTCAGTGACAGGTCGGACCTGACGCACAGGCCACACCTGCACCATGGTGAACTTCTCTTTCACCCCCTCAAACTCCAACTCCAACACCACATCCTGACAAACACACACATGCACAATGACTTCCATATCCAAATAATTCACATTTGACTGTTCTTCACAAATTTAACCTGTTACTAGGCTCACCGAGACATCATAGTTTCCAGGTGGAGCCACATAGGAGACAGTTCCTCTGCTTTTTGGCGGTAACATTATTTTGTGTTTAATGAGAGAGTTTTCAAACACCATACCATAGATATCACCTCCTGTGATGTGACTGCCAACCTGTGATGGACACAGAAATCATTCACACATTTGATTTGATTGATCACCTGACACCATCTGTTATGTTGGAACACTTTTAAAGTGGTCATATCATACATTTTTGATTATTGCTACAATTATTTTTTGAGGTCCACTAATAATGTTAGTAAAGTACATTTGTTTTTCATATTGCACATCAAAATGTTGTGATGCCTCCATAATTCAGTACCTTAACTTAAAACAAATCATTCACTTACACGTAAGCTCTTGGATGGAGTGAACTCCCATTTCAGATCACGGTTAAGGGCACCAATGTTGACTCCTCTGGGAATGTAGATACTTTGAGTGAGGTCGTTGATGTCTTTGAGGGGACGCTGAATACCATCAAAGATTGAGCCCATTATTCCTGGTCCTAACTCCACAGAGAGAGGTTTTCCTGTGCGCAGGACAGGGTCACCAACGGAAACACCAGCTGATGAAAGCTCAGGAAAACTACAGTACTATTTAATAGATTTTACACACTGCATAACAGCAACCGTAGGAAGTATGTCCTGTAGTAAGGTAAGAATAGGATACATGTCTCTTCATAGACCTGAATGGTGGCCATGTCACCCTCCAGCCTAATGATCTCGCCCACAAGCTCACAGTGACCCACTCGCACCAGCTCGTACATGGCAGCTCCTGCCATACTGGAGGCCGTCACCACTACAACACAATCAGTGAGTCAGGAACCTTCAAAATGACTTGTGGACAGTGAAATAAGGTTTAACAAAAGCTAGGTTTTAAAAGCTCTGGTGGCATAATAATCCAAATAAAACAAAATAATATACATCCAAAAAAAAAATCAGGTGACATACTAATAATATAAATAAAATAAAAATATTAATACATGTTAATTCCTACTAACCAGGTCCAGATACACCATGTACATATCCAAATTCTCCCTCCCGTTCCTCATCTTGGATCTTGGGTAGCTTGGAGAAATCCATTTTGAATGAGTCTGACACAAAAATATATAAAAATGAAAAAATAAATAAATAGTCTCATAATAGACACTACTATCTGGCTTTCTTTCTGCACTTATTACTACGCTTCTTAGATCTATAAGCTGCATATGATTATTGTGATTTATTTATTTTATATATTAATGTACAGGTAGATTTATGTAATTAAATCTGCTGAATAATTAAATGTGTTTAATATCTTACTTTTTCCTGTTAGATTTTTTCTTTTATGTATTTACATCAGAATAATTATCCAGTATTATAAGTTGTCTAACATGTCTAACAAGTTCATATATTTTACAACACTATATGTGGGACTACCATGGAACACTGTCACATGACCAAGGCACATGACACTGACTGTAACAAAAAAGAAACTATGTGAGGAAGTGAGGAAAATAGTTGAGCAAATCTGGAAAAACTGTTTTGTAGTGGCAATTTATGAGAAACTCTGAACAAACACGTGAGAGCCAACTAAACAAAATAAATCAATCAAATTAAACCAAATAAACACCCCAAATGGTGAGTAAAAACATTGCAAGGCACTGACACCTTATTTCACTTAAATAGCCTTCTATATTTCTTATTAAAAGCTTCAAGAGGAACCAGTCTAACGTCTGGGTTTTTGTGAATGTATAATCACATGATGCTCCTATGACATCTGGGATAACTGGGGATTAATGGTCCATTTGGTATGAAATATATTCTATGCAGTATATTCACAGCACATATGTGCCCTGCAATGAAGGGGCACCCATGAATTTTAGCAATGACCCTGCATAATAAATAGGATATGAAACAGACATCGCAGACTTTTGAACACATGAAAAAAAAAAAAATAAATAATGTCAGTACATTGAAAATTATTTAAGGACACGTGGTCTGCAAACCTAGCATGCTGTTAAATGGACAACAACAACTGACAGTGATTGTGTCTCCGAACCTAGTGAGCAGCCTACCTACACAATATATTTGGACATCACAGTCACACTCACACCCCAAATACAATAATCTCCACGGAGACAAAGATGAGGACTTTATATATATATATATATTATATATATATATAAATAAAGATCTTTTAATGATTGTATTGGTTTTGATTTGCATGATTGTAGGCTACTGATTTTGCACTAGAGATCGAGCTGCGAAGTGCGAAGAGATGCTGCATGATCACATGATCACGATGCTGTTGCTAGAATTTGACCTTTGCTGAAAATTTAAGGTAGTTTTTTTGTCTCCGATCAGTTAAAGCTCTACAAAATCCTTCATCTCGTGTGGTCGTAATTACTTAATCATTATATAGATGAAATATTAAAATTCTCCAGCTATTTGTTTAGCATCCAACTGTGCTATTCAGCGCTGGAAGGGAAAATAAACATGTAGCCTAACAAAATAATATGAGCTGCATGGAGAGGCGAAGGGTACAACACAGGACACAGTGTACAAAACGGCAAAATAAGCTGTTATATGATTATTACTAAATAATAAACCAACTGCATTGAAGATCTGGGAATAATTCATTGTTATAATCATATTTTCTGCTTGTTTAATTTAACAGGTACATTTCTTTTAATAGACATGATATGACTATCGTCTCAAAAATGAGTAAATACCTCAGATAATGAGACGGTCTTGTGTCCAGATCCTATGGTGAGATGAGCCGTGAGGAACAAGAAAGTCAGCTGATTTAATTCAGTCGAGAGCTGACGTCACAGCCCGTTCTCCCTCTGCAGACTGAACAGCGTGCGCCATAAATTCATTATCGCCCCCTACTGTGCAGGAAATATTAGTCATTGATTTCCCGTTACTTTTGGTAATGTTGTTTTCTAGGCTAACTATATAATAAAACTTAGGCTAACCCGTCATTATATGCAATGTACATATTTTTCTGCAGAATGTTGCGGTTCAAGCTCTGTAGGCTAACCTATATATGACCTATGCACAATAAATCTAAAATATTTAAATATTTGATTTTTAAATTTGCGAAGCATTTTAACACATTTAAACCTAATCAGTGTAAACGATTGATAGCTTATGCATGATAAATTTCCCCAACAGATCCCCAACTCTTTTCGTTATACGATAAAATAGCCTTAACTAGTAAAATAATAGTGTTAAGCAAGACATGATAGTGTTTTAAGCTAAATTAAAATGTGTTTATTTGGGCACTGACTGTAAGACAGACACTTGTGTATTATTGGGTCGACGTTACTAACGCGACAGTTTCTACTGGTCCGTAGGGGACCAGTGTGTTCTCTACCTGATTATAATACGCGCACACATAGTCTAATTCATTTTCAATTTGAAGACCTGAATGTCGTGTCGACGAAGCAACCTCGATAATGGGTAAAAAGTACATTTAATAAACTAAATAAGTTAGTCGTCAAACTGTTTCTATTTTCGACATATAGCCTATAAAAATACTATAAATTATACTACGTTTAAGGTAAGTTATATGTAGGCCTACGTTTGAAATATGTGTGTCAAGAAAGAATACGCGGACCTCGGCCATATAAACTGATATTTTCTCAAAGTGGATGTAATTTGCCAAAATCCGTATAGGGGATTTTCTATTTCTTATTGAAGAGTTTCAATTTAGCTGTGCTTGACATTTTTGTGTGTTTATTTATGGTCTGGTTGGTTTTGTCTAGATCTCACACGGAAAGCAAGAAGCGGAGAAAGAGAGTTTACTCGTAAGTCTCAAATTTTCAAAAAGAAACACGGACTTTAATTTATTCTTTTTACTACATGTTTCTTAATAACATCTCTCGTTTCGCCCAACGAATTTGTAAGTTCTTGTTTGTTAATCATAATCTGTCAAAGTCCTGGTCATTATGTACTAGCCTAACGTTAGCCTACTCAATGAATTCGTTAAATAGAAAAAGGTTGAAGGTTGTGCGTTTTGCGAACACACTGCACTTCTGTTTCTCAGTGGGCATTTGTTTTATATGCAGAGAGCAAAAAGAAACGAAGTCCTAGTGGTGACCGTCCGAACAGTAAGTCAAAATTATTAATTAAATCATTTGTTATTACATAAGTAGACCTATTATAAATATGTGACATTTGGTTGTGAATTTATTCAATTACATATAGCTACAAAAGTCTTTTATCAGTTTCTAATATAGGCTAATGTCAATATTAAACCATATCTTTCATTTTTTAAATGTTTTAATTCTGACATTACTACTGTCTGCACATTGTTGTTGAATATTTAATTGAAAGTGATCAATTGTCATTGCCTTCTTTGTGTGTGTTGTAGTGAATGAGTTGAGGATTGTTCTGCTGGGAAAAAAATGAATCAGCAAACAACAGAGTTAGAAACTTTATCCTAGGAATAGATGAGAGTGGAACATCTCCACCTGATGTACATCAGCTCACCAAGAGTAGAAGCCAAGTGAAGGACAGACTCATCACTATCATCAGCTCTCCTCACCTACTACAGCCAGATCTCTCACACCGTCAGGTCACTCAGGGAGTGAGAGAGTGTGTGTGTCTGTCTGATCCAGGACCTCATGCGATCATACTCATACTGCAGCATGAAGATGACTTAAGTGAGGACAACATTGGGAGAATAAAATATGTGCTGAAACAATTTCATGAGAAAGCGATTACACATACAATCGTGCTAACTATTGAGCAACTGAGCTCCCAGCTGACTTTAATAAATAATGATGTAAAACAATTAATAAATGAATGTGGAGGGGGACATTTTCAGTTTGATGAAAAAGAATCAGGATTCTGCTCTAAGATAATTCAAATAGTAGAGAAGATAAAGGAAGAATATGAAGAGTTTCTCAAATGTGAGATATTTGATGATGCAGAAGATGGAACATCAGTGGATAAAAAGCAGAGCACATCTGAGGATTCAGCCAGAGAGGAAGCGGAAAAGGAGGAGGGAAAAGGTGGAGGAAGATGTAAGTTTCAGGATTACTTTTAAAATTCATTGACAATTTTTATTTATATACAAAAGGATTAATTTGAAAAAGCTCAAAAGATTTTTAAAACTTTTCTCTGTTTTTATGTGTATGGCTTTAACCTATAGGTCGTTTTTTCAAGCACCTTATTACGACCTATATTTACGTTTTAAGGTCATGCGCCCTCTAGCTGGCGTAAAAATAATGACAGTGTCGTGTTACATCTGTCGTCGTGAAATGACGTATGACCGTCGTTACCAATCAAAATAAGTGTTCATTTAAATGCAATGTGTGGACTTTTTACACGGTCCCTTACCCGCCATTTGTCCTATTTCCATTTAGCAAAATTCATTTTTTTTTATTAACGACTACACCTACCCCATCCCTAAACCTACCCTTAGTGATTTATAGTGCATATACACTTTGTGAACGTATGCATTCCCTGAGATCGAACCCACGATCACATGATTGCATATTGTTGTATATTGCAATAGAGTGGTGCAGGTATGACATCACTTTGTAGGCCAAAACGCGGAAGTGAGTTAGCATTTTAGCACTTCCAGTTCCATCGCCCCAAAGTCAATGGCTTTTTTGAATGGGATTTTGGTTAAATGGCTGAAATAAGGTCTGTGGTGAACGCAAGCTCAAGACAGTTTCACGTTTTATTCTACGACATAAAATACATCAGTATTACCCCACTCGTGATTTTTTAAGCTGTTATGTGTCTTGAAAAAGGTGGTTGCTAACAAGTGGCTAAATGGGACTACAGAGACTGTCTGGGATATTAAATGTTATCACACTGAAAAAGTTAAGCTCAGTCTGCTTTTACAGCCTCATTATAAGAGTACAATTATGAGCATAAACTATTCTAACTCAAACATGCTGGGAAAATGTTTTTAGATAAAAATCGAAAGAGTTGTCGGAAGCTTAGTGATGGTGACGTTGAAGTCGAGCGACCGTGGTGTAGTTCGTTTATAGCCTACCTTTAGCTTTTTATTCTGGCGACTGCATTTAGGCTTCAAACTTCATAAAAGTTATGTTCATCTGTGAAAATTATCTTGATGGACAAAACATGTAAGTATCATAAACCTTTGTTTATCACAGAGCTTTTTTTGCGATAATCCAAAAGCCTATGGAAAATCCCATTGGGTTTTTGTCGAGGGAACCAGCGTGATGCTAACTGCCGATTGGCCTACAAAGTGACGTCATACCTGCACCACTCTATGCTCTACCAATGGAGCTACGCGAAACCCGAAATATGACGCAGATAAAAGGGTACAGTGCATTAAAATGAAAGTGTCCTGTTGTCGATAGTGGCACAACTTTAGCAAACGCTCCTATGGGTCGTATTTTATGCATTAAAATGAAAGTGTCCTGTTGTCGATAGGGGTGCAACTTTAGTAAACGTTCCTATGGGTCGTATTTTATGCATTAAAATGAAAGTGTCCTGTTGTCGATAGGGGTGCAACTTTAGTAAACACTCCTATGGGTCGTATTTTATGCATTAAAATGAAAGTGTCCTTTTGTCGATAGGGGCGCAACTTTAGTAAACGCTCCTATGGGTCGTATTTTATGCATTAAAATGAAAGTGTCCTGTTGTCGATAGGGGCGCAACTTTAGTAAACGTTCCTATGGGTCGTATTTCAGGGAAGTGACAAACAACCTATATGGGCGTATTGGTTGGAGGACATGTTGGAATTATCATGACGTCTACAATTCATAAACCACTACAAATTTACATTAAAATTGTGTAATTAAAATTAAATTAAATGAACGAAAGAGTTCACCCCAAAGATAAAATGTCTTTTACTCATCTCCTGTGGCGTAACTTTGTTTTAAAAAGTGGGTGGGACATGAGTGTGTGAGTGTGTGTGTGTGGGGGGGGGGGTGGAGGGGGGGTGTAACAACAATTACAGAAAAAAATAACATTACAATGTAGAGAAATCAATTTAAATAGTACAATGAGATTAATTTATCGACATAAAGTCGATATTGTTAGTCCCGAAATTGACCTTTCGCATAGAAAAGAGTTGTCGGAAGCTTAGTGATGGTGACGTTGAAGTCTGGTGACGTTGAAGTCAGTAACCTTTTAGTTACTGTTGCTTTGTCGGACAAGCCACATCATTTTTTAAGTTCACCGATGTAAATTTATTAACTCTCCTGTATGGTTTGTTTGTTAGACAAACTCAGCGTCATGTTTGTTCAGATCATCTGTCAATCATACTTCCGGCGAAGGGTGAATTTCACGTCAGTAAATAAATACACAGAATTACATAAAATGCTCGTCTGACTTAATGGTCTGCTGGTAGAACTTTTAAGCGTTTTAGCGAGGTTCTAATCTGGGTTCTAATCCACCCTCGTATAGTACCCCCCCCCCCCCCTCATTAAAACCACCATTCAGTGATAAAGCGCTCTTCTGTGTGGACTGTGCATGAGCGCCAAGAGAGCATAGTTGCATACCACTGATAACAGCGGCAACATCAACAAACGCTCAGCATGATTTCAAAAACAACACATTCCAGTGCCATATCACTTCTTATTTAACAAACGAATTAAATGAATGCTTTGCTAGTCAACTGGAGATGTTTCATGTGTATTAGGTACATCCATGCCGCAAGATGTTTCAAAAAGTGGTAGGGACAATATCGACCTTGGTGAAAAGTGGTGCTCTTTGGACAGTGATTTTATTATCTAGCTCATAAAAGAACCATAAAAGTTTTTACTCATACACTATATTCTAAGTCTTCTGACTTAGTATATAAAGTATATAATTTTTAATTTACTGGAAATTTTTATTTTTTCACTAATATATTTTTGTTGTTGTTGTTAAGAAAGTTGTTGTTTTAAGAAGCCAAAGATAAAATACTGTTTTTCATTTTCAGCAACTGTTCCTGGAAAAGGAAAAATTAACTATGTGCTGTGTGGAAGTAATACAAAACTCAAGACCTCAGTGTCCAAAATGTTACGAAAACAATAAAAGAATCTTCATCCACATGTCAGAGAGAGTCTAGTTTAGTGTGTGTGAAGAAAGAGGTGAACATACATGGACGGCACCTCACTGTGGTGGAACTTCCAGCTCTCACTCGGCTCTCAGAAGAGGAAGTGATAAACCAGACTCTCCAGTGTGTGTCTCTCTGTGATTCTGGAGTTCATCATTTCTTCCTTATTATTCCTGTTGGCCCACTTACTGATGGAGACAAAAAAGAAATGGAGAAGATCAATAAGATATTTTACTCCAAAGACCACTTCTCTGTGCTTTACACAACAGATCTCACTGATGACAAAAATGTGACAGATTTTGTGACATCCAAAGAATCTCAGAGGATTGTCGATCTTTATGGGTGTTGGTACCATGTGATAGGGTTGAAGGAACATAGTAGAGGAACACAGATCTCTGACCTGTTGGAATGTATAGAGAGCTTTAAAAAGGAACCATATTCACTTCAGATGTACATAAAAGCTCAAGAAAACAGAGTCAGGGATGAACTAGAGGAAAAGCTGAGTAAAATGAAGAGTACAATCAAAGAGTTACAGCAGAAGATTCAGCAAGAGGGTGAGTGAATTTTTAAAAAATACTTCAAAACATTTGTGTGTGTTTTGAAATGGTTTTACCTTTCTTTACTACCATTTTATTCTCAGACGATTTCCCAGAACATCATGACTACACTCCTGCTTTTTTAACCTAATTTTAAAGTTGACATCTACTCCAGTTATCACTAAATCTGACCAATAAGAAAACATAGAAACATAGGAAAAATAGTTTAATTTTGAAAAGTTCTCTTTGAGAATTTCTACAATAAAATGATTATGCAATCCATCTATGTTTTAATTTTTTACATTTCACATTACTTTTTTATTATGTTATGTATGATTATAATTCAAACATATATGCCTCATTCATTGCAATGTGGTGAAGAATGTAATTTGACTGAAGTTATTTTCTAAGCTTATTGTTAGTCTATTATCTAAAATTATCTAATGTCTATTATGCCTATTGCTGTTTTCAGGTGATGAAGATGCATCAACAGATTCAGGCTCTTTAAGGATAGTGATGATTGGAAAGACTGGAAATGGAAAAAGTGAAACAGGAAACACCATCCTCGGGAGAGAAGAGTTTCACACTGAAGCCAGTTCAGATTCTGTGACGACTGTCTGCATGAAAGGAGTTGGTGAAGTTCAGGGTAAATCAGTAGCTGTCGTTGATACTCCAGGTCTCTTTGACACCACACTGTCAAATGAACAAGTGCAGGAGGAAATTGTGAAATGTGTTTCACTGTCAGCACCTGGACCACATGTCTTCATTATTGTCTTGAGTGTGGGAAGATTCACAAAGGAGGAGAAAGACACTGTGGATCTGATAAAGAAGATTTTTGGACCAAATGCTGCACAGTTCAGCATTGTTCTCTTCACTAGAGGAGATGACCTGAAAAATCTAACAATAGAACAATATGTAGAGAAAAGTAAAAGTGCAGATCTCAAGAAATTGATCAGGGACTGTGGGAACAGGTTTTTGGTTTTTAATAACAGAGAAAAGGATGATCACACACAAGTTACTCGGCTTTTTAAGATGATAGAAGAAGTGAAAAAATCTAATAAGGGGCAGTATTTCACAAACAGCATGTTTGAAGAAGCAGAGATGTCCATTAGAAAGAGAGTGGAGGAAATACTGAAAGAAAAAGAGAGAGAAATCCAGGCAAAGTATCAAACAGAAATGGAAAGCATGATGGAGAGACTAGAGAAAGAGAAAAGAGAAGCAGATGAGGAAAAAATGAAAATGGAGACTCAGTTCAGAGAAAAAGAGGAGACTCTCAGAAAAGAGTATGAAGAAAAAGAAAAAACAGAACAGAAGAGACAAGAGGAGGAGAACAAGAGACGTTTAGATGAAGAAAAACAACAAAAACATGAACATGAGCAAAAAATTGAAGCAATGCAGAGAGAGATGGAAAATCAGAGATCACTCTATGAAAAACAGCAAAAAGAAAAAGAAGAGCAGGATAAAAAGAGAGAAGAGAAATATAAACAAGATAAAAAAAAGCTTAAAGATGAGCAAAAGCATGCCATTGACGAATTAAAAAGGAAACAAGAACAGGAAACTGAAAGAAGACAATTGGAGGAACAAAAGAAGATTAGGGAGGAAGAGGAAGAGAGACAGAGATGGCAAAGAAGAATAAAAGAGCATGAAAATGACAAAAAGGAGATTCAAGAGAACATTAAACAACAACAGAGAGAATGGGAAGAGCAAAAGAAAAGACAGATGAGAGAACGAGAGGAAGAGGACAGAAAGCAAAAAGAGAGACATGAAGAACAACTGAGAGAAAAAGAAGAGGAAATGGAGAAAATAAGAAAAAAATTTCAAAGAGAAAGAGATGAAGAAAGACAAAAGATAGAGGAGGAGAGACAGCAGTGGAGAGATTCAGAGAAAAGAGCGAGAGAGCGAAAAGAGAGAGAATTTGAAGAAATGAAAAAACATTATGAACAGCTGGCACGAGAGAGAAAAGAAGAGTGGGAGAGAACTAAACAAAACGATGATGAGAGAAGAGAAGAAGAGAGAAAGAGATGGAGGAAAATGATAGAAGATCTTAAACATGAGCAAGAGCAGGAGATCAGCAGAAGAGATACAGAGGAGAAAGAGAGAAAAGAAAAAGAAAAAAAAGAGCGTGATAAAATGAAAGAGGAATATGAACAGAAAATTAAGTATATAGAGAAGGAACATGAAGAAGAAGCCAGAAAACAAGCAGAGGAATTTAATGAGTTCAGAGAGAATAAAGATCTGCACATTCAAGAGCTCCGTGACAAGCTTGACGATTGTCAAAAAGAATATAAAGTACTGGATGAACTGTATAGTCGCTTCAAAGAAAAAACAACTATAAAAACAACAGAATTAGAGAAAGAAATTGAACAGCTGAAAAAGAAAGGAATATGTACAATTCAGTAACGCCTTTAAAAAAAACAAGTTTTTAATGTAGAATGACTCAAATAAGAAATGTATTAATATAACTAAGGAAGTCCTTAATACATGGAGAGAGCTCATTCACATTAATCTCAATTGCAGTTGATCATGTGATGTAGGACAAAGATATTCCATCTTTTCCTGTGGATGCTAGACACTTGGTTCTGCTAGGTTGTATAGTCACATCCATAACATTACCAGAGAATATAATTTTACATAAATTACTATTTCTTATGACATTACATTGTTGGCGCATTTTTGTTTTCATGTTTCTTATGTATATAGTATTTACTAAATGTAATTAATATCTGTATACTTATATTGGAAAACCTCATCTTTAATTCCAATTTTCTCCCACTTTCCAAACCCTGCAAGAACAATTTTAATAGAGATAATAATAAAATTAAGAGTTTAATTTTGCATTAATTCACAAGTGTATAATATATTTGATTTAAAGGGGTGGTTCACTGGTTTTTTTCTAGGCCTGATTGTGTTATTGGGGCGCAGTTTAACATGTCTTAATGCTTCGTTTTTTAAAAAAAGACGTATTTTTCATATATTTTACCTTTATTCTACACCTCTGTTTCCATTGTCATTTGAACGGCTCGTTTGACTTCCTGGTTCTATGATACCACTCCCTCCAAAATACGCAATGTGCTCAGATTGGTTAGCTGGCCCAGTGTATTGTGATTCGCTGAAGCGTCCGGAAACGCCACGCCCCTTACCATTAGTTGTTATATGTGCTTCAGTGGAAATGTAAATAACGGCGTCTATATTGCTATATCAAATTGAGCCCGAATCAGACCCAGATGAAGAGGGTCAAACAGAACTTCTGCAATCGCGGTTTTTAAAGGATGTTTATGAATGTTATTTCATTTTGTATTTGTGTCAGAGTGTTTAGATATGCTGTCACTGCTGTTTGTTAGTTTTGATTATACGGTTTTATCCTGATTAAAGCTTTACTGTAGCCGAATACATGACTAAGTAGTAGCATTTTTGTAAAGGTATTGTTTAATTTATAGCATGAACAACTGTTTGTCTATGAACATAGAAGTTTGTTGGTGTTTGTTGGAGAAGTATGCAATAGAATTTAGCTAACTGGCTAGCGAAGATAAAAACGCGTTGGTCTTTGTTTACGTCCTTGATGCAACCAAAAAATAGCAACAGAACTATACATTTAAAAAACATGTACAAACAATAAAACATACTTACAGTTTGGGGCCGATAAACAGCAGCTTCTGCTTCATCTTTCAGTAATAGCCTTTGTGCAAATCCAGCATTGAACTCGTGTAGATTCTGGAAGCTGTCTTCCACGGCGCATCCAGTGTAGAAAATATCACAGATTATAATGGGTTCTATTATCTTTTGACGCGTCGCGTCGCTTGCGTCCAACTCTTCCGCTTCCATATCCCGCGCGACATGGCCTCGCCCACTTTGTTGCGTGTTCCCGGGGGCAGTGTTTTGCAGGGTTTATGATGTCACCAACCCGGGAAGAAGCTCGTTGTAGTCCAAACCGGTCGTTTTTGTAGGCATTAAACTGCCATAACTTTAAAAGACAATATCTCTGTTTGCATTGAACTTTCAGCGCTGTAACTTAGCAGATACTGTTTATGCTCAAGCAGCAACATTACACACTAACTAAAGTTAAAAAAGTGAAATCGCAATGAACCACCCCTTTAAAATAATACCAAGACATGTTTAGTGAGATAAATCCTATACTATTATGAAAGATACTTTGACCTTTTAAATTATACATTTATTCTGCATTTTTCACACTTTTTCCTGTGCTGCTGGATTCTGAAACTGCCTTGTAAAAAGTAAAATATAGCCTAATTGCTGTCACAGAAACAATAAACATGATCATGTAACATTTTAAAATAGCAACTTTGCTTTTATGTGGTTTTTTTGTTTTAAAAAATTGCTTTTAATTTGATTGTGTTTCTCTACCGACCAATACTTTGTGTCTCACACTATGTGTACTGGTGCAAAGAAATACAGAGAATTAGCATATAGAGAATTATATCATTGTGCTGTTTTCCAGAGGATTCAGTGTTTAAATCACATTGTTACATAACTATACTTAATTATTCATTTCAAATGCAGTTTGCATGCTTTCATTGTGGCTAGGCTGATGTATATTGGGATGACTCTGTCTGCTTTCATTAGGAAATAAAGTTTGTATTTTTCAACAGTAAATCTGTCATATTATGACCACTTTATTGACCATGTATTTGAAAACAATAATACCACACTGAAGACAATTACACTGCTGTAGGAAGGTACCATAAGGTCATGTTAAAGCTAGTTGGACACTACAACACCTTTAAAGTTTTCAATCTGCGACTACTCTGCAAAATGAAACCGCAGTGCACTCTTAACCTTCATCTCTCTTAAAGACATTTTAAACAAAACACTAAGCTAAAGGTTTTTTTTAATACATCTGTGATGTGTAAATCTACAAGAATGCTAACAGTCCCAAGCCCTTTACTTGCAACTATACTGAAGGCTGTCAATAGAGAAGAATATGCTCTTTGCACACAGATAGTGTAGTTATAGCTTCTAACAGCTGGGGCTTACAAGGCCATGCAAACTAGTCAAACCTTGACCCTTTGATGTATCCATACTTTTGAGGTAGTTTTCACCTACACTGAAGAAACCCTGTGGTTTCTATGTAAAATTGTAGCCTAATACAATGTAAACATTATTTTAAAGGTAAAAGTCACCTTGACTAGAGCTCTAAAATATAAACAGTAAAATGTTACCTTCAATTTCATTTTTATTAACTCATAATCGTAGTAATTCGTGTATTTTATTAGATTGTGTACAGGGATTACAATAGCAGTTTTTCCTCAATCATGACATCAAAGTGACTAACGTTAATCGATTTGGATAATACTGAATCATTTTTTTCATTTTAAGAAACATTTTATTTCGTCGACACATTATTTTATTTGGATTAAAATAATAGGGCGGGACTTGTATTTTCAAGGCACAAAATTTCCTAAACGTAATTTCCCGTTTTTCTGTTTCCTGTTGCTTGTTGTCAGTGGTGAAGGTTGACAGCAGCAGCCTCCCAGAACTTGCGTTGCCAAATCCTCTGTTTTATCATCCATCGACTAGTTCCTGATGTGAGATCGTAAGTGACTTTACAAGGATTAAATGCGTGCTTATATCGATCTAAATTACATTAACTGTTATAATAAATTAGCAATATTTTAAAACAACTATAAAATCTTTTAATTTGGTTCTCATTCTGACTTAAGTTGTTTGCGGCGATTTAATCGAAAAGATCTGGCAACCTTCGGCCACAGCACAGAGGCAAATGCGGACTGCTTAGCTAGTGTGCTAGCAGCATACATGTGGAGGGGATCACATCCCAAACTCTGCCTAAATTCCCCTTCAGACTGCCAAATACCGCCAACCGCCCCTGTATCCCTCACAACAAACGTGTTTTCTTCAACATGAAAGGGTGAGTAAACAGCTAAGAAGAGTCTTTTCATTTCAAGTAAAGTTTTCCCCTCTCTATTCTCTCTTTTTTCCAGTAGGGGGGCAGTAGAGTTGGTCTAATGCTAGCTGCTAGCTCTCTGCGCGCTTAATGTGGAGGAGAAACATTTGCGCCGCATTTTCACACCCAGACTTTAGTCATTGTCATACCTTTTTTCACCAGCTCCCCGAAAACGCCTTAAAATCCCTTATATAATCCAGCGTCAGATTAAACCAAATGCCAGTACAAATGGCACGACTTAAGTCCGTGCCAAACTGGATCGTGTGTCGAATCTAAATCCGAAAATGTTGAGTCAGTCTTCAAGTTGCTATCTTGGTTAGCCAGCCTCGCTTTTATTCCTCTGAAATGAGCTTTCATGTGTCCTGAGGCCGTTAGTTTGACATTAAAGCTTGTTGCTGTCATGTTGATTTTCCATATTTGTGAATATTTTGAATTAAAAATTGAGATGTGACACACGTGATGAAGTGAGCTTAGCCGCATAGCATATCATCTTTGAAAATGACAGAACAAGTTTATAGAGGTTTAAGACACTTAATGAAGGTCGTTACTTTAAGTTTGTAAAATAAATATAATATATAATGTTCATTCTCATAGTTTCACTAAAGTGATTATGCTTTGATCATGTGTAAAGATAAAGAAAAATGAGTCATATTGCCTTTTTAATCTCTTTAAATATTATTCATCTTAAGTGTCATCATTTTTTAAGTTGTACATCTTCAACACAGTGGTACCCAACCCTGTTCTTGGAGGGCCTCCAACAGTACACACATGTCTGACACACCCATTACAGGTCTCTGCTATGGAGCTGATGTGAATCAGGTGTGGTGGGTGACCGTTGCTGTAACAGTCTAGAAGGCGGTTTGATAGTATTTGTATAAACTGTCATTCTTGCTTTAAGACAAAACGGGAGACTTTATCTTCACTTGTTATTTACAGTGCACTTTGATGTGATTTTTGGGAATAACAATGTTTTGTTATGTGATAGTAATGGTCATCCACCAGTATGAGGTGACGGGAGAAAAAATGGACACTAAATATGGATTAACATATTTAGTGTCCATGTTTTTCTCCTGTCACCTCATACTGGTCGTTCAAGTAGCAGTGATAAGCATGTGACCAGCAGCTGTTGTGTTGGTGCTGGGCTTCAGCATGCTGCCCTCCTATAAATACCTGCTTTATACACTGCTGGTTTACTGTCATCATACATTGACCCAATACATTTTTTGATTTTTGGTGGGTGGTCATGGTTCGCATGAAAAATTGGTAATGTGACAGCTGTCATGTGGACCTGGGACTACCTGTAGGAGGGGGGTCTCAGTTCGGTTAAACTGAAACTGTGGCTTGATTTGCATGCACAAATCTGCTGCGCACTTGTTCAGGAAGTTATTCTATGCGAATTTTTTTTTTTTTTTTTTCCTCAATAAATTAAAAATAAAACACTAAAAACAAATCACTTGCTTTATACATCATATTTTAAGATTTGCTGAAGATTACATTTAATGCTATTATTGGTGTTTTAAATTTATGCAAGCGTTACTTGACAGATAATAAATTCTAAATGTACTGTAATAATAGGGAAAATGATATATACATATAACTACTATCTATCTATCTATATATATATATATATATATATATATATATATATGTATATAGTACCAATATTTTGTGCATTCCTAATAGTAAAAGCCTCTTGACATGTAGAGAGATGGAGATTGTTTTTCAATGTACAGCTAGTTGACCATTCTGCTTTTGTTCTAGTAGCCGGATCGAGTTGGGGGATGTTACACCCCACAACATTAAACAGTTGAAGCGTCTGAACCAAGTGATCTTCCCTGTCAGCTACAACGACAAGTTCTACAAAGATGTTCTTGAAGTAGGAGAGCTCGCCAAGCTAGGTAGGAAACAAAGCTTCTGTGGCTTCCTAATGATGCTTTTGTCATAAACTTTAGAATGGTAGAAGTTTTGGAAGAAGTTTCTTTTGCTCACCAAGACTGTATTTATTTAATCAAAATTCAATAAAACAGTAATATTGTGAAATATTATTACAATTTAAAATAACTCCTTTTATATTTGAATATATTTTAAAATGTCATTATTCCTATGATGGCAAAGCTGAATTTTCAGCATCATTACTCCAGTCTTCATTGTCACATGATCAGAAATCATTCTAATATGCTGATTTGCTGCTAATTTGATTATTAACAATGTTGAAAACAGTTGTTGCTTAATATTGTGGAAATGGTGACACTTTTTCAGGATTCTATGAATAGAAAGTTCAAAAGAAGAGCATTTATATGAAATAGAAGATTTTTTGTAACATTATAAATGTATTCCCTAGTAAAAAAGTAATATATTTAAAATGCATTTATTTAATACTAAGTATAGTTCAAATACTGTATATTAACATATTTACTGACAAATTGCTTGAGACTTACTGATATAAAAATTATAATTAAACTTTAATTGAAGTACTACTTGTGCACAATGCACATTTCTTAATATTAAGCCTAAAATGTGTTTTAATGTCAATATTGATGAGGATTGTATGAACTTTAAATAATAAGAGTCTTTAAATGCAAGATATTTAAAGTGTACCTAAAGTGCAATCGTTCCACTTTAGCACAATCAAATATACTTAAGTATATCTTTAGTTGGACCTCAGCACTACTTCCACACAATTAAAGTGCATTAAGTACAAAATTAATTGTTCCAATTTAGCAGACTTTAAGTATACCAATTTAGTATACCAAAAGTACAATTGCAGGGTATTTTTATTAAGTACATAAATATGTAAATGTATTAGTAGTATACTTAGCATGAAATAAATGTATTTCAAATACATTTTAGTATATTTATTTTTCACTAGGGTTTACTGACACTTTTGATCAATTTAATGTATCCTTGCAGAATAAAAGTATTAATTTGTAATTAATGCTAATTTTTTGGACTCAAACTTTAAACTGTAGTGTAAATACATTACAGTTAACCATTTGACCCTTTTACAGCGTATTTCAACGACATCGCAGTTGGTGCTGTGTGCTGTAGAGTGGATCACTCTCAGAACCAGAAGCGACTCTACATCATGACACTGGGTTGTCTAGCACCTTACCGCAGACTTGGCATAGGTAAGATCACTTTTCTGACCATTTTTAGCTGCTTGTGTGTCCTCATTTATTTCAAAGGGCAGTCAGGGGTCAGATTTCCTGGGATTGAATTCATGATTGCATAATCAGATTATTGTCTTTGAACGATGCCTGACATGAAGACTTGTATAATCCACTAGAACAGTGATGTTTGAATTTCATTATTTGCACATTTTTCAGTTACTGATATTTATCTTGCCATGTTTGTTTGAAGGAACAAAAATGCTGAACCATGTGTTGAACATTTGTGAGAAGGATGGCACTTTTGACAACATTTACCTGTGAGTCTGAAGACAGTCTTGTGCTTTATTTGTTGTGAAACATCCATCTGTGTCTCATTCATATAATGTTTAATGTTGATACTTGAGTAACTATGTAAAGTCTGCTGCAAAATAAATCACTGAATATTTAAGGAGTCTTCTATATGCTAAACTAACCTGGTTTCGGTTTCTCTTTCATGTCTCCACAGTCACGTGCAGATCAGCAATGAGTCTGCAATTGACTTCTACCAGAAATTTGGCTTTGAGATCATTGAGACAAAAAAGAACTATTACAAGAGGATAGAGCCAGCAGATGCCCACGTTCTTCAGAAAAGCCTGCGCAGCCCATGTGCGCCCCCAGCAGGAGAGCTGCAGAAAGCCGACTAGGGGTTGAAGCGCAACACCAGATTGGTTTCTTCCCCAAATGGAACTGTAACAGACGCCCCAGGGTTGACACACTCACCACTTTCTCCAGAGGACATTTTAGACAGAAAAAGTCAATGACGTATTTGCTGCATTTATTGTGCAAAAACTTTAGTCCCCCCTTAATTGTTTTTTCTTTTCTTTTTTTTTTCTTTTTTTTTTTTTTCATTTCATCATTTAGAGAGTTGAAATTACATGGAGGTTTTCAAGCAGAATCCATAATTGCTCCAAAAAGCTGCTGACTTCTTATTGATCTGACATGGTGAAGGTTGTTTTCAAAGCATACTGTTTGCATTTGTTTTAGATTTGTTTAAGGTAAGGGGACATCGCTTTGCTTGGACAAAACAATAGAACAAAAGAGGTAAAGTCTTTTAAAAAATATGACTCGAGACGCCCCAGCTGGCAACCTTGGAGTGATTGTTTGAATCATCTTAGGGGCACTTGGAATTCGCAGAACTCCATCACCCCGCCATCTGAGCCCTCGGACACGCGGCAAGGGAATCTGCTGGTAGCTGAGACCTCCTGTTTCACCATACAGGCAATATGCAATGTTGGAGGGTTGCATGTAATGCATTGTCTCCTTGTGATGTCAGCCGCCTCAGTCTGTGTTGAGGCTAACCCAATGAGGAAATGGAGCGTAGAGCCCCCTCGAACAAGAGAGTGGTACAACTGTTTTAGTATGGCGGAGGTTAAGGGGAGTAAACTCCAGTTGTTTGTGAATGTTTTGTTTTTCAGCCCATTATTTAATATCCCCATCTTTTTTTTTTTTTTTTTAATTTGTGGATTGAGTCTGGGCTTTTTCTGGGGTTTGCAGTAATGCTGCTGGTGAGATGTTAAGGCTTCAGATAGCAAGATATGGCTTTTTATGGGCCTTTGCGGTTGCGTTGTTTATGATTTGTTTATGATGTGGTTCTCTAATAATTTTTAGTCCACCAGGACTTAAGTTAGAGTTTAGTAGGGTTTTTTTTTTCTTATGTGAAAGAAGTTTCAATTCCCCCCACCGATTACCTGCCTGACTGTTTCTAAATTTGAATCCTAGCTTCTCACTTGTTAACGCAGCAGAAATAAATCCTCCCACAATGCAACAGTTACATTTCAGTGATGTTCACTGACCACCACCTATTTCACATATACAATGTGGGAGTGTAAAAGGTTAGTTCTACAAGTTATTGTATAGGACTTACAGAACCAGATCCCAGGAAAAGCCTTGACTCAGTGCATGCCAAGGGAGACATGCCCTCTCCATTGTAGTAAAAGCATGTTTTTTGTTCCTCCTTTCTTTGGAAAATTTTATCTTTTTCTGGAGCTCTATATTGTATGACTTTTAAACCTCTAAATAAAAAAATACTATTTGCATTATTTTTCGTTTTTCATTATTTTGGTGGACAGTTGGATGTCATAATGTTATTCGGTATGCTATATTTAATTAAAAAAATACTTTTAAATTTTTATATTTTTGTTAGCTTTTTATTTTATTTATATTATTTTACGAGGTTACAAAGTCCACAAGACTGGGAACACTAACAACAAACACTCACGTCTCCTGCGTTGTGTGCGTTTTCCGATGACCTCATCAACAATAACGCCCCTTCAGCACGGACTCGTGATCTGATTGGATGCAATCTCATTCGTCTTCACTGTGATTGGACAAAACGGAAATCCCGCCTCACTGTTTTGTGACTGGCAGTTTTATGCTAGGTCAGAGATGGAGTAAATTGTTCAGGATCAACAAAGTTTTGACTGGGATATCGTCAGCTCTAAGGATGGACAAGCAATCGGTAGGTCTTTGACAGATGACAGAACTGCTAACGTGTTAAAGAGATTAGTGATGCAGTTAGTAATCGAAAACCATGGTGATGTGTTAGCTGTCGTGTTAGCTTACTGCCAGTTAACCACTCAAGCCATCTTTGTACCTTAAGGGCATACAAAAGGAGACGCTTAAAAGAGTTGTACCGTAATGTGTGTACAGTCAGCTATATTTTCATCAGTCTGTGTGTTGTATTTATTTTATCTACTCAGGCTCAGAGCTCAGTACATATTTTTTAGGTTTCAAAGCTAACAAGCTAAATCTGTTAGCCAAGTGTGAGAGCTTCACATGCTAGTGGTGACAGGCGAGTCAACCTGGCTTTCTTGTACTGTATTTACATGCATTGGAATTTAGATTTAATAAACAAGCTGCAATCTGTAGATAATATATGTATTGCTAACCTCTGACATGACAGATTCCTCCTTACTGCTTTGATGACTTGCAAGTAAATACAATGTCCATTTCATTTTACCTTAATTCATCTAACCTTTCTACATATGTCAAAACTAAGTGTCAGTGAAACTGTATATAATATGAGGTAATACATAATATATAATATGAAGACAAGAAGTTCAATGACACTGCCTCACAATCCTGTAATAGTGTTTGATGTAAAGTTATGTCATAATTTAGTATTAATAGCAGTTATTTTCCCTCTTCTTTACTGCAGTTTTTTTATGGAACATAGAGGTGCCTGGATCTATGGTCTCCAACATTGTTGAGCTCACACACATGATAGCTGCATGCTTAGAGCTGGAAGGTAATATTGCATTTACCTCCAACCACAGCATATCCCCTGACATTATACTATGAGTTTAATTCTTTTCAAATAAAATTTTGTTCATGTGTTTTGGTGTTAACAGGCTGTACAGTGTGTCAGGATGCCGGAGATAGTACAGAATCAAACAAATAACCCAAAACCGCCAAGGTACTGATCAGTTCCTGCTTAAAGACTATATTGAATGTTATAGTATTTCTGACTAAACCCAAGACTAAACCCAATTGTTCTTTCATTAAATTTATAATTTTTGGACTATGTTTGTTTTATAGGTGACACTTTACAATAATGTTCTATGTTTTAAGATAAATTAATGCAATAGGTAACCATGAATGATACTTTATAACATTTATTATTCTAGATTAATATTATTGCTGTATAATTTTACATTAGTAAATGCATTACGAATGAACAGTGAACAAATTTATACATTAATGTAACTAGATTAATAAATACTGTAATAAAAATAGCTGTTTATTGTTAGTTCATGATACCCAATGCATTAACAAATTGATCCTTATAGGAAAGTATTACCGTTTTATGTTTAAAATACTTTGATTTAATTATGCGTATTTGCTAATTCATAAACTTTGTGTAATAATGCAATGTGAATTTATTATTATTATTATTATTTTATTATTATTATTATTTTTAAATTAGCTAGGTAGAAGTGTGCTAATGTGGACTGTTGCTTCTTATTCACTTATGAGTTCAAGTTGTTTACCATTTAATCATTTTCTGTGAAATATTAGGCGGAAGAAAAACAAGGAGATTCATAATGCAGGTGAGAAAATATTATGGTAAAAAGTATGAGATTCGAGTAACTGTTTTCAGTCTTTTTTTTTTTTAATATGTATTAAATATTTTATAAGTAATATTTTTGTATGCTATTCCTTATTTCCCTTATACATCAGTGGAAAGACATCGTAAAGAGAAAATCAATGCTGGTATAAATCGGATTGGAGAGCTTTTGCCTTGCTCTCAGGCCTTGAAACAGGTAAACGTGTAATAAAAGTATAAACTAAGCACAGTTTTAAAAGCGGTGTTTTATTATTGTTCCTACAGAGTTCTCAGTCTGTAATATTTTTTGCTTTTCCTTATAGAGTAAAAATATGATTCTGGGAGAGGCTTTTCGTTACATCACTGATCTAAAACGACAAAATGATGAAATGCTGCTTAATGGAGGAGACAAAGTCCAAGGTGAGCCATGACCTCATTACAAAATGTAATTGTATAAATTGCGTGCATTTACATATGATGCATTAACATTTTACTTATTCCTTTTGGGACATGGCTTTATTAAGTATTGAATTGATTTCCTGCCAATGCATTCTTTGTAAGCTTATATGCAGTCATTCATTTTCACATCTATGTTAAATATGTCTCTGCAGCGGAGGAGATAAAGCGCTTACGGCACCAGCTGGAGGACCTACGCAAGGAAAGTGCTCATTATATTGAGCTCCTTAAAGCTAATGGCATCAATTTCCTCGATGACCCCACTATACACTGGAAAGGGAAGCAGCGCTGTGCAAAAGTAGCCAAAGTCACTCCGACGCACTTAATGTCAAAGGGAATAATCGTCTACTCGAATGGCAACAACTCCTGTCCCACAAGCAAAATCTCCATTCCACAAAATCCAGTTTCTCATCTTGATAAACAACCGGCAAATGCTGTAACAGTCCAACCATCATGTGATATTACATTAGGCACGGGCCAGACTGTTGGTATTATGAATGGAGCACCAGTCAACAAAGTTGTAGTCTCCTCTGCATCTTCCCATATACCTGTAGCAACTCTTATTCCTGCTGTATCCAAGTCATGTCTTACTGTTGTGGAACAGTATTCTCCTCTGGCACCTACTACTCCATTAAACCCTCCAATGAATTATATTACTGTTCAAGGTTTATGTCCCCAGCCTGCTGTCAGCACCCCACTCCCTCCACAACTTCAACCAGATAACCCAACCCCCAGTCTCACTTCTGCTACCTGTCCAGCCACGCCTCTCAGACTTCAGCATATGCTTAACCTATCTTCTCTGCCTCAAGTTGTGATCAGTAACTCAGTGGTTCCTGTTGCTGCAGCCCCCACTATGCTCTCACAGAATTCTGAAATCCAGTCTGTTAGCACTATATTACCAGCAAGCTCTACCCTTCTTAGAACCAGTCCAACTAGTAGTACACAGACTACATGGACAACACTACAGCTTGCAGGAAATACAGTGCAACCTGTCTCCCAGGCACTCATCACAGATGGTGCCAGCATTTCACATAACCCTCAGCAACTTTCTGTATGTTCAGTGGGGACAAAACACCTTGAGGAGCCCACTTCTATCCATTTGCAACCACAGGCTCCTGTTCAACTGCAAGCCCCAACAACAACATGCATTCCCATTCAGCCATCTGGGCCAAGACCTCCTCAGATATATTCAGCAGTTGTGCCATGCCCTCAGACAGCCATAGCACAACAGTCTTCAGTTTTATCTGTGCCAGCCATTGTATCCCAAGCCGTAGTGGTTCATCAGCCATCTGTTGAAACACAGACAGCACAGTTGACCCATCCACAATCATCTGTTCGGGCGCAACCTGCATTATTACCAAAACCTCAACTCGGCTCCACTCTAATGACCACCTGCAACCCCACCCTAAAACCTAAAACTGCAGTTCAGCCTGCTCTGCCATGCCAGCCTCATTCCCAACCTACAGTGGTGCCCCAAGCCCAGTCTGCCGTTGTGCCTCAACTGCATCTCAGTGTGGTGCCTCAAGCTCAGCCAATCATAAATCCACCAATTCAGCCTGCCCTTGTGCCTCAACCACAAGCTGCCACACTGCCAGTGTTACAGACGATGCAGTTATTGCAGGTGAATTCTGATGAAACACCAGTTGCTGTGACCTCCTCTCCTCCAAGTAACTCACATGTTGTTATTCTGCAACAGGGAAGCTCATGTTCAGCACCACAAGTTCTCAGAGAAGATGTCAATAGTCAGACACCCTGCCAGCACATTGTCATAATTCAGGCACCTACTTTGACACCTGCACCACAGAGTCATCACACTGCCATTGTGTCAGCTGCAACCCCGACTTTATCCAGTCAAACGACCACTTCGAACCCTACCTGTACAGCTAGCATGCAGGCTGCTGGGACAAAACAGTTGGTACATATTCTTCCACGTCCCTCAACCCAAGTGCAAACACAAGCACCTCAGACTATCACTGTGAATGGACAAGTGTATGTTTTGCAGCCTGCAAAGTCACCAGATAAGGGAGACTCTCAGTCTGGACAAAGTGTAACTCAGATCCTTCAGCCCACCTGTGAGGAACCCACCGCCAATGTTGCCATGAATTGTTTAGGTGCTCTAACTAGTCTTAGTCAGAGCATTTCAAAGGTCTCAAGTCAAAGCAATGTGCAGATATACACCATTACTCCACCTTCACTCAGTACTGTGCAGCCTCTTCCAACGTGTGGTTCAGAAGTCAGCACTCCTACTGAAACTGTTCTTTCCTCCTCTGTTCCTGTACCATCAACTGCTGCTGGCAGTGCAGTTAAAATTCTCCCAAAGAAAAGTTGTGGGACCTCTGGAAATCAAACCAGACAAAACTCAGTCAGAAGAACCAGACTGGTTAAACGAAAGGAACCTAAACCTGGGCGAAGTTTGCGTAGAATTGCTGTCAAGAGTAAGACTTCTGTTGCAGATGATACTTGTTCTGAGTTATCCACTGCAGCAAACTGTGTTAATTCTGTAAATTCTTTAAATAAAGATACGGTTAGTCATGATGTTAATATGCAGAAGACACCTGCTTCCAATAGTGTTATTTCCACATGCAGTAGTCCTGCAATCATTAGTGTCACTTCCTCCAGTGAAAAATCAGCAGACAGTTCTGTCACGGCTTCAGTGAGTGGATCCATTGTCAAGTCCCCATTGACTGGTGGAGAAATTTCAAAGACTAAAGCAAAATCTATGGATGATGTCAGCATGCATAACAACGTAACGGTTAGCAGTATCAGTTCAGTAAGTTCCACTCAGGGTAACGTGGCTGTTTCTACAAATTGTGGCAGGTTGAGTAAAGAAATCTTTACTCCAGATATTGGTCCCCAGCTTAACTGTTCAGCGGTTAGTGCTGATCTCTCATCACAGTGTAGCTCTGTGGATACTGTTGTAACTTTGTCAACTGCATCATCAGAAGTTCATGTTAACTCTTCATGCAGTGTGACATTTTGTAGTGAAACTACTGGTCAGAATAAGGCGAGTAGCAGTAATGTTTGCACCAGTAACGAAGGCAGATTAACAGAATCAAGACCCAATTTTACGGAGAGTTCCACTCCGCTGACCACTGTAACCTCGATCCAAAACAATTCAAAAGTTAAATCTGTTAATTCGCCCCCAGTACCAAGTCATATATCCACACCAAGTCAACCGTTGGGCATCAGTGCTAATTCAGCCGAGAGTGGGCCAACGGTTTCCATCATGCCAAGTCAGGCCATTTCACAAACACAAGATAAGTTTTCCAGAAGAGAAGAGTTGACCGACTCTCCTCAAATTCAGGCAACATTTAGTGTGCCCTCAACGTCAACTCCTGGCTCAGACAACTCAATGTCAACTCAACCCATTCAGCTTTCAGAAACTTCCAGGATTTCAGACCCATTCAAGTCCCTGAAACGACCATCCACAATGAATTTGTCAATGACAACCAGTAACCAAGGGAATTGTACAGACTTCAAGCTGCCTGAATCAAATATGAACACACAACCTGGCAAGGATGGACAGTCTGATGGTGCCACAGAAAAGGGTGTGACCGGAGTAGGTGCTTTTGCTCAGAAAGAAACAGTTCCTCCACAACAAGTATGTACATTGGAAAATGATTCTTTTGAGCCTCCACTGGGAGCTAATAGACAGACTGATTCACCTCTGGCAGGAGGTTCAGGCGGGAGAGGGTTTTCTGTTGCATCATTGCTTCCAGCAGGCCATGCCTCTTCAAGTACATTTGGTGCATTCACCTTCACTTCTGAACAGGCAGAATTATTAGCAATGGCTGCAAGAGCCATATTTGAACAGGACAGCCCAGGCAAGAGGGCTGCTGGATGCAGTGTTGACAACCCAACAAGTACTGCTGCCACAGGGTGGGACCTTCCAAAAATGCAGCCAGCTCCTTCTAAGGAGAGTGTGACTGACCAGCTGGTGAAACTGACAAAGCAGGCTGATTTACCTATGTCAAAGCCTTCATCTCAGGTCTCTACTCGAGTTCCTCCAGGTGAGCCTTTAGCCAGTAGCACTACTGGCATCAGACTTCCACAGAGCATAGCTTACTCGCAGTCTCAGCCTAGTTCTGTCACCAGCCTTAATGTTAATAACCTCATCAGACCGAGCTCCAACCAACCTTATCCAGGATCGCCCAATCTTGCACAGCAGGTCTCAGCTCCCTCATCAGGAGTTGGTGCCGTTATGGTGTCTCAGTCTTCCTCACAAAATCCCCCAACCTGTTCTGGCCCTGCTCAGCCTAATGAATATGCACCTTTAAAGAATGTTCTGATGCGAACGCATATAGGTGTTGGAATGGTTGAACGTCATCAGAAGGATATGCCAAAAAGGTCTGCCCAAGATGACCTTATTCTTCCAAATAAGCGTTCAAAACCGTGCCCAGCAGGGAATGTTAACGTTAATCAGATGCCCTCAAGTACTTCTGCAGTTATGCCAAGGAATCACTCTGATGGTGTTGGGGCTCTGTTTTCTGGTAATACTTTCATGAGCACTGTGCTCCGCCCTACAGAAGGACCCTGCTCTACTCAGGTGCCAACACATGAACAAACTCAGCCAAGTGTGGTGCACCTGCAGCAAGGACACATACAACATAATGCTCCACAGTCTGGGCAGAACTTGGGTGGAAACCCCTACCTCAAACATCATCAACAGCAAGAACAAAGACACCTTTACCAGCTTCAGCATCACCTAACACAAACAGAATCTCAGATCCACAGCATTCATCAGAGGAACCTGCTGCAAGACCAGCATGTGCAAAAAAAGAGGGGAGTGGTGCGTGGTGGGCAGACAGGACCAAATGTTGGTTTGCAGAAGCAACATCATTTGGAAAAGAGTGGCGTGCAGCATCAGCAACAACAGCCTCCTCAGCAACACCAACAGCAACAGCAGCATCCACAACAATCCCAGCAGCATCAACAACAACAACAACAGCACCATCAACAGCAGCAATCACAGCAACAGCAGCAAAAAGCACAACAGATTCAACAGCAACAACAGTCACACCAACAACAGCAGCAGATGCCACCACAGAATTCGCATTCACGACATCAGCATCTTCAGCAGCAGATTCAGCAGCAGCACTTTGGGGCTAGACAGGACAAAAATTGCGAGGCTCAACAGGCAGGTCAGAGGGCACATCAAAACAATCATTTGGGTCAGCCGGAGCGTCCACCTGGACAGGATCATGGGGCTATGCAAAGACTAATGGGGTCTCGTTCAATGGAGCAGCAGTTGACCTCTCAGGCTAGCAATTCTGTTTCTCGTTCCTCAGATCTTGCTTGCACTTCATCACGTCAGGAGCGCCACCGTCTCTCTAGTTACTCAGCAGAGGCTCTGATAGGGAAGACTCCTGCTAATGGTGAACAACGTATGGGTGTGCACCTACAAGCACCTCGAAACAATGCACAGGACCAGTCAGAATTACGAGGCTATGTAGACTCGTCACGTGGTAAAGGTAACATTGCTCATAATTCTCAAAGCAGGCTACCACCTGACCATGCTAATACCACGGACAACCAAAGAATACCAGATTGTGGACCTTTCAAGTCTTTGGTTAGTGGGCATCAGCTAAGTAACTTTGAAGTGCAAGTGTCTCGAAGTGGTGACATGTCCAGTAAGTCTGTACCTCAAATCCAGAGAGGTCCTCAGCAGCAAACAGGATTCAGAATGGGTGCAGGGCCTACAGGAGATGTGCGTTCACGTGGGACATATTCAGGTCCGCATCCTGTTGCTCAAGGCGTGCACATTGGAGCAGGATTGACAAGAGAACAGGAGGGATGTCACCAGAGCTTTATGCAAAGTCTTTTGGCACCTCATATTCCTGAACAAAATGGGCACCAGAGGACAGCCCAGGGCTGTACCCCAGGGAGTATAGAATACAACTGTGTTCCCGGGACCTCTGCTGCAGAACTTCAGGCTAAATCTTCAAGTCCTAACTTGCATCCTGCACAGAAAGCTGCTCCCATACGTCTAGGGGACAACAACAAAGGCCATATTTCTCAGGTCAGTGCAAATTTGCATTGTCCACCTGTGAGAACAGGTCCACCTCATCCCCCAACACCACACAGCAGTTCAGACACCGGACGGACTCAAGGCTCAACCAGGTCACTCTCTGTTAGTCAACGCCCCCATCATATTGGACCAGATCCACAAAGCACAAAGATTCGTCCAGGAGATCGACCACGGTCAGGCAACTTGAGACCTGGAAATCCCTTTGAGCCAGAAAGCTCTTTGCCTCTTCCATCAGGTGGAGGAGTGATCCTTAGCCGTACACAAACAGGAAGTGAAGCTAGACGAAGTAGCATTGTGCGTTTCATGGCAGATGGTGCACAAGTCAGCAGTGACAACAATTTGGTGTCTGATCGCTGTGCTGTGTCCGATCTCACCCAGAACTTTGGCTTTCCTTTCATTGCTGAAGGAGGAATGAACCCACCACCTCCCATTAATGCCAATGCATCATTCATCCCACCGGTCACACAGCCCAATGCCTCTCGTACACCAGCCCTCCTTCCTGTGGAACCTCAGAACACTCTGCCTTCATTTTACCCCTCATATTCCCCTGCAGCTCATCCTAGCCTTCCAAGTGATATTCCTTTACAGTATTTCTCTAACCAGATGTTTACAAGTCCAAGCACTGACAAGAGTGGCAGTGCACCACTGAACAATCGCTTCGGTTCTATTCTTTCCCCGCCTCGACCTGTGGGCTTTGCACAGGCCAGCTTCCCGCTTCTCACAGATATGCCAATGCCAATTGCAAACTCTTCGGGCATCACACCTCATTTATCCAACTTCAACCTGACCACTTTGTTCCCTGAAATTGCCACAGCAATGCCTCCAGAT
Organism: Mylopharyngodon piceus; assembly: GCA_039654765.1. Taxonomy (NCBI): domain Eukaryota; kingdom Metazoa; phylum Chordata; class Actinopteri; order Cypriniformes; family Xenocyprididae; genus Mylopharyngodon; species Mylopharyngodon piceus. Next base: position 10,971,124 of record CM077444.1, on the reverse strand, counting down.
GGCTCCTCTATGCCAATGTCACCTTTATTATCTCTTGCCAACACTACTTCCTCAGACTCAAATAAACAGTCTAATCGCCCAGCCCACAACATCAGTCATATCCTGGGACATGATGGAACCTCTGCTGTTTAAGATTACAAAATTTACAAACACTTTTGAGTATTTCTAAGACTTTTATTGCCCTCAACTATGCGTAGATTTTGTAGGGGATGGCCATGGTGTAAAGGCTTTTAATTCCTCAAAGAATAATAAAGCGTGGAATGTTCTCAGGTCCCAAGTCAGGATCACTCTGGAATTATGGGAGGAAAGTAAAATATTGCATTATGTCTGTTAGCCTTTAGTAGGTTTCCTTTGCTTGGGTTTTTTTGTTGATAGTTTGGGCTGTCATGGTTCTACATGATGTATAGCTTGTCTTTATTTTTCTTTAGAACAGCTCCAATTGTTTAATAGAAAAATTAATAATGTGTAAGTTCTTTTACTCTGTAGCAACAATAATAAAATGTTACAGCAAAAAAGGTTATAATTTTGCATTTAATGCTGCAGTAGATATATCTGAGCTGTTTTGTAAAGTATCAGTTGTTTTTAAAATGTTTATAAATATTTTTCCTTCTTTAAAATTCTCCTGCAGAATATCATTCCAGAAGAACTTTCGCTTATTTATGAAAATGGATGTGTGGTCTGTAGATATTTGTAAAAAAATAAAAAGTTATTAAAGTTTCTATCTAATCTAAGAAGTTGAAATGTTTTTATTTGTTTCTGACTGACTTTTGTGACTGTCATTGATTTGGAGGGCACAAGGTACTTTTTTCTCCCAGATTGCTTGTTCTAGCATGGTAAATCCACCAGATGTCAGTGCTTTTCAAAGTTTTTGTCATTACCTTTTAGGCTTAAGTACATATTCCTTTGTGTCAGATTTAAACTGCTGCTTTTAAATGCTAGCAAATGCTAAGCTCTGTTCTCAAAAACAAAATAGAGTTTTTCTGCACAGTAAACGTCAAAATTAAAATTTGTCAGTTTCTGTAACTACATACTGTGGGTCCAAAAAGACATTCAACATTAAGCTACTTTATGCATTTAGATAATATGATGAAATATACCAGTGGCTATTTTTCTAGTTATTCTACTTTTTTTGAGTTTAAAGGGAGCATGATCTTGAGACCAGCTAATTGAAAATAAAAATTGTGATGATGAAAAGTGTTACTGAGTAACTGAGAAAACCTCTGATAAAAGTACTTAGTACTGAGAAAACCTCTCTGGTTTGCAGTTAGATTTTCTTCATTAGTTAACATTAACTGCATTAGTTAACATGAGCTAAGAATTAAAAATAATTTTACAGCATTTATTAATCTTAGTTAATGTTAATCTCAACTTTTGCTAATTCATTATTAACAAAGTTGTATTTGTTAACATTATTAATGTTAATAAAAAAATACAGTCGTTCATTGTTCAAGTTAGTGCACAGTGCATTAACTAAAGTAATAATTAGTACTGTAACAAATGTCCTGCTCATTGTTAGTTTGTTAATCAATGTTAACAAATGATACCTTATTTTACAGTGTTACCTAGATTTTTAATATCTAATGCAATTCATACATTTTTAATTGTGACTTAGTGTCCAAACATTTTGGGGGGGAACACTGTACATTTCCTTTCTAGCTTTTGGACTAGCCTTTGATATTATGTACACTATATTGCCAAAAGTTTTGGGACGCCTGCCTTTACGTGCACATGAACTTTAATGACATCCCATTCTTAATCGGTAGGGTTTAATATGGAGTTGGTCCACCTTTTGCAGCTATAACAGCCTCAACTCTTCTGGGAAGGCTTTTCACAAGGTTTAGGAGTGTGTTTATGAGAATTTTTGACCATTCTTCTAGAAGCGCATTTGTGAGGTCAGACAGTGATGTTGGCGAGAAGGCCTGGCTTGCAGTCTCCGCTCTAATTCACCCCAAAGGTGTTCTATCGGGTTGAGGTCAGGACTCTGTGCAGGCCAGTCAAGTTCCTCCACACCAAACTCACTCATCCATGTCTTTATGGACCTTGCTTTGTGCACTGATGCGTAGTCATGTTGGAATAAGAAGGGGCCATCCCCAAACTGTTCCCACAAAGTTGGGAGCATGAAATTGTCCGAAATGTCTTGGTATGCTGAAGCATTAAGAGTTCCTTTCAGTGGAACTAAGGGGCCAAGCCCAACCCCTGAAAAACAACCCCACACCATAATCCCCCCTCCACCAAACTTTACACTCGGCACAATGCAGTCAGGCAAGTACTGTTCTCCTGGCAACCACCAAACCCAGACTCGTCCATCAGATTGCCAGACAGAGAAGCGTGATTCGTCACTCCAGAGAACACGTCTCCACTGCTCTAGAGTCCAGTGTCGGCGTGTTTTACACCACTGCATCCAACGCTTTGCATTGCACTTGGTAATGTAAGGCTTGGATGCAGCTGCTCGGCCATGGAAACCCATTCCATGAAGCTCTCTACGCACTGTTCTTGAGCTAATCTGAAGGTCACACGAAGTTTGGAGGTTTGTAGCTATTGACTCTGCAGAAAGTTGGCGACTTCTGCGCACTGTGCGCCTCAGCATGCGCTGACCCCGCTCTGTGATTTTACGTGGCCTACCACATCGTGGCTGAGTTGCTGTTGTTCCCAATTGCTTCCACTTTGTTATGATACCACTAACAGTTGACCGTGGAATATTTAGTGAGGAAATTTCACGAATGGACTTTTTGCACAGGTGGCAACCTATCACGGTACCACGCTTGAATTCACTGAGCTCCTGAGAGCGACCCATTCTTTCACAAATGTTTGTAGAAGCAGTCTGCATGTCTAGGTGCTTGACTTTATACACCTGTGGCCATGGAAGTGATTGGAACACCTGAATTCAATGATATGGAGGGGTGTCCCAATACCTTTGGCAATATAGTGTATATTGAGCTACATATGTCATGGTTAATGTCCACTGCATCTGACTAAAATATGCAATTTGGCATCACATTAGAATTATAACCATAGAAAAACATGCATCTATACCAACCATGCTCAATGCCTTCAAATATGCTAGTAAAAGACAAAAATGACAACATGAAATATGAATTCTTTAGCTTTATTTACAGGCAATAGTGCTCAATCCATGTAACCATGCAGTTACACACAGAATATGTTGGAGATTGATCGTTTCCTTCATGTTTTATGTTTATAACAGTGGGAAGAAGCTAATACTGATTGCTGGAGAACTGCAGGTCTCCAAAAGTAAAAGTACAACTATACAAGCTGACTACATCAAACCAGTTTAAAATATAAAAATCAGCATATTCCAGGTAGGCGTGTTCATTTTAAGAATGTCTCGCATCCAGGCTACTGAAAAAAAATAAATACCTACAATATATGGTCTCTTTCTCGTAGTCAATATTACTACACACAGAAAGCATATACTTTGCATATATTTGTTAACATTTTTGTTAATGATGAAAATAGATAAATCTTAGTAACATATATACAAAGCTGTAACACACTGTGCCGGCATTCAAAAACCCTTACAACTGAGGACTCATCTGGAACAAGTTACAATCAAAAAGTTCTTAAACAGTTTATTTGTTGTGTGTATCTGAGTGTTTATGCCTCACAGTAGCATCTACATGCCATAAAGCTATTAAATGGATACAACATACTGTGCATAAAATATGTATGCATATATGGAGTACACATACTACAAATATTTTTGATGCAAAGTGTTTTTAAACAGTCAATTGTCCCAAAGCACTGCCCGTTACAACATTCTTAATGAATGGATCATAATCATAATGCCCTAAAAGCATTACATTTCCCACCAGCTGTACTTCAAACATCAAGAGATGCTTGCCAGTAGAAAATCTAGAGCTTATTACTGATACTGTATGTACGGTGTTGAGGTGTCAGGTTGTTCCTATCTCACATGAGGATCATTTATACAGCATACTTATAAAAACGTCCTGGTGGTAACAGACAAACATACCAAAATATGTTTAACATAGGATATAAAAAAACCTATATATACATTCTAAAAGAAAATGTACTATGTACAAATACATAAATATATAAATATAGCATCTGTTATACAAAAATAAATATTTTCTCTTTTTTTCCCCCCTTTTTTTTTTCTACAGTTTCATCCATCTTTTGGATCATCTCTTGTCCCTTGTTCCTCAAGCTGCTTCATGTTCTGTGTTGTTCCCACTTCCTGTTGCTCTGCATCTTGGAGCAACCGGTTTATGCCCGTATCAACTGTTGTTAACAGGGGCAAGTCTGTGAGGAAAAAAATGAAGTTGAGTAATCTAAATACATGTTACAATTTTATATTAGGTATTTTCAAATGCTAAATTTGATGTTTGACTATTTTCCACCCCCTGCATAATTATCAATTATATGCATTTAACTCAACAGTTAATATACAACAATTTTTTCTATAACAATTTAAGAAGAAGAGCGGTGAACGTATGTAGCTGCAGGGCGCACCGGTCCGGGCCAGATAGTTCTAGGAAACCTTAATTCATTTTCTCTTTTTTTTTTGAAATTTTGAAATTGCAGTTACTTTTGACATTGCCTTTATCGTAACACAAAACAACTGAACGCACCGGCAGTGACCTCCCCATCCAAATGAACTGCTTCAGTGAGGGAGTGATCGGCCTGCATGGAGTCAGGACTCTGAGATAGATGTGTAGGTCTCGATAATCTGAGGACTTGCAAGGGAGAATCATCAGGCACACAGCATCCCTCTTCAGGACAGCCAGACACCCTAAAAATAAGAAAAAAAGACCAAGTTCAAATTTCATGAACAAACTTAAATGTCCCAGCATAACAGTCACCATAAAACAGCATTCGCAGCCCAGTTTAATTTCATAATGTGACAAAAGATCAATATTCAATGATGAATAAAAATGTAGGACAGGGCTTGACACTTGCCACCTCGTTTGTAGTCAAGCCGACTTTGCTATGTCACAATGTTACACATTTGCATATTGGTGGACAAATTTCCGACTCTAAGTGGTGGACCAATCAGAGCAGACTGGGTATTTCGGAAAGATGGGTTATTAAAGGCCCACTGAAGTGCCTTGGAATGCGCAGCATTATTCAATGTGTTGACGTAATTTCCACTGAAACAGGAAGACAGGGCGGGACATATCAAACAGCTCCTCCCCTTTTTTATAATAGCCAATAGCGTTTCGTTTATATCACAGCTCGGCCAGAGCCTTTGAGCTCAGTCAAGCTTTTGTTTCCTTCTAATTTCTAACCGTTTATCTTCCTAATCTCCTCCATATTGCATTAAAATATAGCATTCTGTGCAGAATTCAAATGTGTCCGATACATTTTGTGGTCTGCGCTGACTCGATCATATGATCCGCTCTGTGCTATCGTGTCTCTGGACCGGAGCAGACTGTGTGCGCGCTGTGGCAGTTCGCGTTGCACTAACGCAAAACCAGACTTCATTCGCCCCAATGGAAAGCAGATACTGAATTGTTCTATATAGTGCACTATGTGCCATTCACCATTTTAGAAAAATAGTAAATGTGTGAACAACTGACCGATTTTAGCCGCAGCTTCAGCGTCTATTTATAATGTAGGGGGCAGGACACTTTCTAATAAATTCTAGAGAGCATTTGATTGGTCAGAAAATCCGATGAGAAGCTGAAGTGCAGGGTGATGTCATCAAAACCGTTGATCCATATTGGCAGAAGTGACGAGACTAAGTTTTGAATGCTTATATGTTCTAAATGCGAATTTTGTCATTGTTTTGGAGCACACTAGCTTATAGATAATCTTAAGGCTAACATATCCATACTAAAAGCCAAAAAACTTCAATTCTGATTTCATGGCAACTTTAAAGAGATACAATCTAAAACAGAGCAGAGGGTTGAAAGATTCTGCAGCAATGTACAGTATGAGACAATAATCTTTTAAACTTTAAATCATTTAAATGTATTAAAGCAGACCCCAAAAAATAAAATTATGCACTTTTAAAAGAGCACAATATGGGCACTTCAAAAGGGTGTGTTCTATAATAAAACAAAGCAATAGTAGAATTCTTACCCGTTACAGTAATTGTGGATATGTTGTTGGGGACTGGGAAGTTTCTGAGGTAATAACGCATCACACTCCAACTCATAGTCAGCATCCTCCTACAAGAGAGACAAGAGATTGAACATCAACGCAATATAATATCTTCCTTTGCTGGTCTAATACGGCAGGCTGAGAAGTTTATTACTGTGCTGAATATCACAAAACATTAAAGTGCAAACTTACCCGGTGTCCAGGAAGGTGCTGTGTAGTGTGTTTTCCATTGGGAATATATTCTCCTTTAGGAGCGTAGACAGTGTGGGCAGGTGTCAGGTGAGGGTCTACAGGACAAGGCCGACCCAGAGCCAATCCCTGCAGGGGTACCATGGTGTACTGACATGGAGAAACTGTAGCTGCCAACGCTGGAAAGCGCATGTCTAAAGTTTGTTCTGAAATGAAGAGAAATACAAAAAAATCACCCAGGGTTTTATGAAGGTCCTTGTCTTAACTTATCTTTGAATCCCTAATTACGATCTTTGACTGTTTCTAAAACTGCACTCACTCTGTTTGGCCCAAACTCTCCACAGACAGATTGGGATGAAGGCTACAATGATGAAAACAAATGCTCCGAGTACCACACCCACAATGAGGTAAGGCAGATCACCAGGCCGGGGAACAGGGTTTCCTGGATGGTCGGGTCTGGATGATGATGTCTCTGGAGGTGTGGTCCTCTGGTGAGGGCGAGCTGTAAGTACACACAGATGTTCACACTTAAAATCTGTGTTGTCAGAAGAGATCTTTGTTCTGGAAATTGGCCGAGGTGCGGTTCGGAATGTGAGGAAAAGGAAACAAACCTTTAGTTTCTAAAATGACGACATTTCCGAACTCGCTCTCGCCCCCTTCGTTGAAACACTGCATCTTAATGTCATAAGCCGTCTCAGGCTGTAGGTCTGTGATGGAGTGCCAATAGCGGTCACCTAAAAAAAACGCCAGACCATTACATTTTATATTCTGTTATTGTATAGTTGAGAAATTAAAAAATAAAGGAAGTACATGACTTACCTTCCACTATGTCCTTTTTGTAGTCACTGTCATTGTCGCTATCGGTGGGTCGGTAGAAGATGTAGAAGCCATAAATGGGGGTGTTATTGACTGGTGTGTACTGCAGAGAGAACAGAAATATTTAATTTCAAGGTCCGACAATCTTGTGACGACAACTGACTATTTAAAAGTGTTTACTGAGGAAGTGCTTACCGTCCATTTCAGGATGATTGTGGTCTCATTGATGGCTTCATTGTAGGTGATGTAGGGCCCGTCGATGGGACGTCGGTTTGGTGCACCACTGCCCACCACTGTGTAGGCTTTAGAGGGAGCGCTTGGTGGACTCTCTCCCAAAACATTAACGGCTAAAACTCTGAACTTGTATGATGTTCCTGTGATGCAATGGAAAGAAAAAGGAATAAGTTCAGTCAAGTGTGTCGAACATTCATTGGTTGTGAACTGTCCAATGACAAACTAATTAGGTAAAGCTACTTGACAATGCTTTTTTTTTTTTTTTTTTTTTTAAATATGCAACTTTAAAGTTTTGTTTAAAAATTAGCTTAAAAAAATAGTTTTTCATTACATTTAACTAACATTATCAGTTAACTAAACAGTTTTAATTGTCAATTTAAAAAGTGATCAACTTATTTTGTTGTTACATTAAACAATTTTAAAAACAAACTTAAATATGCAGATTTATTTGTCAATTTTAAAGTGATTATTTTAATGTTACATTTAACTAGATTTTTAAGCAATAATTAAAATTTTAAATATGTATATTTTAAATTAGATTTATTTATTTGCGTTTTATATTTCTGACTTAATAAAAACAAAATGAAGGATGCAATTCCGCATGCAATTATTGATTTAGTGTGACGCTCCTGATTCACCATATTATCTCACTATCGGCATCCGCCACTAAAAACCTTATATCAACGGATCACTTATGAAGATGATCTAAATCTCACCTTTTTCCAGGCCTGTTATCTCGACTGAGAGGCGAGAGGGAGGGATATTGTTTACAGCCACCTCCCACTCTCCACCACCTTTCTTTAATTTTCTGTACTCCACACGGAATGACTGGATGGGGAATCCACGGTTCCCGCGAGGGATCCACGTCACATAGGCTGAGGTCTCAGTGGCCATAGAAACAGTGGGTCTGTCTGGAGCTTCTGGCGCTGGAAAGAAAAAAAAAAGATTGTCAATAAAATAACAGTAATGTTAGCATAATTAATAATAATAATAACAACAATAATAATATTAATCAGAACAATCAGTGACTGATAAATATTAAATATTTTCACATTTTTAGCTGTATTTAATGTTACAGTTCCTCAGTACTTTACTGCAGCCTTAAAGAAATACAGCAAGCTTATATTATATCATCATAGGGGCAAACGTATACTCACGTGTGAGACGAGGTGGCGTCTCTGGTGTTTTTGGAGGCCCTGTGTGTCCTCCTCTTCGCCCTGTAGACCAAAATTAAAGAGACTTTAATTCACCACTTCACTTCAAACTACTACTTAGATACTAAAAAAACAGTGTAATTTGTTACTCTCTGAATACTTGATTCTGATTGGTCAATCATTCTGAGGTGAAATATTTTTGTATAATGACCGCTAAATTGTAAATGATTATAACTGACTACATTTTTTAAACACAAATTAAATAAACAGTTTTAAATATGCATTTTTAAAAGTAATTTATTAATTTTACTGTTACATTTAATTGATAATTGCTTTTTTATACTCGATCCTGATTGGTCAATCATGGCTTTCTGCAGTGAAATATGATTGCTAACGCTACTAAAGTGTTTAACAGATTATTACTACATTTAACTACCTTTTTAAACAAATTAAATAAACAGTTTTAAATATATGTCAATTTCAAAAGGGATTAATTATTTTACTGTTACATTTAACAGCATTTTTAAGCAATAAACAGTTTTAAATGTCTTTTTTTTTTTCAATCTGATTTATTTACATTTTATATATATTTCTAATGAATACATTGATAATTGCGCTTTTTCATACCAATATCTCTGGAATACTCAATTCTGATTGGTCAATCATGGCATTAGTTATAATTTAAGTAGACAAGTAATATCTGGGATAAAATGGGGGTCATTATAGAAAAATAAACCGCTTCAAGAAGATGCAGAGCCCTCCTCTAAACACTGTGATCTTGATCTTGAGTTTATTTAACATTAGAAACACAAATTTTCATATGTTGTTTCAGAAAGGTAATCTTGAACTAGCTGAATGGCTGTATACATTTGCCTGTTCTAAAAGTCATCATCGCGGGCTGCCCAAGTCCAGCGCAGTTCTTCGCGGCCATCTCCACTTCATAGAGGCTGGCAGGCAGCAGTTTAGTAAGAGTCAGCTTGTTCTGGGAGCCTGAAATGGTGTTAGTGGTCCACTCTCCAGGAGATTCTCCAGCCTGCCAGACCGAAAAGAACACACAATAAATCAGAGGAGTGGAATCACATGACAAATATATCGTACAGTGAAACGAGGCAGATCACACTGTACAAATTAACTGTGCAGTATTGTACCTTTCTGTACTTGACGACATACTCCAGCACAGGTGCTCCTCCATCATGACGGGGTTTCCAGGTAAGTTCATAGTAGTCGGCCCTTCCTGTGCGCGGCTGACTTGAGATGATTGGAGCTTCGGCGGGGGAGACTCTGACCTCAGAGCAGTCAAATGGCAGAATTGCACTGGTGGCCACAGGCTTCACAGGTGGCTGTTCCCGCAGCACTTTATCTGGGCTCATCGGTCGAATCATGGGCAGCTTACCTGATCGTGAGGGCACTGAAATAAAGAATTTCAAAAAATTGAATAAAATTAAATAAAATTAAAATAAATAAAACTGAAAAATAGTAGTAATAATAATGATTTTTAATAAAGTGTTTTATACCTGTTGGGACAGTGAGAAGTCTTGTGGCTGCCTGTGAGCTGCCTACGCCATTCTCCGCCATGCACTGGTACATGCCATCATCCTGCGGCCCGACGTGGAGCACACGCAGCACCTGTGAGGTCACCCGATGGCGTGGCGACGGGCTCAGTGGCTGAGAGTTGTGGAGCCACACCACAGTGGGAGTGGGCTTGCCCCTCACCTGACAGCTGAAACGCACCGTGTCGCCCCATGCAACGTCTTGCTGCTGCAGCTCGACACGCACCTGGGGAGGCTCTGAAAGACAAAAGAAGGGAATTTCAGAAAGATGAGTCAAAACATGAGAAAAAAAAATGCTACAAGCATTTGGATGGTTTAGCAGCACAAAACATGAGTGCTGTTTGTGATGGCATGCTGCTGCAGAGGAGTCTGGGATGGACTGGGTTCTCTCACCCTCTCCAAAAACTTGATGGTTGGATGCTAGTGAATCAGCTTAAGCTCATTAGAGCAACAGCAAGAGCGGCTTAATTAATCACAGCTGCCGTGAGACGGGCCCACAAAAACAACCTCATCAATGTCTCAGAAACTCAATCCTTCACACACACACACACACACACACACACACACACACACACAGACAGACACACACAGACACTTTCTGTTCAGCAAATGTACTGTGGGTTCTTTTTAGATGCTTATTATCACATTTATTCACTAAGCCCTCTGGTTCTGATACATGCTTATTACCGTAAAGCAGCGTTAAATGACTGGAAATTGAAATTGTGCCACCACACACATAAAATGTTCCATCACTGCCCTGGTTCTTGCATTTCATACCCCACTACATTTGAACAAATAATCAAATAACCTAATGGCCACTAGTCAGGTGATGTTCTGCCAGTTGAACAGTAACAACAAATACAAATGTTTTTTTTTGTTGTTGTTGTTGTTTTAGAACCACGAATTTTAACAATACACAGTTATTAGAGCAATTATACAGTTATTGATCCATGAAAAACATATTTTAAATGGATGGCAAAAATAAAAAGACTTAACATTAACATTGGTTCATGCACTGGGTATCACAATTAAATTTTTTCAGAATTTATTAATCTAGTTTAATGGATAAATATGAAGTATAGATATAAACTACATTCAGAAGTCTGGGGTCAGTAAGATTTTCTTTTTTAAAAAATTAATACTTTTATTTAAATCAAATGTGACTAAAAAAAAAGGTTAAAAAAATATTTCTTTTCAAATAAATGCTTTTCTTTTGAACTTTCTATTAATCAAAAAATCCTGAAAAAAAAAAAAAAAAAAGTATGATGGGCCATACAAAACTCTTCCTTTCTAGAAATCATACTCACCAAACACCTGCACGTCGTACAGCACCGTAGCAGATCTCGCAGAGCCAATGCCGTTATCAGCGTTACACACGTAAGTGCCCGAGTCGCTCTCGCTTGCCGCATCAATCAACAAGTTGCTAAGTAAGAAGCGGGTGTTGTTATGATTTCGCAAGTCCAGACCGTCCTTAGCCCATGTGACCTGTGGAGTGGGAATGCCGCTGGCCACACACTCGAGCACAAGCCGCTGGCCTTTGTTCACCATAATGGACCGAGATGCAGGTGGATAGATGATACGTGCGGCCTCAGATGTTGAACCTAGACAAGATAATGTGTGTCAATTTTATGTCAACAAATTTGACAGAATGTGTTCATTTTATGCTTTGCGTCCACTTACGTCGTATTCTAAGACGATCGGTAGAGGTGGAGGTTTTTACTTCCTGGGTGACAGGGTTGTAAGCAGCACATATATAAGGACCCTCATCATCCTGTGTAGCATTTGCTATCTGAAGGTTTCCAGATGGCATGATCAGGTAATTTCCTAGGACACGATCAAAGAACCAATGAGTACAGGCTAGTATAAACAGATTTATCAACAGAACCTAATTTAAGAATCTAAAACATTCCTTAAGGTCATTTCCTTGAATCTAAGGTGTGATCTTCACCATCATTAAACTGAATATTTGAACAGCTAGAGTAATTGCAAGAAAGACAATCATGCTAACAGGCAGCGCTTTGTTGAGTGGACAAGACCAGACAACACACAAAGACTTGATGACTCTCAACAAGACAAGAGCTGTCAAACACCCAAATACCAGAATCAGCTAGTGTGCATTTCTAAAATGGCAGAAATAATTGAAGCAAATCGTATTTGAATTTAAATTATGTGGCTTGTAACAGATCCAATGATGGCTCAGATCAAATTGTGCTTAAATTTTAGCCATAAATCTGGAGAGCAGAAGCATTCTTACTACATAGTATACTATTGAGTTACAGTCAAATGTCTGTGCCTAGCTAACTGAGTACTACTTAGCTCAGTAGTACCTTGGTAGCTAGTTAGAAACATAAAATTTTAACTTGTTTGCTCAGCAAGATAGTTTTTAGAAGCTGAAATAAAAGAGAAAACTGACAGCACAAAGACATTAATGGCCATTACAGCACCCCTTGTGGCAAAGATGAGAATGCTCACTCTTACATTGCTTTGTACATTGTAATCTTGACATTTCAGAATGAAACTGAGTTTGTCTATCTTTAAGCATCAGCATTTATGCACTTGAAAAGAGCAGTTGTTTTCAACTGTTTAGACTCCAAGGCCTCCAAAACATCAACAAAGGTAAAACACACCTTTAGATGTCTCCAGCCACTCCTGTTTGACACTGTAGCGGACCTGAGCTTTAGGTTGACTCTCAGGCAGATGGCACTCGATCACCGCTGTGTTCCCTTCATCCACCTCAATCTCCTGCTGGTCATCTGGCTCAAAATCTCGCAGTTCTGCATGGAAACACACAAGAATTATCATACAAAGTTTCTCAAACATATAGTCTATTTAATAAAATAGGAAAAGCAATGGAAATCTCCAACGTCCAAATGCTGGTTTTGAGCGTTTCGAAGTTGAAAGCCTCTTTGTATTCCATTCAGGAAACTGAGAAGCTTTAGAGTGCATATGCTTAGGACTTTTACTGGGATATCAAATGGGCAGACACCCAATAGCTCTGAAAAACAGAGACAGAAAGTCTAGCTTCCTTAAGCTCAAGTCAGCCCAGGCTAAAATGAGGTCAAAGGCTAAAGGTCACCCATCTCTTGAGTTTCAAGAGAGGAAAAGCAGTTTGGATTGCAATAAAACAGAATAAGTCTGCCTAAGCGAGTCTGTGTGTCATTCTGTGAAGGGAATATTTTCCAAAGGCAGACAGGGAAAATTGCTGAGCGCTGTCCTGAAAAACCCCGAACTTAATCAAATATCTCCCCAACTGTTCATTACTCCTCTCACAAATCAAATTGTTTCATTGTTCTCCAGAGTTTAGATATATTCCTTGGCGTCTGAAATGTCTCTAAGTTATGTGCAACAGAGCCAAATGATCTGTGAGGTAAAGATTAAAAAAAGCTCTTTGTGAAGTATTCCTGGAAGCAAAGACATACAATGATGGATGAGAAGAGCACTTAAATAATCAGCATCTGATAAACTCTATGACAACAGCTACATCTGTAATCTGAAAGTAATAATAGCCTGGTTTTTGAAGTGAAATGGTTTTTGAAATCATTTTTTGGGAGATGAGAATTCCAGGATATGAGCAGGGTGGAGAATGTTTTGGGGGGAAAACGATCCATTTGCTAAATCAATCAGGGTCTTTTTACAGCCCACCCCAGCCAGCATCCTCTCCCAAATTCCTCAGTGAACACCTTTAACCCCTCCTCTGACTGACTCTGCCTTCACCTCCCTTTCCTCAAAACATTCCTTCTCCCTTCAGGTGTGTGAGAGGGGAAAGAGGGGTGGAAAAAAGGGAGGGGGAATTAATTAACATTTTTAAAAGTTTTAAATGTAATAAAAATAAAATAAGTCATATACACTTTGGGGTCAGCAAGTTTTTTAATACTTTTTTATTCAGCAAGGATGCATTAAAATGATCAAGTGTGACTAAAGACATTTATAATGTGACAAAAAAATATACAGATTTCAAATAAATGCTTTTCTTTTGAAGAAAAGAATAGAATAAAAAAAAAAAAAAAAAAGTATCACGGTTCCATATATATTTTATATATTATATATATATATATATATATATATATAGAGATATACATATACATATATATATATATATATATATATATATATAGAGATATACATATACATATACATACACACACACAGTCAAACCAAAAATTATTCAGACATTTTTGATATTTTTGATATATTTTTACTAGTGGGTGTAGGACACTATAGTTCATTTATTTAAGTGAGGATAGCACAATAAAGTAAACTGTGACATATTATACCCAAAAATTCTTCATACAGTGGACTACCAGTAAAATTGATACAAAAAAAAATTTGGAACAAAAAATTATTCAGACCTGACCATGTTTTGCTTAAGTGTTTTTTTGTCTGATTATATTATTATATATATATATATATATATATATATATATATATTATATATTATATATATATATATATATATATATATATATATATATATATATATATATTATATATAAAAATATATTTTTCATTATTACCATTTTTACTGTATTTTTGATCAAATAAATGCAGCCTTGGTGAGCATAAGAGACTTCTTTCAAAAACATTACAAAAGCATTTTACCGACCCCAAACTTTAGAATGGTAATGCATAAAACACACATATGTATTGTTTATTTGTTATTATTATTTTATAAGGAATAGGTCAGTCAAATTTAAATTTCCCATTATTTTTCAGTAAAAAGAAAAAGTGTTATGCAGCTCTAACTATTCAATAACACTTCATAGTGTTACCAGGTGCTCTTAAGCTCCAAAAAAGACAAAACAAACACTCCAAAAAAGGCACCATGATTTACCCTAAAAATCTGTGAAAAGGATCATAAAAGTGGTCTATACAATGTCATGTGCTATTTTTCAAATATACTAAAGCCCTACAATAACTTTGTGTGAGAACATGGACGCCGCCTAGAGAATTATTGCCAGCATATAAATACTTAATTTCAGTCTTTTTCCTCACACAAACATATCAAATAACATTAGAAGACTTGGAATATAGCACACAAGTCGTATGGACTACTTTTATTCTGTGTATGGTGAACAAATGAAAGAACTAATTGAAAAAACAGTGGCAGACTACAATTTAAAACTGTGAAACAAATGTTTATATGTTTCTAATATGTCTGTATTTATATGTAAGGAGGTAAAGGGTGAATGTGTGATTTGTTTGCGTGTGTGCGGTACATTCTAAGTCTCCTGGAGGCCTGGAGAGCAGGGAATGCTGGGAGCCGTGCAGAATTAATAGTATTTATAAAATAGATCAGACGAGTTTCCAACTCCACTTGGCAATGCTTTCATACATGCTGCACGGTTACTTAGCATTCATCATTTTTATGTCTGGGGCCACAGAGCCTGTGTGTATGAGTGCTCGTGTTTATATGACGTTTAAAACTCATACTGAGATGATACAGTAACTATTGTGTGGAATATAGCTGGCCAGACTACACGTAGCCCTACAGGATGATAAAGAAAAACAGGTTCGCCCAAGAGTTTATTGAGAATTTGTTACGCCATGTATTAAAAACATATGTGAAGAGGTGTGTTTTTTTGTGTGAGCGAGAGAGAGGGGGAAAAAAAAAAGGGAGAGAGAGTGCTGAAGGAATGTTTCTTGGCTCAAAGGACACGGGAGGCTCGCTTGTCTTTGGAGGAATTCAAGAGGAGAGTTTGAAATAATGCTCAGGCAGGCAACGGCCTCCCCGGTGGGAGACGCTTCAGACAGGATTCCTACAGAGACGGATACCAGGGAGAGCCAAGCTCTTTCACAGAGCAAAAACAAATGGGCAGAGCTTTGAAATATGGAGACATGAGACAACTTCAGGCTCGCGATCACACGCAGCGTCCTCCCTGAGGAACCGTCCAACCCCTGGCAGACTAAGGGAGGAGGTCTTTATTAAATTAGAGTGAGGGGCCTACGTGGGATCATCAGAGATGGGGGGCCCCAGCTAAGAGCTTGCATCTGCATGCCCCTAGCTCTCGACTCCTAACTCATAGACCTTATCAATTACATCTCGCACATTTACGAGAAGTCAAAGTAAAACGAGGCTGAAAGTTAGAAAAAACAAATGAGCATTGAGAGGACTGAAATCCAATGCACCATTAAATGCCATGAGTGGAAATGCAGATAGTTTGAGAGAGCAAAGACAGGGGGTGAATGATGTAAAGCATGCCTGCTTTGTGAGGTGAAAATGGTGTCAAGAATCTCATGTCGCGTCTCATCTTGACAGAAGATCCTGCCTCGACTAGTCCTGCCAAACCTGCGCTCCTCACACTATCACACAAACAAGCATGCATCCGCACACAGTTCTTTAGAATTTCTTATGTGGCACATATTCACAAAAAAAAATAAATAAAGCTAGATAAATTTAAAGTTTCAGGATTTTGAGAAATCAAGAAATATTAAAAATTAGCAAGAAATATTACAAATTCTGCAGGTCACAAATAAAAAAAAAAGCTAATTTGTACAGACAGATGTTCTCGCTTCCATTGAAGTTCAAGATGTTCTTTGGATCATTCTCAAGGTTTTATCAGGTTTTATACAAACTTGTGGAGTCACTGAAGTCTTTTACTGTCATTAAAGGAAAAGAAAGACAAACCAAATACATTTGTGTTGATTTTTCCAATTCAACTTTTCACTCAAATTGTTGGGTTGATAATATATTTTGTGGGAGAAAAAAAAAAAAAAAAAAAAAAAAAAATTATATTTTTATATATATATATATATATATATTTTTTTTTTTTTTTTTTTTAAAGGGTTAATTCACCCAAAAATTAAAATTATCCCATAATTTACTCACCCTCAAGCCATCCTAGGTGTATATGACTTTCTTCTTTCAGTCAAACACAAAGTTAAAAATATTCTGGCTCTTCCAAGATTTATAATGGGAGTGAATAGTAATAGAGATTTTGAAGCCCAAAAAAGTACATCCATCCATCATAGAAGTAATCCATACGGCTCCAGGGGGTTAATAAAGGCCTTCTGAAACAAAGCGATGCATTTTTGTAAGAAAAATATCCATATTTATAACTTTATAGACTATAATCACTAGCTTCGGTAGTCTGCACATTCAAAATTCACTCTTCCGCCGGAATCGACTCACGTACGGATGCCAGTGATTCTAGTTTATAAAGTTAAAAATATGGATATTTTTCTTACAAAAACCCATCACTTCACTTAGAAGGCCTTTATTAACCCTCTGCAGCCGTATGGATTACTTTTATGATGGATGGATGTGCTTTTTTGGGCTTCAAAATGTCGGTTACTATTCACTCCCATTATAAAGCTTGGAAGAGCCAGAATATTTTTTAATATAACTCCGATTTTGTTTGACTGAAAGAAGAAAGTCATATACACCTAGGATGGCTTGAGGGTGAGTTCAAAAGTTTAAGGTCGGTAGGATTTTTTAAAATGTTTTTGAAAGAAGTCTCTTATGCTCACCAGCACTGCATTTATTTGATCAAAAATACAGTAAGAACAGTAAGAACAGTAAGTATTCAATTTTGAATAACTGTTTTTTATTTTAATATATTTTAAAATGGAATTAATTCTGATGAATAGAAAGTTCAAAAGAACAGGATTTACTTGAAATAGCAATCTTTAGTAACATTTTAAATGTCTTTACTGTAACTCTTATAATCAATTTCATGCATCCTTGCTGAAAAGTATTTTGAACAGTAGTATATATGCATGCACAAACTCACATTTACCTCATTATACCGAACAAAACTCTCACAAAATTCACTCGCCGTTTCTTTTTCTGTCTTTCTTTCTTTTTTCATTCTGTCTCTGTGTAAGAAGACAGAAGCAGTAGAGAACAGGGAGGAGGCCCTTTGCTAATGGGGCCCGTGGTTTCACCCGTACACACACACGCACAGGCATATGGTGGGTCACATTACACCCCCCTTCCCGTGCTCCAATACTGACTAACTTGGGGCAAACACAAAAAAACATACACACACACCAACAGTAGAGCTTGGCCTGGAGCACAACCACACACTGTAGAGCCCTTTGAGTTCAGCACAGAAAATTTTCAAAGTTGACTGGTGTTTGCAAAAGTGTGTGTACTCACTAGCTGCAGTAACGTTGGCTGGCACGCTAGCGCAGGACCCGACGCTGGTGGTGGCCACACACTGGTATCTGCCTACGGTGAGGTTGGTAAGGGAGGGGATGTAGAGAGAACCGGGCCGCACCAGCACTCCCAGCTCCTCATCGCCCCCAGCTGGCAGCTCCCGGCCGTTTAGACGCCAACTGATGTTGACATGGTTAGGCAGGGCGCTGCAGCGCAGGGTCACACTGCCCCCCAGTTTCTGTACCACAGAAAAAGGCTCCTCTGTGAAGACTGGGACATCATCTAGAA